>OU612094.1:40985011-42235011 GCA_914767995.1 Thecocarcelia acutangulata | reverse complement strand
CCATTTAAAAGACCCCTTGTTTTTACCTAACATACAGAAACTTATTTCAATCGCTTATCCATAGGTTTTTAAAAACTTATATGTATTTTTGAATACTTGTGTATATTATATAAAATCACGTTGAACAAGAATCGGCGTGGTCAAAACAAAATACTAAAATAATGAAAGCTTAGACAGTAAATTAACCTACTGTTATTTTTATAGCTAAAATGCTACAACGTAAAAAAACAAACGAAGCATTCTGACAACAAAGTGCTTACAAGTACAGAAAAATTGGGCTAACAGCCAGTTTACCAATTTCGAAAGAAAATGAATGCGAAAGAAAGCCAGTCACTCACATTCGAATCAATTTGGGTTTGTCTATCTCACTACTATTCGTTCGCTTATTTTTATGTATTTTGATTGAGTTTGGACACATCGTTCGCATAGAAAAAAGTTAGACGAACCCAAATCAATTTTCTTTCGCTTAGATTGCGAACGCAAGTAGGCTGTCGAAATTGGTAAACTGGCTGTAAGTCCAGTTTGCGCACAGTTTTTCAAAATTTGTGTTGTATAGGCGTAATGTCGTTGTCTTTGGTTATATCATTCTAGTGCAGTTATATCTACAAATTGTTTATAGATGAAGATATAGGATATTTGAAAGCAATTTGAAATTTAATAAATGATAACCCGAAACATATGCTCTATATTCTTTCATATTGTTATCGATCTGGTAACTACAAGTACCATGTTGATATTTTATTATTAGCTCTGTAGTTTCCATACCTGGTCAAAAGAAAGGCAAGTTGAATCCAACTTGAGTAAATTTTTGTTTACATTGTTTATTTTACCAAGTTTAGGTATTGCCAAGAAAAATCCTATACATTTTTTTTTTAACAATGGCCAACACCGCAAAAAATCCTTATGATATGGATAGCACTTCATTTGATTCTGAGAAATATCTGGAAAAGCTTCTTAAGGTATGAGTTAATTTGGGTTTTTTTTTACAGCAAAATATATTGTATGCCTTTAGGATTGTACTTTAAAACAAATAATGGACACGGAAGCAGCTGTTGTAAAAGACACACAAACTTTACATTCCGATATGCAAACGTTAGTGTATGAAAACTACAATAAATTCATATCTGCAACAGACACTATAAGAAAAATGAAAAATGATTTTAAACAAATGGAGACTGATATGAATTTACTTAAAGATAAAATGGGTTCCATAACTAAATTCAGCGAGGAAGTAACAGGCACTCTTCAAGGTACCCGATCACAACTATGTAAACTTTCTGAAAAACATTCTTTGCTTAAACGGTTGCAATTTCTTTCATCTCTACCGTCAAAGCTAAAATCTTTAATAGAAGAACAAAATTTTGTACAAGCTGTCCAAGACTATAAGCACGCTCAAAAGGTTTTTGAGCAATATGGCTATCAACCATCGTTTGAAGGTATTCGTAAAGATTGTGATGTTATTATGGATGACTTAAAATTACAATTAAGAAGGGAATTTCAAAGGGCTGGGAAAACAGCACAATCACTCACAGAGACTGGAGAGCTACTATTGCAGTTGGACGAAAAAGCTCCCGATATGGCTACTGAAATGTTAGCTTGTGCATCAAAAAGATTACATGAACAAATTGTCATGTTGCAGGATCAAACCGAGCGCGATATGATTGAATTTGTTGACATGGGAATTGAAGGATTTTTAAACGACCTTACTCTAGTGGTTACCTCATACTTCGATATGTTTGTCGCCAAACATTATGAAAACGAAAAGGATGATTTTCAAGAAGAAGCTCTTAAAGAATTGAATATGTTTTTGAATTTAAATATTGATAAATACTTGACATTGGTTCAAGATCGCGTTGAATCAGATGTTGGATTTGGTGATACCCATGTTATGCTACGAGCTCTTGATCGTTTACACCGTCGACTGCTAGCCATGCGGAATATATGTCGTGGAATAGAGATACAACGAAATACAGTAAATATTATTATTTCCGCAGCTCACCAGTTATGCGAGTCTCATTCTAAAAGTCTAAAAGATAGTTTTTCCGACAGTTTAAGCTCTGTTAGGCTTTCTTTAGTTTCAGCAAAAACTGACACAACATCAGGCAGTAGTCTCAATGATTTAATAACAAATCTGTACGTTTCATTGGTAGAAAAAGTAAAAAGTGTTCTACAGGATTTGTTGGTATTTTTACAAACTAATTGGTCTTTTAACATTAAGTCGGATTACAAAGGAACTTTATGTGTGGAGGGAATAAGAGAAAACTTGCTAATTGGGTTTTTACGTTATATTTCAAAAGTAATGTGCTCCTTTGGAGACTCTTCTACTTCGAGCCCTCCAAATTTACTTTTAGTTTTATCGAAAACGTGCTTGGAAATGGAACAAAACGGTGTCCACATATTGGTAACTATCTAAGTCCTCAAAATTAAACTTTAAAACGAAGTCTTTTTATGCTTTAGATTTCTTTGGTTGATGATTTATATGAAATTGACTCCGAAAACAGTGCAACATTGACCCATGAAACGGAAATATGTGCTGAAATGCGTGAAACAGCGCAGACTTTGCTTGACACTTTTGTTCGCTTGCAAGGTTTTAATATATCACAAATGTTACGTAAAAGTGTCGAAACCCGTGACTGGCTTAATTGCTTAGAACCCCGCACGGTGAGGGCAGTTATGAAGAGAGTTGTTGAAGAATTATCATCGATAGAAATAGTGGTGGCCAGTTTATATGATTGTCCTACAACAGTGCGTACAACTGCTAGTAGCGATTCAAGTCGTAAAACGCATTTTAGTAATTTAACGATTTCCAAACAGCAGTTTCGCTCAAATTGGTCAAACTATACACCTTCACAACTAGAATCATCCTATGTTTCAAATATTCATCGATTATTTTCTGAGAGAATTGATATTTTTACATCAGTTGATTTTTCTAAGGTATCGATTGTTACGGGAATAATAAAAATTGGTCTAAAGGTAGCAACTTTTTATAATATTTACCATCAAGTAACTGAAAGTAAACTTAATTTCATACTTAGACTTTATTGGAATGTGTTCGCCTACGTACATTTAGTAAATTTGGTTTGCAACAAATTCAAGTTGACACACATTACTTGCAAATGAATCTCTGGCGATTTGTTAAAGATGAAAAGTAAGTTGATTTATTTTTTTTAATTATTTAATAATTTTTTTTATACACATATATCTATGAATATGATAGCTTAATTAATCTTTTGCTGGATGAAATTTTGGGGTCGGCTGTTCATCGGTGTCTGGAGTCGAACCTTATGGAGCCAAATGCTGTTGAAATAATATGTGAACGCGGTTAGTAATTTTGTTAAATTAATTTTAAAATCGTTCCAGTTCCAAACTGTTTCCATTTTTCATTTAAACGCTAGCCTAAGGATTAATTTTAGAAATAATATACATATGTATGTACATGGTCATAACTAAATAAAAAGTAAATCTAAATAAAAATCTAATATAAAATAAAATAAAAACGATTTTAAACGTAATATTAATGTGTAAGTTGAAAGTCCTTACGTGCATATTTATGTAGAAATATTTGTATATTGTTGTAGATAAAGGAGAAGCTATAGCATGTGTGAGATAAATAGTAATTTTATCCCGAATCACTTGTCATCCAAAACAGCTATGATAATGAAATAATAAAGAATACAATTTTTTTTTTTGCCACTGTACTGTAATTTTTGTTCGTTATTGTATTAAAACTAATTCATGGAAGTATTACCACCGAAACTGTTGAGTTTATACATACGTAACGAGCACATCTCTGATAAAATCATGCAAGTGTACGTTACTAAACGATTAAGTTACACCTTGGACGTAGTGGGAAGAATGTTACTGAAGTATGTAGTAGTGTGAATAAAGACCACGACAAATTGACTTAACACCTGTTGTCTTACCGTAAATAACAATTTGGAAATTTGGCGCTAGAATCTTCAAGCTTAATGTCAGTTTACACATGTAGGGCCTATCTGATCATTCAAATACTTGCATTAAAAGCAAGATAAAGCTTAGAATTAAAAATAAATAAAAATTGGCAATCAATTTCATTTACACAATAGCGTATGAAAAATAAATTTCTCTCAAAATAAAAACAATCTTTGTTAATTCTGAAAAAGATTTCGTCAATTACTAATTTTAGTAAAAATAAACTAAAAAAAAAAAAAAAATTTAAAACTTTTAGAAATGTGCGAACGTTTAAGACGATTTCAGCAATACAATTTTGAATCGCGATTCTGTTACAATTGTGCATAAAATTTGGTTATATTTACCCAGCAGTTCTAAATAAACGGAACGGCAACACGTATTTGCTACAGTGAAATACGACTAATCTTTTATGGGTAAAAAAGAAAACATGATAACCATACACAATGTTTATGCGTAATTTAGTACCTAGGCTAATGAGGGAGAAAGAAAAGTATATGTACCGTACACTTATTATACTAATTCCATTTATTAGTTTTGGGTAATAGATTAAAATAGAAATAATAATTTATTTTTCAACTGTAGTTTTATTTGTTGGCTATTTTTTATGCGTACGTCCTCATGATAATACATACAATTTGCATGCATGCTGGAAGAAATGCAATCATAAAGTCTATCTACTTAATGTATTCTGTGGTATTTAAATGCACATATACGAACTAATACTACGGCAGAACAATAAGCGGTTGCCTATGTGTTTGTTTCGGCGAGTCAAATAAAACCCCTATGCAAGTATATAAGCACCTCATTTCGTTACTAGAATTGGCTTTGCGTTGATCTCGTAAAGCATTTTGTTGACACGGGGAATCTGTGTTAGTCCTTATCATAAAGGGAAAAGCATGTGGTCGTTCAATTACGATTTGTTTATGAAATTAATTAAGGAAAAAATTAACAGAGTTTCTGTAATGTCATTGTGAATAAAAAATTAATTTTACTACTACACTAAACAATTGCAGGTGTGTTTGGTGCGTGTAAAAGAGACGGCTAGTGGCATAAAATTAACTCTTACATGATTGTAAAAATAAGGATTAAAAATATAAATAAAAACACACAAATTAAACGTTGTTTAATGAATTATATTAAATATATTAATAAAAAATATTTTCGATTCAAGAAAACTTTTTGTTATTTCTCTTAAAGCCAATGTGCCATTGTAATTTTAAGAGAACTATGTTCTCTTTTAATTGATTACTGAGAAAAGTAGTAGAAAAGTACACAATTGTTCAGCCATGGTATCCAATACAAAATTAAATTGCATTCATTCGATAATTAATTTTTGGGTAGACTGGACGCAGTGTTCACAATTTTACTTTGTTTTTTTAATTTGTTAAATAAAGTTAGAAGTAAAAATTCGTAATATAGTCAAGTGAAGTAAAAGGTTGATTATCCTAAAATTATATCAGATGTGGATACATTAAGCTAAACTGTTGAATACAATACACACATCTTAAAAAATTGAGATACTGTTGTATGCGTTAATTATAATTAATTTCTGCGCATTTCATCTCTTTTAACATCTTTGCTGTTTTATTATTGTCATTGCATTTACGTTTTGCCCCTTAATTGTTTACCTATATACTTCGATAAATATTTGTTGATATATTTCTCAAATAAATTTCATCCATATGTTTAGCTGCGTGTTGCATGAGTAAATTTCGGTCAATAGTGGATACAAAGCGACGGTGCAAAATTAAAATAACAATACCTATCATTAATTGTAGACTAGAAAAATACTTAAATTATTTTCATCAACTAGGCATAAAAGATCGAATATAAATTTCGTTACGACTGTGAAAGCAGCAATAAATTTAAACTGGCGGAGAAAAAGATGCAAATGGCTTTATGCCAGTCTTCAGTGGTAAGTAATAAATTCTTTTACAATATGTTTAATATATTTAATTGATGGTAATATAAAACAATTAAGTTTATTATTATTTACTTAGCTACTAACATTAATACCAACCAATAAATACAAACAGCTTGTTTTTATGTTTCCTAGCTGCCTATACGTCGACGACATTTCATTAAAGCGACCCTAACTAATCATTAGTAGAAATTTGAAAAATATTTTCAAACATTATTCAACTATATATCCTCATTATTTAAATCTAAATACCTATATGTTTATGTCTAAATATAAGTATATAACACAAAAGTGACTGACTGACATAATGATCTCTCACTGCACAGCCCAAACCATTGGACGGATCGGGCTGAAATTTGGCATGCAGGTAGATGTTATGGCGTAGGCATTTTGGCTAATTCTACCCCCAAGGGGATAAAATAGGAGTGAATGTTCGGCTTAGGTCCAGTTTCAAATTTCAGTTTCCTCTAAATTGAGAAAAATTGTACCTATAGGGGAAATTAAATTGAAAAATAAGAAGAAAATGTAAAATAAGAAATTTGGCGAGCTATGCCCCTCCGAAGTTTCGATATTCTTATACATGAAATTGAAATTTTCCATTTCATTTTTCAAGTTATTTATTAACATAAATTGGTATCATTTGAAAGCTCTTAAACAAGGCTTTTTGGATATACGAATATTTTTTATTTTAGCTTAAGTCCAGTTTAATTGCACTCCTCCAAATTGAAAAAAAAGTTATTAAAAAGTATTTCCAATTTTAAGGAGTGTATTTAAACTAGAATTGTTCGAAGTATTTGCTTTTACATTGATTTTGCGTTTTTACCCAAGGCAGCCTAAATAAATAACACCAAAAAACATCAACATGTATTTTGTTGGTGGAATTTACGGATAGTTGTCATAATTGCTTTTTTTAAGCAAGGAAGTCTATGAACTTTAGACAAATTTACGCAAAGGAAACGAAAGACAGCTGCGCTTATACCACTACCGTATTAAAGCTGCCTTGTTTTTACCTTAACTTTCAAATAAATGAATAACCTTTGGTTGCTACGATTTGTATTCTTTTTTATATATTTTTGGAAATATCTTCTAATATTAATGCAAATAAAATTAAATAAACAGCTTGTTTTTATGTTTCCTAGTTCCTTACTCTAATCATCAGCAGATTTGGAAACTTTGAAATATATTTTAAAACATCCAACTACATTATCCCATTATTTTAAATACTTAAAACAATTATTAGAACATTTTGCTTTTTGAAATTCTCATTGTTTTGTTTAAAATAATGAGATATGTAGTCAAATGTTTGAAAATATGTTTCAAACCGTTGCAACTCTTCTGCTGATTAGAATAGTTGCTACGAAATGACATATTGGCAGAAACATAAAAAACAAGCTGAATATATTTTTGGATTGGCATCAAAAAATTAAAATGTAAAATTGGCATATAATTTACAAAGAAAATAGTAACATTTTTTCTTAGTTTTTTGATATTATATGTATATATTTTTACTGATGTAAAAATATTGAAAAGATATGGATGAATTCAAATCAATTTTTTGCATTGTTACTCATGGGCGTATCAGATCATCATACAAGTCTTAAGATTTTGATTGAAATTTGTGAGATAGAAATCTAATGATATTTGTTGCGACTATCAAAAAATCTAACGAACCTTTACATTTTGTTTTCACACCATCATACCTGAAGTAGGATGAAAAATATGTCTAGCAAATAAACATCCAATTTTTGGCCCGTGTGGAACTTTTTCTGGATTTGCCCATATCTGACCTAGTAGGTGTCATATAGGACCCTATCAGCTTTCATTTGTATATGGTCTCCATTCTTCCAGAAAAGTGGCCTTATTTTCACCAGAAATTTCAAATATTGCATTTTTTAGACTAATTTACTCAATTCCCAACATTTTTTTTTGGTTATCTGACCTACTAGGTGTCATAGAGCACCCTATCAGCTTACATTTGTATATGATGTGTAGTTGGAGCAAGTCTCAATTTTTCCAAAAAAGTCCCCTCATCTTCACTAGAATCTTAGAAACATAACTGATTTTTATACGTAGTTGTGTTTAATTCCTAATATGTTTTTTAACATTAAAGTGATTGGGTACCATAAATAAACTTGTTGGCTTTAGTTCGCACCTAATTTTTAACAAGGAGCTAGCTTCCTAGCCTTTCTTTAGCTTCTTTTTTTAATTTGGCATCAAGTTTGCCTCCACTGTTAAGTCGTTAACAGCGCTCTGTTAATTGACAAATGTGGCTATGCTAAGAACGAGTGGTGTTTGTCTGAGAACTTAAATACGTATTTATCCTCACACACATATTTTGGTATGCAGTGTGCATGCTTTTATATTATTAAATCGACGATTTAATAATAATATTTTTGTTGCATACATTGTATATATGTCTGTACATATGTATGTATTAATAAAATGTAATTAAAAATTTTAAAACTTATTTTTTGAGCAGGGCTCTGAAGCCACGTAATCATTTTTGATTAGTGCGGAAAAATTTCAATAATAATATGTTTATTGCATTAAAAAATCAAAGGCATATTATTTTTATTAATGAGACCAAAGTACCTCATAAAACTTATGTTAATAAATGACAAGAAAGTTATATTTTAAGCAATTGTTTCCAGCTGGTGTTATAAAAAAAGTGTTCTCGATGTGAATTTTTAAAAACAGGTAATACTAGAAAATTTTTGATAGGAATTAGAAAATATTCATATATTGAGAGGAAAATACCTAAACATTTTAATTTATATTAGCTATTAAGATTTATCTCCTTATCTGTTTTCACAGAAAAAGGCTAAAATATCAGAAATCCACACACGTCTCCCCCACCCCCTCCATGTTCTGAAAGTGTGTAGTATAGATTTTTGTAAATTCTTTTACTTTATTGAAGAAAATACACATAACATTTTTTTACTCTTTTACGCTTCAAATTTAAGACTACCTAATTTTGGTTTTTTATTCATTATATAAATTCATTTTTTGTTATCATGAATTGATTTCTAGAAGTACGCCTTGACTCGAAGATTGTATTAAAAGTAAACTAAAACTAATATACTCGTATGTACATGCGCCAAAATTTTAAATATTAACAAGCCAGTTGTACAAACATTGGTACATATGTATATATATTAAAAAACAATTTTTTCTATTAATCGTAATTATAGATCATTTTTAATAATAAAGATAAAAGAAAACAATATTTGTTGATCACGAAAAGAAAACCAACCTAAATTAAATATTAAAACTTAATTTTGTCAAAAACTGTTTTTATTATCACTACAACATCAAACATGCTAATATTAAAGGTAATATTTCAATACATACCTAATATATATGTATGTACATATGTAAATATGAAGATATGTACTTGTTGTATAACGAATATCAATTGTCTAGTATCTCTCAATCATATAATTTTTAATATAACAACGTAAATTTGACGATGAGTACGTTAACTAAACTGTTAACGTGTAACTTTTCAACTAGATTTATTAAACGAGGTCTAAATAGATGTAAACTAAACAGCATATTTTCTCTCAATACTTTTTAAGCTTAAAGTGTACCACGCTGTTATCGAGGATGTCATAGCGAATGTTCGCGATGCTTTTCTCGATGAAGGTGTTGATGAGCAGGTACTACAAGAAATGAAACAGATATGGCGATCAAAACTAATGGCAAGCAAAGCAGTTGAAATTAATCCAGATCCGCCAGAGACACAACCACCTCTAATCGTAGCAAATAATCCAAAGGTATGTAACGCCAATGCAAGAGTATTACCGATTGATTTACATAATACCTTTGTTTCGTCCTCATATTCATTTATTGCCGCAATCATACTGTTTCTGCTGCTAAAAAAATATTACTCGTTTTAACTACATTTCAACAATAATACATCAACAACATGCGTGTACCATGATGATGAATGAATAAAAATGATTCATTACAAAATAATGGAATTTTAATTTAAAAAATCTTTATACATTTTACAACCACAATAAATATTTAAATATTATTTATTGCATTCCGAAATGTTACAACATATATAGCCTACTAAGGTAAACTTATTTGGATTCTTAGATTTATACATATATATTTTAATTAGCTTTTTATGTTACTTCACTTCACTTAAGGCCCAGGCAGCTAAAGCAAAAAAGGCCGCGGCAGCCGCTGCTGCAGCTTCACAGCAACAGCAGCATAGTAATGGTGCAGCTCAAAATTCGTCAATTATTAGTGGTGGCATAAATGCTACGTCATCTTCGACAGCAGATATTAAGCCGAATTTGGCTAGTCTACAGCAAGCTGTTAATGGTCCTAGTGCAACAGCTGTTGGTACTTCATCAAGTGTTACAAACACAATAATTAATGGAACGATCAAGCAAGAACCCTCACTTCAACACATGCAAACGGCTCCAAGTCAACCGCCTCCATTACATCCTACCTCGTCTAATTCAGCCTTGATATTGCAGCAACAAAAACAACAGCAACAAGTTGGTGGTACAAATCAACAGCCGTCAGCTGGCGGCAGCAGCAATCAACCGCAATCATCTGCCATACCTATTGTGGCCGCTTTAGATCCAAATCGTATTATGCCTGTGAACGTAAGTACAAATTAATCATCCAATTTCGTTTCTGAATAAATTTTTTACTCGGTTTTATTGCGTTTTCCATAAATTTCCGTAATATTTCTGGTGAAAACTGTTCGCATTTCTGTCGAATATTCTCCTTAAGATACTGTGATTGTGTGCAGATTGTTGGCATAAATTCGTAACTTCAAATAGCCGCAAAGAAGGACAATCTTGCTGGCTATGTATGCCCACAGAGCCCACATGCCTTATATCAAGGAACCTGGGCCGCATATTTACTTTAAGAAAACGACAGAGCTGAATAGATCTCACTTAAGAGTCATTGTAGCAGTCATCACTGGAGATTGCCCGTTTGGATTACCCTATAACGACTTCTGCAGAAGTTGTCAAGAGGAGGAAGAGGAGGAGGCAATCCTTCATCTCCTCAGAACATGCCCGGCATTGGAGCATCACCGCCAAAGTTATTTAGGCGAGCGAAGCTTCAATAGCCATTCATGTCTGTCCTCGATCCATCTGACCGCGCTAGCCTCTTTTATAAGAAGCAGCGAATATCTAGTACGATAGCATATAACGCCACGATTTCCTACCTTTCGCCCTCTCCTAACGACCACTAGATACTTCTATTTTCCAATTCTACCTTTCCACACACAAAGGGAACAATTTAAGACCCAAGTAAGCTGGGGAACATAAGATATATCAGGAAATCCAGCGGCCTGCATACTTAACCTAACCTATGTTTTCGAAATCGCTAGAAATACTTCCTTCTCAATGTTCATTGTGGCTCTTGCTGTGAGTGCATCGTCACCCGATGGCACAGTAGTCACATAACAATGTTTTGATGTTACATTTTTGTCTCTGATACAGGGGGGTTACTCTTCTATTGTGATGCGAAAGAAAAATCGAAGAATTGGTACTCTGTATTGCGTTTTCGTATTTTCCTTTCGCATTTCATTTTTCCCTTTTGCACATTTTATTTTATCATTCTTCGCTATTGTTTATTTTGTAATACCAATGTTCCCTCATTTTCAACCTATTACCCGAAAAACTGCGCAAACGGCACAGAGTACCAAATTACACTCATCGCATTTACCGTTCGCATCAAACGTACTTTCGCATCGCAATAGAGAGTAACTCCCCAGGCCTGGCGAAAGAAAGAAGCACAAAATCAACAAAATTTGAGACCAGGATGTTTCACTTCATAATTCCTTTTTGTTATTGTTTATACTCTTCACAAAAATCTAAATCGCATCTATAAGTTTGTGATTCTGTTTGTAATTTCTACAATTTTCATTTACGACGCTATAAAGTATATATGTTCTGAATCAGAATTAATAGAAAAGTCCATTAAGCGATGTCCGTCTGTCGGTCGTGGAAATACCGTTACTGAGAAAACCATTAGACTTAGAAATTTTTTGCTATTGAATTTCAGTAAAATCGGTTCACATATAGCTGAGATATATCCAAAATTCCAAAAAGAGCGATTTTTATTTTTTTTGCAGTTTTTTATGAAAAGTTTTGAAAAAAAGTTGTTTGTTTTGCTTCAAATGTCACACATGGCGATTACAAGGCAAAAAAAAAATTCCAGACATCGGTCCATGTACACATGTATATCCGAGATATAGTCTAAACCGATTCCTTCATAAAAATGTCGCGTAAGCGAACTTAAATTTGTTTTTGCCTAAAAGAAGTTCTGGTAATATAATAAGGTTATTTGAATATGTAAGATAAAAATTTCCGATATCGGTCTATATACATATACATACATATACATATACATATACATATATAGGGTGTTTTTTTAAGCTAGATAGAACTTTAAATTGTAAAAAGTAACACAAAAAATTAAATTTTGATGAAACATTTTTTTTATTTGTTTCAGTATACTCTGACAAATCATCATGAATAGACTCACGCTTGAACAACGCTACGAAATTATCCAAATTTACTTTGAAAATCAGTCGTCGATTCGCGCAACTTATAGACGATTCAGCGATGAGGCGCATTTTTGGCTTAACGGGTTTATTAATAAGCAAAATTGCCGCATATGGAGTGAGACCAATTCACAAGAGACCCTACAGACTCCATTACATCCAGAAAAATGCACTGTTTGGTGCGGTTTTCATGCTGGTGGCATCATCGGACCTTATTTCTTCAAAAATGAGGCCGGAGCTCGCGTTACGGTCAATGGAGATCGTTACCGCACCATGATCAATGATTTTTTGTTTGAAAATATGGATGACATTGATCCGGAGGAGATGTGGTTTCAACAGGATGGCGCTACGTGCCATACGGCGAACGCAACCATCGACTTACTGAAATCAAAATTTGGCGATAAGTTGATTTCGAGAAATGGACCTGTCAATTGGCCTCCAAGGTCGTGCGATTTGACACCTCTCGATTATTTCCTGTGGGGCTACGTGAAGTCACTGGTTTCTGCTGATAAACCAGCAACAATTGACGCCTTGGAGGCCAGCATTGTTCGTGTTGTTCGTGACATACGGCCAGCAGTGCTCGAAAAAGTGGCCCAAAATTGGACGTCCAGAATGCGCTTCGTCAAGAACAGCCGCGGTGCCCATATGCCCGAAATCATTTTCAAATGTTAATGTCACGTATTGATCTTTCGAATAAAAAAAAATTTTGATTACAATTTAATTTTTTGTGTTATTTTTTACAATTTCAAGTTCTATCGGGTTTAAAAAAACACCCTATACATATACATATACATATACATATACATATACATATACATATACATATACATATACATATACATATACATATACATATACATATACATATACATATACATATACATATACATACATACATATATACCCGAGATATAGCATAAACCGATTTTTCCATGAAAAAATTTTTTTTGCTTTAAAAGCAGTTCTGGTTATAAAAGGAACTTCCTAAAATACAGAAAACGAAAATTATCGATACGGTACATATATACCTGAAATATGTCCAAAAAAAGATTATTCCATGAAAGATTACCTTTTTGGCACGGCGACAACAAGGCAAAAATATTTTTTCCCTGATATCGGTCCATATACATATGTATATCCGAGCATATTTTGTTCAAATTTGTAATATATACTATATATTAATATTTAATTAATTGTTTCAGCTCAAAGTCCTTTTTTTTTTATTTTTATTATTGTATTTTTCAATATTTCGCCTTCTTTGGGAAGACTTCTTCAGGAAAATTTGTTTGTTATTAATTCAATAAAAAACCTGAGGAAATATTGAAAAATACAATAATAAAATAAAAAACCAAATGTGAACCTTGAGCTGAAAGAATTTACTAAATATTAAATTAAAAAATAAAGTCCAAAGCAACTAGGATCAAGATGATATACTATATATTATATACGTGACTATCTTGAAGGGTATTTTAAATTCGGCCCGGCCGAATTATACCACACTCTTGTTTTATTTTTTATTTTTTTTTGTAAAAAAAATTTTCTTTTATTAATTAAATAACATTTTGTTAATCCTTTCCAAGCGCAAATATATATATATATATATATATATATATATATATATATATATATATATATATATATATATATATATATATATATATATATATATATATATATATATATATATATATATATATATATATATATATATATATATATATATATATATATATATATATATATATATATATATATATATATATATATATATATATATATATATATATATATATATAAAATACCATTGGAATAAATAAACAATTTGCAAATAAGAAAAAAGTTTTGATTAAAAATTAGACAAAGAAGCAAATGGAAGGTTTTCGAAAAAAAAACAAGTTATACTCTTAAGGAAAACATGCAATGGTTATCCGGCTTTTCATTTTATAAATTTCTTTCGGATAAAACAGTCATGTTGTACTCGTAACTGCTACGAGTAATATTTAGAAAAGACTCACAGTTATATATTTTTCATTTCATTTTTTTTTTTACTCCATATTACATTATCTTTTCAGATTACTTTGCCTGCTCAACCAGGTTCTATGAACTCTGAATCTCGAGTTCTTACTATTCATGTGCCTGCTTCTGCTCTGCAAGAAAATCAACTCACACAAATATTAACGGCCCATTTAATATCGTCAATTATGTCACTGCCTACAACATTAGCCTCATCCGTTTTACAACAACATGTGAATGCTGCACTAGTGAATGCCAACATGCAAAGTATTATGCACTTTGTTGAACACAACTAATTAAAAAATAATAATTAATTAATTACAATTTTATATAACCTGCAGAAAATTTTAATACATCTAAACAAATGGATGGTGCACTTGATACTTCGGATGAAGATGAGAGCGAAGAAAGCGATGGTAATATGGATGATGATGACAATGACGATTTGGACAAAGATGACGAATCTGACATTGAAAACGAAGGTGGTGCTGAAGAAGAACCATTGAATAGTGAAGATGATGTAACTGACGAAGATGCTAGCGATCTATTTGATACGGACAATGTTATAGTATGCCAGTACGATAAGGTGCGGTCAAAATTTAATAGTACTCGTATAAATTTTTCTCTCCTTTTATCATTCACAACAATTTTTGCTTGCAGATAACACGTTCTCGCAATAAATGGAAATTTTACTTAAAAGATGGTATAATGAATATTGGTGGGAAAGATTATGTATTTCAAAAATCTAATGGTGATGCTGAATGGTAGTTTAGTCCCTTAAATTACAGAACTTAAAAAATCATCAACTAACTTTATTCTGTGCTCATATTTTTAACAAATTTTTTTTTTAAGTGCTAAAATATAAATCTAATTTGATTCAAGACAGACACAAAATTAGCCAAGGCGGATTAACTTTATAAAGTGGTTACAAAAGCAAATTTTTCGTTGCGCTTGCTATTAAAATACATGTATAGAAAATAATAGTGGCAAGTAACACGTTTGTACCTGGTAAAATTAATTCGCCTTGAAATTATCCCCCTCTAGACATCCATACGTACAATTTACATATTGCATAATTTTTTCAAATCATATTTAATTATTTACACTCTATACTCTTGTTTTTCATTGGTTATGTGCTATAGGTTAATAATTAATTTAAATAAAACAAATTATTATTCATGTAAAAAAGTCGTTTATTTTATTTTCTCTGGTTGTAAAAATAAAAAAATAAAAAGTAGCCAAAACTACCGAAGAGGTTTTTCTATCTCTGTTTAGTATTTTGCTACACTCGCATATTTTAGCAGATTAAAATAAATCTGATTCATTTTTCCTACAAATTGGAAAGAATCAATGATTACTCCAGTTAAAAAATTAAAAACACAAACAAATGCGAAGATTTTCGTCCAATAAATGGGTTAAAAATATGTGAAAAAGTTATGGAGAAGGTTGTGAAAAATCAATTGGAACAATATATAGAAAGAAGCAAATTATTTGATTTATAAACATCAGTCAGGTTTTAGTTAAAAACATTCGTGCGAAACAGCAGTGAACTGCTTAATTAACAGGCTGAAATTAGTAAAGAAAAATAACAAAATGTTATTGAAGAAAAATGGTGTAGTCCCACAGAATTTAGGGAGTGGACTGTATGATTTGTTAGGAGTAGGCCACCACTTTTCTCGCTACTATACCTTAGTATTAGAGTATGGTTGATGCTTGTGCGCCTGTGTGAGGATGAGTGTGTGTGCTTATGTAAATGAGAACAAATGTAGATTTTTCAATTAATAAGTTTTATTTATTACAATAAATATTCAATTATTGTTTTAAATAATATAATTTCCTGTTTTATATTTAAGATCTATAATAAAAATTCAGTTTTAAGACAAGTTGAATAAATTTAAGCAACTGCTTCGGAGGTTGAAAAGTAAGTGACTTAGAAATGTTAGTTTCAAAAAGATTAAAGCTACATGTTGTATATTGGAATGTTCGAAACATCAATTCTCCACGTAACATTTCCAATAGAATAATTCACAATAGAATATTTTGTTAAGACAAATATGTGTTTAGCAAAACTAATGAAAGATAATAAATTGACAATGATAATGAAATATAAATGGACATAAGTTAAATTCGTTGTTTCAATAAGTAAAATGTATAAATGTTGAAAATTATTGTATATAATTTTCAGTATAAAATCTTCGATTTTATACAGTTATATTTCTTGACTTTAAGCGTGCGTTCGAAACAATAGATCGGGATATATTAATACAGAAGCTTGATAAATATGGTGTTAAAAATAATGAGTTAAAATGGTTTAAATCATATCTTACAAATAGAACACAAAAAACGAAAGTTAATAATACGGAATCAACCGCAAAAGTGAACGAATATGGTGTGCCACAAGGCTCAATTTTAGGATCTCTATTATTTATTATATACATACATAAATGATATTGAAGCAATAATAGATAAATCCGAAAAACGAAAGTTAATAATACGGAATCAACCGCAAAAGTGAACGAATATGGTGTGCCACAAGGCTCAATTTTAGGATCTCTGTTATTTATTATATACATAAATGATATTGAAGCAATAATACATAGATAAATCCGAAATAATTTTATACGCAGTTGATACACTTCTATTAACGGAAGCAGAGACAGAAGAAATGTGATATTAAAAAAGACATGAAAAAATTAATCAATGGTTAAACATTAATAAGCTAAAATTAAATGAATCTAAAACTAAATTAATGGAACTAAACATGGATTCTAACAGAACACTTGAAATAAATAATATAACGATAGAAAAAGTTAACAATATAAAATATCTCGGTTTCGTTATAGACAAAAACTTTAAATTTAATGATCACATGGAGTACATTTGTAAAAAGATTGGGTTCTTTAAACGTATAAGAAATAAGATTTCAATTATGACTGCGTGACCATTAAACCACACTTAGAATATGGTTCAACAATCATATACTCAAGCTGCACTGACCAACAACTTGCAAGACTCCAAAAACTACAAAATAAAACTATGCGTGCAATATTAAAATGTGGCCGTTTTACATCAATAAATCATATGCTAAATACGTTAAAATGGTTTAATATTAAACAGAGACTTCAATTAAACACAATAAATTTTATTCAAATATTAAAAACGGGAAACGCTCCCGACTACTTAATGGAGCAGACGAGATATGTTGGAGAAGTTCAGTCATATAATCTCAGAAATGCTAATGATTTTAGGCTTCAACAAGCGCACACTAATGCGATGCAGAGAACATTGTTTTACAAAGGATTGATAACTATATAACACCATGCCAAATGAAATTAAAAATGAACAAAATGTAAAATTATTCAGAATGAAAGTTGTTAATTTTATTAAAAATAATTTGGTTCAAAACACATCGCTCCTTTATTGCAACATGGTCATATCTCAAAAAATGAGCTTTTCGAGTTAACAATGCAGAATTGTTAACACTACTATCATTTATATTGTGCCAAAAATTTATTCAAATTGCTTTTAAACTGTTTCCTTTAAGAGATATTTCCTAAAAAAAATTTGCTAAGACTTGTATGGATACTAATAATTTTCTCGAAACAACCTTTTTTGCGATATGACTATGTTGCAATAAAGGAGCGACATAATAATTTTGTATTAACTAAAAATTTTTCGTATTGTAATTAATAAAGTATTTCATAATACTACTTAATATCTAAATAAAAAAAATTATTGATCGTAATCATGAACAAATTATTCGCTTCTTTTTTTCAATTAATTTTTATAAAACTTCAGCAACGTCATAACTTAAAAAATAAAATTTTCTAGTTAACAATACAGTATTGTTAGCATTATTTATCATCTTTTGTATTGTCTCAAAAATTCATTAAAATGACTTAAAAATTGCCGCTTTTAGGAGGTATTTTCTAAACCTTTTTCTAATAGTGTATGGAAACTAATAAAGAATTAAAATGCGTTTTTCTCGAAATAAGTTTTTTGGGTTGTGATGATGTTGCACTGAAAAGAATTTCTTCATCAATACAATGAATTTTGACATTAATCTAATGAAAATTTTCATTATTTTTCGGCCAATGATGGCCTTCATTGGACTAATGAATCTTGATTCATTAAATATTATTTAATGAACATATTCATTGGATTAACGAAAATTTCATTAAGTTAATGAAGCATGATTCATAATATTTATGTTACTTTTCAATTAAAACATTCATTAGGTTAACGACTCAATTTCATTAGTTTTATGAATTTAGTACATTGACATTAAGTAAGACTTTCTCATTCTTTTAATGAACCATCTTCATTATTCAAACGTATTTAATTCATTAGGCCTATTAATGTGTCACAGTATTTTTATTCTTGTAATGAATACATTCGTTGAACCAATGAAAATGTCCACTAAAAAGTTTAATCGATGTAATGAATGTTTTCATAAGAACTAAAAAACTATTGACATTTTTACTAAACTAACTTTTTACACACCAATTAATGTATAAAATAATTTACTTTGTCATTGAGTTAGTAGTTATAATATATTTAACACGTCACTTTTACTAAATCTCTAAAATTTTGCACCCAGCTTTCAAAAAATTTTCATAACAAAGCCAATGAAATTTTCCAATGAAATTATGAAACCTAATGAATCAAGTTCAATGAATATTTTCATTAATGATTTGAATCTTCATTGATGGAACGTAATTTTTCATTCCGTTAATGAAAATTATTCAATGAATGGGGTTCATTAGAATTATGAAGCAAATATTTTTCAGTGTGTTACAAATAAGTGATATAGAAAATGTTTGCCAATGTGTAAGAAAAGAATTTTTGACTGTATTCATGTATATCAGAGTGCATATAATAAGTTTTTTGTTCACTTTACAGTAAAATGCAGTAAAGGAGTAATTTTTTAGCCAATTTTAAAAATTCCTCTCTGAAAACTCTCTTGTCCAAAAAAGTACTCGAACAGAACAACAGTAAAAATTCGTAAACTTTAGTAAACAGCTGATAAAACTGCACCCATAGGGTTAATTGCGGATCTGACATGCCAAAAGTTATGTTTGACAAGCAGAATTTAGTCACCTCCCCATAATCAGCCATGCTTATAGTAACCAGTCAAAACTGTGCATACGTCGATTATCGTAATTATCAAGGCAGCTTTACCAGGGTAGTGGTATAAGCACAGCTGTCTTTCGTTTCCTTTGCGTAAATTTGTCAAAATTTTGTATACAAAATACATAATTATGAAAAAATATATCGTTAGTCTCACGCAGAAAGATTTTTCAATAAAAAGAAAACAAAATGTTGACAAATTTTCGTAATTTCTATCAACGAAATTCATGTGATGTTTTTTGGTGTTGTATTTATTGTAATTCTGCCTCTACCTGTTTAAAGCTGCCTTGGTAATTGTGATCGTTAAGTTAGTGATCAAATAAAATTTTTCGAAAAACACTTGTCTATAAGAAATTTTTGAATAGAGGCATTTATGTAATACGAGTATTTCGGCAATACAAACTAGTCTTCGACAATACAGACTAGTCTTTAATATTTGTATGGCATTCACACAAAATGTGAGTGCTTTTCATATCAAATTTCGTGACAAGTCACTTGCATCATATTAAATTATATTTATAAGTAAACAAAATTTTATAGTTTTGTTTTTAATTATTGCGACTAAAGGCCGGGGCACATAGAATCCGTTGTACGTTATACGTTGCCTTTTTCAACTGACAACTAAGTTGAGCTTATGAGCTTTGTCACATTCCGTACTTCCCCGTCAACGCAAAGCATTAATGTTGAGCAACTTTTAACGTACGTTGAGTACTTTGACAACTATTTGGTAATATTTTTTGTATATTTTGATTTAGTTTTTCGTTCAAAAATAAAATAAATTAAAAACAAATTGTGCTAGATTTTCTGTGCTGCGTCTGAAAAATAAATCAAAAGATTTTAATCAAATTATAGCAAAATGCAGTTGATTTTATATCCGTTAACAAAGTACTGGGGCCAAATCACCGCATACGATATCGAGCAAAATTATCGAAATTTTTAATTTTGGTATCACGGCATACGATATCGAATAAACTGTATTGCAATAATATAAAAAAGTTAAAGGATTTATTTTTTGTATTCCTACTTTTAGGGAACGTCTTCAATCTATTGCATTTTGTTTAAATTACAGTCCAATATGCATCGGTTGCCATAATTTAGATGTATCGTAATGTTATTCGATACGATAGTTAATTCGATATCGTATGCGGTGATTAGACCCCAGATTTTGATTCGGTAAAATAGCAGAAAAGGACTGATAATTGATTGTGCCATCTTCATACTTCGTATACGTTAATGTCTGTTGAAAAAGGAGACGTATAACGTATGACGGATTCTATGTGCCCGGCCTTAACAATACATTGTCTTAATAAAAATCAAACACCATTTAAATAACACAACTCTTAAATAAATTTTGGTCAGCCGAATTTGCGATATACGCCTATGTGCTGCGTCACAACCTTTAACTACTTTTTTTGAGTGATTACTGGGTTCTGACTGTTTACTATACGCACAATTGTTTTACTACCTTCAAAATAGTTTGACAATCAATTTTTAAAGGGAATAATCATTTAATTCTATATTATTCTTAACCTTTCTAAAAAAAAAATCATGTTTTTGGTTACTTTATTTTGTTTACTTTCGTTTATTTACCATATATTTTGCATCTTACTAAACTTTACTACAAGAAATATTTGCAGTAAAAAAAGTACTCAGTAATAGGATGCAAGAATACATTAATTTGTTTGTATACACTCTAAAAATATAGTATTCACTCAAATATCGAATATTTTAAGAGAGGTTAACAAAGTAAAACGTGGAAAAACTGAAAAGGGAATGAATTACCTTTTACATCGTAATAAATAGATTCTTTCATGTACTCTTTCTAATTCAAATATATATTTTCTCTTATTTGTAAATGCAAAAGCACGCAAATACAATATAACAATATAGCAATATTTCGCTCTCCTTCGGATAGCTTCTTTAGGCCAAATAATATTTATTAAAAGACCTTAAGCTCAAGTAATTATATAATATTAAGAAACAAAGGGTCGAAATAAAGCAATAATAATCAATTTATATTTTATTTAACTTGTTCTGACATATACATATACGTACACTTAATTTCTTAAGTCATAAATTTCATTGTTACTACCACAGTTTGCAATGTTTTCTTTGTCCTGTTCATAACTCGACTTTGCAACGAGGTCTTCACTTTCTTTAGAATGCTTTAAAGTTTCACTTGCTTTTAAAACTAATTCCAAAATTAATGTTGAATTCTGTACATTTTACAATTTTTAATATATTACCATTAAACAAAGCAGATGCTTCATCAAGTTCCTAAATAATCTGTTGAAAAATGAAATAACTTAATTTTCGTTTGATTTTTTTTGTTCTGTCAATTTTTTATATCGCTCCTCATTTTAATTCGCAAATTTATTTAATTTTTAATAATTTTGTTGCTTCTTCACTCCACAATAATATTCGAGTATTTTCACGCTGTACGTCACACTCAACAGCTGACTGATGCAAATACCATAACGGCCCTCTTTCCTAATATTCCTATAAGGCCATGGTATAATAATATTGGATGGGATCCAGTTGATATTAAAATTATCAACAGACTACTTTGTGGACATTGCTATAGCGGTGTTTATTTGCATATGATTCGACGGAAATCTTCTGATTTATGTGACTTTTGCAACATGATTGACAACCCTGAACATTTAATTTTCCATTGTACAGAATTTGTTGAAATAAGAAGAAATCACAATTTTTTTTTTGTAAATTCAACAATTTATTTGATCTATTGAATACACATGATACATATATTTATTTTCAACTCATTTGTTTTATTAAAGAGGCTGACATGATGGATCGTCTCTGAGTTATTCCTTTATGCAACCCTCAGTTGATTTTTAATTTGTGTGGGATACCCTGGCACTTTGCGATATGCTATGTCAACCTTTTATAACAAAACCAGAAAAAAAAAATACCATAACGGACCTGCGCAAAGCGTAATCTGATGTTGTAGTGTTTTGTCTCTCATCAGGTGCACACGTCTTTTGTTACTGCTGTCCGTATTTCCAATATGCGTATGTTCATTAATTAAATTCGTATAAGGCCGGATTGCACCGTAATAGGTGGCAAGTTTTATACACGTAAGTATTTATTTTCGTTTTTTTTCTCTTTTTTTACCGTTGTCCGTATTTTCTATATACATATGTATGTTTATTATTAATTTCGTATGAAATAAAAGTGCACCGGAATAGGTAGCAGTATGTGTGCACATGTTTCTTCTTTTTTTTTTGCCTTTTTTCACCGTTGTCCGTGTTTTCTTTATATGTTCAATATTAATATTATTTTCGATGAATTTAATTACCTTGTAGTGTGGAAGGTGTTGGACTAAATTTTGCTAATCTGAGCTGTGTCGAAGGTATATACACTGGGCGCTGATCAGTTTTAACTAATTTAATTCCAACATTTTAAATGCTGCAATAGAGTTTGTTTCAGTCTTTCGTGTTGTTATCGTTAACATTTCACGAACACTACTCCCTCTTTCCTCCTCATTATACCCTATTTTCCTAGTTCCAGTACAATGCACTGCATATGTAGGGGTCATCCCCTGAGTACTGGTCCCAGATAAAAAAAAAATCTATTATTTTTGATTCATGGATTCAAATGAACTTTGCTTCTTTGTTATTGTTTATTTTTCGAACAGCTGCCCAAAATAGTTCGGAGAAAAAGTACGGGCTGTTTCGTGCAAGAAGAAGAAGCATACTATTCTCTCAAAAGCGCTCTCATTTGTCCAATTTTATAGTACGGGAACGCTTTTCGTGCAAATTGGGATCCCAAATCTAACTACAGAATAAAAATTGCTCGAAATAAAAAAACTTTAACCGTTTATTACTTACAAAAAGTAGTTTATTTCTTTAAAACAAAAGCTGGATGTCATTTCTCTTCATTTCAGTAATTATATATTAGGTTTTATATATAATTATCTTATATTCAGCTACAGTTGCGAATGAACTAAAGAAATTTTTCAAGTATTTTTTGACTGACTCAAATCAATATTTTCTTTTTTTACATTTACATTTTTGATTAAAAAGGGTACAACTTAATCAAATATATTTTTGTGTTATCCTTTGTTATACTTATATAGCTAAAGCTTATAATCTACACGGTTTTCGATTTTTATGGGGTTATATTTTTAAATTGAGAAAAAAAATATATATATATACTTGACATAAATTTAAGAACAATGTTACAGGTGTAATCTAAAGTTCATAGATGGAAAGTTTCAATAATAAATTGTGCTATGCACTAGAAATAAGTAAATTGAAAAAATGGTTTATCAAAAAATATATATATTTTAAAATAGTCATATATTTTTATTTGCAAATAATCATGAAGAATTAAAATATTTATAACGAATTTCACTTTATCTTGTTCACATACATATACTGTTTTAACTGCATCGATTTCCTTGCCGCTTTCTTAAAAACCCCATTTTATTTCATTGTCCAATGATTTTTATTGAATATATTTTTTTTTATTACTAGGATTATTTCAAATATTATAAACATTACAAATATCAAATTTGTGTTCAGTTTTTTATTTACGCGTTTATTCTTTTGCTTGTGAATTTTATATATTGGCGTTATATTTGTGTTTAAAGTATATAAAAAAAAAAAAAAAACATAAATTGTACATGAACCAAAAGAAAATATTTTGTATTACATTTCATCAAAATTATTAATTTTTTCCTGTTAAAATGTGTTTTTATATTAATAAGAATCTATAATTAAAATTTTTTTTTTTTTTGCTTTTTTTTATTATCCTTTTTAAAATGTTGAAAAGAAAAATTTGTAAAAATGATGTGGATTAGTATTTGTATAAATTGCACGCTTTTAGCAGCAATTAAATCATAACGATTTTAATTTTAATGTGCTGTTCGTTGCCAAATTATCACTCGAATTGAGATGATTAACTTGTTAATAGTGCTATATTGATTTCCTTCACCATTTTCACACGATGCAACATTTTCTGCAATGCCTCTTGACTTAGCGCCTGTGTAGAGTACCATACTGGAGAATCGGGTACGCAAGACCTTTCTGGTTGTAAGTAGAAAACATCATTACGCGTTTTTACACTTTCCGGACTTCAAAAGAGAAACAAAGAAAATATAAAACATGAGTTACATATGAAACAAATCGTATCAATATTACAAAATGGCATCAAGTGGCTGCTACACTTTTTTTTCTGAGCTATTTAGCTGCCAAATCCAAGGCGAATTCATTACTAGGTAAACTTGACAGTGCAGGTGATAATTTTTTGCTATTCTTCTTGAGACTGTCAACATTTTTTTTCTTTTGTTTACAAACATTTTCGCGCCATTTTAATCTGAAGATTTTTTGTATACGTACGCGTTGATAAATAGTAAAAAATAACTGGTCTGTCTTTCAGTGACAGCAAACTGCAGTACAAACAACTGGGATTATAACAAATTGCATATGTGATCAATATGAGACAAATATAGACAAAAAAATAAATAAGAATTCAGTGGCTGAGTTGGTTAAGCGGCCGTATTAAAAAAATACATCATGCTTACATGGTACTGAGTTCGAATCCTAGTGGGTGCTGATGAGTAGTGTAGCGACTACGAAACAGCTAGTTGTCCCCCAGCTTTAGTGTATTCAATTATTTTTTCCTGTCTTCTTTGATCAAGAGTTATTGATCGCGGCAATTATTGTTATAATTATAAATAAAAATATTTCTTGGCTTTATACAGGACTGAACTTGAGCCAGACGAATAATACCAACCCCATCATCATATAATATTAGAAATATATCGAACTACTTTATTAAATCATTTCCTCAAACGGCTCAAGTTTTCAGCCGAGGTGCTAAAAAAATACCTCAATCCCATACAAAAATAACTGTCAACATATTGCCATTGCAATTATGTACCTAATACTTTGTGGAATATAACAAGAAATACTCCTGATTCGACGCAAAGACCATGAAATCCGAGAAATAACGAGATTTATCTTATAAGCAAAACTTAATTTAATATCTATAATAACCCCCAGTGACTTGATATTGTTCTACAACTTGGAGTGACTCATTTCCTAGGAAAATATTAAAAAATATATTAGCACGCATCGAAAAGAACATCGCTTTACATTTTAGAGAGTTTAGCTCAAGAAAATTTACCTTCGACCACTCAACAATCTTTTTAAGCTCATAATTTATTTGCTCTTCAAAAATATATAAGTTAGACAACCCTGATGAGGCAAGTAGCTGCATGTCATCAGCGTAAGTATAGCACGATAAAACAGGCATATTCTGAGAAATGTCGTTAATATAAATAAGAAAATGCAGCGGACCTAAAATAGATCCTTGCGTAACATCCCTATAAAGGTTGACTATTTCTGACTGCTTTTCTCCTACTTGTATAAATTGTCTACGTCCACTCAATAGAGACCATAGCAACTTACAACTAGACGATTAGAAACTAAATTGGTAGAAAAGTTTTTCAATTAAGCTATAAGGACAAACGGAATCGAAGGCTTTACTAAAATCTAGAAAATTTAATGTTGCCACATTATTTTCGTGCAACGCTCGTCCAATACTCTCCGTCATATCTAAAAAATCACCAGTTGTACTGTGATCTTTTCTAAAGCCCGATGGAAATTCGAGGACTCAAAATGTGAAAGCATCTGGTCTCTTAACAATTACTTCGAGAATTTTCAAATTTTCATTTTCCAGTCGCGTTTTGCTAGGCAATCTGAAGGATAAATTCGGTCCAGGTATATTGAATTCGCCATTGTTGCCACCTTTTCGTAGAATTAATCTGCTTTGATTGTTTTCATGAACTTACCACTTAGATAAATAGAATTCATATAAACGTACTGGACAACGTAATGGATTCTCTTCATTTTCTTGCTGTTCGTAGACCTTCTTTTTGCGGGGATTAGCATCTGAAAAAGTTTCGTTCATATTTCTACAAAGAATTTTCCAACATTTAAATTTTGAACATACCAAGTCCTGCTTGCGGTGGATAAAAACGCAATAACACGTTGCGAGAACCCGGCGTTTTAGCGGTTTGACCAGTTCGTTTCCAGTGTTTCATTATATGAGAAAACGACAACTGCATGTGCTCTTCCACAGTCTGAAATAAATTTCAACCTTATACGTAAGATCTTGATTTAAAGTAAATTCTTTATACTTACAGTTAAATTGAAATGTTTTGTATTGAAGAACATTAACGTACTCAATAAGACATGAGGTGAGTGCGCGCCCAATTGTTTGCATTCCCAAAGATGCTCCTCTTCTACTCGAGTAACAATATATTCTAAAACATAATTGCATACATATATATTAGCAATGTCAACTAGTCATTTTTTTAATTTCAACTTACGGGAATCATTGTAAAGCACAGAAAATTTACGTGCTACTTCATCTAGGCAGTCCGTAAATCGTTCATAGTAAGTGTCCGTAAATATGTTGTCAATTCGTCCATTTTCGTAAAGGTATTGCTGAATTCCTAATATTTATTAAATTAATAAAATATTATTTATAATTTTTCTGTTTAAAAGCAATCTTTCTTACCCAATACTAGGTAGTATATTGTATCGGGAGCATATTCTGTGCCATTGGGTTTACGCACTTCTTTGACGAACAAACACAACGAATAGTTTAGCTCGTCTGCTGTCATTTGCAGCAATTCCGTTTTGAAAGGACGCCTTCTCATCGAACTCTTTTCAATGTCGGCATTTTTGGTCATAACCCATTGCTTCCAAGCGTTGACACCAAATGTGTATTTTAAGCACATATTTGCATCTGGTTTTTCTACAGGTTGCAAAGGTTGAGGTTGCGGTTGTGGTGTCTGATCCATTTCTTCAAGACGTTGACGTTTAACCGGCGAACGATTGCTACGAGGAGATGTTAATGAAGCCACAGCAGAGCCACGTTTACGACCGCGAGTTCCTCTGCAATAAAATTAATAAAAATTAGACTCATTTGCTTTATGGTAAACTAAACAAAACCACACCTTTGATTATCCATCATATGATGCGATTGTTGCATGTGATGACCGGCCATGTGGCTCATGGAGTCGTCATGTTGCACCATACCAGGCGGAGGGTTTGTAATAGTGTTAGCAGTTACCGCCGACTCGAGATCAATTGTACTTGTAGGTTGATCATAGTCACCCGTTGCCATTTTCAATGCCATTTGTAAGACATCTTCTCCATATGAGTTGTTTGTTACATCTACCTGCTGTACGCTGTTATTGTATTGCAATGAAACCACAGCCGGATCCGGTTTAACTTCATCTTCAGAATCGGAGTCAGATTCTCGTTTCTCTTCAGCTACCATTTCGGCCATCATCAAAAGTTCAGCTTCAAATGGATCTGCTGGCATTTTGTCTTGAATTTTCTTTATTTCCTTCATGATACCCTGTGCCGAATTACGTGTGGTAGGTATAAAGATGGGAACGGGAATAGGCAGAGGAATAGGAACGGGTACTGGGAAGGGTGCAGAGTACATATACATTGGCTGCGGCAGATAAATGGGTACTGGCACAGGAATCAATACCTTGTTCGAATAATCCTTATCGGTCTGTACACAAGTTGAAGTGGTTGCAGGTTCTGATTGCACACCTACAGTATTTGTACGTGGTTTACAACTGGTTTGCACATTTCTTACTGCAGGTGGATATGGCGGCACAACAACAATCTTTGTCTCTGTTTGAACAGTAACCTTTTCCACAATTTTCTCAACAACATTATTATTACTAGCAGCAGTGCTACCACGCTTATTATTAGTTCTAGGCGGCGAAGGCGTTAATGAACGTTCAATTATGGCGCTCTTACGGGGTCTACCCCTTATCAATTGTTGGCTGTTATTTGTAACAGCTGGAGCAACTACAGCCGGAGGAGGTGTTGGAGGTGGCGGAGTTTCCGTCTTACGTCCGCGAACGCGCGTTCTTCTAACGGTTACATTACCGATCATTGTTTCGGTCTCTCCGCTAGCCAAAGACGAGACTGTCGATATTACAGGCATAGTAGGTTGTTTTTGTTTGGAACTTTTTGGTGGCAATTTAATCTGTTTCAAATAAACCATATTTATTATATTAAAAAATTTTTTTTCTTGATTTCAGTCGTAAATTTTTTGTATTCTTTGGCAGTTATTTCTTTGAGTGGGTGAAAAAGAGACAAGTATAGTACCTTACAAACACAATTGTGAATACAATCAATCTATTACAATATTTAAAACAATTGCATTTTAACATCAGATTATTCTGTCATAATATATTAAAGTGGTTATTTTTTTAAAACATTGAGGTGTTTTATATTACATATGTATGTAAGTACATGTACATAGTTATACTTCTTTAATATTTCTTTTTTCCGAGTTTATTGTTAAAATAAAATGAATAATTCAAGACGGGCTTTTCGTTTATTTTTTCTAATAGTTTTTTTATATACATCAGTGTTGCCAGAGAAGATTAAGCAAAGTTGCACACTTAAAAAAGCTATAACCTTTTACATGCATTATCATTATTAATGTTGAAGAGAGTAGGATTATTCCTCAATTTTTGGGATTATGGGAATTTTATAAGCTTTTCTAAAGTAATTTTAATGCTGCAGATTTATTTAAAAATGAAAATGTTACAATAAATGGTTTTATAATTATTAAAATACCTATAAAGCTTACAAAAAAATATCTATAAATTGAGTTTTTTATTCGCTATTTTAGCTTCTAACATTTATACGAATAAAAAATTACAAATAGCTTGTTTTCTTGTTTGTCGACATATACTTAGATAGCTGGGAAACATAGAAAACAAGCTATTTATAATTTTTTATTGGTAAAAAATATCTATTTTAAAATAAACTCAAGAAATTATATATATAAATAAAAAAAAACAACATTATAAACAACCTAGCAAGGCAAATTCATAACAGGTGAAATTGACAGCGCAGTTGATTACTTTTTTTAAATTTTAATCTGTTTCAGATGTCAATGGCATAATTAAAACAAAATTGGGGAAAAATTTTTAAACAACTTTTTACATAATATATTGTTCTTGAGCGCCAGATATCATCCAGAATCCTCCCCCAATCTGGCTGGCCATTTTCACCTTTTTAATCTCTATGATCTGAAATTTTAATTTTCACGAAATAATTAAAAGTTTCACGAAATAATTAAGTTTTTGTTTTATTGCAAATTTTTTTTAATAGAAATTTGGAAACAAATTTTTAAAACAATTTTTTTTAGATTACGTATGGTATCTTGAGCGCCAGCTAACATCCATAATCCCCCCAATCTGGCTGTCCATTTGCACCTATCCAAGCTCTATGTTCTGAGACTTTAAATTTCACGAAATAATTAAAATTTTCACGAAACAAGCTGTTATTGTTAGTATTAAAAAAATACGCGTACCTAGCTACTCGATACTTTACACTTTCAAATTAATTTAAAATAAAAATGCTATGTGTAGGCAGGCTGTTTTAGAACGTATAAAGCGGCTCATACACGTTTCAATTCAATTGTTGAGTATTTCAATTCAATTAATTCTTGGCTACACACTTCATAAACTGAATTGAAAGATTTTCATTCAATTATCAGATTCAATGAAATTTTAAAAATTATTAACGTTTTCTTTGCAAAAAAAAAAAAAAAAAAAAAAAACTACAAATACAAATACAAATTTTGACAGCTGACCAGGAGACTCGAACACACACAGTATAATCTAATTGAGAGAGTAACTAGCCAACTTGAAAAAATCAATTCTGTTGATTTTGCGTCAACCGACTCAACAACTGCCAAACTAATCCATTCACAAAGCCATACACGCCTTGATTTGCACAACAACCGACTCAGTTGCGAATTGAATAGAAACGTGTATGGGGTGCTAATTAAAAATATATATTTTATTCAAGAGTAGTCATTCGATCATACCTAGTAATAGATTAAATAAAATTGTAAAACTTTTCATTAATTACAAGCTGTACTCGAAAAACGCCAGTCACGACAATACTGAATATAAATGACCATAATCGCAATATTTCTATAATAATATTCATATATGTATAATTTGTCCAGAAACTATAAAGGTAGTTATTAAGTACTCATATATACCTATACACAACAAAAGTATCCTAACTTGCAAATTTTTGCTGGTTTCCCTGAAACTTAACGATCACATTAAAAAAATGTTAAAGTTTTGTCTAGTTACTACAAGCCTGGCTAAACGCTATGTATTAAAATAAAGAAATAAATAAATAAAATAAATACGGAGAATTGCCCAAAATATGTTTGATAAACTTAACTGTGTGCGCTATTAGACATATTGTTAAGAATTTTTTGTCACATCTAACCCAGTGTGCAGCAGTTGATCTGTTTATTATAAATATACAACACATTCATACAAACAAGCTAGTAAATCAACTACAAATGATGTTGTTTTTCTTTTATTCTTGGTATTCGTTTTATTATTGTTTTTTGTTGTGACTTGCCGATTGTTCACAAGCATGTCTATGAATGTGTATACGCTTAAGAAATACATTTGTACGTTATGAACGACTAGAAAATTCATGTCGATTGTAGAAACTGATAAAGACGTATAAATAGCAGGCAGGTTGGTGGCAACGAGTAAGTTTTATTTTTAGCTTTGTGCAATACAGTCATAAGCAAGTCTAGTGTTTTGGTACACAGTGGTATCAAGTGTAAATAAAGTTGTGAATTATTTAAGTACTCTATAATGAACAAGTGTGTGAGTGCGTGTATATATAGAAATTGCACTAAAAGTGCAATTACTTGTCAGATAACATTCGCATATCAGCAACGTTTGTTGTTTTTGGAAATAAAATTTTTATTTTACTTACATGTAATGGTGGCGGCTGTGAAGCTCCCTTTAGCTTAACACGCTTTGGCAAGCCCGTTGGAAATGGAGCCGATGCTTTTCCAGATTTTCCACCTGATTGGTTAGTTGGCGTTGAAATATTTGTCGACTTGGAATTATCGGTATCCAAAGTAAGAGGAGCTCTGGCAAATTGACTTTGGAACTGCATAACACATTGATATGTACAAAAATTTCGCATTGATGCATCAGACATGGTCAAATGGTATTGCGGCGTTGCCATATTTGTGCAGTTGTCACACTTTGTAACAGTGCGTGAAAAGGCATTTATTGAAACCCCATACAGTGTTAGACAATTCAAAGAGCACATTTGCACTTCCTGATTGTCTTGTTGTTTGAGAATCATATCGAAATTATACTTTTTCACTTTACACCATTGACAGGAAACTATACGACGATTAAGCACGATATAAATGTTAAGACAAACTCGAGTACAAAATACTTTTGCACGTTTTTCCGTGTAAATTGTAAATGATTCGGTGGCTTTACGCTCAAAATACTTGCAGCACATTCCACATTGATCGGCAACAATATTGCTTACGAATTTGAAGGCTGAGAAACAGGGATTTGAACAAAAATTATGCTCTTTATCATCCAAAATTATTTCAACTCGCACGGGTTTGTCGTTATTGCATACAGCGCATACATCGTTGCGCATGTTTTTCTTCGGGTTGGCAATATTATCATATCGGCGCATGCATGCTTGAGAACAGAAATCTTTAAACTGTTCCTTATCACCAACCGGAGCTAGGAAACCTTCATTACCAGAAGATATATCTTTCTGGCAACAGGAACATGTTTTCAGTCCCTTCTTAAACTCATTTAAACAAGCCGCACAACAAAACTGGCGAACATCGAAACCAAAACGTACGCAATATTTTCCTAAAGCTGGATGGGGAACATCTCCATGACAAGTTTGACAATTTGCACCTATAGTACGTTGATATTTGCCTAAGCAAATTTCATTACAAAAGTCCATTGTTTCCCATATCAGGTTTTTGTCACCCAAAGTTATTTCAGTAAAACAATCAGAACAGCGCCGTACAAAACTTGCTGCTCTCTCCAAACGTGCGGCTTCTGCTTCGGACGCTGTACGGGCAACTACTCTGGACTCAGGTTCACCAGATTTTTTTGCATTATCATTCGAAATTGTTGTAGCTCCAATATTCCGCACTCTTATGGAGTGTCTTTTAAGTTTAAATTTGTCTGGTTCTTCAGCATTCAATAAATTGAAACAATCGTCATTGCAAATATAAAATGTATCATCGTCCTGTTTAAAGAAATATTTGCACAATTTATCTTCCCTACATTGTAGACATGAGTGCCGATTCCCTTCACCATCACCGTCACTGGCAGGAAGCTCTTCAATTAAAAACTTTTTACGACGTATAAAGTATTTTCCCGTGTTTGTATCCATAAAAAGAGTGCAACATCTTTGTTCGCACAAATATTCCAATTGTAATGTATCTGGATTTTTAAAACGAAAACCACACGGTTTTTCCTCATTACATTGTACACATTTTCGAGTGGAAGTAACAACCCAAGCAATTATTGTTTTTGTGCCACTAGTGGTTTCATTTATACTAGAGTGCATTTCTTCCAAAAGGGGCTCTTCAGTTTCAGCGTTTTCGTTGGAATTGTTCTCTGAAAAAATAAGTTGTGTTAATCAATCGTTTTGAATTGAATTGTTTTATTTTTCTATTATTGTGTAAAATAGAATAGCTTTTGCAACTTCTAATTTCATAAACCTGATAATTGAAAGCATAGTACAACAAATGAGAATAATTATTAATGAAGATAACAAGCGATCGTACCCATGCATCATCATATCAATTAACACTGATGTAACCGGCTATAAAATTATGAGGGTTTTCCATTTAAGTCCAATTTACTATACCGTATTGAAAGAGCGCTACATAGTTTGGTCAGTCAACTCGAACGGTTCAATCAATACAAAAACTATACCTTAGTGGCCTTCGTGGATATTGAAGGTCCATTCAATAATGTCGAGACACAGGCAGTCATAGATGCACTTGACGGTATGAAGATTGATCGACATAAAATCATGATCATTACAAGCATAGAAATATAACATAAAGAGTAGAAATATAACATCGACAATGGGGAAATCCAAAATTGCGCGAAAAGTATGCTAGGCTACACCCCAGGGAGGAGTACTATCCCCCCTTTGCTGGAATGCTGCAGTGAATAATCTGCTCAAAGATCTAGATTATAAAAGGATAAAAACTGTAGACTATGTCGATTACGTAGCGATTGTAGTGTTTGGAACCCATTTAGACACTACAACTTAGCAGTTAGAATACCCCCTAAAGATGTTAAGTTAATGGAGTATGCAATGCGGACTAAGAACAAACCCAGCGAAAACAGAAGTCGTACTTTTTAGTAAAAAGTATAAAATTCCACATTTCACACTTCTAAAAATGGATGGCATCACACTTATCCCATTGGATAAGGCAAAATACTTAGACGTCATTCTAGACAGCAAACTATAATGGAAAGAGAATATACAGGCTAGAGTAACCAAGGCTACAACAGCCATCTATCTATGTAAAAAAGCAATATGCTCAACATGGGGCATACAACCAAAAGGAGTTGTGTGCCTTTATGAAAAGGTTATAAAATCGATAATTTTCTATGGAGTATCAGCATGGTGGAAATCACTAAACTCCGCAACCAACAGAAGGCAAAATGAAAAATCAGTCGAACCAGGGCAATACTGACATGAGGATAACTCCAATTAAAGCTCTTTTTGCACTTATGAGCTAGATGTCATGTGACTTATAAGCCAGGCAGAGAGCACTAAAAGCCGCGACCAGATTATTGTTATTGGCGTGTCCCCACAGACCGTGGAAACACGACACTATACTTGAGATTAGAAAGGACCTGGTCATCGATATAATTCGGTAGGTATATCATGATAGTAACGGACAGCAAGGCCTACATCAACTCTGTAATTGGAATATACACTAATTCCAGTCTGATCCAAGAATGCCGGACATCTTTGAAGAAGATGGCGGGACATTCTAACCTAGCCATAAAATGGGTACATGGACACGGGTCCAACAATTGCAACAACATCGCTGACGGCTGTATGCCACAAAAGGGACAAACTTAGAGGATAGGGATATAGATCCCTTATCAGCGTGTTAGAGAAGAATGAAATTCCACATACTGAAACGTGCCCAAGGAAAATGGCTCACAGAGCCCACATGTCTTATATCATGAAACCTGTGGTCGCATATTAACTCTAAGAGAACGTGGGAGCTATTAAAACTGCCAAGATCTCACCTGAGTCACTGTAGCACCCATCACTAGACATTGCCCGTTTGGAAACCATGCCAGGAGACTAGGCTTACTTAACGATGTTGCCAAACCGAGGAAGAGAGGTGGAGCTTCAGTAGCCTATCATGTCTGGACTCGGTTAATCTCACGGCGCTAGCTTTTTTTATAAGGAGCAGGGGATGACTTTCATCGTGCATATAAAGGTTAGTAGGTTATTGTGGTTACATTACGTGTAAACAATCAAGAAGAGCCGAAAAAACTCCGTTTTTATAGGGTATCTTAGTGATATTATTGTAGTATTAAACCTAGCCAGTAGCTATGATATATCGCAGTAGGTCGTTAAGCCTGAACTCTGATCGCTGACAAAGCTGGACATTCGCAGAGGAAATGGAAGACAGTTTCATCATTCTCCTTATCATTGCGACTGCGGCAATATTGATTACTGAGTAGCTCAAGTCTTCCCGCATGTCTCTCTGTCATCTAGTGTTCAGTTATTACTTAACTCCAATACAAAGGAAGACTTCGTGGCCAATTATACATGTACTGTAAGCAAAAAGTCTATTATTCTATTATTACTGCCAGTAATCACGATATATCTGTTCCGTCATGGGTTATAAGTTTTGAATTGTAAGTTCTTTATTAAAGTGGTCCACATTTGCTTGGCCCTCTGCATAATTCCAGATTGCACCATCTTGAGGGTACACTTTTAATACTAGCGCCAGGAATTCTGATTCCGCAACGGAGATATCTAAATTATCAGACCTGTTCTAAAAATCACGTGATTTCAAAACACATGCCGTTTCAAAAGCACAAATGTGATTTGTGCCTGTTCTGCAAATCACAACTTTTTGTGATTTTCAATGTGATTTACTCTCTTCTAAAGCACAAAAAAATGCTGTTTTTTGGTCCAATTTACTGATATTTTTATTTTCAGGTTTAATTTTTTTATTCGCGGAATTATTTGCAAAATAAGGTTAATTCCTTCTAATAAATATAAAAGGTAAAATAAAATAAACCAATAAAGCAAATCGCAAAAAATACAACAAATTTTGCAACAAAATGAGCGTATCTAGTTTTTTCTTAATTTAATGAATTATTTCGTATAAAATAAATGATTTTACTTAAATAATCAATAGAAAACACATTAAGTTATTTATTAATGTAATAAATTATAAAATTCATCATAAAGTGCGTGCAAAAATTGGGATGTGATTTCAAATTGATTGCAAGTTAGCTAACCGATTTAAAATCACAAAAATCAAAAATATTTTGTGTGCAGAACACCTTTTTTGTGATTTCAAATCACTTTCACAAAAAGTGATTTGCAGAACAGCCCTGTATATCCCATTTAACTAGCACGTTCACGCCTGCACGTTCATTACCGTAGAAACCACTATGCGTAGAGATCCAAACTAAAGAGATGTCAGATGGGCTGCCCAGCCTTTACAGATCGTACTTACATCGCCTGAAAGGTCGGTATGTGCAAAGTATTAAGATGGTATATAATAGTACATCTGCAAATGTCGCTCTGACAAACTACTCGTATGTTATGTGATATTGCATTGGTCTCGTAAGCAACAACAAGCACGTCTTCAAAAATTGCATTGCTAAATCGCATACCTGAATGCTATTTTTGAAAAGCAGAAAGCCCTGTAAATAATTTTTCTTCATTAAAATATGCACATGCATATTTTGCACCGCTTCAAAAGAAAAAAAGAAAAGCTTGCCTTAGTTAAAGTTAAGATTTCGAAAAAAGTATTGTAAAAATAAATGCCTAAAGTGTCCATAATATAGATATACGTAATATTTGTACTAGACAGGTGTGAAAAAATCTAACAATTAGTGAAGTAAATAAACCTGCCAAGTGGCATCATATGCGAATAAAAATCATGTGATGTCGAAGCAGGTTGGTTTCGGCCTTATTAACGTGCTTAGTATTCTTTGGTTTTAAATTGGCACCAGGTAGGCCACAACTTTAGTTGGGATGCATTGATTGTTTTCAGAAAAATTTTAAATCAATGCAGTGTTATAAAAATGCACAACATGATCTACTTAAATCAGATATTTTGACAAGCTTAATGAAATAGAGATATATTCATAATTTAATATAGCATTATCTTTTTATTTTATATTACCTTGTAAATCTTCACCTTGGTTTGTTCGATTTACAGATATGCGAATTTGAGCTCCAGCTTCTTTATTAGCTTGAGCATAAGATAAAAATAAACATAAATTAATATTAACAATTGCATCCTATTTCCATGTTATTTTCATTTAGAGATATGGCTTATAATTTTAAGATTCTTACCACAAGCTTCGTGAGAGTATGATTCTGTTTCCGCACTTTCTTTATTGGTTTCCTTGTCCTGCTTATCTTCGTTAATCTCATTGGAATCATCTTTGTGTTTTTCGGCATTTTCTCTTGCTAAAATGGCCTGTTCTTTTTCAGCATCTGTAACAGTTGACTCAGTATCATCAGGTATCAAGCAAACGTCTGATTCCTCCGGTTCTTGTACATTTTCAACTGGTTCTTTAATAGCAAAGAGGAAGAAAAATGAATGAAGTATTCTTTAAATTAACTTCAATATGTGTGTTTCTTTACTTTCTGAATACGTTTAGTGCAAATGAGAGCAATTATAAGTTTCTTTTGAAAAGAGATAAAATTGACCAAAAAGATAAAATTGAAAAAAAAAACGCACCAGGGCCTGAATTTTTCTTTTCAATTTTAAAAATTAATTTTGTATTATAAAAATTATAACATTTTTATATTAAAAACACGATAATAATAATAATATAGTCTTTCATGCGACTATTATACATTCACACTGGGTAGGGTAGCATCGCTAAATGCGTTCAATAGCTAGAATTCGTGTCAACGACTTAAGAATTTTTCGCACAAATAATTGTAAAAATCACCAAAAACGTTGCGAAATGCACCGAGTTAACAACGCTAACAGGAACGCTTTACGTGCAAATTAGGATCCCGCGGGACCCCAAATTAGAGTAAAAAAACACACCCAATGTTTGTCTTACCATCGTCAGCGGCATCAGCTGATTCATTTCTGCCTTTTTTACCACCGCTCTTTTTTGCTTTCTTGTCTTTGCTTTTATTGGCTTTAGCACGAACTACTTTAGTCTCATCAGATTTACTTTGCTTTTCGTCTTCATCATCATCACCATCTTGTTGCAAAGGCTCCATTGATACGTCACGTTGCTCATTGTCATTGCGGTTGATTGATTCCTTGTTCGAACTATATTCATTATCATCGCCATCATCCCCACCATCCACGCCATCTTTTTCATTCTGATTTTCATCATTTCCTCCTTGATCCACATCCATAGCATTGTCATCTTCGCCACCCGACTGAGGAACAGTATTATCAGCCTCTCCTAACATGTCTGATTCTTCGACATTTGATGGATTATTTGCTGAAACATTTGCATCGACTTCTTCGAAATCTCTAGATTCACCTGCTTCATCGTCACCTCTTCTTCCACTTTCAGCATTATCATCTGGGGCGGGGCCCGCTGAGGTTGCGTGAGAGTTTTCATCCACGTCGAACGTACCTTCTGAGATTTGTTCGAAATCATCATTTCCGCCACCCTCTTCATCTGGTACATAGCTGTCTTTAGTCGCCTCACCAGCATCTAAATTATCAGCCGTTTTGTTTTCTTCAACTTCTTTAGAAGAATGTTGCGTATTTTCCGACTCTGGTCGTGCCGAAGAATTTGCTTCGTCCGTTTGAAATGAGTCTAAGCTTGATATCTCCTCCATTTTAATGTTATTTTATTCGCAAGTATGAAAATTGACGAATGAAGATGTATAGACATTAACTGAAAATAAAAAGCAAACATTTTACTTATGTAGCTTTACCTAAGTTTATTAACAAATACTTAATTTTATTAATAAATTATTTATAAACAAATTTTCATGTCTATTAAGATCTTATTTAACAAATTGTGCATAGAAATCTGTGCAATAAGAGCTTAATAAACATGATATATATTTTATAAATACACGGAAAATGTTTAGATAAAAAGAGATGTCGGAAACAGAATAAAGTTGAGAATTAAGAAGTACATACAAATAGAGCTAAATTTTCTACAGGATATAAGTTCTGCAATAAAAGCAAACCATAAAACTAAACCGTGTACTTTCTTTAACAAAATTTATGTTAATTCATAATTTCTAACATTTTTACAGCATTTGTTTTAATTTTACAGGGGAGGCAAAACATGTTCATAAAATAAAAAATACTTCAGGCATACTTATATAGAAATAAATGATGGAGGATGGAATTAAAAAAAAACTAGAGTGCTTTACAGATAATTAAACATTTGTAGAGGCCCATCTAACCCATCTAATACTCGATGTTCTTATCATAATAAATAAAAATTATAGACTTCTTCGTGTTTTATAGCTATATTTCGACATTTCATGCCGCAAGCCCAATCATCAGAAAACTAAAAGAACTATGTTTAAAAATTTAATCCTTCATGCCTGCTCCACGATCTCAAATGTTAACAATCATTTTGAAAGATGAAAAGTCATATTTGCGATCCATTTTTAACTCAAGCGCCATATCCGCATAATGTATGAAAGCTTTTTATACCATCTCACCGTGAAATATTTTATTTTTATCTCATTGCCGTTTGAAATGATTTTGAATGTTAACGTTGTGGTAGGGAAATTATTATAAAAAAATAATGAGAGTTCAATAGAAGGGATGTAATAACAGATGGAACTGACAGCGCATTTGCCGAATTTTGTGTTTTCGCCACGAATGATAGCCACAAATAGGAAGTTTTTTAGTGCCAATTTCACGATAACGAAGCTGTTCGTTCGTTCGCACAATTACATTGAAAACAATAACAACATTTTGAATGTGGTTTTTGTTTTAAATGTAATTGTGCGAACGAACGAACAGCTCCGTTATCGTGAAATTGGCTTTTATTTTTATTTTCCACCGCATTATCCAAAACTAAATGAATAAGGGCTTGGGGAATTCTATGAATTCAATAACAATAGACTAACTGACAAGGTTAGCTGTTTTATTTTTAGTTTTTTCCTTATTCGTGTAAAATTTTAAGCCACAGGAGCTAATATAATGTATATAAAAATATATAATCAATCCTAATATTAAACGTTACCAAGGCCAGCAAAATAAAAATGATGTATTGTATTGTAACTATACAGTTGCAAATAAATTTGCAAAGTATAGGATGGGCGGAGTAACGTAGCCCTTATGCCCACGATGGTTTTAACAGTGCTTTGTTGCGGCGCCGTGACTATCTGTTCCGACCTATACCTTCGCATAGGATGTTGCCGCGTGGTTAGGTTAACTGGTTCCTTTATGTTGTGTTGTGCCGCATGGCAGAACACAACGTTAAAAACTTTAAACTATTACAGTTAGTTAGGTAGACAATTAACCAATGAGAGTAAGACGTAGAACTCTCGGAGGTCTAATAACAACGACAAGCCTGACCGCACTTAAGTAATAATTACGATGACGCGAGAGATGTTCCCCAGCCCAGAGCTGCTTTGCGACTGACTGAAAAAGGATATTATAACTTACTTTACATTCAAAATTACTTATTATTTCTTAGGCTGAATTTCTAGGTAATATTATTTTGGCAATTTTTGGCTTTATATTACTGAACTGATCTAATAAATAAATAAAATTATAATCTTAGTTTTATAAAGTGCTGTCCGCACCTCACATGAGAACACTAACAGGAACAGCAAAATATTGACAGGTGTAGACTGCAAATGTTAATGTTTTCTTGCCGTCTTGACACGACTGTTAAGAGTTCTGTTTTAAAAGCTCTGTTTTAACTGAAAATGACATTTTAATATAAAAAAAAGTAAAAATAGTTTCAAATTAAGAGAAGTTGCAAAAAAATTTATAAATAAATAAATAAAAAGATTGCAAGTTTTGCAATAAAAACCTATTTTTTTCCACAAACTATAAAAAAGAGCATAAACAGTCATGATGTGCTTTTGTTGACCGAGTTGGAATAATGAAAAATCAAGACATACGGGTACTCCACCATATAACAATCGAGCTGTCAAAGATATTTTTTAATAGTATGTCTTAACGGCATTCCATGTCTAATGTAAACGGGCCGTAATAAAAAATCAAGACATACGTATACTCCACCATGTAACAATCGGACCGTCAAATAATAAAAATTCAGTCTTTGTATTTTATTTTCAAGTTGCTTTACTTCATTGAGTTTCTTATAAATTACCCTTTCCATAGTGATAAGTTTTGAATTGCTTTGTAATATTTTATTTGCCAAAGGATTATATTTATTACAATAATGAATAAATAAATAAAAAATGTAACTGCAAATCGCATTTCCATGTAGGTATATGTAGTAAATAATATGTACTACATATTATGTCAACACTTTAGAGGTCCACACCTCGGAAACTAGTTATGCGTTTCCGCCAACTTTTCATTTAATATTTTCTTCATATTTTTAAATTTTCTAACCCAGCTACCTATAATTATTGTCATTTTGGAGGACTGTGCGTAAACTGGGCTTATGCCACAATTTTGCTTATCTATGAGTAAATGTTGTTACGAACGATATTTATTTTCTACTTCACTACATGTTTTTGTGTGAATTTCACATGCGTAGGCCGGCACATAAGTAAATAAAAAATTTTATTTAAGAACTCTAATAAACAAGATAGTCATCTAGCTCGAAAAAAAAAATTTTACACCTTCCACAGCATCTTATCGAGCATCATGATCTTAATGTAATTCTCTTCAGCTTTTAATTTTCTTCATTGCCACAAGCACTTAGTCAAATAGATACGATTTTGCAAATTTAACCAAAAACTGGCTTAATTAGAAACGAATAAGCACATTTACATACATATATATCTATGAACATACAAACATATGTACCTGACACGTCAAAAGAATTTCATTTTGGAGTAAATTACTGATATAATTTCGAATACTTCCTTTATTATTTAGACAAAATATTTTAATCATAATGCCCATATTCGCACAGCAATTTTTTTTAAAGTACGTGTATTTATCAAAATATCCCGGCATTTAAACAAATGCACACATAATTATCACTCTTTATGTATGTATTTACATGCATTTAACAATCAAATACATAAATTTATTAAAGGTAAAAAAACCATTCCATTTGTATTCATCTGGTCACCTCGTAACCAATTTTCCCGCCGTTGTGATGCGCAAAGAAAAAACCAACAACAACGCATACACATATATCAAAGCAACAACGACTCACATTCACGATAATGAGACATGAAAAAATTAAATATACATACAGAAACGAAATAAAACAAACTAGACAACTCAATCTCTTACAATTCGGTGACAGACAGTAGGGTAATAAAGAAAATGACACAAAAAGAGGGAACAAAAAATTTTATAAAGTATGCAAATAAATAATTTTTCTAATATTTACCTTTAAATATATGAAATTTTTAATTTATTTTTGAACAATTATCCGAAATTCAAAAATATATTAAAGGTTAAACAAGCAAAAAGGGTTATACAAGAACAAACCCCTGTCAAAGTGTGTGCTGGTAAATTTTTTAGAAGTACAGCACGCACAGTGGGAACTCCACGAGTGTAATATGTATATCAAATGAAGCCCCCCGCCTTTTTCTTCCAAAACAACGTACAAACAAAACACAGCGTTTAAGTTTTAGTTTTTTTCACAAACTTTACTGCAATTTTTCGGTATATATTCATTAATTTTATTTAGCTCGTTTTCACAACTTTTATTTTTCTCTCGTCCGCCTCTGCGGAATGAGGTGGAATACAACACAACAAGCGAAACGAAAAAATGCTGCCTGTTATTGGTGTATAAGGAAGAAACGTAAGAGTAATCACTTGTGCCAGCTACAGTATTCAGCATACAAATTTTTGCACTTCAACTTTCGAATTTCATTGAAATTTAATTTTACGCAGTTATAGCTTGCTTATATTTCACTTTTTTATTTTTTTCATTAAATAATTGTGCTTTTTTACCACTAATATAACCCGTATTTAAAACACATAAAAATCTAATCGGCTTCTTTACAACCAAATAATGAAAAACACACAGAACTAGACTGCTGGAATAAAACTGCTAGAAAATTGTAATGGATTACCACATAGAGTTGTATTCATTATTCACATACAACTCTGTATGAAAAAGAAAACGTAGCTACTTATGTCGACTTTTCATTGCACAAAAAATCGCTTATAAAATGATAATTGATAAAAATATTTTCTAGCCCCATTTGTTGCAATATTAAAAACAAGAAATTTTGTTGCAGGCAAATTTTAGCTTAACGGCCATATTTACAAAAAAAATATTTTTTACAGGATTATTTTACATCTTTATATTACTGTACAAAATAAAATAAATAAATCTAAAATAAATTTGTCAAAGTTTTAATAAACATAAAATATTTTTTATGAATGCGGCCGTAAATAATTGGCGAGGGAAATTTAAGGGAAATTGAGTTTCACAATTTAATATTTTATACAGGTTCTATGGTGTTTATAAACGATATGTACATATCCAAGGCGAATTAATTATTAGGTGGATGCATCGGCGAATTCGGTTAATATGGCGGCACTTCCTCTGTCAAGTTGTTTACCTTTTTCAGCGTCATTTAAATTTTTGTACATGTTCTTTATCATGATACAAAAAACAAGGTAGCCGCTTCGCTACAACAATACAACAATAAAACAAGAAACAGGTATTTTGTTTGTGTAAAAAGGCGAATTCACACTTACGGTGTCAAAAGTAGTTGATAAAGAACATGTACAAAAATTTAAATGGCGCCGAAAAGGTAAACAAAACTTGACAGAGAAAGTGCCGCCATATTAGCCGAATTCGCCGATGCATCCACCTAATAATGAATTCGCCTTGTTCTTTATCAACTACTTTTGACAGCTGAAGTGTGAATTCGCCTTTCTGCACTAACAAAATGCCTGTTGTTTTTTTATTGTTGTAGCGAAGCGGCTACCTGATTTTTTGTATCATGGTACATATGCTAGTTTGCGTGCTTTCCAAGGCGAATTAATTATTAGGTGGATGCACCGGCGAATTCAGGCGAATTCGATTAATATGGCGGCACTTTCCCTGTCAAGTTTTGTTTGCCTTTTTCGGCGCCATTTAAATTTTTGTATATGTTCGCTATCAACTACTTTTGACAGCTTAAGTTTGAATTCGCCTTTTTACACAAACAAAATACCTGTTGTTTTTTTTATTGTTGTAGCGAAGCGGCTACCTTGTTTTTTGTATCCATGATACAAAAAACAAGGTAGCCGCTTCGCTACAACAATACAACAATAAAAAGAACAACTGGTATTTTGTTTGTGTAAAAAGGCGAAATCACACTTAAGCTGTCAAAAGTAGTTGATAACGAACATGTAAAAAAATTTAAATGGCGCCGAAAAATGTAAACAAAACTTGACAGAGAAAATGCCGCCATATTAATCGAATTCGCCTGAATTCGCCGATGCATCCACCTAATAATTAATTCGCCTTGTTTTGTATCATGGCGCCGCCATATTAACCGAATTCGCCTGAATTCGCCGATGCATCCACCTAATAATGAATTCGCCTTGGCGGCTACCTTGTTTTTTGTATCATGCGTGCTTTCAAACTTACCTAAATTTCGCCGTTCACCGGCAAAACAAATTTACGTTTATAATCAATTGGTAAACTTTACAGTGCTTTTTTTTAAATAAATTCGCTTTCCTCTTACAACAAGAATGCATACAAAAAATTATCTTTGTTTGACACCCCAAGCGGTAGCTATTTGCTTGTCGATTTTTGTTTGTTAAAATGGCGAGCTTGTTCTTTTTCTTTGTTTCTTTTTCTCACCCAAAACTCAAATTATCTTTGTTTACAAACATGTCATGTCAAAAAATGAACATTTATTAATATGAGTTTTTAAACCATGTGTTTTTTTTAATATACATACATACGTATATGTATACCTATAATTATATTTTTACGTTATGCACAACGAAAACGTTGTACCTGACTGTTAAACAATTTTTCTTCCGCCCAGTATTTACTTGATCATTTGCACTTTTAAACAGTATTTCACAAACTTTGTTACACGATAATAATTCATGTTACATAATATTTAGACAGGCTTAACTCAATATATTTTATTATGCATTTTTTTCAGTAGCTTCTTTTTGATTTAGATTTTTTTTTGACAGCTATCAAACCGAAGCAAACTCAGATTTTGACAATACAAAATAAAGCGAACTCATTTCTGCTAGGTGTAATGGAAAAAACAGATGTTCTATATTTCTTCAAACTCGTAGAACATCTAGTGCCAAAATTTGTTTCCGGTTTACATACATGCATATTTGCCAGTAAATTGCTTGTGGGTATCTATGCATATTTATATATAAACATACTTTCTATGAAATTTTTTGACATATAAATCGGTTACAGTGCGACCACGTAGGCAATCTGTTGTGTCTTAATACTAGCAATAACGCCGGCAGAATTACGTCATCAAATTGCTAATGTTCAACGTTGTAATTTTAGCAGGCGAACTCAACACTGGAATTCAATACTATGTATTTTGTTATTGTAAAATATATTGTGAATGTCAAAATCTAAATTCGCATAAGATTGATCAGTTAGGAAAAAATTTTATATAAACATTAAATATAAACTTTTATAATTGTTTGTAATTAAAATCACAGATTATTATTAGTTTTTCACTTTTAAATTCACACAAATTTCTTGAAATTGCACTAAAACATACAAAAAAATCTTCAGATTAAAATGGCGCCAAATGTTTGTAAACAAAAGAAAAAAAAATTTGACAGTCTCATTGGAAAAAACGCAAGCAGCAGAAAATAATCACCTAAGCTGTCAAGTTCACCTAGTAATGAATTCCCCTTGATCCGAACTTTAAAAAGCAAATTGGCTGAATTCACAAACATTTACGCTTTATGTTTAACATGATACCAAAAAAAAGGTAGCTGCTTCGCTACAACAATAAAAAAAAACAATAGGTATTTTGTTTGTGTAAAAAGGCGAATTCACACTTAAGCTGTCAAAAGTAGTTGATAAAGAACATGTACAAAAATTTAAATGGCGCCGAAAAAGGTAAACAAAACTTGACAGAGAAAGTGCCGCCAAGGCGAATTCATTATAAGGTGGATGCATCGGCGAATTCAAGCGAATTCGTTTAATATGGTGGCACTTTCTCTGTCAAGTTTTGTTTACCTTTTCGGCGCCATTTAAATTTTTGTACATATTCGCTATCAACTACTTTTGACAGCTTAAGTGTGAATTCGCCTTTTTACACAAACTACCTGTTGTTTTTTTTATTGTTGTAGCGAAGCGGCTACCTTGTTTTTTGTATCATGAGTGCCGCCATATTAACCGAATTCGCCGATGCACCCAAGGCGAATTCATTATTAGGTGGATGCATCGGCGAATTCAGGCGAATTCGGTTAATATGGCGGCACCATGATACAAAAAACAAGGTAGCCGCTTCGCTACAACAATACAACAATAAAAAAAACAACAGGTACTTTGTTTGTGTAAAAAGGCGAATTCACACTTAAGCTGTCAAAAGTAGTTGATAACGAACATGTAAAAAAATTTAAATGGCGCCGAAAAAGGTAAACAAAACTTGACAGCGAAAGTGCCGCCATATTAATCGAATTCACCTGAATTCGCCGATGCATCCACCTAATAATTAATTCGCCTTGGGCGGCACCTTCGCAGTCAAGTTTTGTTTACCTTTTTCGGCGCCATTTAAATTTTTGTACATGTCTTTATCAACTACTTTTGACAGCGTAAGTGTGAATTCGCCTTTTTACACAAACAAAATACCTGTTTTTTTTTTATTGTTGTAGCGAAGCGGCTACCTTGTTTTTTGTATCATGGATGCACCCACCTAATAATTAATTCGCCTTGATGTTTAAGTGAGAAAAAAAACGGGATTATAATATAACCGGGTATACTGTATGTAACAAATTGCTCAGGTTGTCTGGAACAGCGTTGCCAGATTGAAGATTATAAATAGCTTGTTTTCTAAGTTTCCCAGCTATCTATATGTCGACATTTCATAATTTTTTACTGGTATAAATGTTAGAAGCTTAAATAGCGAATAAAAAACTTAATTGTTTGAATTTTTGTTCTCTGCTTTTCGATACTTTCAAAAAGCAAATCGTGGCAACCAACGGTTGTTCATTTGTTTGAAAGGTGTAAAGAAATGTTAGAGACGTTTATAAATAGAAAAGCTTGTTTTTTGTGTTTTGACGAATATTATTAGAGCATTTTTCTTTTTAAATTCTCAGCAATTTATTTGGATTGTTGGGATATAAAGTTTAATGTTTGAGAATATCTTTCAAAAATTTCCAAAGTCTACTGATGATTAGGGTAGCTCCTATGAAATGTCGACATATAGATAGCTGGGAAACATAGAAAACAAGCTATTTATAATTTTTTACTGGTATAAATGTTAGAAGCTTAAATAGCGAATAAAAAACTTAATTATTAATAAGTATGCTTCTATTTATTTACATGTTTCATAAGTAAAATAATGTAATTAGTTAAAAAATGGTTGCTTTTTTTGTGAAATACTTACAATTATGAAAATAACAAACGGCTTAAAGCTATGATATAACTACGATTGTATATCTGTAAATAATAGACCCGTTTTTACTCTATGGAAATCCAAACTGCGCGAAAAAATTTCCCGGACTTTATTATTAAAGTTGTATAAATCATCAGTTGGGATAATTGAAAATCTAACAGCTGTTTCAAAATTTTAATTAAAAAAAATTGATTTGGAGTGGGCTATATACAAATCATTTCAATGCCTTTTTTCCTTTATTAAAAAATTAAAAAAAAAAGAAAAAAAATGTGTGTATGATTGTAACAATCCAATAATGGAAACAACACATTACTTTCTTTTTTGGGGAGAAATTTTTCCTTTTTGCGTTCCCATACTTTTCATAAATTTTATCTCTTTTCCTCAGAGAAACTTATGCTTGTTCTCATTTGTACGGAATCTAGCCATAAAGTAAAGAAACAGGCCTAATATTTAAAATTTAGGAAGATTTATGATTGTGTAGTAATCCAAACTAACAGTACATATTAATAATATATGGCAATATTAAAGAAATATTTAACAATTTTTCCGATTTCTTTTTTTAGTCCAATACTTTGGGTTTTGCTGAGAAATTTTTGTAGGGAACATTAAACTTGGTGACAGCTAAAGTGCGTAATTGTAATATACAAGTATAAAGTTTAACGGCTGGCCCTAACTTCAAGCCTAAACCATCAGTAAGATCGTGTTGTTGCAAGAGCAAAAATGCCTCTCCATCAATATCTTCCTGACTGAAAAGTGCGGCAGTGTTGCGGCAATTAAGATAAAGGTCGACGAACACACTGACTTCTGTGGTTGACCATTTTAGCGGATTTCGTTTAATTTTATCGGCATCAAATGAGAAATTTTTCTGCCACAAATTAAAGTTTTGTTGCAAGCGTGGTCCGTAGTCGTATAAATATTCTCGGGCAATATCTATTTTAACATCACAAGCATTATTTTCAGCAATTTGCTGTTGCATACATGAGGTACTTGGTGATGTGGAGGTAGAATTGGGTGTTACGTGCGGTTTTCTTTCTTTCACTTCTTCTTTCTTAAGATGGGGAACAGATAAACCACCAAGCATATTATCACTGTGGTTAGAAGGCAATTTATCTTGTTGAATTGAAACATTGCGTGTTTTTATATTGTCTAACATTTGTAAGCGTTCCAAGATTTGTTGTTCACTTAAACGAGATTGCAAAGATGCCACTTGCTGAGCCAATGTAAGCTTACCCTGTTTAGGTAATGATTTAAATATGTTTTCATAATTTACCCTTGGAGGTTTTTCTACAACCGTTCGCCAATTTTCGGCAGCATAAGGACAACCGTCTCTACTTGCATGGAAGTTCTTAAAAGCATTTTTAGCATTACCAATGCCGCGGCAGCCATCAACCGGACAACCCAGTTTTTGTTTTAGTATTTGAAAACCTGGAGGCGGTTCAAGATCATGTCCGGTTGCATCACACCATCCTATAGGATGTAAATCTGGGCTATCATCCTCTAACCAGAAGCAATAATCGCTTGGCCATCCTTCTAAATGCAATTTTACACGATGACCCTTATGAGAAACAACTGATGCCGGTCTTATCAAAGATGGATTGCGCGGATCAACTACTTCCAAACGCATGTTTGCCTTGAAGCCAATTGGCTCTCTGGGAGCAAAAAGCTCTTCGCTAGCAGCTTCTCCAGTTCCTTGTGAACGGATATAATCACTCCAATTAAATGTGGTGTTTTCACAATCTGGTGGTACCACCAACTGTTGTCGTCCCTCATGCCAACCGCAGGGATGTATATAAGGAGAATTAATGTCTTCAATTATATCGTAGCAATCATCCCAGCCATCAAAGTGTATGCGTATACGATCATCTAAAACGTCTGCTACGGATGCTACGCAGAGCTTGCCTGTGTCATTTAAGTCTTCTGCCTCCAGATGCATGCCAACCTGTTATCGAAATAAATAAGTTCAGTAAAGTAAAATGTAAAACGAATTTAAATTTCTAATCACTTACTTTGAAAGGATTATGTGGGACCAAAGAAGAGGAATTTAAATGTGTAAACAACATTCGCGGAGCAGGCATAGCTTTCTCCTTACTTAAGTACGTTCCCCAATTGAATTTATTTGCAGCTATTCCTTTGGGCGGCTGCAGTATTCTATTTGTTTTAGCACACCAACCGGGTGGAAAGATATCCATTGAGTCGGCATTCACCCAATAGTCATAAGCATTGCTATAGCCATCAAAGCTCAATTTTAAACGGTAGCCCATTATACTAACAACTGTACAAACACAGAAAAGAGAACAATTTTCGGGATCAATAGCTTCCAATTTCATGCCGACTGAAAAATTATTGGGTCCAGTTGGAAATGGATTTAAAAATAGCGATATTGGAGCAGCCATGACATTGTAATTGCGATTCATGTAAGTGGTCCAACGGAACTTTGGTTTTCTTATATACGTCAAGGGCGGCGGATTGTTTATAATATTAGCCATTTCATTGGCATAAACAGCGGCGACGTTTTTGTTTGCCACAAAATTATTGTTCAGACGATTGCGCTTACGAATTAGACTGGCTGAATCATCACGCCGCTTACGACTGTCACGTTTTAAGCACGACAGTGAACAAAATTCTGAAATAAGAGGATTTTGATATTTAATTCCGAAAATTCTTAATACAATTTTATTTATTTATTTATTTTATTTATTTTTATTTATTTAATTTAACCGAGCCCTTTAGGGCCATATATGGTTAACAGTATTGACAATATATGTGCAATATCATAATAATTCAGTACAGTAATTCAGTAATATACTAGTGACTATTTCTAATATAATACAATCAGTTGGAGAATACTAAAAGTAGCAATAATGAAATATAAATACTACAGCAAAATATTAACTTATGTGCATTCTCACACACATCTACATATACACACACACACATACATACGTATCCATATATAAGTATATATGTGCGTAGGTACGTATCCATATCTATAAAATCGAAATTGAGTAACAAGAAGCATTTGCTCATACATATTTTTTATTGTTTTTATTTTAATTTTTTATGATATTATTGAGACGACAAGAACTGAGAGAAAACGGATTTGGCTCTTTGTAAAGTGAAAGAAAATATCTTGAGATCTATTGGTAGTATATTCCAAATTCTTGAGACCCTGACCACGAAGGAATGCTCATATGTAGATTTTACAATTCTGTTAATTAATATTTGAGGGGATCGAGACGAACGGGAAAAATTGAAGCTGTTATATAGGTAGCTTGGTTTCTTTGAGGATATTACTTTATAGAATAAAAGTATTAGCCGTAGCTTAATATAACTGCCAAAAGATAAGCCAAGGAAACTCTCAACAAAGGCGGAGACATGCTCACGTATTTTAAGGATAAGTATAATTATATAATATTAAAACTATATAAAGGCAACATACGATGACGACCTGGAAAAGCTAGCACAACTAGGAACAGCGCAAAATGACGCGAGATACTACTCTAAACTTCAACGCTATTATATCTACAGCTACAAATTAGAAATGGCTAATGCTTTGGGAGCTGTGGTCTCATAATCTCTAACGCTTATTGGTGATAAAACGACAGGTGTGTAGGTCCCGAGCTAAAGCTCTCCAGTCAGTGAAAAAATGCTAGCATGTTATCATTTCCCGACCTGTGAACGTACGATAGAACGACTCGATATGATTTCTTTATATATAATTGGCAATGAGATATAGTATTAATGCGAATATCAATTATGAGTCGGCATAGGATAAACTGAAAATCTTCTAAGCAGAAAAGTCTTCCACATCCATTCACTGTTGCAAAAATTTGTGACTTTATGGAAGCATCCAACTTATAAGATGGCATACGAAAAGTGTGGTTATAATGGAAGGTCATCTTCATAATGCCAAGGCGGCTTTTGTATACATTGCCCTTCCAGCGAATTTGATAACATTTATTTAGTTTCATACCAGAAACCTTGACCGCAGATTCCTCTACTTATGTCAGAAAGTCATTAGGAAAGTCTGGAAATAGTTTTCCAAAAGAATATGTTATTTTTTATTTTTATCTTGGACCAGTACTCAGAGGATGGCCCTTACATATGCAGTGCATTGTACTGGAACTAGGAAAATAGGTTATATGATGTCAAGGTTTAACTTTAACAATAACAACACGCAAGACTAAAACAAACTCTATTACAGCATTTAAAATGTTGGAGTTAAATTACTCTTGCTTTGATAATAATTATTACTTTTCATTTTACCTTGTCTAAAGCACTCGATAATCTAAAAAATTATTCCAACTATAGATTGATTCAGAACTGGACCTTTACGTACCTCTCTCCAATCCTTATACATACATATATATTTAAACAGATATACTGTTTCTTTTTTGGGTGAATATCATATTTCTTTGAGTGTCGTATACTTCTCGTTTTAAAGGAAACGTAGAAATTAACTCGTCAACCACTAATTGCGCTAGCGAAAAGAAGGCTAGCACAATTATATTCGAATAATACAGTTTACTGTCCAGTTTATATTTATTGTACATACAGTATCATCATTGAAAGAAATATGAAATCACTTACCTGGAGCTAAGAAATCAATAGATGGTCCTTGAACATTACAGCGTCGGCACATATAGTAAGTGGGAGGTTCACTATTTTCATTTCGTTTTTGTGAAGATTCTCTTTCGTAGATGGGCTTCTCATACGCCGTGTGTATGCGCTTATTCGACATATTTTTTTCATACAATTGTATTAGATTAAATTCATTTAGTTGGAATTTTAAATTTGTGCCGCGTGCAGTTCCGATTCTTTCGCGCCAGTTCAACATATTGAAATTTGATAGCATATCTAAAACGGTAGAATAACCATTTAATTGAGGTTCTTCTTTCGATTTGAAAGCTTTAGGTTCCAGTAGTGTCTTTTTAAGTAATGGAGCTGTTGCTGCGCTATCAACACACGGAGATTTTATATATGAAGCAGTAGTTGAACAATGATCAGATGAATTATTTGATATTGAAGAAGAGGAACTAACTATGAACTGCTCGTCACATAGCAACGATTCATTTAAGTGTTCTTTGTCTTCTGACAGATTTTTTAAGTGTGCATGTGCATGTGGTACATTTTTTTCTATCTCATCGTCATCATCATCGATTTCAATTTGCTCTATTTCAACTTCTTCTGCCGGCAAAATTGTAACCTCATCATCCTCTGATGCGTTCCCATCCACATTACCATCCTGTGATATTGTCTTAGATTCTCTAAATGATTTCGTAGCATCCTGTATTTCTTGGTTAACATTTTTGGCTCCGTTTTGTGTCTCTTGTGAGTTATTACATTTTTTTGCTTCCATTTCTTTTGCTACAGACGAATTTGTTGTCTGGTTATTTTCCATAGTTAATTGCTCAGCATTTTTTACTGGGGTTGCCTCAAATTGTGAATTTTTAATGCAATTATCGTTAGACTTCTCAGAACTCACAGGCGATTTATCACCCGAGCTCTCCAAGTACTCTTCATCTTCAAAGAATATTTCCAGTTCCTGTGATTTTAAGGCTTTACTTTTCTGGATTAATTGGTTGCTTTCAGCAACTGTTGGTATATTTGCATTTACTTCTAAACCGATTTTTGAAGGTTCAGAGTGTCTTCGTTCAGTGTTAGCTGTTAAAGCTGGAGATGACGGTATTATTTGACTATTATCTGAATTGGAGCGCTGCGAACGAGGACTTGTAAGTTGTGATTGATTATTTGTTTCTTCAGCAGATTCTGGTATTTTTTTATTACAATTTTGAACCTTTAACAAGGACTTTTGCTTTTCAACTTGCATATTAGAAGCTTTATTAGTGATTATATCATTTTCTGAGTTGATCTTTTTCAAATCATGATTTGACTTTAAAAGAGAACAGGATTCACCTGAAGAATCTTTGTTGATTACACTAAGTTTAGGAGGCGTTTCCATGTCCTTTTTGCCATTCTCTAAACTTTCTTCTTGAATTTTATTGGAAGTCTTTAGTAAAGACGATTCTTTTAATTTCGTTTCAATAGTTGAAACATTGGGCTTTTTGATAAGTGACACTTCACTACTTAAATTTGCGACTTTAATCTCATTGGGATTCTTAAGAACAGTTGTTTTTGATTCGTTGTTGGCCTCCGTAATATTTAAGGATTTCTTTGTAGAGTTTTGTAATAAGCTGACTTGAGGCAGCTTTTGCACAGTGTGCACCCCGGTAGAAGTTTTAACAAGTTCCATACCCAACGCAGCAAACATTTGAGACGAATTATCTGCCGTAGTTGTAATTATAGTATGGTTGCTATGACTTTGCTGCAATTGATGCTGCTGATGTTGCTGTGAATTTGTTATAATCATTTTGCTGTTTTTGACAATTGGATTATTTTGCATTGGTTGATGTTGTGTAATAGGTCTCAATAAAGTTGTTCCTGGGGCTAGAACTGTTGCGGTTCCTGGCCCAGTGTTACCCACTACAATTTGTTTTAAAAGTTCCGCATTCAAAGACTGCGGATTGAAAGTGTTAATTTTTATTTTTTGTTGTTGATGAAGCTGCTGTTGTTGCTGTCCTAATAATTGTGGCTGTTGTTTTATTTGAACTGTTTTATTTGTGGTAGTTGTTGGTGTTGTATTACGTATAATAATTGGTGCTGCAACATGACCTAAATATGTACATATATGCGAAAGCTCGTTAAAAAATATTATTAAAATATTAAAGAGTTTTGTCTTTTAATTTAGTAAAATGCAGAGATTAAAAATTATGAACACATTTCTGCAACAAAATAAAGGAACGTTGTTAAACGTTGAACTAAAAATCAATTTCACTAACAAAACATATTTATTAAACAAGATCATTATTATAAAGTTAAATGTTAAGGTGACCATATGCAGTATTTATTTAGATACTACAAATGTAAATCATAAGTAGAAAATATTACAAGACCATATAAAAATATGTATAATTATAGGGTTTTATAAATCTGGGCTCCAAACTATCAACGCCCTGAGGAATTCCTTATAAAAGTTTTATATTAATTCTTTTCCAATATCTTGTAAAGATTTGGTAAATTTGAAATGCAACATGGTAATGTTTCGAAAATGGAATCACAGCGCATACCGCAAAGTACACAACGGATCTTTTACGCGATTTTTTAGTGTACGAACTGTTTCGCATACAAGTGATTTTAACTGCTCTACTCCTTTCCTGAATTTAACCGCTCCAGACTGTTTCCTTTGGGGTTATTTCAAAGCAAAAGACTCTATTTCAATAATAAGTGTAGTACTATCCAGCCATTAAAAAACAATTTACGTGACGAAATCAATAACAATACTTGAAGTTTGGCGAAAGGTTATGGAAAGTGTTTTTTAAATAGCAGAAACTGAGAGATATATTTTTTATAATTATATTGAAAATATTCTTAATTTATTCATTTTTATGTATAATGAACTCAAACCCTGTATTAACCTATATTTTCTAAAAAAAAAATCAATTTCAATTGTACAGCTGACCAATATAAAAAGAGAACACCAAGAATTATACATACTGGGTGTCTGATAAAAGATTTATACTTTCCAATTTAAATCAAAAGCGTAATAATTGACACAAAGTTTTATTTAGAGCTTTGAACGATAGAATGGAAATGCGAATTTTAATTTTTATAGAGTATGTCATCCAAATGTCTTCTGTCGATTCGAACAGACTGTCCAAAACTAAGTCTTATGTTCGGCGCCACACGCTGCAGTAAACTTGGCTCAATTGAGCTGATTTCTCGATGAATATTTTTCTTTAAAGCCACAAGAGATTGGGGATTGTTGTTATAAAACCTCTCTTTGAGGTAGCCCCATAAAAAAAATCTATGGGAGTTAGATGGGACGACCACTGTGGCCATGGGATGTTCCTTAATTGGCTGATCAGTTTTTGGGAAAATTTTACCGTTTAATTCGTTGAAGCTTTGGCTGTAAGTGCAGTCGATCCAGCCTGTTAAAACCACATGTGTGAGGAGTACGATGGATTAGCTTGCAGGTATGGCAAATAGAATTCCGTAATTATGCGTCGATAATTTTCATCGTTGACATTCGTCGCCTGGCCTTAATTACAATGGCTAGAAATTGCAGACTTACCATGTCATAGGAATGACATTGAATTTTCATTTAGTTGTTCTTTTTTTCTTTATAATCTCTTTGTCTTGCTAACTATTTTAGACGTTTTTGTTACATAACTAAATATTTATACTTGAACTTGCAATATACACATCTAGTTGAGAAATACCAAAATAAAAGTAGAAGGTTGTTCATTAAAAGTTCAAGTTATAGATTAACTGCGTTATTTATAAAAAAAATTTCACGTTTATTAAGCTCTTATCGCACTGATTTCTATAGAAAATTTGTGTAATAAGAGCTTAATAAACATGAAATTTTTTTTATAAATAAGGCCGTAAGAACACTATAGGAAAGTATGTACATACCAAAAGGTTGCACAGAATGCTTTAAAGAACACTACTCACTACTGTGCAGTAGTTCTAAGTACTGTATTTCAAAACAATTCTTAAAATTTTTTTATAAATAAGGCTGTAAGAACACTATAGGAAAGTATGTACATACCAAAAGGTTGCACAGAATGCTTTAAAGAACACTACTCACTACTGTGCAGTAGTTCCAAGTACTGTATTTCAAAGCAATTCTTAAAACAAACAAGCCATAGAACATTTAGAAACTAAACAAACACTTCATAGTTTTGAAACGCCTTCACAACAGTGCTTGACTGTACTTGAATTCTGTTTTACAGGAAAATCCAAAACAAAACATCATAATAAAGCAAATAAACGATGACTCATAGCAAGCATTTAAGCATACTGCGTCTTAAATATTTGTGTTTAATACAAAAGCATGAACAACAACCCACACGCATAAGCATACTGTGCATACAGCACTTGCGCACTAGTACAAAGACAAAAACCATAAACAATAACAACAAATTTTACAAGCAAAACTGAAGTAGAACCTTACTTCAATGCTTGAAGTTCTACATCAATTTTGTTCTATCTCATTTGGTTCTACTTGTGTTTGGTTCTGTTTATTCTAAATGCTTATAAGACAATATTCGTTTATGTATTTAGAAAATTTCGGCACTAAAATGTTTGTTTTGAAATGTGAAAGAAAGCGATCGATAGTACTTGAAAATACTACGATGTTTTGTAAGACATTTTTATTGCGCTTGAGCAGCCCTCTGGTACATACTTTAAACAACAACCGTCTAATTTTGATATCACTAAGAATACAAAAACCTGCTGAAAGGTCTTAGTGGGTATTATGAATGAAGTTATTTAACTAGAAAAAGGAAATAAATTGGTAAAAATGAATATTAATTATTCCATTCTGTTTTAATCTTTGTTTGAAGAGAGAGTAAATAAAATATTGTTGGAAATCATAAAAAGGCAGTAAGTCCCAGTTTACATTGTACAACTTTTGTCGTTGCAATTTTTGTCATTTATTCTTTAAAATTGCGTTTGGGTTTATATTGCGCCATTTTTATTGAATGTATTTATTTAGTAACTATACAGTTGCAAAGTATAGGATGCACAGCATGGACGGGATGACAAAGACCATAAGCCCAAGATGGTATTAACAGTATGTTTGTAACGTCGCTGTGACTAACTATAACGACCTATGCCTTCACATAGAAAGTTGCAGCGTGGATAACATTGAAATACCTCCAAAAAAACTGTAAACCAATACAGTTAGTTGAGGCAAACCGTTAACCAGTACGCGTGAGACGCAAAACTCTCGAAAACCGAAATACAAAAACAACAAGCCTGACCGCTCTTAAGAAATAATTATGATGACGCGAGAACTGTTCTTGAAAGTGTAAAAAGAAAAATTCAGTTCTCTACACATGAAAAAAAAGAAACGAATTGTACGAGCACATGCTATGTGTACCCCTTTCAATTACTCTCTTTCTCACCAACAAAGTAGGAATTGCAGCGACAAAAGTTGCACAATGTAAGCTGGGTCTAATACATATTCTCCAAAGCAAAAAAAAAAAAAAAAGTGAATTTTGAATTAAATAAAATCAGGTTTTTGAATTTTCGGAGAGATGTCAAAACAGCGGCAGCTAAGTGCAGTAAAAATTTGTTGGTACTCAGCAGTGTTGTGATATATTTTTCAAAAAATGTTTTATTTTCAAAAAACAAAAAAAAAAAAAAATTTTGTGTCTTTAATCTTATTTTATTTAAAAAATATAAAAAAGCTGCACAAGTTTCCAAAAAACTTTTTCGTAGAAAAATCTTCTCATCATCCCGAAAAACCACCAAACAAAAGACCAAACTTGTTTTCAGGTCAAACAAACTTTTTTTGTAAGTGGCTTTGGTTTCATGTTATTTAAAAAATATAAAAAAGCTGAATAAATTTTCCAAAAACTCTTTGACAAAATTTGTATAAATTTTTGAGTAAACGAACAGATATTATTAAATCTAACTTTATCTTAATAAAAAAACTTGCTGCGTTATCTGGTCACCTCATTCAGAAAACTGTGGTGTGTATGTGTGGAACATAATAATTACATGTATAAAATTTATGTATTTACGTATTTACATATTTAATACCATCAGATTCACATATTTAATATCGTCATTCGGTTTAAAATTTAATTATAATACATTAATATATTTTTTTTCAAATTGCAAATAAAATCAGCTGTTTGTTTGGTTAAAGCTTCGTATGTAAAATATGTATTATGTATGTACGTATGTATGCAGGAATGTACATACTTATGTGCATTTCTACACAATTTAGGATATATTTTTTTGTTTAATTGAAAAAATATATTTTGATGCAAAATCTTTAAAAAGTAAACTGAATACCTATATCATTTTATAGAAAACATTTTAATGGTATTGACCATGATAATGAGTATTGACTCTTTTTCAAACATCATTATGATGTTTTGATTGCTTTTTTGTTGTGTTTAGAAATATTTTGATGCATGGCAATACATAAAAACAGAAACTAAAGATTTAAATAGTATGTAGAGGGTAAGAAAAACTTGATTGGATATTTAATTTTAAATATGAGAAAACATATAACCTTTTTACGTAGAAGCCACCATACCTATTGTTAAAAAGCGATTACATAATTTTTTAAACTCATTTCTCTTAAAAAATTATAAAAAAAAAAAACAAAACAAAGTACTCACCAGACGATGCCATTGGTTGAGATGTCAAAAGGACGCTAACAGTTCCATTTGGTGCTGCGATAACGGGGGTCAAATTATTGTTTTGTGTTGTCGACAATACTTGATATGCAACATTGCTAGCAGTAGGATTCGCAGTGGTAATGACCATGGGTTTATTTCCATTGCCAGATATTAACGGAATATTTGTACTGGAAGAGCTACTGCCTGCGATAACAGGCGTTAGCCCCATCATGTTTGGTGTTGTACTTTTTGATGGTTGCTGTTGCTGCTGGTACTTTATGGGATCAACACTAGTTATTAGTGTTTGATTTGTTAATAAAACTGGCATATAACTTGTTCCGGCAGTTGAACACTTCACACCGCTGCCCATATTATTAATAGCTGTAACCATGTTTGGTTGTTGCTGTTGGGTAGCAATGCATACCGCAGCTGGGACATTTGATTTTAGTATAGAAGTGGCTGATGCCAACGATGGCATCCCTGCCATGTAGTACTGCGGAGCTACTTGCGGATGCTGTTGTGTTGAATTCAATTGATTCATTTTTTTGTTTAAATTGTTTTTTCTTTTTTTTTTTTATATGTATAAGATTTTTTTTAACTTTAAATAAAAAACCAATAGAAGTTCCTTTACAACTTCATAGTTTTTGAAAGATGTAACTTTAGTTTTATTTTTATGCTGATAATGATGTTTATTTATGGAGTTTTGGCAAGTTGTGTAAAAATCGTACTTGATTGCAGTTATTTATATTGTGGTTTATAAAACAATATGTTGTCTAAAAATACAATGATAAATAAATGCTTTTTTTACAACGGGCAAATATTATCCGCAACTACAGCAAATTTTAATTTAATATAACGCTTACCTCTATATAGGTATTATTCCTTTATTTGTTTCAACCAACAACTAAATGTTTTATTTTTTGCAAACAGCAGAGTTGTAAACTACAGTATCATATAACCAACATGCCATTGTTCAAGTTATCTGCAAGGTATACATAAATTACGAATCTTGTTACATAATTTATTTTGCATATAAATAATTTAAACAAAATATTAGTAATTTTGAATATACAAAATATTTATTAAAAAAATTTCTAGAGCACCAATAACTTGTAATAAATAGGAGGTAAATATTTGAAAAAGGTACTAAAAATATACGAAATTTAGCATCTTTGCACAATGTGCTCCAACATATTTGGTTTACAAAAAGGACAAAAACACTATTTAAATTAAAGCAAGATTTAAAAAACGTTGTGATATTGGATATACTTACTTTATATATTTGTTTTGAAGAAAATTAATATTTTGTTACAAATAACCCTTTATATATGTAGGCAGATACTTGCATATTGTTAAAAAACATTTAAACCACAATATTACAGACATTTACCCGAAAACTTATCCTTAATGATTTTACACTCAGTATTGCATACAAGCAACTATGCTATAAGGCTGTTTATTAATTATTAAAAATTCTAACATTATTTTAGCCGGGCTAGATCTTGAATTTATGACCAACTAACACGACTAATTTGACAAACATGTATGTATGTATGTAAACCAAAAAAAAGCTAGAGAAGAATGAATGTGAATTTATTATCTAGATGTACATCTATTATTATTACACATCTTGTAACTAATCTTTATTTGTTTAAAGTCTACTCACTTCACTCTGTGATATTACTACTATTTTGTACCTAATCTGCATTTCTGTTCTGTCACTTACTTGATTTTAACAAAAATATACTAGAAGTATTTACCGGCAACACTGGATTTTCTTTATATAGGTATGTACTTATATAATTATTTTTAAATATTGATGAAACTTAATTAAATAAATACTTTTACAAATAAGGCTTAACATTCTTACACATTATTAAAAATATCTGTAACAAGTATATGTAAGTACAGGTAGAGAGAATTTACCAAGGAAACTGCTGTTAAATTTCCTTCTAACCTTAATGCTTTTACACTCACTATTGTACAAAGGTAACTAGGTATGCTCTTGAAATGCCGTTTAAGAACTTTGTCGGAACATACGTATGAATCGTACTTAAAAAATCTTTACTATTTTAGCCGCGCTTCGTCTTGAATTCACGATAAACTGACACGAAATAAACTGATAGAAATGTAAACAAAACAAAGAAAGCTAAAAGAGGTTGAATGTGCAATTTTGTATCTACATACATTTCATCTATTACAATTATCTCACAACTAATCTACATATGTATCTGTTTTAAGTTACTCATTAGGTTAAAAATCAGCAAACCTGGATTTCCTTTATTTTACATTTATACATACATATGTATGTATGATACGTTTTCTTAGTTTCAAATTACTCGTGGAGATGAAGAATCTACTCATTTAGAAAATGTGTAAATCGTGTTGTACCTGTGTGTATGATGTCCTGATGAAAGGCAGGGAAGGATTCTCAAAAAATGTGCTATTCTTTTCGTCTTTGAAGGAATATTAATTGAGTCTATTCAAAATAATTATTAATCATTCACCCCGTCAAGCCACAGTTCAAAAATGAGGTATCGTTATGTTATTTTATTATTGCGTCTTCGAAAGAATAAGCCACAAATTAGCATGTACGTATATTGTTGGTCATACCAGGCGAATATTTAATGGGTAAAATTGACAGCGCAATGATCTTTTATATTTTATTCTTATATGTATGTATTAGCTTAAAAATTATTCGATAGTTTTTTTGTACAAAAATATTTCCATATATCGTATTTTAGAAGCAAATATAAATATAAAAAAATGTTTTTTTCTGGTTTTTAATCCTAATCGTTTTTTCTTTCTTGGTAGAATATACATATATAAAATTAATTATATTCAAATATTTTCGTAATTAAAATGACATAGTTTTTGTCGCTTCTTTTATAAATCATGAGGTTTATATTGATATAAAATGTTAAAAAATACTTTACGTCTTATGGTAAAAAAAGCGGGGTTATCGTAATTTGTTTTTAATAAAAATGAGTAAAAAAATTGGTTAAGCTTATGTTAAGAAATTCCAACAATAAAATTAGGCAACATTCATCCTAAGGCCGGCCATCTTAAATTGGACACCAGAGGGCTAAGGCCATCTTAAATTGGACACCAGAGGGCTGAGTTTTTCAATAGCTACCAGCATGTTTCTCATCAGATACTTTTTAAAAACTCCATCAGTTCTAGATTGTCTTATAAGCCTATTTAAATTACATAGTTCTCACCTACTATCTTAAGTTAGCCAAATTTATAAAAGAAATTTGCCGGATAACAAGGGCGGTATACCTAAACTATATAAAAATGTAAAGTAGTACATACTACTGGGAGTAGGTTGGAAAATTATTTAAAATTTTATGAGATTGATGTAGAGCTTATGTGAAGCGAATGAGTGATACATTTGAAAGATTTGTATGAAATGTATTCAATATTTTTAGGTATTTCATGAAAATTTTCAACACATATTACTCCTTCGTGTCCCATAAGCACCATGTAAATACATTTTACATTAAAAAATACACAGGTATAACGAATTATAAACTATGTTTTTAAAGTCGATTTAAGGTTATCTATTGTAGTTATTGAGACCAAAGCATACATTTTCTATTACTATTCATTTAATTTATGTTCTTGTTAGTTGAAGATTGTTATTTTTAAGGTACTCTACAATTGGTTTTATTTTTCCCCAATAGCAATACTACATTATTTAATGTAAAATTTTATACTGCAATACCTATAGTACGTACATATTTATGCACATATATAAATAGTATGCATACACATGCATGCACGTATTTATGTATGTTCATACATGCATTATTTTACATACTTTTGAATTTGCTAAGCCTTCGCAGAATGGAAATAATTTTTTTAAATGTCGTATAGAAATATACAAACATAATTTGCAATTACTATAGATATTTTACAATTTTTAAGTTAAATTTCTCATTAACTAAGTGATAAAAAAAACCATACGCAAAATAATGTTACATACGTTCCATATGATAAATTTAGCGAAAGAACTATCTGCAACTTGTAACTTATTGTTTAAATATTGCTCAGTTATTAAAATACCTACTTTCTATCCATAATATTTAAAAATTAAGTATAGGCAATTTCTTTTTTAATTTTCCTTGTTAACAACTTTGCCATTTTATAAAACACTACAACAGGTAACAATTTGGGCAATATAATCTGTCCAATTAAATGTTTGTTTATATTTAAGAATGCACAAATAAAAGCAATAACACTTACTTAGCAAAAACTATGCTGCGAATTTCTTTTTAAGTAATTACTTTACCTTTAAAAATTATAAAATTTATAAAAGCACAGTTATCAACGTTGTTCAAAAGGCGTCCAAAGAATAATAATTTTACGAAAGTATGAAACTGCAACAATAACAACAAATTAAGGTTTGACGTTTGTAATTTGTGTACTTTTGGTAACACTTATTTAGTAGGGGCATTTTCCGGTAAATTTTGAAGAATAAACTAATAATTGGTTTCAGTTACATTATTTCGTATAAAAGGATGCAAAAGTTTTATGTAGAAAATCTGTAAATTTCATCAAATATATGAAAAAATACTTGACGTAAAAATATATAAAATTTACTTAAATAAATCCTTGGTTATATAGCGAATAAGAAAGTTATTGTGAATATTCTCTTTTGCGGAGTTTTAAAGTAATTTTATTCAGATAAACTTGATTATTATATATGTATCATATGCACGTACATATTAACTTTTTAAAGATTTCGTGGAATGTATACAGTAATATTATTAAAAATGATGTAGTAAGTACGTATTCATACATATATACCTATGTATGTAAGTATTTACACATAATGTTAAAAAGTGAAACGATAACATGCTATTGTGAATATTCTTCATGCATCATTTTTATTCACAGCAATATTAGTCAAAGGGCGATAAAGAAAAGCTGTAAAGTGTGAAAGATATAGAAGTAAACGTAAATTTAAGAACAATTTCTTGTAAAATAAATTAAAACGAAGGCATTGATTTCCTTTGTATAATAATTATTTCGAAACTTTTATTTGCTGTTTGGAACTGAGTACAATGTCACTAATCGATAAACTGCAAGAACAAGAACCCATTCCATTAGCCGATGACGACCCACAAGGTAATTGGCTAATACACAATTTTATTAATTATGAAAAATGGCAAATGTAACATTTTAGTTATCATTACTGATGACGAAACACGACCAAACATGCCCAATGGCCGTTCAATGGATTCTCTGAGGTCTTCGTTTACTAATAGAAGCTCCACTCCTGATTCACACAATTCTTTGGACCATGAAATCAGTCCTGACGAGAAGGAGGAAAAAGCTCGGTTGATAACACAAGTGTTGGAATTGCAAAACACTCTTGATGATCTATCGCAACGTGTAGATTCAGTAAAAGAAGAGAATCTAAAATTGCGTTCGGAAAACCAGGTTTTGGGACAATATATTGAAAATCTTATGTCTGCTTCTTCAGTTTTTCAATCCACCAGCCCAAATTCAAAAAAAAAGTAAATCTAATTTTTTTTTTAAATAAACATTACTTTAATGTTTACACATTCGTAAGTATATTGTTTATCCTAATACTCACATCGATATTAATGTTCGCATACGATAAATGTTTTTGTATGTATGCACATATGTACATACATACATATGTATGTTTACTTAAGTAGGTATTAATGTCACACATTAGTAAAATATTAAATTTAAAATGCCTTTTAATATATAAGCAAATACAAAACACATTTATTTCAAATTTGCTTTTTATAATATTTATTCTTTTAATAAAAAAAATTCGGCTTAAAAATACAATTTATGTTCTGAGGAAATATAGGTAGGTATAGATTAATTGTACTGTTGGTATTTTATAATAAGGTGGGGAATTGAAAGATGTTAAAATGTATTTAGCATCTAAATATTCGATTAAATGATATGGCTATTTATAAAGTACAACGATTTTTGCGTGAGATTCGTTGAGGCCAATACGAAAATTAACTTTATGTTGCTTTAATTTACTACCAGTTGGTAGTAAAAGAAACGATATTCTAACTCCATCAATTATATTAGTCACTCACACTTTCGGTATAAAAGGGTTAACATTTTCTTATAATAGGCTGAAGTTAATAAATCGTTCATGACCATCTACTTATGTATAAATTGATGTTCAATTATAAACAATAAGTTAATTTCATCATCAAACATCCCTTCTTTTAATTATGATGATATTTGGTTTTTATTAAAAATAAGATGTAAAAAGAACCTATTCACAATAGTTTTACGTGTAGTTTTACATCTCGTTACAAAATCTACATACATACAGTATACAGTTTCGCATTTTATATCAACAAAGTTTTAGCAAAAGTGAAATATTAAATAGTGATAGTATTATTTAGTATTTAAAATTCGCACATGTTTATATTCATATGTATGCATGTGTGTATGGAAAATAATATATGTACAAATCAAATCTGTTTTATTGAGTAAAAAATCGCACAGCTTTTAGTAAAATAAAATTATTTTTTGATGAAAGCAATTTACGCAATACATGGAACTTGAAAATTTCATAATACCACATACATACTTACGAATGGATTGTGTTTAAACCCAATTCCTGAAATAACTAAATATGAAAAAGATGTGAAGAAGGATAAAATTAGTGTAGCCTAGAAAAATAAAAACTTAAAATAATAAACAAAGACTCAGTAGTATGTGCGTGTGTGTCGAAATTTATTTCCTTGATTAACATATTCTTTTGTTATTGTTAAGTGTGTGTTATTATTATGTAAAGAACAACGATTATCATTCACAATGTTCAATATAACAGTTTAATATATCTTCTCAATTGATGTAAGAACAGCTGTCAATTGTCAACTTTGACTTAGGTTTTTTCTGCTGTATTGTATATTTCATATAAATGTTTATAAAATTTTAATAAACAAATATAAATTATTGTAAAATGGTGGTGACTTAAAGAAACCTTTAATATACTATTGAAAATAAGCTTACTTACAATCGTTATAAAAAAAAATTACAATAACCAGCAACGGGGGAAAACGACCTCGTGCAAAATCATATTAGAAAAACAAAAATTCTACAGCCATTGCCAGTGCAGTAAATATAAAAATGAGTTCTCCTAAAACAATAAAGCTACAAATGTATCATAATATTGCCTTATATTGACAAAATAACTAACTATAAGTAGCAACAGAAAAATTATTTACGTTTGTTCTTTAATTTTGGAATTGAAGTGTGTAAATGTATGTACATGTGTACATGTATCTTTGATTTGTAACATCCGCTTTGTGTTGGATATTGTCCACACTATTCACCAAAAGAGACATTTTACAAACAACTTGCACTTGGCCATCGTATCATTTTGGTTTTGTCGTTGATTTGTTGTTGGCGTCTTCTGTAATTCCGATATCAATGGCTGATTTCGACGCAATATATGAGGAGGACCAATTGGAGGAGCATTTTGAGGAACAAACAGTTCCTATCGGTCCCGAGCCAATAGTTATACGTGGGGCTGGGAATATGACAGTGTAAGCATAATAGTTTATTTAAGTTTTTGAGCTTATTATTAACTTTTTTAGCAGTTCCGAAAGCGTTTTTTAACTCATGCCACACTACTTTGCAGTAACTGAAAGCTCTGTATTAGTTACAAATACATCAGTATGTATGTGTTTAGAAAAATGTAAGATTTTTAACAAACAAATCGAATAAAAGCGTTCATTAAATGAATGACAAGAGATTTGTTTTTAATAGAAACTACATTGAAAGTGTAACTATGAATTTGTCCGCAGACAGCTCGGGAACACTTCAGGGGTTGTAGGTTTTAATACTGCTAAAAACTTTACATACAAACAAAACAGTGCAGTTGTGTTTTTTTTTAATTTGATTTGTTCTTACAATTAAAATCCATCAAGGTCAGTAAACGATTAAGGAAATATAATTGACATGAGTTACTTAAAAAATTTTGATTTTTTGACTTAAAGATTAACAGATTTTTCTCTTGACATCATATGGCAAATCTTGCACATATTTGCTGTAAACAAATAACTGAATTTGGACGTAGAAGATAAATCAGGACTTTTTAGGAAGCGATTCTTAATAAAATTTTATTTATATGGCATTATGTGTATTCAAGTACATTAAAATTTGAAATTTTCCATTTAATTAGGAATTATTTACTGCATTGAAATTACAGCGGATGCTCATCTGCTAATCATCGCCAATTGAGATTTATAATTAATCGAATAGTAGGATACATCATTATCTTAAGGATAGTTGATCACGTCTCGGGCTATGTTAAGGAATTTCTTGGATGTTCCGTTCAGAACTTTCCAAATGTTCGAATTTTATGTTATTTATACCAAGTGTTAAAATTTAACTCAAACCCATACCTGATACCTCCGTTCCGTTTTTCCAAATCAATTCGCAATCCACAACTGATTTTGCCTAAAATTAACAATTTTATTTTTGAGAAGTCGTTCGTTGTAAGGTCTTGTAGACTTTACAATGATCTCCCCATTTCGCTAAGAAACTTTGAATTTTCTATGGCTCGATTTAAGCTTTCGCTGCTTTTAATGGTTTATGTCCGTGATATGTAATATCATCATCCAAATATCTATGTATTTGTTTTTTTTTCGTATCAATCTAAGAGATATGTGCACTATTATTTAATGCATTTTCTATCACATTCATATCATCATAAGATGTCTTAAACTATTTCATTTCATTATATTATTGAACATCATATAGTATTATAGGTTCATTAGTTGTAAACCCTATTTTTAATCATATATGACCCTAAGGGCTCGATTGATGATAATAAATAAATAAATAAATAAAAAAGTAAAAAAAATAAATAAAAGTCCCTTTTATTTCGTACAACATTAACATTTATTGGGGCGTCTTATTTTCTTCCGCTGTATTTTAAAATAAGGAATTAACTTGTGTCATATTCAGGAGTCATGCTATAAAATAATAGGGTGAAAAAATAATTTTTGATTTTCCAACATTCTCAAATGATCAAAAGGGCACGTTTTGTTCTGCGACTCCTCATATACATATATACATATATTAATAATATAACTTTTTCTGTTTTCAGCTTTGGCCTAAGTAATCGTTTTAATACAGAATTTCCATCAGGACTGGTATCACGAGTAGCGCCTGAAGAGTTCAAGGCCACAATTGGTCGCATTAACGGTATTTTAAAGAAAACTTTGCCGGTCAATGTTAAATGGTTATTTTGTGGCTGTGTATGCTGTTGTTGTACCCTTGGATGTTCATTATGGCCCGTGATATGCTTAAGTAAACGAGTAAGTTTGCAATATTCTCTGTTGGGAAGACGAAACACTTTTTTATTTGTAATATATTTTTATATGTATTTCTATTTTAGACTCAAATTACACTGGATAAGTTACTAGAATGGGAAAATAGTCATTTATATCATAAGCTTGGGTTACATTGGCGCTTGCATAAACAACAATGTGATTCCAATTCAATGATGGAATATGTCATCCTTATTGAGTTTATACCGAAAACGCCTATTTATAGACCGGATTGAACTGGTAAGATTATTAAGATAATAAGTATTAGTTTTAATTAAAGTACATTTTTTATTTTTCATTAAATCAATACCATATAATTAATAAATATATAATTAGATATAAAATGTAATGCAAGAAAATGTGAAAATTTATTAAAAAAAAATATATATAAATAGAAAAGCAAAATGTTTGTAATCATTGTGATTTAACCACAAAAATTATGAAATTAAATATTTATATACTATAAGTTGAAATAAATTGAAATTAAATTGTGATGAATGAACAGAACACTGAAGCATATTTAACGTTGTTTTTGTTTTTAAAGTATAAGTTACATTTCATTTAGATTTCTTTTCATTAAAATATCTCAAAAATTTACAACATTAAAATCCTAATGTAGCACACAACAAAAGAAACGAAACATTTTATATACAAACATTCAAGTTATAAGATATTTCCAGTAAGGGTCGGTTGAATGCCGTAAAACGAAGAATTCAAATATGTATTTCCTACAAAAATTATTTGTGTATTGGGGTTTATCAACATAATCGATAAACCAGCAACATCAATACAAAACTGTTAGGGAATGCAAGATTAATATTGATGTCGTCTTAAATTGATGTTGCCATAATATTGCCGCCGACAAGCAGAATATGGGTGATTATTTTCAAAAAGAATTTCAAACAAAACTGAAAACAGGTAAATATATAAACTAATACGGTGGCACAATTTTATGAAAAATGTCACATTCCTTCTATTTGTCATATGGGGATTGTTACGGAAAATTGAGAGAATGAAACTATCTTGTATTTTTTATATCATGAGATCACCAGAAGCCGTATTTTTCAGAACTTTTTCATAATAAGGTTGGATGAAATAAACCCCCGAGGCGTCATTGTAGTCACCGTGAAGTAGACACAAAAATTTTCGCATTTATTTACTTGTTGTCAACAGCAGTTGAATATTATCGACATCCTCTAGCTATCCCTTACGCATAAGAGAACACATAATTTCTGTCGAAGACAAATGCACGCGTATAACCACATATGTATTTTTGCTGTTATCTTGATGTAACCACGATGATGCATCTTCAAAAATAGACTGGCGCAACTAAATTGCCAATTTGAATGTGCTGTAATAAGAATCTCAATAAACCAAGACTTTCGCTGCGTGACTTGTAACATATTGTTCCAATTTCACGATAACGAATCTGTTCGTTCGTTCGCACAATTACATTTAAAACAATAACAAAATATTGAATGTTGTTTTTGTTTTAAATGTAATTGTGCGAACGAACGAACAGTTTCGTTATCGTGAAATTAGCACATTATGTAGTCTACAAAAGCTTGTTCCGGTTTTCTACTCGTATTTGCTTGCATTCATACACACATACTTTTTGAGCTATTAATAATAATAATAAAAACGGTTTTATATAATTTTATGTTGTTTTAATTATTTAGTGAAAAATTCGATAAAATGCTAATATTTTTTAAATTTACATATTTAAATATACGAGGGCTGATCAAAAAATAACCGTTATATTCAGTTTTTTTCAAAAAGTATTTATTTATTCATCAATAACTATCTTGTCCCCTTTAAAGTAATCCCCCTCAGATATAATAGTGTGGAAGGTGTTGGACTAAATTTTGCTAATCTGAGTAGTGTCGAAGGTATATACACTGGGCACTAATCAGTTTTAACTAATTTAATTCCAACATTTTAAATGCTGCAATATAGTTTGTTTTAGTCTTTTGTGTTGTTATTGTTAACACTCCGTGAACACTACTCCCTTTTTTCTCCTCATCATAAACTATTTTCCTAGTTTCAGTACAATGCGCAGCATATGTAGAGGTCATCTCCTGAATACTGGTCCCAGATAAAAAATAGTACACTTATGCCAGCGTTTTTTCGAATCCTCGAAACAATTCTGCAACGCGCTTTTTGGTATTGCCAAAATACTCAATCGTAGCAAAACGCTTTCCTTTCATTGGTGTCTGCAGTTTTGGGAAGAGGAAAAAGTCATCAGGGGCCAAGCCCGGTGAATATGGTAGTTGAGGCATGAAAACGGTTTTGTTTTTGGACAAAAACTCAATCGAATTGCTTCGAGCAAACGGCGCATAACTTTAAGGTAGTATTTCTTATTGACCGTACAACTTTGTGGCAAGAATTCATGATGTATCACGCCATTGCAGTCGTAGAAAACAGTGAGCAAAACCTTCACATTTGACCGAACTGGACAAGCTTTTTTCGGTCTTGGCTCTTCTGGACGCTTGCATTGGTATGATTAGTCTTTGATTTTAATGTCAGCCATACACCCATGATTCGTCACCAGTTATGACCTTTTTGAGGAAATCTAGATCGTAGTTGACGATGTTCAACAGCTCCTGAGCGATGTCTATGCGACGTTGTTTTTGCTCAAAATTTAGTAAATTTATTAGAAAGCTTACCTCATCTTTAGTAAATTTATTAAAAAATCTTACGTTATCTTTTTATCTGTCAAAAACAAACTGACAATCCAAAATGGCTGGCATTGCCAACATATATAACAGACATGTGTATCAACATAACAGAAAAAAATGCAAAAATCGTACATACGTAACTCAAGAAATTTGAAAATAACGGTTATTTTTTGATCAGACCATGTATGTACATACATATGTACAAACTTATTAAAAAAATTTAGTAAGTTCGTTTTCTTAAAAAAATCATTAAACAAATGTACTGACGGGTGCTGACATATATACATATGTATGTATGTGGTAAGTGTGTGTGCATAATACATATGTATATACTTCTTATATTTAGAATTGTTTGCCAAGGAAATGTTGCTTTTTAATGACAAAAGAGAAAAAATAATTCTCGCGGCATTTAACATGATTCATAAAGAAAAACATAAAAAACAAATTACTAAACCAAAAAAAAAAAAAAAAATTAGCAAAACAATTTTATTTCACTTTAAATCATCACATATCTCTCCTTTATTGTAACATAGTCATATTTCAAAAAATAAGATTTTCGAGTTAGCAATGCAGAATTGTTAACAATACTACCTTTTATATTGTGGCAAAAATTTATTCAAATTACTTTTAAACTTTTTTTCCTTTAAGAGATATTTTCTAAAAAAAATTTCTAAGACTTGTATGGAAACTTAAAATTTGAAATGCGTTTATCTAGAAATGAGCTATTTTTAGTTATGACTATGTTGCAATAAAGGAGCGATAAATACTTGTATTATTTTTTATGTTCTTTTAATTTCTTTCGCTATTTAAGCATTAAACTAGTTTTAACCTATTCAATATTTAACTTCAATATTAACAGTAAACAAATTTTGTGCTTTTAAGGAATGAAATATCGATTGTAAAATAAAATAAACAAACACAGCAGCTTAGCTTTAAATCAAAATAAAACAAAACAAAGAAAAATAAGTTTTCCATAGATTTTTTTTGAAGTTTTGTTAAATATTTGCTTTTATTAAATTAGAAATTAGTTCTAGAATGCAAAAAAAAGGTGACATTCGCTTTTGGAAAGAGTTATAATCAGATATTTTTTTTGTTGAATAAATTTATATTGTCTTGATCCTAATTATTTGACCTTTTTTTTATAAATTAAATTGAAATGTTTTTTAAGCTTGAGGTCAGTTTTGTTTTTTGTTTAAAAAATGTTTTCGATATTTCGTCTTCCTTCGGAAGACTTCTTCAGGAAAAATTTTTTTCAGTTTCGTTTACAAAATCAAAAATATTTGAAAACATATTGAAAACAATTTTAACATACTTCTGTACATAAAAACATTCAAACCTATTTATCAGCTCTCTCACAAATTTATTCTTCTTAAGATGTTGATACGACATTATTTTATGCTTTTTCTTTGTATATTATCTTGATCCTAATTATTTGACCTTTTTTTTTTATAAATTAAATTGAAATGTTTTTTAAGCTTGAGGTCAGTTTTGTAAACAAAACTGAAAAAAAATTTTCCTGAAGAAGTCTTCCGAAGGAAGACGAAATATAAAAAACAAAACTGACCTCAAGCTTAAAAAACATTACAATTTAATGAATAAATTTATTTTATCGTCTTGTGATTATTGTTTTGCCGCTAAGCACATTTTGTAGCATAAGTAATGCTTCAACTAAATACATACATACATATGTACATAAATATATATGTACATTTATGAAACACTTATTTGACAGGAACGACGGATGTAAAGATTGTTTTTATAAAGTTATAGAACTTTAAAATGAAATAAAAGAAAGATGCATTTTTTATATTGGCATGAAATTGACTTTATGCGAAAGATAATCTTCTGGCATTATAGTAGTCTAATTTGGAGGTCCAATTTTCGATGACCCTTTCCAACACTTGTTAAAAATTTTTAAATTTTTAATAACATATTAATTTTCCTGACGCTGATAACAAATTGTTATCGAAATATTGAAAATAAATACTGTTAAATTTTTTATGTAACATAAAACGATCTTTTGCTGCAAAAATAAGAAATATTTACCTAAACAAGATCAAATAATTAAATATCAGGTGGTTACTCTGTTCTATCGTTACTACAATGGATTTTGCTCTGACGAGATCAGGGATCTTGTTCCCGAAACGCGCACATTTTTACGTAGCACGCGCTCATCGTCCAGAGCTCATCCATTTGTGGTTGATTGTCCGAGAAATCGTACTACGCATTACAGAGAGAATTCGTTTTTTGGCCGTACGCTTCGTCTGTGGAACATGTTGCCTGTCTGTTATAACGTTGGAAGGTTCAAGTCAAATGTTCACCAACACTACTCCCTCTTTCCACCTCCTCACAACCTATTTTCCTAGTTCTGGTATAATGCACTGCATTTGTAGGGGTCATCCCCTGAGTACTGGTTAAAAAAAAAATATTAGAAATGAGAAAAATAACGCAAAGAAAATTTTGCCACTGTAACTATATTTTCAAAGAAAAATGATTAATATTAAGGATGCTTTTTAGTTTTTATTGATTGGCCTGCAGAGCTTCTCATAAAATGCATTCTAGAACTATTGTTTATTATAGATAATTTTTAAAAATTGTTTTAAAGATGAAAACATTATGAAAATTTAAATTTCTAGCTTTGTTTATACATAGTTTGTGTGTTTATTTGTCTCTTAATACATAAATAATTGAAATTTTAAACATATGTATGAATACTAGTTTCTAAGCCATTGACCTACTAACTTTTACAGTATTTATTTAAAACATAGATTTATATAAATAAAAAACTCAAAATAAACATTTTGCTTTAAATCAACAAACAAAAAAGTTTCACCTCTGTTCTGTAAACCGAGTCGATTTGAATTACATATGGTTTAGAAAATTTGGTGTTCTGAAAATCGTACAATTTTTACTAAAACTACGATAGTTAGAAAAAGGCCAACGCCAGAAGCTAAACTCTCTCTAAAAAGCTAGAAGGAAACCATCAATAAGGAAATATATGAAAATGTTTATTGTGTTCAATTTTGTACAATAAAAATTTAAAAATAAATTTTCAAAATTTGTGCCCCAATCTAATTTACATATTTTGGCGTACGTGGCTTCTCTACTACTCAAGCACAAGAGAAATGACCTATAATAATCCCAATATTTTCAAGTACTATCCATCTTCTTTCTTCACTTTTTAAATCCAACATTTCAGTGCCGAAATGTTCTAAACACATAAGCGAATACTGTCTAACTGGGGGTCTCCAATAGCCATGAACATGGTATGATCATCATGGCGAACATCGCAAATGGCTAATGTGGACCGCTCATGTTCATGTTTCGTTCATGCTCTGACATCGATGCTCGAGCATATGGCTGAGCATCGATGTTCGCCATGAAGTTGGCCATCACGTACAAAAGTACACAAAATGGCGCCGAACTGAACACGTTGATAAGGTAAATCCGAACATACATATACGCCACATCAAGAACATGAACTTATTTTTACCTTCGCTCTGCCGACGTTATGTTCATGTCATGTCAGAGAAGCAAGCCGAAGAAAACATTTCAGTGGCGGCTAAAGGACAAATATTTTCGGCGGCGGCAGCTAAACGGCTCTGCGCCGATTTTTTAAAAAGAAAAACAAACATAAGAAGAAATACAAGAAAATACGTTATTTTCAGTCATAAAGCAGCTTTGGACTGGGGAACAGCTCTCGACATCGTAATTATTTTTTAAGCTTGCGATAGTGCTGCCGTCCATGTTAACTCTTCGTCATGCCCCATAATTGCCCCTCTTACGCTCGTCGTGGATGAACATTATGCGTAAAGACTTGCATTTACATGATTACAAGGTGCAATAGACTCAAGAATTAAAGTCGCCAAGCGTTGTCAATGGTCAGAATGGTGGCAAGAAATGCCAACAGTGGATGATCAAGTTTCAAAGAAAATTATCTTCAGTGATGAGCCACATTTTCACCTCAGTGGACTCGTCAATAAGCAGATTGCCGCATTTTGGCGAATGATAATCCAAGAGTGATCGTCGCAAAACCAATGCACCCACAAAGAGTGACCGTTTGGTATGGTTTATAGGCTGGCTTCACCATCCGGCCGTATTTTTTGTCAAAATGAAACTGGTCAGGCAGTTACTGTGAATGGTATTCGTTACCGTGAGTTGATAATGAACTTTTTATGGCCGTAATTGGAAGATATGGATATGGACCATATGTGGTTTCAAGAAGACGATGCCACTTGCCATTTTTGCGCGACAAATTCAATGGCCGTGTTATCTCACGTGGTGGCGATGTCAATTGGTCGTCAATATCATGTTATTTAACACCTGAGTTTTTTATTCACTATTTTAGCTTCTAACATTGATACCAATAAAAAACTATAAATATCTTGTTTTCTATGTTTCCCAGCTATCTATATGTCGACATTTCATAGGAGCTACCCTAATCATCAGTAGATTCCGGTGGCGTAACAGGTCTCCTGACCTCACTACACCTGATTTTTTTTTTGTGGGGTTATTGCAAACAAGAAGTTTATAATAAACCTAACAAATTTGGATGATCTAAAACAATCAATTCGAACGGGAATTGAGACAGTTCCCGCAGCAACACTCCAGGCAGTAATGAATAATTTTTTGATAAGATGTCGTACATGTGTCAACGAGGGTGGAGGCCATTTAAATTCAATTATTTTCAAAACCTTATGAATTACTTTAATAAAAACGTATTATATTGCAAATGAATTTCTAAAAAATAAAGTATATAAACTTTACAAAAAATTATTTGAGTTTCTTAATGTAGCAAAATTCATCAGCCACCCTGTATATATAATAACTGGGATTGCAAATAGATAGAATTTTTCAACTCGCCCATTTTTTAAAGCAATTTATGGCGTTTTCTTTTCATATAGTAGTCTATTTACACCAAAGCGAAATCTGCTCATTCGAGATTTTAAGCCAAATCTAGTAGATTTTGAGAAAATTTCCCATACAAAATAAAATCTACTTTATAGCCTATTTACACCAAAGCGAAATCTGCTAATTCGAGATTTCAACCCAAATCTAGTAGATTTCGAGAAGATTTCCCATACAAAATGAAATCTACTTTATGAGTAGATTTCGACAAAATCTCCTGAAATATACTCAGTACCAAGTGATGCAACTTGGTGTATGCAGTCTATGGGCAACAAAAATATACATTTTTAAGTTGGTGTATTCAGTCTCTAATAAAATTGTTTTGTCAAACCCCCGCATGCATAAATTATTTTTGTGAAAATGAAATCTTGCTAGACGTCAAAAACCGCTGGTGTAAACGATATAGATTTCGTTGTAGATTTTAATTCAAATCTACTAGATTTTAAGTGCGCTATTAAAAATATTTACATGTTACATGTGATTAGGCAACTTTTTGCATTAAACAATAAAGTGCAATTAGTGTTTCAGTTTTGAAGTGCTTTTATATCAAAATTTGATGTGTAGAAGAAAAATGTTGGAATTACTAATTTAAAACACATATACTCAAGGCAAGTTTAATAGGTAGTGGCAGAATTACAGTAAATACAACACCAAAAACCATCACATATATTTTGTTGATAGAATTTGCAGTTGTCAAATTTTTTTTGGAAAAAGCAGGGAAGTCTATGGGCTATAACTAGAGTCATTAAAAAAGTATACTTTACAAAATATAAAGTAATCTTTTACAAAAAGTGTCATTTCGTCTACTATAAACAAAAACAGCTTACTTTACTTTCAAAAGCCGGTTCTAAAGTTAAACAGAGAAAAAGCTGTTTTTAAGTAAATTAACATAACTCTAACTCAATGTTTACACAGGCAAGTGAAAGTGCAAAAAACCCAATACAATACAATGTTTTTACTAAAAAATTCACACACCTGCAAGTAGTAACCTCACTTGCAAGTGATTTTGGTTGGCAGTGTTTTTTCACTTGCATGCAAGCAGAAACAAACAGTGTTGCCCATAGATACTTCATTCTAACTTTAATAGGTGTTTTTCAAGGAAAAATTTTTAAAATATTAATATTTTTAGTTACATGCAGAAAACATAATACAAAAACACACAAAAATAAATAAACATATAACTTATTTTTTATTTGGATTACAAATTTATTATTTATATTGTGAAAAATTTAATAATTCCCCTGTGATGTTGCTATGCTAAAACTTTGGCAGCATAGACATTAAAAGCGTATGTATTACAAAGGCGTACAACGTTTGTCATCGACGACATTTTGAAAATGAACTTGCACTTGCGTGTGTAAATAATCTTGCAAATTGCAAGTGCTTTTATTACTTTTTTCGATGTATTGGTTATTAATATGTACACGCAACTTGTAACAAGCTACTTGCACGTGTAAACTCGGTGTAAAATGATAGAATGTAAAAAAAAGAAATTAGTTTTGTGAAAATTAAGCAAAAATTGGTATAAAAGAAAAGTTAACAAAAAATAAGTATATAAATAAAATGTGTACATTGAAGACATTGAGGTCGACTTTCCCATAATATATGATTTTCGGGTGGAAAGAAGTCTCGAAATATATATGTAAGTAAAGTTTTGACCCTTTTCAACCTGCCACTGGATAAGGTGCTCCAGTTAGCCTCCCCTTCCCTTTTATGTTGACCTTGTCAATAAAAGCGCAAAATTATAGAGCTAAAATAATTTATAACACAGAATAATTTTCCATTGTAATTTTTTAATTTTTATTAAAAATTTTTTACCGTTTGTTTTTTTTTCTTTTTTAATTTTGCCTGTCAGCTGATCAGAGATGCCACTCGTTTATATTTTATACTAGATTGTATTCAAATGTTTAATGAATTTGACTTGTCGCCCATTTAGAGCCAGTGCAACTTAGAACCAACTATAATTTTGACTAGAGCTGGAAAAAACTTAACAGCAGATACTAAAATTTAAGTTGATTTTAAAAAGAACCGACTTTAGTGTTTGACTATAGTTATAGCTCTATGTATTTTTGACAAATTTACGCAAAGTAAAGTCTTTCCTTTCGAAAGACAGCTATGGTTATACCCCTACTGTAATAAAGCTGCCTTGCATATACGCGTATATTAATAATTTTACAGCCTTCTCCTCTTTTTTATGCTTCTTTTTGAAATAATTATCAATAAATTATGAAAAGTAGAATAATTATTTGTACGTAAAACATAAATATACATAGGTCAGAATATGTCAGCATGCAGATTAGTAAAAAGGGCAATATACTTGAAGTTGAGGGCAAAATATGCATCATATATTGCACTTCTTCATGCAGAAAAGAACATGTTTTTCATTTATACTGTTGCCTACTTTTGAACAAAGAACATAAAACGGGCAAAGGATAGTATAATTGTAACATTTTTGTTAGAAAAGAAAACACCATTAGAAACGAGTAAAATCATTTGAATTCGGTTTAGAAAACAGAAGGGAATAACTTTAAAGATAAATATAGTATATAAAATAAGAAAAGAACATTATGTAAATATTTGAAAACCCCCAAATTGTGATTAATTTAGCAGAAAAAACTAAAAAAAACAACACTTTGTAAGTTGAAAATTGAAACAAAATAAAGAAATGCGTTACAATTAAGTCAACTAATATTATTTTAATTAAAAATAATTAATGCCTAAAAATTGTGTAGCGTATGTTATTTTATGTAAAACTTGTTAAATTTTAACAGAAGAAAACACTTACATATTATATAATTGAGCGAAAACTTATTTTTGCCCCTACCCCAGCCCCTTTTGGAATTATGATAATAAAGTGAACCTGACATTAAATGTTAAAATTTTACAAAATAAATTTCTTTTCTTTTTGACGTTTATTGTGTTAAAATAGCAACTCTCGAGGTGAAATGGTCATTACAGAAATCGGCTGTGGAGCTCAGTCTTAAGGTTCAATTAGACGTGACATAGCCATAACTAGTGGTGCCAGAAGTTTTTGTCGAAAAATCTTCATTTGCCAAATATAAAGTCTTAATTTAAGAAAAAAATCTTAAAATGTTTTTGTATTCAAAGTTAGTAGCATATGTATGTAAAAGACGAAATAAACTATACAAAGTACTTGATAGATATGACAAGTTTTGTACGTTAGTATGAACATTTTGCCTTGTTTATGGGAGTGTTTTTCTGTTTGCACAAATACATGAAGCGTGCATGCACGAAAATTTAAAATTTTAGATATTTGTGCAAACATGTGGATGTTTTCAAACCACTTGTGTTGCTTAGCTCTAAATTTTTTCAGTGCCAATTTCGCAGTGTGAAGTGCCAAACAAAATAGATCAAGAAAAAGTTGTCTTGTCAGATTTTATAGAATAGTTTACAAGTCTGGCTTCTTCATGGAATAATTAAAAGGAAAGTCTATTGCAACTGGATCTAAAGAAATCAGGATCAGGCTACATTTTTGCAGAGCAATAAAAAGCGAAATATGTCGAGGCCAACAAAGAAATGACAGTAAAAATAGCTAATATTTTGCGGAACCAACACAATTGCCGCCTAGTCTCATTAAAAGCAAAAAAAAAAATAATAATAATAATGGTTAATTTGTGTTTGTTTGAATTATGTTTGTGTTGTTTGAGAGCTAACGAAAATCATGTGTTTGCCAAACGGTTTGCGTAGTTTATTTGGCCCTTAACTATATACATATGTATGTATATAGTGTACAAGAGAATTGTAACCAAAAGGTAACAATTTATTCAAATTTTATTCGAATAGCGAGCCTCAAAATCTTAATTTTAAGAAATGATCTTCAAATCTTATTTTACTCAAGAATCTTCAAAATTAATATAAAAGCTTCATTCTAGCAGCGCTGGCCATAACTATATAAAACACTTGTTCGAATAAATCTTATGGGTAACAATCAGCCCAATTACTAATGAAAATGCCCTGCGATTTTTTCCAGTTTTCTCTTTTCTTCAATTATGAAGGGAAGTATGACGTTTTATTTATTTTTTCCTTCCGTCTATTCACTGAAAACTCTAACGGCCCTGATTCACTATCCTATACGATAGGAAAATGTTCTAAAAGACAGGCCGATTTTACACAATCGCTTTTAAATGACATTGAAGTGCTACAATATTACACAAGAATCATTGTAATAATTGATATACATACGAGGGAGAATCAAAAAATGACCGTTATTTAAAATTTTTTCATAAAGTATTTATTTATTCATTGATAACTATCTTGTCCCCTTTAAAGTAAATCCCCTCAGATATAATGCACTTTTTTCCAATCCTCGAAACACTTCTGCAACGCGCTTTTTGGTATCGCCAACAGCTCTTGATTCGATTTTTCTTTTATCTCCTCAATCGTAGCAAAACGCTTTCCTTTCATCGGTGTCTTCAGTTTTGGGAAGAGGCAAGATAACGGTTTTGTTTTTGGACAATAACTCATGCACAGGCATTGATGTGTGAGCTGGTGCGTTATCATGGTGCAAAATCCATGATTGTTTTTCCACAATTCCGTGCGTTTCTGACGAATTGCTTCGCGCAAACGGCGCATAACTTCCATTGGGGTGATTGGACTTTGATTTCATTGTCATAGCCATACACCCATGATTCGTCACCAGTTATGATCTATTTGAGGAAATCTAGATCGTCGTTGACGATGTTCAACAACTCCTGAGCGATATCCTCGCGAGGTTATTTTTGTTCAAAATTTAGCAATTTTAGAACAATGCGAAAATCGAACATACGTAACTCACGAAATTTGAAAATAACGGATATTTTTTGGTCAGACCTCGTATTTTGAAATAAACGATATTAACTTGAGAGCTTTTGGGCGATTCAAGTTTAAAAGTATTTCAATTTAACGATACAGTTGCAACGTATAGTACGCACAGCATGGGCGGGGTGAGACAGAGACCATATGCCCCCGATGGTACTAACAGCAATCTGCAGAGGCGCTGTGACTAACTATAACGACTTATGCTTTCACATAGGAAGTTGCAGTGTGGTTAACAGTGAAAAACTTGTAAAAAACTGTAAACCAATGCAATTAGTTGAGGCAAACCGTTAACCAGTGCGAGTGAGACGCAAAACTCTCGAAGTTTGAACTACAAACAGAAGCCTGACCGCACTTAAGAATTAATTACGATGTCGCGAGAGCTGTTCTTCAGCCCAGAGCTGCTTTACCGATGCTTTTTCTTCGGTATTATGTAGGTATCGATATTTTGCGATTGATACTGTATCGAGTATAAGTATCGATACCCTAGTAATATCAGTTCATCCCTAATGAGAACCCTTATTGTACTCTGTAATGTCACAAGGTTGCAAATTATGCAAATAAAATAGGACAAACTGAGTTAAACGAGTTGTGGAGAATAACTTCTCTTTTGGTTCTGGCTTAGTTTCATGTCTAAAGCTGAAAGTCCATAACACGGGTCCTACGCGGCAACTCGTTCTAAGCGTCTGTCAAAAAAGTAGAATCAGTGTAATTTTATTTGACAGGTTACACAGCTCAAAGCGTAGGACGCGTACGACGCCAAAACTAGGTTTACTTTCCACTTTTGCACGCGTTATAAGCGTTATCAAAACTGTCAGTTGTTTTTGATAGCCGCAGATCACAATTCATTATATTTTTTCAAACTTTTCGCCCAGAATGTCTGTGCCGTGGATTGTTATATTATGTTTTTGTGTTAAAAAAATGTTTTTATTTAAAAAATACTTCAAACACAGCAAAAAACTTGTAGCATGAAAAGCGTTGCATGTAACTTGGAGTTCAGAAAAGCGTAGAACGCTTAAAAGCGTAACGCGTATAACGCGTGGTATGGACTTTCAGCTTTAGTCGTCATAGAACCGTTTCTAAGTATGGAAGAATCTATATTTTTTAAGAGCCATTTATGCTTTTGCGGTTTGAGTAAATTTTCATGAAAGTATTTTATTAATATTACCGATAAAAAAATATAAAAACTTTGTATATTGCAATTAAGACGTCTTAAGAATTTCTTCAATAAAAAGTTTTGCCAACTGAATGTAAGTATTTTGTTTTATATTTCTGGACTTTAAACTTAAAATTATTAATGTATTACAAAAAAATATTTATATAATTGGAATTCATATTAATATATAAATATTTGTTTATGAAGATCATTTGATATTATGTATATTAATAAACAAAAAAAAAAAATAACTTAAACATGTTTTATGTTACACACTTAAATATAAAAAAAAATATATTAAAAACTTTAAGTCATTGAATTAAACATTTTATGATTAAATCAATTAAACGTAACGATAGATTACAGTTTACTGTCTTTTAAGTTAACTCAAAATATATAAATGATTTTGGTGGAATGTTAAACTGGAATTGAAGTTAAGGAATGTTTGATAAAAAGAAAAAACATAAAATACAAAAACTAATCTTAAATTAATCTTCATTTAGTTGTTTTGAAGCACGAGTTTTAGTCGCAGACAATTCATGCTCAGTATGTTCTTCACTAAGTTGTGAATGATCCTCGTCCTCTTGTTCTTCAGTTTCTTCTTCATCTTGCTCTTCTGATTGCTGATGTTGTTCATCATCTGTATACATGTCTTCGGTATCGTGTTCTATTTCAGTATCATCTTCTTGGTTTTGAGCTTGTTCATCTACTATTTCGTCTTCTTCATCAGCCTCTATTTCGTTTTCTCCCTGCCTGGCAAGTACTTGTTGCATGCGATTTTTTTTCGTTTGATTTGCGTTTCTTCGGACTTCTTCTTGTTGGGTTTGTTGATCGTTTTTGTTAGTTTTTATGCTGCCCACTAATTGTTTTACAGAATGCAGTATGTCTTGGGTTTGTGCTTGGAATGCATTCATTATCATCTCATCCTGTTGCATTTGGAATTTGTGTTCCCTTTCTAGCAAATCGTTTTGTCTATTGAAGAAATCTCGCATCATGCCAGTTTGCATTTTCCTCAAAGAGGAACTTAAATCGATTATAATGTTTTGTAATACTTTGCTGTAATTTTTATCGTATTCGGTATTTAAAGGCTTGGAATTATCTTTTTCCTCTTCTACCGAGCTGTTGTATTTCGGCAGCTTAGTTGCTATTGGCTCCTGCCAATCGTTACGTCTTTTACGATTGGCCATATTTTGCATGTTGTTTGAGCTGCTTTGCATTATCAAGTGTTTTGTTGTAGGCACTTCTTCCAATTTTTTGCTTGAGAGTCTCTCTACGGCAGGTGGGGGTGGTGGTGATAGTGAAGCATCTAAGTCAGGTATAGCTCTATCTGGTCTTAAGGAATATGGAGTCTTGCGCATTGGTATCTGTTTCATTTTTGGATAGCTTGGGGAGGGCGTGGACGAAGAGCGTGTTTGTGCCATTATCTCTTTCGATACACGAACTACTTGCATCGGTGGTGAATGATCCTGTTGCACAGGCTTGGGTGTTAATTTGGGTTGAGTGAATTTTACAGAATTTGAGTCCTTTAAATTTGAAAAATTCGTTACACGAATTCGGGGTGAAGGAGGCATTGTAAGGGGCGGTGGTGGTCTATTAGCTGCACTGTTGTTTGAATATATGTTGGCCTTGGCAAAAGGTGCCACTCTTAATGGTGGCAGCGTTGCTGGGGAGGTTGTATTATTGGGCGTTGAGCTAGCTGCAGGGGGGTATTTTGGAGGTCTTCCTCTACCCCGGTGTGGTATTTCTAATACTTTCTGAACCGGTTTTGCTTCCTTGTTGGCCTTTATTTCCGCACCATTGTGCTCTTCTTTGACTTCTTTATCCGATTTGCTGTGTGACAGATTTTCTTCTAAAGGATCTTTATCAGAGCCATTATCATCATTTGGTTCATATCCTAAAAAAATACAGTACCAAGAGGAACAGCTTTAGTTTTTACTATGCGATAAAAAATCTTATAGGAATTCACAATTTATGTTGTATTGCAAGGCAGCTTTAAAGCTCCATTGTTGTATTGTCTATTTGAAAAATATTTTAAAAACAACAGTTTTGCAATGAAAAATATGTAAGCCCGTTAAAAAAAATATACAATACGACACATCTTGTGAATTCTGTGAAGGTTTCTATACCTGTATCTGCCGGCTCTGGCTTAACCATACCTAAACGGAACCCAAATATGGGATGTGCCATGCCAAAACTGTCGTCTTCTTCATCTTCATTGTTTATACCACCTTCGACACCACTGATCACCATACCACTGGCACTAGAATTATCACCATCCATAGAGCTGCAAGAATCCGCCAAATTTTGATTATGATTGGTTATCATTTGGTGTATTATTTCGTAGACTTGGGGCGCTACTATGCGTGGTATCACACCATTACGCCTTGAAGTCATGTAAGTGCTTTTTAAGAACTTCCACTTTGTCCATATCTGGACATGGGACTTTTTAACGAAACCGTTTCTATGCATTATCTCTTCAACATCCTTGAAAACATTTTCACTTTTTATGGTTTTGTCATTCAGTTTTTCCAGCGCCTTTACCTGCTGCATTGTATACAGCATTTCCATTACCTCTTCGTTGCGCCAAAGGTTGCGCTCAGTTCTTTCCTTTAGAGACTGATTTTGTTGGCCGTTCATATCCTCGACATGTTTTGGCCTTTGAATGGGTTTGAGCAGGTCGTTACTATCTCGCGACATATTGACTTTTTTATAAATCGGTTTTAATTCCATTCCGTTGTCGTTAAGCTTTTGAATTATTGGCTTTTTTTCAGCTTGCAAGTGTCTTTGAATTATCATTTTAAGTTTGGCTTAAAATGAAAAAGCCTGCAAAGAGAAGAGATTTTTAAAATAAAATTATAAATACGAGTACATGAAAGCAAAGATCTTTTTTATAACTTAACATTAAATTCACGCATAGCAGATTCGGCCGCGATGTGTAACACTTTTAAAAACGAGTTACAATCATGTGATAAAATTTCATATACGAGTAGTTTTCAAATAATTAGCCTGGAAATTCGTTTGTTATCAAGTAAAAGAATTGGCTATCGGAAAAATTGCAATGCTATCACGTTTTTTCCGGCCTGTAGTAAATCACAGGCTGCTATCGTGGTAAATATGTTTGTCTAAAAGAAACTGCATTCATCACACCGCGTTACACACATTCTGTCCTATGAACCAAATATACAGCCATGTTCCGAGAACGCGCGTTCTGAAACCGCAATGGGTTTTGAAAAACACTTAATTGATTTTTAGGTGTTCTGAGGAACGCGCATTTTACTGGCGTTTAGGAGTTTTTTTTCGAAAAATATAACATGTGTTTTATAACGTATATATGTATGTGGTAGTAATATAAAAGGAAAAAAAAAAAATTTGACTACAAATAAAAAAATTTTTCAATTTAGTTTTCTTAATGAAAATGTGTAAAATTCTTTAAACTTTTTATTGAAATAAACAGAAAACATATTAAATTTTAATAGTGAATAATTTTATTGCCTTTTGCAAGTTCAGTTTTAGCAAATTCAATCAGTTCACTTCAACATACACATGCGAGTTGAAGTCGCCAATTTTAGGCGATATGCGTTTCCCAGAACACCTATTTGGCGATTTCAAATCGCTAAACCATATTTCTTGCGATATACGTTTCTCAGAACACCTATTTGGCGTTTTCAAATCGGAAACGCTAAATTTAAGCGATTTGCGTTTCTCAGAACATGCATGATACTTTTTCGGAAAGGGGAGAAAAAATAAAAATACACGTGTATCGGAGATTTTCATGTACATACATGGCAGATTTTCGTATAAAATTGAATTGTGTGAAAGACTTTGGATAAGTTTTCACCCTTTTTCCGTGATCCAATCGAGCTGAATTTTTGCAAGCAGACTCGTGGAAATGTCTGTATCAGGTCAAATAAAAAAAAAAAATAGATTTTTATCAATTCTCACATTTTACTGAATTTTTACTTATTTTTTTGTAAAATTGGTTATCGGTTTTTTTGTAATGGTTTCAGTTCCTTAAAAAACGACTTTTTTTTTATTAATTTTGTTAAATTAAAGGACAGTACCAAGGCGAATTCCAGGTAAATGCAGGAGCAATAAATACAACACTACAAAAAATAAATCTTTTTTAAATGTCAGGGGAAAAACATAAACACAAAAAGGAATTAAAAAAAAAAAAAAAAATATAATGAAAAAAATTTATACAATTAAGTTTTTTATTCGCTATTTAAGCCTCTAACATTTATACCAGTAAAAAATTATCAATAGCTTGTTTTCTATGTTTCCCAGCTATCTATATGTCGACATTTCATAGGAACTACCCTAATCATCAGTAGACTTTGGAAATTTTTGAAATATATTCTCAAACATTCTACTTTATATCCCAACAATCCAAATAAATTGCTGAGAATTTAAAAAGAAAAATGCTCTAATAATATCCGTCAAAACACAAAAAACAAGCTTTTCTATTCATAAACGTCTCTAACATTTCTTTACACCTATCAAACAAATGAACAACCGTTGGTTGCTACGATTTGCTCTTTGAAAGTATCGAAAAGCAGAGAACAAAAATTCAAACAATTAAGTTTTTTATTCGCTATTTAAGCCTCTAACATTTATACCAGTAAAAAATTATAAATAGCTTGTTTTCTATGTTTCCCAGCTATCTATATGTCGACATTTCATAGGAACTACCCTAATCATCAGTAGACTTTGGAAATTTTTGAAAGATATTCTCAAACATTCAACTTTATATCCCAACAATCCAAATAAATTGCTGAGAATTTAAAAAGAAAAATGCTCTAATAATATCCGTCAAAACACAAAAAACAAGCTTTTCTATTTATAAACGTCTCTAACATTTTTATAAATAGAAAACCTTGTTTTTGTGTTTTGACGTATATTATTAGAGCATTTTTCTTTTTAAATTCTCAGCAATTTATTTGGATTGTTGGGATATAAAGTTGAATGTTTGAGAATATCTTTCAAAAATTTCCAAAGTCTACTGCTGATTAGGGTAGTTCCTACGAAATGTCGACATATAGATAGCTGGGAAACATAGAAAACAAGCTATTTATAATTTTTTACTGGAAAAAAATTTATAATAAAAGACAAACATTTAATTATTTCGTGAATCTTTTAATTATTTCGTGAAAAGGTGAAAATAGGAAGCCAGGCAGCGGAGGATTCTCAAAATAGAATACATAATTTAAAAAATTGTTTTAAATTTTTTTCCAATTTTGTTTAATTATGCCATTGACATTTGAAACAGATTAAAATTAAAAAAAATTCATGGTACAATAATATAACAGTTAAAAGCGGAACTACAACAAGCCAACAATAAAAAAAAAAACAAAATGGCTTTTTATTGTTGCTTTGTGTTGATAACTGTCAAAGAAAACAAAAAGAAATAAAAAAACAAACGTATATTTTTCTTCGTGTTTTTATTTTACAAATAATTTTTCAATAAGTTTTTGATTTAAAACTCGTGCAATAAATTAAATATATAAATAAAGATCAATAAAATGCTGTGTGTTGTGTTTGAAGCTGTTTTTGTGTTTGAAAAATATTATTGGAACATTTTTTTTTTCAAAAACTTTTTCAATTTGTAGACAATAATAAAAAATGTGTGTGTATGTGTGCACTTTTGATAGTTATCATCACAGAAAAAAAATGTCGGCCACCGTTTCGACAATACCCTAAGTATATATTATTGTACCATGGTGTATACGTAAAATAAAATATGTATCTAAAACCAGAGACTGAAATATAAAAAATGTATTTGTATTTTGTATGTATTTGAAATATGCAGCTTGAAAGTATTTTGTATTTGAAATACACAACTTGAAAGTAATTTGTATCTGGTATTTGAAATACATAAGGAGTGTATTTTGCCCAGCCCTGCCTACATATAAGTATGTGCGCGCACATACTTATCTATACACTGCTATGCATATACCTCTGTACATATATATGTATGCATATGGATTTCAAATAAATATCGGGCGTTTATTTTTGAGCAAAAGATAATAAAATAATAAACAAGAATATTTATTTGATATGAAAGTTTTCGGATCTCTGTTAAAACATATTGAATAAAAACTTTAAACAAATAAATAAAGTAAGTACTTATGTTGTATGTATGTATGTTCAAACGTAATAAATGAAAACAAGATTACCCATTCAAATATGAAATTTTCTGAAAAAGAAAAACTTGATTAGGGAATCATTTGCTCGCATTCTGGCATAACTAATCAAAGGCTGCCAGACTTTGTAATGTTGCAAAAATTTACAGGCAATTTCCTGGAAAATTAAAACGCCGGCTTTCATATAAGATTTAAAGTAGAACAATTACAAATTTTTATATGATAAAAATAAAATAAAAAATATAAGCCACAAAGTTAATAATATATTAAAATATTAAACCGTGTATTGTAAAAATAGTATTAACTAATTATTAATACAATATTAAAAAGTGTATTATAGAGAATATACTCTTATAGTAAAATAAAAATTTTTGCTTGTGGGTGTAAGCCGACTTTGATACGTCGGTCGTTTAATTTGACCAAGCTGCCGCCGTTGTAGTGGCCTGAAAAATGCAGCCTGTGGCCAACTGATATCTTAATAAATAAAGATTTTGATTTGTAAACAAATTACGTAGGCCGACTATAGCCGGCTTTTAGCCTTCTTCAACAAATTTACCACGAATTCAATATCAAATCAAAGAGAAAATTTATCACCTGACTGGGTTTAGCCACCATTAAAAAATGAAAGTAAACTTATATTTTATTCATGAATATTTGAAAATTTAATTTTAAAACATTTAGGGTATTATTCATAAAAAATATTATGTTTATTATACCTTTGAAAAATTTCTATACAAAGTTTATCAAATAAGAGTTTAAGGCCGCGATTCACTATCCTAAACAATCGTGTGATCCACCAAATATAAAATATGTGCTAAAAAAGTACTGCAAATTTACAGATTCTTTGACAAATCGTGCAATTTGAAAAATGCTATGAACATTATTATAAAGTTATGATATGATCAGAGTGGTATTTATTGAGAAATACTCGTATATGAGAATATTGTTGGCGCCTTAGGAAATAATGTAAAATTATTATAGTCCTAATAGTTTTTAATTACTTTACTATGCATATAAATTATTACAATTATTATTGTATAATAGTGTGATACTTCAAAGCCATTTAAAAGCGATTTTGTAAAGTCGGTCAGAACATTTTTCTATGAATGAATAGTACGACCGAGTTGGCTAGTGAATAAACATAAAATATTTTTCATGAATAATTACGACATTTGTTTTGTCTTAAACCAAGAAAACTGAGTTTTGAACTAATTTCATAGGTTAATAAACAAAAGTTCTTCTTGTTTTCATATCAAGCATTGGCGAAAAGGCTTCATGAGGGCACCGTTCAAGTTGATTGTAAATTAGTTCAACACTTTAAAAAATATATTTTATTGATGGAAATCCTCTCTACGCAGCCTCCCGGAATAGTAAAATCAAATTTGTAAAACTATCTGTATGACTGAACAAGTTTTTAGTACTGAAAATTAATTTTTGTGTTTAATTACCACAAAGTTAAGATAGTAATCTTATAAATTTTTTTATTTCTTTAGTACTTGTTATCTATAATATCATGTGCTTGTACAGGGTGCCTCAAACCTATCGAAATAATCAGTTTTCCGTTTAAGTTTCTATTTCCAGATTCTAAAATAGAAATTATTTACAGAAAGTGCGGAAAATAATATCACTCTCTAGTGAACATATTGAAATATCCCTTTAATTGCCAGGGTGAATATACTCTAAGTAAACTTCCAAAATCATTGCTCAAAATAAAATATGTACGAGCTTAGCAGAATGACGTGAATCTTCATATATAACATTAAAGAAGTGCACCAATTATAGAGTGAGCCATAAATACATCATACCTTTGCCAGTCGCAGTAGATGAATCAAATCAATATTATCTAATTCATTCGCACTTCTGAAGCACAAAGTGCAGAGAGTTAAAAAAAATACGTTTGCATAAAATCAGGTTTCCAAATTTTCCGAGAAACTGCAGAAAAAAGACTGCAAAAGTAAGTTATTGCTTTCTCCTACTTACATATGCCGTCGAGGTTACAAAATTCTTCGTTTATTTTCAAAAAAAAAAAGTACAAAGCGTAGAGAGAAATAATGAAAGAGATACATATAATTATCTATTTTTATGTTTTGTTTCACTTCTGATAGAAATGCGACAATAGACGAAAATCTCTACCACGTGGAATTGGACTATACAGAGAGAAGAAAAAATAACGCTTGAATAAATTAAAATCAAGTTTTTTAATTTTCAGATACAAATGATTATGCATTGTTTCATCTCTGTTTATTTTGTGGTAAACACAAAGTAAATAAAGGAAAAACAAAATAGGTAAACAAAAATAAGCCTCTAATAAAAATTTCCAACCAATAACCCCGTTTTTAGCTTCGCGATTATGGGCTGGTTTTACGGCATTTTTCATACAATGTTTTAAAAATTGTGGCGGTCACACCCGAAATTCGCAACAATGTTGTTGTATTATCTCGTTCTTTCAAATAATCTCATTGTACGAGAGTGGATTGATATTAAAGTTACATAGGTCCAAAAGTGGTGGTTACTGAAGAAAATATGAAGAAAATCTTCGATATCCTTATGAATGATCGCCGATTCAAGTTACGTGAGATTGTTGAAATGATAAACATATCATATGAACGTGTGTTCAACATTTTGCATGAACATTTCCATGTGAAAAAGCTATCCGCAAGATGGATAACGCGTTTGCTCAGTGTCAAACAAAACGAGTTCAATAGACCACTTCACAGCGGTGTTTGGACATGATAAAGCGTCCTATTGCTTTTTGGTGTCGACTAATAACTGTTGATGAAATATGGGTCCACCACTATACACCTGAAACCAAAAGTCATTTTGGGATGCACCCGGAATAATACTCATCTATTATCTTGAAAAAGGATTAACAATCACAGGAAAGTATTATCGTGCATTATTGGATCAACTGATTAATTCCATCAAGAAAAAACGACCACATTTAACGAAGAAAAAAGTGTTCTTTCTTCAAGACAACGCACCGATTCAGACAGCATTATATACGGTGCTAAAATTACGTGAAATGCACTTCAAATTAATTGATCATCCACCTTATAGTCCAGATTTAGCTCCTAGTGACTTTTGCCTATTTCCAAACCTGAAAAAATGGCGCGCAAGAAAAAGATTCATCTCAAACGAAGGAGTGATTACTGAAACTAATGCGTATTTTGAAGGGTACCCAAAATCGTATTATAAAAGTTGAAATATCGCCTTACTAAGTGTATTGAGCTAAAAGACTATGTTGAGAAATAAATGGTTTTAAAAAAATGGTTTTTTCCTACTTAGGTAGCTTCAATATCAATCCGCCCTCGTATACACGTTCTTTCAAATAATCTCAAAGAAAATAGTCGGGTGCCGAAAAATATGTCGAAAGCTTTAGCTAATTATTTTCCGAATTTCTTGCAATTTTTCCGTCTCGGCTGAAAACGTGGATCATATAAGTCACATTATTTTCCATAGTTAGTACAAAAAATAAGTAAAAAAAAATATAGGTCTAAAAAAAATAATAATAATTAAATTTTTATGCCTATTTTGAGACACACTGTAAATTTTACTCCATAGTTTTATCGTCGTGTTTTGGATTTCGTTGAAGTGACGATTTAGAAATCAGGCAATATAATAAATTTAAAAATATTGAAAATAATATGTAATTGTTTGTACATATATTGCTTAAAAAACTCTTTGGGGAAAACTTATTTTAAAAAATTACAAATAAATTTAACACAATTCCTACTAAATAATCAACTTCTTAAATAATGCCTTTTAACGTTTTAAATTATTGCTAAGATTAAAATTTACACTTTTGCGTGACTCATGTGGCAGCACTGCAGCAATTTATATTAGAAAGATTTACTTACCTTCTTACATTTTTTTTTAAATAAATATACTTAAAATATTTTTAATATATGTAGTTATAAATTTTAGTTTTACTTACAGTGTTTTATTTGAAAACAATTTAATTGTTCATTATTCATACATATATTTTTCCCTATACAAGAGAAGAGAATGTGCGAGAGATGTTAGTAAATTACTCCCAAGTTATTAATGATGGTTGTTGTTGGTATCTGCTTCTTAGTTTTTGTTACTTTAATATTTGTTGTTTCTTAAGAATGAACACCCTATTTGAGGTTAAACAAAATATTTTGTGTTTGTGTGATTGTATTTATTTTGTACTTTTTTTTCGAATAAAATTATTTTCAAAAGAGAAAAGTCAAACTAACGAAACATTGAATATATGAATGATGAAATTTTGATACACGTGATTAGTCTTTCTTTAAAAATGTTTTTTTTAGCTATAAAAAACAAGCATTTCAATTCACTTTGAAGTTTTATGAAAAGCAGGTAGTTATTTTGATATATAAAGATAAAACCACTTGCTTAATTCCAAAATCTTTATCGCTCGCAGAAATATTGTACGAAACTCAAAATCTTCTACCGACAACGATGAACAATGTGCGTCAACTGAAACATTTTGAGAATACTTGAAAATCTACAAGCAAAACCACCACCGAAAAAGCAAAAACTGAAAATAAAATTGAAACACACCAAATACAAAAATCAAAACAGAATATGATATAGAATGTGAAAACGAATAACGACGAACTGATTTCAATACTAATTGTAACCAAAATTAAAACAATAAAGAAATGAATACAAATTAAAGTAAATTGAAAAGTAAACTTAGATATCGACTATTAGGTATAAGAGAGAAAAATCAAATACACAAAAATAACCACGTTAGTATCTAGAACTATTTTTTTTTTCAATAAAACAAGACCAATGAATTTTTGTTTTCAATTTAATAATTATAGAAGTAATTTTCTAATTGGCTTTTAAACTTATGAAATTTATAAGTACATATGTATGTTCATAAAATATACAATTGATTTTTATTCCTTTCACAAGTTATGGTTAGAAGGTGTATGTGCATATACATGCACACATACATTGTACATACACTATATGTATGAATATATCTATGTACATAAGTATGTAGTTCGCTATGAAGATGTAAAATTCCTACTTTTATGGCAAATGTATTGGTGCAATTTGGTAATTTTGAATAAACTTATTGATATTCTTTTCATTTTAATTTCTATTTCATAGTTTTACAAATTTTGTGATGAAACTCTTATTAATTTCATTTTTCATTACGTTCCTATGTTTTGTTTGATTTGTAACAAAAGGAACGTCGTAGGAACCATAACCTCTTCCAAGACATTGGCTCCAAACATTTTTATTATAAAGTCTAAACTTACAGTTCAGATATATTGAAAAAAAATTTAAAATTAAAAGTAAAAAATTTTCGTCATGTTGATAAAAAGTGGGAAGCGTCCAAAAAATGTTTGCTTAAAAGTGACCTTGGAATCATAACCTAGTACCTATCCACAACTGGGTTTATTATTATTATTGTTTTAATTAATTTAAAAGAAATTAATTCTAAGATTAAATTAAATTATAAGAGCACTAGTTACAGTGGCATTCAGCTCTGCTTGAACATAAAGTATACATGTATGGAATAGTACTAGTGTTTTATAAACAATATTTACAATATGAAGTGGTTTTAAAAATTTTTATACTACAAATCTTGATAAATTTATAGATATTATTGATATTGTTAGGAGATGGATCCTTGAGAAGCTCCAGGGTGGAAACGTTCCCAAAAAGTTTTCGTCTTTGATCAGAGAGATGTGCGCAGTCCATTAGTATGTGTTTGATGGTAAGGTTGTTGTTACAGCGGTTACATGTGGGTGCTTGTGACGGTCTTTGTAGGAGCCATTCGTGTGAGAAGGATTCATGCCTTAATCGCAGTCGGGAAAATATTTTTCTCTTTTCCCTCTCGGTTTTTATGGGGTAATTGTTAAATTTTATTATCAGATTGCCCGAACTGTAATGTATGATATGGAAAAACTAGATGTTATATAAAATTAAATGTTGATCATAGTATGTTGGTAAAATATTGTAATAATATGAAATAAATAAAATAAAGACAGGTTTGAAAAGAGAGTATTACTAATAAAAAATTGTCATTTTACATTTCATAAAATACAAATAATATAAAACCAGATCCTGAAGATGAACCGCAAAGGTTCGAAATATATGGATCAAAAATAAATGAAGTTTTATTAAGAATTCTTTATGTTTTTTAAAAAAACCGCTAAAATGGCATTTTTGCATACACTTACTTTATCTTCAAAAATCTGTAAGAAATTTTAACAATTTAGAAAGTGATATTGACTTCGTATTGAAAGAATATTGTTATTTGGTATATTTATGTAAAACTCTGCAGAGAAATTTATAAGTTCCGAAAAATAATTAATTAAAAAAATTATTTTTTGTTATCGTACAGAGGCCTTGATCTAACGAGATCAAGAAGGGCAACCTTATATGTTTTAGAAACTTTACTCATTTTGAAAGCGAAAATGAAAAAAATGTATAATTGTTATGTTTACCGGTAAATATAATAAGTTCATATAATATAAGGGTGTGGAATGGAATAAGTATTATAATATTCCATCTGATATATTCGTCCAAAGTAGCAAAAATACTTATAAGAATTCGAAAGGTTGCATCCAAACAGTTTTATGATTAGAAGATAAACATGATTTGAAAATTAGCAACTTTAGATTGACAATGTTTTAATACTCCATATTCTAAAATACTGCTTAAGTAGCCCTACCTTGTATGTTACTCTTTTATATAAAATTTCAATTTTAAGATTGTTTTTAAATTTTTGTTTCTGTTATTTTACTTAAGTCTTCAAATTTTGGCTATTTGTTTATGTTACTTTCTTTTGGGAATATGTATAGTTTAGCGGTTTTTAGCGCGTTTTGGATATAAATAGTTGACAACCCTGCTTTTAAAGATCTTTGAGGAACGCCTTTAGTTACTGGCAGTAACATTGATAATTTATTATTTGAGCTGACATACTGATACCGATTATTTAAATGTGATGAGACGAGATCAGCTGCAGAGGAAGTGAAATTAAACAGCTCTATTAATTTAATACGAATCATATTGTAATTGACCATACCAAATGCTTGGGAAAAGACGATACTCACTTTTATATTTGGGTATTAATTATTTAAACTCATTTCGGAGCAGAATTTTTGCTCAAAGCGTTTTTAACACGATATGTTTATCCATAATTAAAATACCCCAACAACGATACGTTTCCAAATTTGATAACCTATTAATTATGGGCTGGGCAGTATTTGAAATACTTGTATATTTGAAATACAAATACGTATTTTGTATCTGTATTTCAAATACACGACCTGAAAGTATTTTGTATTTCAAATATATAACTTAAAAGTATTTTGTATTTTATATTTCAAATATGTGACTAAAAAATACATTTTTACAATATACATTTATTTATTATAATAAACTGAAAAAAAGTTGTTTCACACAAAAGCTAAAATCGGTAGAAAAATGTTTATCACTTTGCAACACTGCAATTCAGCTTTCAATTGTTTTGCCCAGAGCAAATTAATTTTACACCAATCAGATGATATCAATAAAAATTTCCATATATTTACCACCAGCTTTTTGCCAACGCTTTGGATTATATACAGGGAAATCATTTTTATTTTGAAAACTTTAGGCTGTGAGAACCAGATTAGATTGACTGCAATATAATATTTTCAGGCATTTCAGTTGCATGTTAACAAAATTAATGGAGAGCTTGGAAAGAAGATTTAATGAGTTGCTCTTGCTGACACTTGAAGCAAATAGATCCCTATTTGCGTCATGCTTCCACCCTAGTTTCAAAATGCGCTGATTACAAGAAATCATCTGAAAGAGTGGCAAACAATTCAAAATATTGCAATAGATAACTTGGAGAAAAATTACAAAAAATGTGAAACCATATTGTTGTGGACAACACATTGATCAACCTCGTAAATCAAATTTGGAACTTGAGTTTATCAGTTATTGAGTTTTCTAATGATTGTCGGATGATTCATTAAAATATCTAGTTTTTATCAAAGGTAATACATGTTTTGCCGAATGAATGTTTTATCAATTAATCTTTCATCTTCTATCAAATGCTAAATATTAGGTTTGTTCTTTTAATTTCCCAGCAAATTTAGAATAATCATATGAATGTACACATGTATGCTGTAAAATGCAATGTACGTATATAATAGAAAAATAAAACAATTTTATATAATATTACACAACTTTAAGATAAGTATATACACAATTTTATATATACAAAATTTACAAACATTTTCTAGTCCGCAATTTTTATTAAATGAGGTCTTATGATCAATAATACAACTATCCACAAATTTTAATAGACTTTCAATATTTTGCCACTTACGTCCTTTTGAATTTTAGGTGACAATAACAACTTAGTTTAAGTGCATATGTAAATAAAATATGTAGGTAAAACCAGAGAGGTACATTTTTCTGACACCGAAATACAAAAATGTATTTGTATTTTATATTTGAAATACGCAACTTGCAAATATTTTGTATCTTGTATTTGAAATACACAACTTGAAAGTATTTTGTATCTTGTATTTGAAATGGTATACACCTGTAAAGTATTTTGTATCTTGTATTTGAAATACATAAGGTATGTATTTTACCCAGCCCTGCCCATAATGTCAAATTATCTTCATAAAAATTAAAACACGTGTTTTAATATTTTACTGGTACGCCGTTTGTAAAACTCTGCCATTATCCCACTTTATAACCACTTGTTTGTTGTCATCACTTTTTTCTGTTTCATTTCGATTCGACGCAGTTTCAGTTAAATTGTTTGAACACATTGGTTTTGAAAACAAATTTTTTCAATATAAAAAAATTCAATTTAAAAAGAAAAAAAAACTAGAAAAAAAAAAACACTAACACACGCTTATACTTTGCTCTCTGTCTCTCTTTGTACAAAATTTGCTTTCTATTTCACACTTTTTCTACCTTTATTATTATTGCTTTACCCGTTCATAACTATTATTTGAAATTTTTATGTTAAACGAGAAAAAAAATTTAATTAAAAATATCATAGTATTTTTTTCACTTTGTTTCATATCTGTTTCTGTTTTATTTACTTAAAAATTCTAAATTGCCCTTTATAAAAAATGAGCTGCTTAAAAAGTGTTTTATAGTCTTAAAAAAAAGAGAAATGTATTTACATATGTAGTATGTATGTATGAAATAACATGCAGGTTTGAATGAATGAAATTATGTATGGAAGTACGTACATACAGTGGTGGTCAGCTATTTAGGGACAACTATCGTTTGTATACTAACAGGACATTTTTTAAATTATGCATAAGCCTTATGTAAAAATTTAAATACATAATAAACTCTTTAACAAAAATAACATTAAATTATGAAATAAAATAAATAAATTAACAAAAATTCAGTTGTGCTATAGGCAAAAAATAAAATAGTTCACTTTTTTGTATGATATGTAACACTGAGTTTACACACGCAAGTTCGTGTTGAAAATGTCGTTGTCACTTTTGATGTTTGTCCTGCCAAAGTTTTAGCATATCAACATTACAGCATAATTTTTTTACAAAACTAATACTAATTTTAAACCCAAATAAAACAAGTGAATTATAAACAGCTTGGTTTTTTTGTTTCCCAGCTGTCTATATGTCGACATTTCATAGGAGCTACCCTGATCATCAGTACACTTGAAAATTTGTGGAAGATATTCTCAAACATTCAATTTTATATCCCAACAACCTTAAAAAATTATTGATCATTTAAAAAGAAAAATATTTTATTAAAGACATAAAAATCCAGCTTTTTCCTTTTCATACGTCGCTACTTTTATTTACGTCTTTCAAACAAATCGCAGCAACCAACGGTTGTTTACACAAACTTATGTATACCCAGCAGTCCACAAGTTATTACAATTTGCAAAGCATCCGATTGTAAGCAATTAATATTAAATTAAATGTACATATGAAGCAAAGAAGAAAACAAATGCTAATAATATAGTTTTGAACTTATCCAACCTTCGCTTACAATGTATACAGTGTTGGATGCATCTTACGGCCTAGGCCATCGCTGTGTAAATGTAAGTAGGAATTGTATACAGACTTCGGATGGGTCGCGCTTACATTGTCAATGGTCTTGGATCGAAGATGTATGTGACAAAAAGTTCACTGGGTATCTATTTTTGCGCTTAATCTTAGATTGAACAGCTCAGGGGAATAAACACCCTTTGTCATAGCTTTAAAAAATTAAAGGCGTTGATTCTTTTTAGACGCAGTTATATTTATACATATTTTAATTGTCATAAAAATGAGTAAGATAGTTTTTTAGACAAGAAAGGTTACCGTTGACCTCACTCGGTTAAAGTTTCGCACAAATTAATGTTGTTGCAAAGGAAACAAGTTTCTGTTGAGATATAAAACAGTAAACAAACTTGCCTACATAAACAAACTTGGCTGCATATATATATTTTTGCTTTTAATGACATCAAAGTAGGTTGGACAACTCAGGAGAAGAAGAAACTCCCTGAAGTACTCCTTGCCTTAGCTTTGAAAAATGTATAGAGCCTATGTGTGTGTACTTTTACGCAATTAGTTTAGATAGGTTTGAAGGCAAAAAACTATGACCCCACATGGTCATAGTTTTGCAACAACATAAATTTGCTTTATTCTTTTATACTCAAATCTATTTTTGTTTCTAATTAAATTGAAATTTATTCAGCTGTTTGGCTTGGAAAGTGTACTAAACGCACGGAATTATTATCGCATTTGGTCAGAAGACGGGCAGGCGGAGGGACACGTGGTTTGGAGGGAAAATATTATCCCCATTGATTTTTAGACGAAGTTATATCTGTGTTTTGAGTTTCGCAAAAATTAGCTCAGATAGTTTTGCAGCAAAATACTACCCTTGACTCCACATGGTTTTAATTTTTCAACAATATAAACTTACTGTTTCCTTTGTACTCAAATTTATCAAGATTTCAAATTGCATCACTTTTGGTTCAATCGTTTAGCATATAATTTGTAACAAATGCATGGATTGACTTTCGCATTTGGTAAGGAAACAATATAAATAGTGTTCTGACGTTTGGTTTTTATTTTTGCTTTTTTGGTTCCTAAAACTATTGTTTTAATAGATTTCTTCGAAAACAATATCAAAATATGTGTTTGTTTACAAAAAGATGCCATTGCAATTATACCGATCATTAGTTTGTAAAATATATTAAAAAAAAACCCACTTCAATGGAAAATAATTTGTTTTTAATTATTAAATATATACTAAATATAAGAACTAATTTTGTACAAAATGTGTGCACATAAAAAATCCATATAAGATTTTATTGATCGCAGATATGTGTTTTCTACTCGGACTTCAATGATTTATGAATTCTTTCTTTAGATTAACAATAATACTTATGTATGTATACTCCATGTTAAATATTAAGATGGGCATAAATATATTCGTTCTCTCATTCTGCCGACGTTTTCTTATAAGTAGTTTAGAAATGTCCTGTCAGTGTAGTTGTCCCGAAGTAGGTGACCACCTCTGTATATGTTATATGTAAGTACACTTATGCCAGTGCTGCCCACAAGTTCTATATGGAAGAGTAAACACCAATACATTTATATATATATGTATATATGTATATATATATATATATATATATATATATATATATATATATATATATATATATATATATATATATATATATATATATATATATATATATATATATATATATATATATATATATATATATATATATATATATATATATATATATATATATATATATATATATATATATACTTGTACGTTACATACATATTCATGTATAAGTACGTTTCTTCACTATCTAATTTTATAATAAATAAATATCATCTTTAACGTTGAATAGCCCATCTGAAGCGAAACAAGAAAATTATTGGTTATGAACTTATTAAAAATTGGCACATGAAAAGTATAGTAGGCTTAATCGAGTTTTAGCGGTGTTTTAGTCATCATCATACATCAAACGAACCGGCAAAGTTTAAAGCAGGATGCCCAAAAGTTCTATATGGAAGAGCAAACACAAATGCATTCAAGAAAAAACTAATTTTATTTAATATTTTTTGTTGTAAAAAGCAATTAATGTATGATACGTTAAACAAAATCTACTCTGATAATCGCTGTCGTCAATGTTTACCAGCAAAGAATACCAAAGTGTTGTTGATTTGCACTTCTGTGAAGAATGACAAAAAAGATATAAGACAAAGTTGTTTATGAATTTTTCATTGCTACCCAGTTGGCAAAATTGTCCTAGAAGTTGCGGGGATGAGAATGAGGAGGAAAGTGTTGAGCACTTCCTCTGTCGGTGCCCAGCTCTCTGTTCTATGAGAGAGCTGTGTCTAGGCGGACCGATGCTGCACGGGTTGGCAGACATATCGGAACGCCGATTGAACGGTCTGTATTCCTTTATCCGGCTTTTGGGTTGGTTTGGATCTGGACCGTCGAGGGAAGTGTAAGTATCATGAGCTGCACTTCTCCCTCAGGCAACACAACGGGACCCAAGTGGGCTGGTTTCATGAAACTGGCGGCCTGTACAACCTAACCTAACCTACGTGGCTGTTGTGAAGATATTTTAGATTCGGCCCAACCGAATATACTATACTCTTACTTGTTATAACGTAAAATTAAAAATAAGTTACAGTTTGCTTACTTTGAAAATATTCCTTTTCAAGTAACACACAAAAAAGTACAACAGAATTTCATGTCTTTAAATAAATGCATATTTTTTTTAATATAACATGATATGTATATTTTTTATTTCTTCAGGAAACTAAAGCCAACACCCTGAAATTTGGTTCTGCAAAGAATTATTATTATTTTCTGTACTTTAGCTTAGGAGACATACTTAATTAAACTCAAAATTATGTGATTCTTTATTCAAGTGGCAGGCAGTGTATCTTCAACGAAATTCACAAAAGCTTCTACTGATTACATAGAAGCGTGTTCTCCTCTACTGTCATTATTAGTCTTTAAGAAACCATCAGAATTTTCCAAAATTTCTAAATCATTGTGAAATAAATATTTGGTTTTACTTAAAATAAAATGTTTTTTCTTTAATACACATACATACATTTTTAATCCATAAACATTGCATTAAAATTTTACTGACTGCTGACAGGAATGCTCACTAAAATTTTTGTGCCGCCTTTGTTAAGAAGCGTTGGAAAAATCGATTACAAAAGTTCGTTTCATAAAAAAAACTACCACTTTTTATAAATCTGAATATTTCTTGCAAATCACATGTTTGCCAATTTGAGAATAAAGAAAAAACAAATATCCTTGATACATACATACATACATGCAAACAATCACATTTACATAATACATTTAAGAAAACAAGATTCAACTCAAATTCATGTAGAATAAATAAAATTGAAAAAATTTTCAGTGCGCGCTCAGTTCTGAAAGAGAGATTGGAAAAAACAATTTCTTTTGAAATGAGAACAAATTGATTAAAAAACATACAAATTTTGAAATAAGATTTTTAGGGATGAAAGATTTTAATCTTTGTTTTTGGAAAAGGACAAGAAGGTTTGAAATAAATCAAATGATAGGAATGCATTGAAATTGAAATCAGTGATGAAAAAATCGATGCCACAATAACTGAATAATCAAACATATGCATTTCGGAGACATGATGTTAATACAGGGTATCTGGTAGCAGATTTATATTTTCACACCTACATAGAAAACGTGTTATTAGTTTCGAATATTCATACCAATGAAAAAATTATAAACAGTTTGTTCTCTATTTTTCCTAGCTGTCTATATGTCCAATTTTCATAGGAGCTGCCCTACCAAGGCGTATTAACGTCTAGAAGGTGGCAACAGTAGAGCAAAACTACAACAATACAACGAAAACAGGCATGTGTTAAGCTATACTTGTCAAAAATAGTTGTAACTTTTTTCACAATTTTAAACTATGAAAGTACCATTTCACAATAATAAATTATTTTTATTTGAAATTATTTTTATGTTCACAGAATAATTTTAATATATTTAATTCAGAATAAATCACTAAATTCACTTTCAAAAATTTAAACACTACATTTCACGTGAGTGGCCGACTATATTGCCAGTAGCAAAAAACTGTTACATATATGGCGTAGCGCTGCCACCTTGTAGACGTTAATGACCCTTGTGCCCTACTCATTAGTAGACTTGGGAGCCTTTGAAAGGTATTCTCAAACAAAAATGAGTGCGATACTTAGAAAATCAAGATCGTCCATCATATATATTCGGATTGAAAGATGTAAAACGAATGTGGACTTAACACAAATAAAGAAAGAACTGCAATTCTTTCTTCCTTTTGGACTCTCAATGGACTTTCTGCCGAATTGCCGACCCCGGAAACTGGGAAGAATTTGACAACTATCAGAAAGCGATAAAATATTGCAAAGGGTATCTCAGACTGTTTTTCGTTGTTAGATGTTAAATTAAAAGTAACAATATCAATTAAAATTCGTTTTATTTATTGCTATATTAAAGCACAGTTCTTGAAGTTTAATTGTGAAAAACAACCGTTTGCAAATGCGCACTATTTACTTCTTCACACTTATTTAACCTGGAACTAAAATGTTCAATTACTCACATGTTAATCGCTATTAGAATATAGTTGATTTCGTCAGTGATTTTTTGCTTTAACACTTTCATGCTTGTTCTGGACGTCCTTTTGTTCGGCATTGTATTCCCAGTCTCTTCAAAGCACACCAAATGCTTAATTAAATTGGCACTTGGCACATGGTTTAAGCATTAATTAAATTAAAATGTGTCCTGTACACGCAAAGAAAAGACAGTTTAAAATATGTTTGCAACAACATTAGTATTAGTAAAACAGTGTATTTTCAATTTAATTACAGTTTATTGCTCTAAAACTATGTTATTGTGTGCATTTCTGAAATGCTATTATTACCATCTATAAATTTCGAGACATGGTTGCATACAATAATAGCACATCCACTATCAAAAAATTTGTTTTTATTATATGTATGATATGCTAACTCGCATACAACATAACTAAGCTTACACAATAAACTTACTATTTGCATCATTAGTTATGTCTTCGTTCTCGTCGTCGCTAACATGTAATATTCTTTTAGTTTTATTTTTTCTTTGAAATAAAAAAAAAAAAAAAATGTGTTGTGTCCTTTTTTTAAAGAAAAATATCTTTATAAATGTACATATGTTGATGTAAACAAAAGAGATGACAATTGTAAAAACACGTTTTAAGTGATAGTGTAAGTTGAAAGGTTAATTTATTAAGATGTAAACATACTATGTATGCGTCTGGTAGCCAACAATACTATGACATAGCCAAACATACTTCCGACTAACCATAATATGGTAATACCCAACCATACTATTGTCACAGTCATTACAATTTCTATGGTCAACCATACTATTGTTGTAAACAACCATACAATGTTACATCCAACCATATTAATATGGTTATGTATTACTCTTTATATCTCAATTTCAACCAAGTGCTTAATAACTATTTTTGATTTAGTACAGCTAATAGATAATTGAACATGAAAGAGGGCAGTCGTGCTTTCATCCCATCAAGGAACAACCCGGATAAATGTTTCGAATTATTTCTAATTATTTTATATCATGAATATACAAATTTATATTTTAGCTTTTATTTATTATCATATGTATACTAAATTAAGACAAAAGTAAAGTTCTATTAAAATAAAGTTATTTGCAACATTAGTATAGTTCTTTAATGAAAGTAATGTGGTTGTGTATGATAAAAATATGGTTTCTTAATATAATAATAATATGGTTGAGTATGAAGCTTATATGGTAACTTCAATTAATACTATGGTTGCTTACTATTATAATAATATTGAGTCAAAATATAGGATAGTTATTTACAGAATTTTTTTTGCAATACTATGGAGAGCCATATCAATGGCGTTTTAAGTTAATAATATAGTTTTATCAAATACAACAATAGAATTCAACAATAGTATGTTGCCTCTAGAATATTGTCATATCAATCAAATAAATTTTTCTGCGTGTAGAGACGACGAACAACAGTGTAGTAATCGATGTTTTTATAAACCGCTCACACGCAAAATGCGCGCTGTGGCTCCGTGCAACTATTCATGGCTACTAAAATTAACAAGCCGGCCAAACGATTGAGACCACTCCCCCAACCCCTAGGCTACCTGCAGTTGACGCTTAGTGGTCAATTCAAAACGAAAAACATTCTGAGGCACCCTTTATAAATGACTCTGCTCAAAGACGGGTAAAATTATAAGAAAGACACATCATATTGTTACGAATTTTTATTACACCTAACCCAGTGTGTAAGCCATTGATTTGCTTGTTATAAACGTATACGCACAGTCGCCTAAGCAACATAAAACTAAAAACACAATACACATACATACATGACTTAAAGAACGCAACATTTCAAATAAATCAATCACACATGATTTTACTGTTGTTCTTGCGTTGCTTTTCTATTGGTTGTTGTTGTGCCGTTCATATTGTTCAGCAAATAAGTGTGTAAGTGTGTATATGTGTAAAGTAGGGTATAGTCCAGCGATGCCAGAATGACAGTTTTACATTCATTTTCATATATGGTGCTACGGAATTCAATTTAAACTATTACGGAACTCAGTTCAAAAGATTACTACAGCTCCATGGTACGTAAGAAACACACGAACCATCACCATCAGAATGTTAAATAGGTGATTTTACCGATATTGTTCGCTCAAAATATAAAAAAAATTTTTTCAAGATTTTTCAAGTAAAATAAGATTCGAAGATTTTTGAGGTTTAGTAATCTAATAAAATAACAATAAATTTTGATTCCGAATGTCTTGTACACTACATGGCTAGATATGTAAACAGTTAAAATCCAAATAAACTACACAAGTTGTCATTCGCACTCAGACAACACAAACATAATTCATACAAACACAAATTAATCATTTGTTTTGTTTCCAATGAGAGTAGATGGCGATTGTGTTGATTCGCCATATGAGCTCCGACAAATTTTTTTTTATTGTAATTTCTTTGTTGGTCTCAACATATTTTACTTTTAACTTCTGTGCAAAAATGTTATAGCCTCTACTTAGTTAGACTCACTTGATATATACTTTCCTTCTAACTATTCTACAAAAAGGCAGACTTGTATACAATTCTATAAATTCTAACAAGACAAATTTTTTTTGAATTGTTTTGCTTGTTTCTTCTACTCGTATCAAAAAATTTAGAACTAAACAACGCAAGTGGTTTGCAAACATCAACATGTTTGCACGAAAATCGAAAAATTTTAATTTTCGTGCAAATATGCTTCAGACATTGGTGCAAACAGTTAATCATTGCATAAACAACGCAAAATGTTTGTACAAACATAAAATTTTGGTATGTCTGCAAGCAGTTTGTATAGTCTATTTCGCCCTTTACATATGCTATTAATTTTAAGAAGGGAAAATTGGTTGAATTGAAGTTTTGCTTTAAATTAAAAAAAAAAAATATTTTAAGATTTTTTTTTTAACACTAAGATATTTTATATTTGGGAAATTATGATTTTTTCACGAAATTTTCTGCCACCACTGGTATAGATGTTACTACAAATTTAGTGTTGAGCAAAATCTTTCATTTTTATGAATCTTTCATTCTCTTCCAAAAAGGTAAACTCAATGTTCACACCTGCAAGTGCATGTGCAAAAACCCCAATACATTACCATTTTTTTACTAATACATTCACACACCTGCAAGTACCCAGTGAACTTTTTGTCACATACATCTTCGATCTGAGAGCATTGACAATGTAAGTGCGACCCATCCGAAGTCTGTATACAATTCCTACTTACATTTACACAGCGATGGCCTAGGCCGTAAGATGCATCCAACACTGTATACATTGTAAGCGAAGATTGGATGAGTTCAAAACTATCCCAGCAGTCCACAACTTATTACAATTTGCAAAGCATCCGATTGTAAGCGATTGTGTCAACAGAAAAAATCAAAATAAACATGTTAAGGACAACAAAAAACTAGCATTCGATTTAGATTATTCTCTTTCTACTCATTATGTTAAATTAAATGTACAGAAGAAACAAAGTAGAAAAGAAATGCTAATAATATAGTTTTGAACTCATCCAATCTTCGCTTACAATGTATACAGTGTTGGATGCATCTCACGGCCTAGGCCATCGCTGTGTAAATGTAAGTAGGAATTGTATACAGACTTCGGATGGGTCACGCTTACATTGTCAATGATCTTAGATCGAAGATGTATGTGACAAAAAGTTCACTGGGATATTATTAGCATTTGGTTTCTTCTTTGCTTCTTATGTATAATTAATTTAACAATATGAGTAGAAAAAGACTAATCTGAATCGAATGCTAGTTGCTTGTTGTGCTTAACATGTTTATTTTGATTTTTTCTGTTGACACAATCGCTTACAAGCGGATGCTTTGCAAATTGTAATAACTTGTGGACTGCTGGGTAGTAACCGCACTGATTTTGGTTGGCAGTGATTTTTTCACTTGCATGAAGCAGAAACAAACAGTGTTGCCGATAAATATTTTAACTTTAATGGGTATTATATATATTTTTTGAGTTTTTGTGTGGGGACCACCTTAATGATTATGTATTTTCTACCAAAATGCTGGGTTCACGAAATATTGGAAGTCGGTGCGGCTAGTTAGTGCAGTTAACACTAAAAACTAATATTTTGTATGGGAACACTCTCCCTTAATGAGGGCAGTTAGGGTATATATATATGTTCTGAAGAAATGTAGAGGCAGACGTATTAGTGCGGATCAGTCTTACATTTTACCCCCTTTAGTGCGACTCAGGGACAGTTTAGAAGCTTTTTGTGGATTTTCTGGCAATTTGTGCTACCTTTGACCCTAATACAATGCCATTATACCGTTCTACGTTTTTAGTTCATAAATTTTTTTTATCAAATTCCACAAAATGCAATGTATGTACATATATATGTATGTATGCATGCATAAATAAATTTTTTAGTTGATGCAGAATACAGATAATTTAGTCAAGTGAAACAAATGGAATTAAATTTTTCATTAAAAACAAAATGTTAAAGTAATTCAATACAAAAAATTTAATATTCACTTTTCAACTTAAAATTATTCGCACGTAGAACGTTATCTCAATTTCTCACCTGATAAAGTGAAACTTAAAAACTCTTATCTTCCAATAAAACTAAAACAATTCTAAAATAAAGTTCTGGAATTTTAAATAGAAAAAATTATTGAAAATAAATTAAAAAAAAAAAAAAAAAAAAAAAAGATTTGCTTGTAGCCCAAATTTTTTTCGTTGTATTTTCTCTTGCCGGGTGTAATATAATTATGTTCTTAGATCGGGTGATCCAGTGTGCGATTTGATTTATGGTATGAAAAGTCTGTATATAAATTTGAAAGTGAACTTAAAATATTTATTTTCGGTTAAAATAACAATTCATGGCACTGTTAGTGGTTACTGTTTAACAATGATATCATGTAAATCAGGAGTGCCCAAGTCATATGCGCTTGGTGCTCTTTTTTTTTTGCAAAAGCACTTAGCTATAGGCTGTGTGCTTCAATATACACATGCTTTGCTTATTAAATAAAATTAGCTTGTCCGAAAATGTATTCGGGTATGCTCTTCCATATAAAACTTTTGGACACTACTGATGTAAATATTCGTCAGGACCAGCGTTGTGAACTTGGTGCATTTAGTACCGTTTTTAGTGCTTTTTAAAATTAATTGTGCGAAAAATTCTGTGATCGGTGCGTGGTGTGCTTTCTCTAACTTTTCGGTGCGCTTTTTAAATTTAGGTGGCAACAAATAAACTCAACTCTTTGTTTTAATGTAAGTAATGTAAGTGTCTAACATTTTTACATTTATTTTTTCAATACAGGGGTTATGGAAAACATACCATATCAAGACAACCTTGTTGTATTATACATATTCTCGAAAGAAAAACGAACATTTCGTTTCATCAAATTTGCTGCTTTTAGAGTGTGTTTTACTATTAAACGGTCATGCCAATGCAGATAAATGCAGATACAGAAAGTGAAGTTCGTATTTAATAAGGCACGTGAGTTCGTAACTGTTTTGGCAAGTGATAAATTACTAAATTATTATTTATACTATAAAATTTTTCTAAAGCATATTAAATATTGATTATGATAAACTTCATTTTTATTTTTATTTTATTTTTCATAATTCTCTTCAGAAATAAGTCAGCTACGAGTGACACTTTGGAAGCCAACATTACTAATGGTATTCGCGAGATACAAGCCGCTATGCTCGAACGATCCGCCTAAAATTGGGTTATCCGAATGGACCACCTCAGACACAGTCGTGGCCAGCGTTGCTAACCTTGATATTTCAACACACACCGAAATTGAGAAAAAAGCGCATAATTTCGATAAAAACTCACAGAATTTTGAACTTACCTTTTTTGAAACTCCATTTTGTATTATAGAAAGTATAATTTGTTTATATTAAAAACACGAAAATGAAACCACTTTTTAAGCGACTATTTTACAATCATGACGTCTGATGGCACTCCATCAAATTCGTTCAATAATTAAAATCCGTGTTTGTCAACAGCGTTGTGAACTCGGTGTCTTTACTCGTAAAAGAATTCATTGGTTTGGTGCCACCGAAATTTAAAAAGCGCACCCAAAATTAAAAAAAAAACACAACGCACTGACTAAAGAAATTTTCGCACAAATAATTTTAACAAGTAAGAGTGTAGCATATTCGGCTGGACCGAATCTAAAATACCCTTCACGATAATCACGTATATACAGTATATGTATATTACAAATTTTACCAAAAAGGTAATCTTTCATGGAAATTTTCATGGGGAAATCGGTTTATGCAATATCTCGGTTATATATGGGCCGATATCGGAATTATTCATTTTCTGTATTTAAGTAACTTTCTTTTATAACCAGAACTGTTTTAAATTTTTTTTATGGAAAAATCATCTTGGGTATATATGGACCGATATAGGAAATTTTAATTTTCTTTATTTGGTAACCTCTTTGTATTACCAGCACTTCTTTTATGCAAAAAAAGTTGTTTAAGTTCGCTTAAGCCACATTTTCATGAAAAAAATCGGTTCAGGACATATCTCGGGTATACGAGTATATGTACCGGTGTCGAAAATTTTAATTTTCTATATTTGAGTAATCTCCTTTTATTACCAGAACTGATTTAAAAAAAAAATTAAGTTTTCTTACGCGACGTTTCCATGAAAAAATCGGTTCAGGCTAAATCTCGAGTACTCGAATATATGAAACGATATCGGAATTTTTAATATTCTGTATTTTAGTAACCTCCTTTTATTACCAGAACAGCGTTTAAGCAAAAAAGCTGTTTAAGTTGGCTTACGCGACATGTTCATGAAAAATAGGTTTTTTCTATATATGGAGTATGGACAGATATCGAAAATTTGTATTTTCTATATTTTAGTAACCTCCTTTTATTTCCAGAACTACTTTTAAGCAAAAAAACTTCTTAAGTTCGCTTACGCCACATTTTCATGGAAAAATCGGTTTAGGCTATATCTTTGATATATATGGACTGATATCGGGACACTTTTTTTTAACTTTAATCGCCATGCTTAATAATTGTGTGAAGTTTGAAGCAAAACAAACAAATTTTTTTTTGAAAATTTTTCATACAAAATTGCAAAAAATAATGGTTCTTTATACGGGATTTTAGATATATCTCGGCTATATGTGAATCGATTTTAATGAATTTCAATAGCAAACCCATGAATCGATGGGGTAATAGAATGGTGAAAGAAAAAAGTTTCTAAGTGTAATGGTTTTCTCAGTAATGGCATTTTAACGACCGACAGACGGACATCGCTTAATCGAATTATAAATGCTGATTCAGAATATATATCCTTTATAGGTTCGCAAATGAAAATTGTAGAAATTACAAACGGATAACAAACTTATATATACTCTTTACATTTTTGTGAAGGGTATAAAAAGCACCAAAAACGGTGAGAAACTCACCGAGTTGACAACGCTGATGATTTGCTACTCACTTGTTTTTTATAAACAGAGAGTAAGTATTTTCTATTTATTTCACACACGTGCACTTTAATTTTTTTGTTATTGGTTGCTTTTAGATAATCATTCAGTTTGTTTTGTTTCCCAAATTTTACTACTTGTTGCTTTCTATATCATTGCGCTTGCCTGTTTTGTTTTTTCTCTTTCAAAAAAGAAAAGCAAACAATCAAAACAAAACCCAGCTGCTTACAACATGCTCGACAGCGAAAAGTAAATTACATTTCTTTACAACCATCTCTTGTTTGCAAAAATGCTGCCATACCTGTTTAATGTGAAGTATTTTTAAAAGGCAAAATAAACTACACAATCTGCTAAACATGTCAGAATTTTAGGTTTTTGCAAACATTTTTCTTTGTTTATGGGGGTAATTTGTGCATTTATCTGAAGCATGTTTGCATGAAAATCAAAAATTTTGATTGTGAATGTGAGTGTAAATTTTTGTTATGTCAATGAAATTTTTTCAGAGTGGAAGGAGTAGCACACCAACTGAATCAATTATTATTGTATATTATTATTTTTAATTATTTACAAATTTATTAAAATTAAATTACAATAAACTAAATTTAATAAAGCTCTAGCGACTGGGGCTATCGGCTTGAATAAAATGTTTTCTCGTAATAATGTTTGGAATTGTGCAAGAGTTTAACTTCATTGTAGAAGTCACAACAACAAAACTTATAGCATCAGAATATCAAGAAAGAGAGACTATAAAAATGTATACAGCAATTTGAATCTCGTGAACTTCATTTCGCGAGCGAATTGTTGCAATACAATGGCCTTCTACTCTCATTTTTTAAATATAAATTTGTATGGTTTATGTGCAAGCGGAAAGCGTGTGTTTGCCAAATGATTATTGTGTTTCCCCCGCATATAATTAAAACTGTTTAATCTATTAATTAAAGCAACGAATCTACAAAAATAAGAAAGAAAATATATATTAATATTTTTGTGTGGTTTTGCCTTACGATTAGTTACTAATGTTTTAACTAACTTTTTACTGATCCAACAAAATTTCGCCCACATTTTTAACAAATCTTTTTTGAAATGTACAAATTTATATTTTTAGCAAAACCTATTGGAGTTGAATCGAATAATATTTGTTTATTTGAATAAATTTTTTTCCGATTTGAAAAATAATCTTTTGATTTGAACTTTTTTTCCTGAAGGGTTTACTGCATTTTTTAGTTAATAATACCTATGAAATTTGGTTCAGTGTATATATGAGCGTCAAAAAGAGTAAAATTCAAATTTGAGTACATCCATCATTAGTTGTTTGCACTCAGCATCACATATACGTGACGTGAGAATTATCATAGAAACTAATATTAGATATATATAGCGCATGATCATTAAAATTCATAAGGCTTTTATGTAACAAAAGCTTGTACGATATAATTTTCTGCATATTTTTTTCTCGGGTGGGGTGGCTCTAGACCACGCGTGGATGCCAGCGAAATTAAAGTTCGCGAGGCCTCCTATTGTCCCAGTTAAGAAAAATTTGATTTTTTATGAATATGCTCATTTTGGCTTTAAAAAAAAAAAATAATAATAATAATTCAGTCTTTAAATTAAATATCTCATACATATGTTGCCATTGATATTCCAAATCAAAATTTTTATTTTTTAAGCTTAGAAAATATTTTGGCAAACGTTGTCGTAACTGATAAATCAATTGTGCAACAAAGTGCGACATACAATTCTTATTTCTTTCTCCATTTCACGATTTATAGTTTCTTCTCAGGTTTAAGAAAATTTTCAAAATTATAATTCAAATATGGCATTGGTACAAACAAATCATCTAAACATGAATTTCAGAGATCAAAATGGGTTCCTTTAAAGACAGTTTGGTAACAAAGATCTTTTAAAAGATGGCTAAATAAATAATTGGAAAGTGTTAAGAGCTAAATCGAAAATTTTGCTGCTAAATCAAAAAAGAATTGCTTAATTTAGTATCGAAAGTGCTAAAATGGGCACACTGTTTATCACTCTCTACTCGTGCAACTATAAAATAAAAATGAATAACCAAGTTTAAAATAATTAAAATCTTTGCGAGGACGTCATATATATGTATAAGTACGACGTCGCCAATATGTAGTACTTCTGTAGTTCGTTGGTACACTAAGCAATTATTTGAAAACTCCATTTTTAAAGGTATTCTCCCCGAAGAAATATAAAGAATACGCCTTTAAGTACCATCCAGCGCATCTACCGCTGGTAATTTTCCAGATGTAAACATTTCACCAAAACGATATATAATATAATATAGGCTTTGAAAATATATATCCCCGGTTTTTACGAATAATCTTACCTGCTCTTCTGCTATATATTACACATTTCTTAAATACAATCATAGCCACCAACTATTTTCCGCTCAAATGGATGACGGGAAAATTAATATATTAATACTACTCGGTCATAACAAAGCATTTGACACAGTTAACCATCAAATTCTCCATAACAAGCTCAGATCTTCGTTTGACTTTTCGTCTACAGCCTCACAACTTATATTACTGTATATAACAGATCGTATATAGTCAAAGTGTGTGAACACTGCCGTTTCCAACCCAGTTAAACATGAGAAAGGTGTTCCTCAAGGTTAAGTTTTGTGACCTCTGCTATTTTGAATTTACGCCAATGACGTGCCTAATACTTTGAGACAGATGATGTGCAGTTGAATATATCAGCGAAATCATAAACAAAATCAATTATGATTTAAATAATATGTATATGTGGGTATCTGCAAATCGATTACAGATGAATCATAAAAAATCTAAATGTCTGATGAGTCATATAAAAAACTATACGTCCTCGTATAGAACTTGATATTGCAGTCAATAGTTACTAGAATATTGAAATAGTGAACTCTGCGAAAAATTAAGGAGTAAGCTCTGCAAAAAATTTAGGATACCATGTGTCATATATGCCTGTAAATTGTTTTTTAGTTGCATGTTTTACTCTATTAACAGATCAGTTAAATTATATTTTTGTTTTTAATGTTAATTGTAATTTATGATAAGTTATTTTGGCGATTTTATTGTACATTCTACAGCCCTGCATTATAATTATAAGACTAAGTCTTGTTATGTAGGGATATAATTAATAAATAAGTAAAAATAAATAAATAATAAGTAATAAAATGTTTGAAATTCCTGTTTTTAGAAATTAAACCATTTAGAGAATCATCTTCACAAAACTCATGTCACAAATATTCGAATTCACAAATTTGCAACATTTGTTCTTGTTGTGTATTTATTTGTTTGTACTAAAATACTAACAAAAATTTTATTTTATTTATGGTATTGTAAAACCCCTGGCTAACCACTTTTTTTTAATCCTTAATCGGAAACCGGGTTATTTTAATTTACCATTATTCGAAACCGGCTTTGGAAAAAAACGAATAATCGATCATCATGCTTAATTTGTTATTGGGTTAGTGTTGACATTAAACAGCGCAACATGTTGCAATATTTGAAAGCAGCAAATGCTTATGAAACATGTGTATGTGCACGAGACGTTAATCGCTCTGCAAATAAAATTTCTGTTGCCGGCTTTTTAAACTCGCTAACATGTTCAAGTTGCATGAAATGAATCACACTTGTTTTACGTACAATTTTCCGGAATTGATTTGCTTATTTATTATTTAGTTGTGTAAACATTAAAGTTATTAGCAAATAAAAAGAGAAAACAATAAGAGGAGAATAATCGACAAAAATTATAAAAAGAAAAGCGAACATATGATTAAGCGTTCGTGGGCCAGAATTAATAACAAATAAATTAAATAATATACTAAGTAATTTAGCAAATTATACTTTAAGTTCATTAACAGCCTCAAAGATGGTCAGAATAATTTCATACAAGTTAATATTTTATAAGAAAACAAAAATTCATTTGAAATTTGTATCGGGTTTTTTCAATCCTGTTACAAAAGTTTATTTTACTTATAATTATATTACATTATCGCATATAATTGATTTATTAGATAATTAATTAAATAATTTCCAGAAAGCTGGCATATAAAATTTTTAATGCCTCTTTGCAAAAGCTTTTGTTTTAGATTGGATATTCATAAAATATTTTTTTTTTTCACTTCGAAAAATGAAACGATTCAAATCATGATGCAATTATTAGGTGGCAGCATTAAGAATTTTTGTACTACTACACAAAAACAATATACATACATACATATTTTAAAATTAAATTTTTTGTTTTTGCACATCGGGTTTTAGTTCAAGTTTTTCCTTTCTTAAGTTTTCTTAAGAAGGATTTTTTACAATACAAATTTGCTGGGATCAATAATTTTTGAGTGAAGATCAGAAAAATAAGCAAACTTTTTTAGCTAGGAGATAACTAGCTGTTTCGTATTATTATAATTATATACATATATATGTGTATGTGTGTGCACATGTGTATATACATACTGTGGGCGTCAACAGAAAGTGTATAACTACTTTTTCTACAACATCCTACTTTTTTAGTCTTTTAAGATATGACTAAATTTATCATTTTAGGTTTTTTGCTGTTGAATGCATATTTTACGCGTCAAAATAAAGTGTACATGTTGCATGTGCATGATCTCAGCGGTGGGCTACTGTAAAAGAATACCGTTATATTTAGTTATTTGCCTTATATTTTAGCATTCTACTGAAACGTTTTTATTGTTTTATGTTATTTATTGTGATCGGCAGAGCAAGAACTCCTCGTGTGACGTAAATTTTTATTTGTTTTGGAATGGACAAAAAAAAACTTTTAGTGATATTAGAGAATTAGAAATAACATTTCGGAATGAAGGAAAAACTTTCAGGGAAATTAACCCTACTATAAACAGAAGTCACAATACTGCAAAAAAAAAATTTGTTGATAAATACGAAATATACGGCAAAATAGAAAGCCCTCCAGGGCCGGGCTGACTAAAACTTTGGAAAGTGATTAAAATAAAATCTATAGTGCGTGATGCAAAAAAGAATCTTTATAATAGTGCCTTTAAAATATAAGAGGAAGTTTCGGCAGCATCAGAAACTATCTTAAGTGTCAATACAATACGACGAGCATTACACGAAAACAGGGGCCTAATTCTGTCATTCGCTTACGAGTGAGTTTTTACCCGAATGTGCGAGTTTTTACACTTTTGGGATTATCTCATTCGATATCGAGTAAAGGGTTTCGAAATTTGTAATGATGACATTCGATATCGAGTAACCATTCGAATGCAACCGTGCAACTTTTTACTCGTAAGCAAAAGTACTATCGAAAACCAGCCAAACAGAAAAACACACAAGAAATGTTAATTAAAAATTTGTTTTGAATAGCAATAAATTAAATTACATTGAGAATTTTTGGTTCTTAAGGCTTTTTTCAATTCATATGATGATGTATATGACGTGTATATACAGGTATATGTATGTATATAAAGATGAGTATTGCTAAGAACGCAACAACTTATATATGAAGACACCTGTTACGAGTAATATATTCAAGAATTTAATTTTGTTTTTTTAGATATCCATATATACATATGCTTATACATAGTTAAATGGTTGGTTTTTATATACATACATATTTATTGAATTGTTATTTCTATTTACTTACTTTTTAATGTACAAACACGCATACATGACTGATTTAAATGAATTGTTATTGTGAACGTATGTGTGTTTATTTATTTTTTAATGTACAACATGTAAACAAAGTATGCAAATACATACAATTTTCGGCAGTGTTATAAAACACATTTTGTCAGTATTTTGCAACACTGAAGTGATAACTCGACTCGTTACGTAACGAGTCACGTCATTAGAAATTTACATGATATCGAAATTATTTTCTACTCGATCACGAATGACAGAATTAGCCCCCAGGTTACATTCCCGCGAAAGAAACAACTTATATCGCCAGCTAAATAAAAAAGGCGCCTGGAATACGCCAAAAAGTATCAACAGAAAGATGTTCTTCCTTTCCTTAATAATGAGATTTTTAGCTTAGAAACTAAATTTGAGGTGTTTGCCCAGAAAAACCAGTTAAAATATGAAGAGCAAAAAATAATGAATGTGCTGACCAAAATTTAATAAAAACGGTTAAGCATGGATACGGTTGGGAAATAGTGTGGGGTGTATGGAGGCTAGCGGAGTTGGAAATTTAGTTTTTATTGAAAGTATAATGAATAAGATGGATTACCTGAACGTTTTGCAAAACAAAGTGGTTCACACATAACATATAGTAAAGAAATGGCTTCAGTATCGCACTCCCAAAACAGTGGATCATACTCTCCAACTACTGGACTTAAATCCAATTGAACATTTGTGGGAACAGTTGGACCGCAAAATTCGAGAAAGGACAATTAGCAAAAAGGATATGATAAAATCCGTTATAATGGAGGAATGGCAGAAATTTCATCTGGTAAAACTAAAAAATTAGTAGAATCGATGCTCAGAAGACTAAATCCCGTAATTAAGGCAAAAGGAAAAACAACTAAATACTAATAACGGCCGTATTTATAAAAAATATTGTATGTTTATTAAACACTTAATTGACATATTTTCCATAGAAATTTGTCAAATAACAGTTTAATAAACATACAATAGTTTTTATGAATAAGGCCAAGGCAGCTGAATAAGGCTTGTCAAAATTTTGACAACTATTCGTAAATTCTACCAACAAAATACATGTTGATGCTTGTTGGTGTTGTATTTATTGTAATTCTGCCACTACCTGTATAAAGTTGCCTTGAATAAGGCCATAAATCGATTTGATTTTCATTGTAAAATAGTTCGTACTTATCTTTTTGAGGCGTAAATTATGAATTATTTTTTATTTTGTTGTAAAACTTTTGTTGCTATAAATATTTTTTGCTGTTTTGTTTAGAATAATTGATTTAAAAATGCCTAAATGCAAAATTTTATCATAAATAAAAAGACTAAGATAAAAACAATATTTTTGACGTTCACAGTATATAAATACTTATACTGGGTGGCCCAGAAAGACCGAAGTGGTGTGAATTCCTTATAACTTTTTTATTATAATTTTTTTTTTCTTTTCTTTTCAGTATTTTGTAAAGAAGACTTGGATAATTTATAATGGAGCAATACACAATTGAACAACGTGCCCAAATTGTTGAAATTTACTTTTCAAATCAACGGTCCATTGTGTTGACTCAGCGTGCATACCGTCGTCAATTTAATGTGCGGGTTGCACCCTCTCAGTCAACAATAAACCGTCTGGTTGCAAATTTTTGAGAACAAGGAGCAGTAACGAACCTTCCTGGTCCCGGCAGACCCCGAACTGTCCACACGGCTGACAATATTCAAGTGGTACAGGAGAGTATTCGGGAGGATCCAGAAACATCAACCAGGAGACGTTCGTCACAACTGGGCCTCTCAAGGACGTCGCTGCAGCGAATTTTGCACACCATAGGATTGTTTCCATACAAAATTCAACTTGTCCAAGAATTGAAACCAACAGATTACCAGCAACGACTTGACTATGCAATTTATTTCCAGCAAAAAGCACAAGAGAATCCAAATTTTATTCATAACTTAATAATGAGTGACGAAGCCCATTTTCAATTAAATGGGTTCGTTAACAAGCAAAACTGTAGGATATGGGCTACGGAAAACCCGAGAGTACTTCATCAACGACAATTGCACCCAGTTAAGTGTACCGTTTGGTGCGGTGTTTCTTCAGAAAGGATCATTGGCCCATTTTTTTTGAAAATGAACAAGGTGTCGCCATTTCCGTCAATGGTGATCGATATCGGGCCATGTTGCAAAATTTTGTAAGGCCAGCCGTGGAAAACCATCCGCAAATATGGTTCCAACAGGATGGAGCCACAGCGCACACTGCGAGGGCCACAATGACTCTTTTACGCGACATCTTTGGTGAAAGAATAATTTCTCGTAACAGCAATTTTAATTGGCCTCCGCGTTCCCCGGACTTAACCGCTCCAGACTGTTTTCTTTGGGGCTATTTAAAAGGAAAAGTTTATGTTAATAAGCCTAGGACTATTGAGGAGTTAAAAACCAATATTCGAGAAGAAATTAACAACATACCACCGGAAGTTTTGCGAAAGGTCATGGAAAATGTGTTGGAAAGAGCACATTTGTGCGAAGCAGAATATGGCCACCACTTGCGGGATATCATTTTTAATAACTAATCCAAAAATATTCCCCATAAATTTAATGTATTTAAAAAAAAAAAATTAAAAAAATATCTCTTAAATAAAAAGTTATAAGCAATTCACACCACTTCGGTCTTTCTGGGCCACCCTGTATATTCAGCTTTATTTGAGAAAGCCCTGAACTGTCAACTAAATACTTGTATGTAAGTTAAAATATTATCATGAAGCAAAACTTAAGAAGCGGGTGCAAAATTTAATTACCTAAATTACTTCGCAGTTATTTAAATATTTTTTAATAAATTTTCGTGAATTTAACAAAATTTACAATTTTTAAGAAAACAAAACAACAGTGAATTATTTAAATAAATTCAAAATTTTGTAAATTAATATCTGTCGCCGTTTTCTTATCATTTTTACCACGCAAATATTTACACATCTCAAGTGGCAGACAGTTGAGTTTTAAGTTTATTATTATTTGTGCTGTCTTTTTTTTTTTACAATACTACAGGGTGATGCAGAACTACTTTTATGGTTCGAATGTTCAATAACTTTTTTAGTTTATCTATAGTTTTTATTTTTATTTCAGAACTTTGTGAAGAAAACTTAGGGAGTTTAACATTGAACACTACACAACAGAATGGCGATCAAAACTTGTTAAATTTTATTTTGAAAATCAAAAGTCAATTGATTTGACGCAATAGCAACATCATCGTTTTTCTCATGTGAGTACTGGACTTTCAGCACCTACAACATACCGACTGGTTTCAAATTTTCGACAACATGGTACAGTAAGACACCTTCTATGTACCGGAAGTCCACGTACGGTCCACGGCAGAAAATATCCAACGTGTTGCGAGTAGTGTACATGATAAATCAGAAACATCAACAAGAAGACGTTCGATACAACCTGGGGCTAATGCGGAGATCTGTTCACAGGATTTTGGCCACATTGTACATGTTCCCGTATAAGGTTCAGCTTATTCAAGAATTGAAGCCGATAGACCTCGAACAGCGTCTTAATTATGCCGTTTCATTCCGACCATAAAGGAAGTTCTGTGCCACCCTGTACGCGAATCCGCGTAGGGCATTGGATTGCATGAACTACGAAGTTCTTCTTGTATGTACGATTACTCTTCGTATTTATTTTAACCAGAGCTACTAAAAATACAAAAACTTTTCTATCTATACTAATAGAAAAACGTTAGTAGATATACAATTTTTTACATTAATATTACGGTTTTGTCGTTGTTATTGGGTCAATGTAAACCTTCATTCGGATGTTGAATACTGTTTCATTAAAGAAATAACAATTCTTTATGACAAAAGAAAAAAAGTTGTTTAATGTTATTTTGCCGGTTATGGGTTTGATTTCATTTTCAGTTAAGAAATATATTTTTTTATTATTATAGCAATAATTGCCATGATCAGTAAAATAAGCACAGAAAAAAGTAACTGAATATTTCCCATTATCACCCACTAGGACTCGAGGTCGGTATCAAACATTGTTAAATAGTATTATTTTAATACGGCAGCTTAGCCAACTCAGCCACCGAGCTTTATTAATTAATTTTTTCGTAATTATACATACATAGGTGTATAAATTTGCTTCTGCAGATTTGTCCGAAATTCGAGGCTGGTTATACATTTATGATTCAAAATATTGGCCATCGCTGGCCATTACCTTCTCCCATCTTTCAGGCAGCATATGCATCCCGCGTTGAAAAGAGTGAAAATCTTTCAATCGATCCAATTTTCTATCTTTTCATAAGAGCGAAAGTGCTGATCAGCGTGAAACTTGTCGAAAATAGTTTGAGAAGGCAACATCTGGGGAAAACGGCGGGTTATGTAGGACTTCCCATTTCAACGTTTTCAAATATGTGTTGACCACTTTCGCAACATGGAGTCGAACATTGCCAATGTGTAAAATCACTGTATAATAAGTATATCTCGTTGCCTCCGTTTGTCTTTCAATGCTCGGCTCACACATATTAATTGCGTTTGATAACAATCGCCCGTGATTGTTTCAGTTGGTTTTAATAACTTATAATTACTACGCCGAGCTGGTGCCACTAAAAACAGAGCATAACCTTGGAACCGTGAATATTCGGTTTGGCCGTCGAAGTGGAAACATGGCCGGAATATTGCCATTATTTTCTGCACTTGGGATTATCGTAATGAACTTCTTTTTCGTACGCAGTCCCAATACGATACAGAAATCCCTACCGTCTTTGCCTTGTGAGCAGCTATTAACAATCAAACAAACGCTGTTCAATATTTCTTGGCTTCAACTCGTACAGCACCCAATTTACTTGTTTCTGAATTTTTCCCATGACTTTCTTTCTTTTTGATATTGCTTGTCGCAACACACCCAATGATTCTGCCAATTCTTGTTGCGTATGATATGAGCCTTGCTCAATTTAAGCCTACAATTCTGCATTTTCGGAAACCTTCTCTCTTTTACCGCCATGCTGGTCTTCGACATCAAAAGCACTGTTCTTGAAGCGTTGAAAGTACTATCGGCACATTCTTTCACTAATAGCGCCCTTACCATAGGTATTTGAGAGCATTCGATAAGCATTTTGCATTGCCATTTATGTTATCTACTGTAAGTGGAAAAAAAGCTCTAAGCTTCTAGCTGACATGTGCATTCGCCAACGTCTGTTGACCATCGCTAGTCTACAGCAACTAACTAACTCTCTGGGGCACAGTAATGAGCTCCATCTGCCCATTACTGTTCTCGACAAACAAAGCAAAAAAAATCAGAATTTTGTTAACATAAATTTTTATTATAGTTCTTTATGTTAAAAGCTAATGAACACTTATACCTACATACATATGTACGTATGCATGTGAATTTATATATTGTAGTCTAAGTTAAGATTTTATCAGAATGGCCGTCAAAAATTGTTATTAACGTCGTCAGTTCTGTTTCATTATCTTCAAGTGTAATTAACTTGTGAGCACTTGAGATAAGAGAACACCTTCAAATCATGTGTAGTTTAAGAAAAATCTAACTTTGGCCATGACTCGATCGCTGTTGTTTTTGGCAAGATCCAAATAAATATTTAGGAACATAATACGTGACAAAAGTTGGTGACCCACCACATTTTCTGATTGATGTATTTAATAGATTTCTTAGACAATATTGCTATTAGATAAAATACTGGTGTTGAAATCAATTGCAATCATCAAGCAAATGATACTGCTACCAGCATGGCTGATTACTGTGTAGTTATTTAAAAATAAAACAAATTAAAAATTGTGTAATTTTCATCACATTTCACTTCAAATAAATAAAGGAAAAAAATATGTGATATTTAGTTATTTGATCTCGTTTAAGTAATTATTTCTTATTTCTGCAGCTAAAGATCGTTTTGATTTTATATATAAAAATTCAACAGTAATTTTTTCGATATTTTGATAACAATTTGTTATCATCGTCAGGAAAGTTAATATATTACAAATTAATATATTAATTTTCATGACGATGATAACAAATTGTTATCGAAACATCGAAAATAAATACTGTTGAATCTTTTTATATAAAGTGAAAACGATCTTTAACTGCAAAAATAAGAAATAATTAAATAATTCTTTTTGCGCAGCTCCTCGAATGTTCATTTCCAAGTACTTAAGTGAAATTTATCCTTAAAAAAAAAATAAAAATTTTCAGTGGGGCTAAATCGCAAGATCTTCCTGAACAATTAATTGAACCATTTCTTGAACTCTCTTTCATCAGAAGCTTCTTTAACACATTCGCCACCCAGTGACGTGGGATGTTTAAAAAAATCTCATGTGTGACATGAGTTAATATGTCGCAAATTTACAAAAATGTACTAAGCTGTTATTTCATGAAAGTTGGTAGGAAGTAATTTCCTGTCATATTTTAGTCTCTGGCAAGGTATTAGATATATACGAATGCTGCAGTTTGTATATGCGCTGAGCAATTATTTTAAAATTAAATTTTTTCAAGGGGTGTTCCCCGAAGTTTTGTAATATGCCAATTTATGTGAAAATAAGTTTGAAATGCACGTTTATTAGTTCATTCGTGTCACAATAGCCATAGAATAAGGTTATTATAAGTAAAAGTGTGAATACTGAACATAGAAAACATATGTGTATGTACTTATATACATATTTTTCGCTGACTGATTGTTTAGAATGATGGGCCCTAGAAGAAAAAAAGTAACTGGAAAGGGAGTTATTGAGGCTATTTTGAATTCCAGCGAAAGTGACTTGGATTTTTAAGATTCTGTAAACAGCTTCGCCCCAGAAGATGGGAATGACATAAAGGAAAATGAGTGAAGGTATTTAGATCTCGAAACCCAAAATATTGAATAAAGTTCTATTGATAGATATCAAACTATTTAGTGACTCCCATATGTGACACAAGTACTTCCCAAAACTCATGACACTTATATGTGACTTTTGTGTATGTCACAAATACGTGACACACAGTTTCTCTTAAGAAAATTGCTTAAAAATCTCACGTCACATTTATGTGACATACTTTTTCTTTGTTCGTGAGTTTTTTTTTGAAAGCGCAAAAAATCAATGGGTGGCGAACGTGTTAAGCAAATCAATTGTAGTGCAAGCTTTATAGCATATGGAGCCGGCTCGTTGGAACCACATGTCAGCAAGATTGAAGCCATCTAATTGAGGTACAAAAATCCTTAATCACATCCTTATACCTTTCATCATTGACAGTAACATTTTGACCATCAAAGTTTTTGCCGATATATGGTACTCATGGAGTAGCAAAAAAATTTCCTTTAGAATCGATGCAAGTGGAGCCTTCATTAGATTTGTCATCACATCTCTCTATTCTATGACTTTTTATCATGATTTTGTTTTAAAACTTATTTATTATATTAAAATAAATTTATTTATATTTATTGTAATCTAATCATTTCTTATTAAAATTATATACTTTTTATTCAATGGTCTGTGATTTATTTCCATTTTTTTTAATACACTCGTAATCAAAACGGTGTTGACAATGTTTTATGACAGCTGCGCACTTTGGTCACAAGACTTTTATTTCCATACAATAAATTAGGAAATTATATATTTAATGGTTTAAAAGAACTTTTCAACTTGACAGCTTTCTTTTGGAGAAGAGTTTGATAAAAAGAAAATTGTTTTAAAATGCTATCATTATTAACACGTGTAAAGACACGTGGTCACTATGATAGAGAGATTATTGCTATTATTCAGAGATCGTCTTGTTTGAAAACTTAGAATTGGGATATTTTGTATAAAATCAACCAAGAGTATATCCATAATGAAATAGCAAACCAGTGTTGCCAAGCGTAGAGGTTTTTCCCTTTTTTCATAGATTTATTTTATTTTATTTTTCATGTAGGGAAAACGGACAGATTTTGCATGATTAAGGCCCTGATTCACTATCATACACAATAAAACAATCAAAAACTTTTACTAACATAATAATTTTACATTACTTAAATTTTTTTCTTGAGGAACAAACAATATTCTTATATTTTTCACAATATATACCACACTGATCGCACAGAAACCATAATGTTTTGAAAAGTTTCATAAAAATTTTTCAAATCGATTTGCCAAAAACTCTGTTGCACGGTTGCATTTTTAGAACCTTTTCAGCATACATGCTTTATTTAGTATATCGCACGATCGTGTATGATAGTGTAACAAGGCTTTTAGGCGTATTGTAAGGATTTTTAAATGATCGCAAAGGGTTAAAATAATAGTATAATTTTTTCGACTTTAAAAAAACAAATCGTTGTCTAAATTGGATATGAATGCATTTTAATATGAATATACAACGTTAAATCTTAGCAATAACTCACGGGCCAAATAAGATTTGCTCACAACCGACACAAGCAAAATTCATACAAATACAAATTAATTTCCTTTTTTCAATGAGTGGCTTTGCTTTTATGTAATATAATTCTGTAAATTCCCAAAAGAGAACTTTTTCTTGATCTATTTTGTGTGCTTCTTCTTCAATCACTTTACTTTGCAAAATTTTCACTGAAAATACAAAATTTAGCACTAAATGACACAAGCAGTTTGACAAACGTTTTAATTTTCGTACAAATATTCTTCAAATATTGGTGCAAACAAGCAAACATCACCATAAAAACCACAGCATGTTTGTACAAACATAAAATTTTGGAAAATGGAAAGTCCTGATCAGAGGCAATCTTGTTTAAGGCCTATATCAAGGCGAACTCATACCAGGTAAGTGCAAAAGCAATAAATACAACACTACAAAAAATAAATCTTTTTCAAATGTCAAGGGAAAAATATAAACACAAAAAGGAAAAAAAATATAGTAAAAAAAATTTACAAATAAGAAAAACTTTTAAATATTTCGTGAAAATAAAAATATCATATCGTAAAAATAAAAATCTCAGATCATAAAGCTTGGAAAAGTGCAAATGGTCAGCCAGACAGGGGAGGATTCTGGATGATAAAAATTTGTTTAATCTTGTTTTTTTCAATTTTCTATTAAAAAACATTTGCAATAAAAGAAACACTTAATTATTTCGTAAAACCTTTAATTATTTCGTGAAACTTAAAGTGTCAGATCATAGAGCTTGAAAAGGTGAAAATGGCCAGCCAGATTAGGGAGGATTCTGGGTGATATCTGGCACTCAAGATACAATACGAAATTTAAGAAATTGTTTTTTTAAAATTTTTTTCTAACTTTGTTTTATATTATTTATTATATTATATTTTATTTATATATTCTATTATGCCATTGACATCTAAAACAGATTAAAACTAAAAAAAAGTTATCAGATGCACTGTCAATTTCACCTGTTATGAATTCGATTTGGCCTATATTAAATAAATGTGACCTACACAGAGAACATAAGTGTGACCAGAGTTGCTTTACGACTGTATTTGCACGATTTGAAAGCGTTGTTCAAGCTTCAGTCTATTCATGTTGAAATGGTAAATCAAACTTAGCATAAATTATGTTGTAATAAATTTATTATTTTGTTATTAATTACTTTAATTTATTTTAATAACTTTGATTTTTATTTTAAAATATTTGGAACATGAAAATAATATTTAAATTGTACAACAGCTTGAGTTTGTCCGAATTGTTTAGTTTATTTTATCACTGACAACTTGGCTATAAGTTGAAAAAGTGTTGCCAGCTTAAAATTTTATACCTATATAAAAACACCATTAGTATACATATGTAGCTATACCGTATAATATTGTGAAGTAATATTCTTAAAACCAAATTGTTGGCCACAATCTTCAGAATGAGTGAAAATACCACATATTTTTTCAAAGTGTACTTTCATTACACCATAAAAAAATCAGAAGGAATTACATATATTTAAATAGAAGTATTTTACAATTTTGTACCTATAGCAAATTTCTACAGCTACCAGATTTCATGTAAAATTCACCATTTTTTAAAATGTCAATATCAAACTAAATTTCAATTTAATTTGACCACGATATTGTTTAAATAAATAAATCTTAATGAAATTTTGCGAATGCTCTTATTTTAGGTGGATTGCGATCCCCAAATAAGAAAATTTTGATAAAAGTTTTCTTCTGAAGAACAATATTATCAAATATGAGATAAAAAAGTGAAATAATTTAGAGACATTATTGCGACACACTTTTTTTCTTTATCTGGAGCAGGGCATGTGATTTAATTTTAAATTAAATTTATCAACCTGTTTTTGTATCTTATTTTATGTTTAAATTTATATACTCGTATAAATATTTGTTTAAAAAATAATTTATAGCCTGTGGATTTGATCTTGAATTTTTTTTATTCAGTATTCCTCCAAATCGTAATAGAGTTTTTGAAAGCTTTTTTACTAAATAATAAAAAGAAAAATTATTTTTAGTGCTGAAAGTCTTTATATTTAAATTTTTTTTTGTTAATTGGAAAATATTATATCGGCCTAGTGGCTGTATTCTGCAGCTGTCTAGTTCATAAATGTTAAATATGATTTATGTAAAATTTGCAAAAGCTTGAATAGCTTGATCGATAAGGGGAGCACGATATGTTTTTAGCAATGTACTCGTAAATGTCATTTTTCCCACTGAAAAATGTCTACATATCGTCTGTTTCCTACAAAACATTGCTTCTACAAAACATCGTAAAAAACATGTCGTCTGACAAAATTTCAAATAGAGCGTGTTCTATTTTGATATGTTTAAACATCTGACATTAGAAATCTGTGCCTTGCGAAAAACTCAACGGCGGTTGATTTCGGGCTGAAAGAAATATTTTACAGCAGTAATATATTATTATAATTTTAAGATAATTTTTATACCCTTCACAAAATTGTAAAGAGTATATATACGTTTGAGATTTCGGTTGTAATTTCCACAGTTTTTGTTTGCGACCCTATAAAGTATATATGTTCTGAATCAGAATTAATGGAAAAGTCGATTAAGTGATGTCCGTCAGTCCGCTGTTAAAATACAGTTTCTGAAAAAACCATTAGACTTAGAAATTTTTTCTTTCACCATTTTTTTACCCCATCGATTCATGGGTTTGCTCAGTAATATCGGTTCACATATAGCTGAGATATATTCAAAATTCCGAAAAAAAAACATTTTTCATTAAAGCTAAAAGTCTTAAAAGTTAAAAGAAGTAAAAGCTTAAAAAGGTAAAATGCACTTAAATTTAAAGTTTAAATTATTTAAAAGCCTAAAAGAAACTTACAACCTGAAAATAAAAGTCTAAAAGAAACTTTAACTTACAACCTAAAAATAAATGTCTAAAAGAAACTTTAACTTACAACCTAAAAATAAAAGTCTAAAAGAAACTTAAAAAAAGCTTACAACCTGAAAATAAGAATTTAAAAGAAACTTACAAGTGAAAACGTCAAGTAAAATTATAGAAAAGCAGCATCACATCCAACACAACCAAGAGTGAAGCAAAAAAAAAAAAAAACAAAAATACTCACCTAGCAGCATCATCACATCCAACCTAGCCCGAAGTTCAGATCGAAATATCCACCAGCCAGCAACATCATCACGTACAACGTAGCCAGAAGTTCAAGTTGAAATATCCACTTCACCAAAGCGTGAAGCCTACCAGTAGTAACAGATATCTTGCCAAAGACTGACGACCTACTGACGATAAAAAAAAGTATATTTGATTAAATAAATATACCGACATATACATATGTATGTATTATTCTTAAAGGAAAACAAAATTAGGGAAAACACCATCTCGCATAGGTTCTGTTAAAAATTATTGCTCGTAGTAGAGCTGTAGGGCCCTAAATTGAGCTCATATTAGGAGTCAGTTTTCTATATTTGTTCCACGTAATTCGACGGCAAATATATATATATATATATATATATATATATATATATATATATATATATATATATATATATATATATATATATATATATATATATATATATATATATATATATATATATATATATATATATATATATATATATATATATATATATATATATATATATATATATATATATATATATATATGGTCGACCGGACCAAACAACTAAACGCGCGGCAAGTTAGTTCCAACTAGAATTCTTTTTGTTGTTTTATTGTAAAATTTTCAAGCATACGATCTCATTTTGTTTTTTTTAATTATATGTGAAATTCACGCCTTTTGTATGTAAAATTCCATCTAAGAAATAAGTTATCATTTTCTTCCAAGTAATTTTTCTTTTTCTATTCTCCGTTGTTTCGAATATACATTTTACAGTGCCTGTTTTAGTAAATGAATTTGTTCTTAAATTTATGAATAAATAATTTATGAATTTTTTGTTAATCGCCCCAATTAATTTTGATTTTTTTTTAATTTGTGATGTAGCATCAAGGTCATAATAAGTCTGACGTGATTTTTTTGTGACGATTGGCATCACCGAGACTGGCAAACAAGAACACCACCCCACAACGGCGAGCTTCCAGCCGGAGCGAAAAGCGAGCACGTCAACAAAGTTTGCAGTCTAGCAATCTCCAAAGCCCAAAAGGATCGTAACAATCTCCATTAAACATGTCAGCTTACGAGCCAAGTTCTCGTCATTTGCGGGGGATTTTAATTTTCCGCTTTAATACGAAGAAATCTTCGGCAGAGGATCATCGAATGCTCTCAAATACCTCTGCTAAGGCGCTTTCAGTGAAAACACGTGCCGAGAGTGGTTTCAATGCTTCAAGAACGGTGATTTTGATGTAGAAGAAGACACGTACTTATTGACCTGCCCTCGTATTTTCAAATATCCATAATATTTTTTTTTGCACACTACATATGTATGAAACCAGGGGCATAGAGGGAAGAAGGCTCTCGTTTGTTGTACCAAACAAAACTCTAGAAAGTCCCATCACTTATGTTGTGTTGGACATCCTAAGCCCGTGCCAAGGGTCAAATTGGCAGAACAGCATTGCCATATTATCATCAAAAAAATTTTCCTTCGAACAAAACCGAAAATCTCTCTTCCTGAAATTAAATAAATTATTATCATAAATTATTAAAAATATAAAGAAAAAACAGTTTTTTTTTAAATAAAATAAGGAAAATAAAACTGTATAATAATATAATAGCTTCTACAACATCATGTTTTCAAAGCCAAATTCACAAATCAGTTTATGATAAATATATGTACAAACATAATCCCAAATTTCATTGAAAAAATTAATAAACAGAAAGTAAAGTGGTGGCTTAAAAACTATAATGCCGACGTTGCCATGTTGTATATGGGTTTGAAAAATAATAGTTTATGTATTATTTCACATCAGTTTTTATAAAAAATTTCTTGCAGGGTAGATATCTTGTAAAAACATTTTGATATTTTTCTAGTACCAAAACAGCAAACAGCTGTTGCTAGTGGAATGACTGGTGAAGTTGCCTTATTTATACGTATTAAATGTTATTTCTCTTAAGATTAATATTAAAAAAAAAATTATTTCCAAAGAAATTTTCACTATTTTCAATTTTAGTGTTTGCGGGTTGGCACATGTTTTGTTTTTGTTATTTATTGCTGCCACTTTAAAGTTCATTGCATGCAACAATGACAGTCTTCATTTGTTGTTTTGCACGTGCCTCTTAATCAATAATTGTCCTTGGGGCGTGTGTGTTTTAGTTTTTAGCACTCTTTGTGTTGCACCGCACCAGAGAAACCATTGAGTATTGTTTTTTTTTAATTTAAAAATGAATCGTTAAAATTTGTTGTAGTATAAATTAATTTGACGCTAAACGTACAGCAACATAAGCATTGAATGCGGCACAGGAGTGAACCAGTGTTTTTAACAATGTAAACATATTCGTAACAAAGATAAATGATTTTAGCGGCAAAGAATCGAATGCCCTGGCTGATGCAAAACTAGGCTTATTACTGCTAAAATTAACTTAAAAAATATACGTAAAACTTGAACAACATACTGTAGCCAATGCGAACTTGCTGCTCAAAGCAAGACTCCCAACAATTTGCTTTTGAAACCAAAAATAATCCTATTATTCCAAAAGGAATTTAAACAGAATTATACAATATTTTTCATAAAAATATTTCATATTAAAAATAAGGTTTCAATTCTTGAACAAAAGAATCCTTTTTACTCTTAACGAGAATTTCGTTTGCTTTCAAACGAAACATGTGACGAGAGATTTAATTTAAGAGCTATTGATTAAAATACGAGTACACATATTTATATTTTTGGTTTATTATGGAACTTGTTTGACGCAATTGTGTTAACTTTAATTGGCTGACATCATACAGGATACGAAAAGAATAATAACAATAGTCGAAAAAAATTATGATATCAAATTGATATGAGACAACACCGCAATGGAACAATGTAACGAAATTTAAATATGTAACGAGAGAAAAAAAAAGCAATTCGGCTGCGGTGAATCTAAAATACCCTTCACGATAGTCACGTAAATATAAAGTATATACCTATAACAAATTTGAACTAAGTATATATGCTCGGATATATGTATATGAACCGATATCGGGGAAAAATTAATTTGGCCTTGTAATCGCCATGCCAAAAAGGTGAAGGAAAAATCGGTTTATGCTATATCTTGGGTATATATGGACCGATATTCGAAATTTTAATTTTTTGTATTTAAGAACCCTCCTTTTATAATTAGAACTGATTTTAAGCAAAATAAATAATTTTTTTCATGGAAAAATCGGTTTAGGCTATATCTCGGGTATAAATCGACCAATATCGGAATTTTTCATTTTCTGTGTTTTAGTAACCCCCATTTATAGCCTGAAATGATTTTCAGCAAAAAAAAAATTTTTTTATGAAAAAATCGGTGTAAGCTATATCTGGGGTATATATGGACCGGTATTTGAAATTTTTATTTATTTTCTATACATTAGTAATTTATTTATTTTCTATATATTAGTAAGGAGGTTACTAAAATTTATTATCAGAAATGATTTTAAACAAAAAAAGTTGTTTAAGTTCGCTTACGTGATATTTTCATGGAAAAATCTGTTTAGACTATATCTTGGGTATATATGGACTGATAACGGAAATATTCATTTTCTATATTTTATAAACCTTTTTTTATAACCTGAACTGCTTTTAAGCAAAAAAAAAAAAAAAAATTTTTTTTTTTCGGTGAAAAATCGGTTTAGGCTATATCTCGGGTATACATATATCGATCGATATCGGAATTTTTCATTTTCTGTGTTTTAGTAACCTCCTTTTACAGCCAAAACTGCTTTTAAGCAAAATAAATTTTTTATGAAAAAATTGGTGTAAGCTATATCTGGGGTATATATGGATATCGGAAATTTCTATTGTAGTAACCTCCTTATATTACCAGAACTGATTTTTTTTTCGGAATTTTGGATATATCTCAGCTATGTGTAAACAGATTTTACTGAATTTCAATAGCAAACCTATGAACCGATAGAATGGTGAAAGAAAAAAGTTTCTGAGTCTAATGGCTTTCTCAGAAACGGCCAACAGACGGACAGACGAGCATCGTTTAATAGAATTTTCTATTATATATATACTTTATAGGGTCGCAAATGAAAATTTTAGAAATTACAAACGGAATCACAAACTTATATATAGCCTTTACATTTTTGTAAAGGGTATAAAAAACATAGTTTAATAAAAGGGATTTTGTCTATTAAAGAAAGTTCTTTAAAATCCTACTTTTTTTTAACACAAGTCATTATCAGGTTAGGTTAGGTTTAACAGGCTGCCAGCTATTGTAAAGACAGCCCACTTGGGTCCAGTCAGGTCCCGTTGTGTTGCCTGGATATGATATGTATCTCAGCAGATCCACATATCACTGGTTTAGAACCACCCCGAGGACTCCTAATCCACTTACATCGCATTCCGATACCTCCGTCAAATCATGCAGCATCGGTCTGCCTAGGTACAATGCCCTTATATAAGAAAGAGCTGGACACTGACAGAGGCAGTGCTCAACGCTCTCTTCTTCCTCCTCGTCTCTGAAACTTCTACAGAAGTCATTAAATGGAAGATTTAACCTCCTCGCCTGCGTCCCTATGTGGCAGTGTCCCGTCAGAACCACCATAGCAGAACGCAACCTCCGTCGGCGCAAGCCCCTAAGGATGATAGGCCTCCTGTTATCATATCTGGGCCATGTCAGCCTTGATATTCGACAGGTATCCTCCTTAGACCATCTGTCTTGAGTTGACGCTGTACTTGTTTCTTACAGCTCGCAAGCGAGATTCCAACGATCCCATCAATATCTCTTTGTTGTAGCTGGACACCGGCCTTTGCCAGTTCATCCGCTACTAGATTTTCGGACACTTCACTGTGCCCTCGTACCCAGATAAGTCTCGCTATCTCGTTTAGAGATATCCGGCATTCACGAAGCAACCTGGATGTCGTATAAACTCCAGCTAGTGCATATTACGCAGCCTTGCTTAACAGCCTACCTTAACCAGTTAGCTGCCCTCATTATGGCCGCAATTTGGCCAAGTCATTATCAAGTAATACAATTCGACTATTGTTTGACCCTCGGTACGTGTTTTCACTAATAGCGGCCTAATCAGAGGTATTTGAGAGCATTTGATGAGCCTCTGCCGAAGATTTCTTCATATTAGAACGGACATGTTTAATCGAGATTAATTTTGTGATGTAAACACAAATCGACTAATAATTCGATGGCGTCATGTTTACAAATACCTTAGTTTATTGTACTGGGTGGCCCAGAAAGACCGAAGTGGTGTGAATTCCTTATAACTTTTTTATTATAATTTTTTTTTTCTTTTCTTTTCAGTATTTTGTAAAGAAGACTTGGATAATTTATAATGGAGCAATACACAATTGAACAACGTGCCCAAATTGTTGAAATTTACTTTTCAAATCAACGGTCCATTGTGTTGACTCAGCGTGCATACCGTCGTCAATTTAATGTGCGGGTTGCACCCTCTCAGTCAACAATAAACCGTCTGGTTGCAAATTTTCGAGAACAAGGAGCAGTAAGGAACCTTCCTGGTCCCGGCAGACACCGAACTGTCCACACGGCTGACAATATTCAAGTGGTACAGGAGAGTATTCGGGAGGATCCAGAAACATCAACCAGGAGACGTTCGTCACAACTGGGCCTCTCAAGGACGTCGCTGCAGCGAATTTTGCACACCATAGGATTGTTTCCATACAAAATTCAACTTGTCCAAGAATTGAAACCAACAGATTACCAGCAACGACTTGACTATGCAATTTATTTCCAGCAAAAAGCACAAGAGAATCCAAATTTTATTCATAACTTAATAATGAGTGGCGAAGCCCATTTTCAATTAAATGGGTTCGTTAACAAGCAAAACTGTAGGATATGGGCTACGGAAAACCCGAGAGTACTTCATCAACGACAATTGCACCCAGTTAAGTGTACCGTTTGGTGCGGTGTTTCTTCAGAAAGGATCATGGGCCCATTTTTTTTTGAAAATGAACAAGGTGTCGCCATTTCCGTCAATGGTGATCGATATCGGGCCATGTTGCAAAATTTTGTAAGGCCAGCCGTGGAAAACCATCCGCAAATATGGTTCCAACAGGATGGAGCCACAGCGCACACTGCGAGGGCCACAATGACTCTTTTACGCGACATCTTTGGTGAAAGAATAATTTCTCGTAACAGCAATTTTAATTGGCCTCCGCGTTCCCCGGATTTAACCGCTCCAGACTGTTTTCTTTGGGGCTATTTAAAAGGAAAAGTTTATGTTAATAAGCCTAGGACTATTGAGGAGTTAAAAAACAATATTCGAGAAGAAATTAACAACATGCCACCGGAAGTTTTGCGAAAGGTCATGGAAAATGTGTTGGAAAGAGCACATTTGTGCGAAGCAGAATATGGCCACCACTTGCGGGATATCATTTTTAGTAACTAATCCAAAAATATTCCCCATAAATTTAATGTATTTAAAAAAAAAAAATTAAAAAAATATCTCTTAAATAAAAAGTTATAAGCAATTCACACCACTTCGGTCTTTCTGGGCCACCCTGTACGACATCTACGATCTATTTATTTCGACTACCACTTACCACAACAGCCATTTGTTGCAAAACGGCGTAAGCAAATTTGTACACCTAATATTTTTTGATATTGATATAATCATAGAGCCAACTGTTTTCTGAGAATAATATGTGATTGTTATTAGCTCTCTTAATCAGATTATTTCAAGTACGAGTTCGGTATTAAATCAACTTTAAAATTCTGACACCAAGCGCCTTTTAAGATTGGGTTTTCCCAAATCTTTTCAAGTACGGATGAGTATGTCTAAAATTAAGTATTCTGTGCTGGAATAATCTGCAACGAACTTGATTTAAGAAAATCCGTATTTATCCTACTTTTGACAACGCTTGGGTTTGATTTTAGTACGATTGAAATGAGTTTTCTTTTCAGTGTGTGGGCTGCTTTACATTGTTTTAAATTTACTTTCTTTCAGTGAGATGCGTAAAACCCTTTTGAAAAGAATGCTTTTATTTATTACACAAACATATCTAATTGAATTTGAAGACAACACAGTCATGTGAAGATTGTCCAACAAATTTATAAGTCTGAGTAGCGGCGAGCTGATTTATTTTGCTGTCTGTAGATTTGTTTACATTTTGTTTTGCGTATGAGCAATAAAATGCACACTAGAGCCTTGCACAAGATGAAATGTTGTCATTTTAAAAATAGTGTATATTTTTTGTTTCATAAAGTTGCATAATAGAAATTTTATGGTGAATTTTTAAAGAACGGAGAGCATTATTTGTATAAAATAGGACCCTTAAGCCTTATATAAACATGAGTGTATGTGCTTATGAGCTTAATAAGTTGCTTTTATTGCCCTTCATAATGTTATTTTTTTTACCGCTAAGAATACTTTATGGCATCTAAAATTGCAAATGAAATAAAGACACAGATACTTGTTGATAATGCAGAACTGATATACTTCACAACTTTATTTACACTTAATACCACTGTGTATTAATACACTAGACTGGCTTAATTTTTGGACTTACGACTATCTTTCACCATGTTTAAAATTAAGCTCTGCTTTTGCTGCACATCTGTCTGCTTTTTATACTTCTTTGTTACCTTCTAAACTAATAATGGAATTTCTAAAATTTCATTAATAATCATTCCAGACTCAAATGTGCATATATAATTGCTATGCATATATACACACACATGGTTGCAAATCAACAAGAACGCAACAACAACAATAAAATCATTGGTGGCTGATTTACTTGGAATTTTGGTTTCTTTAGATTGTTTGTTTGTGTATTATCTTATTAGCTTTATGCTGTATTTGTGGATACACATTCACATTATTAAAGCCGAGCATAGGCTTCGCGCAGTGATTAGAGCAGATATAAATTGGTAATAATATGTTTAATGAATTCTTTCTGTTCCAACGAGGTGTCGAATGTGTTTCGAAAATGTGAAAAATATTCAACTAGTATTGTTAGATGTAATATTTAGTAGCTCCTGCTGGCTTTAAAAGATTATCAACATAGTATAATTTTATTGAAATGCGTTTATTTCATTCGTGTCAACTGGTGACAACAACATATTTTTAAATTCTTTTTAGTATCAAACCAATAGAGTAATAGTGTGCAAGAGAATCCGTGGTAGTCGATTTCGCATTGCTCACATGAGCTCTATTTTTCGCAGAACATAACCTAGCATATAAGACGTGGTGACTTGAATCCACTCTTTTTCCCATCAGTCAATGATCTTTGAGAACATTGTAGGCATGTATTTATAAAATTGTTTTAATGTATTTACATTTTCGGCTTCCATGTAAATTTTAGTTTTCAACATATCGCTCCTTTATTGCAACATAGTCATAACTAAAAAAAGCTTATATCCAGAAGAAAACATTTCAAATTTTTAGTTTCCATACAAGTCTTAGAAATTTTTTTAAAGAAAATATCTCTTAAAAGAAGCAGTTTAAAAATGATTTGAATAAATTTTTGGCACAATATAAAAGGTAGTACTGTTAACAAATCTGCATTGTTAACTCGAAAAGGTAATTTTTTGAGATATGACTATGTTCCAATAAAGGAGCGATATATGTTCAAAAGTATTTTCGAATCCCTGGCAATATGTCAAGTAAAAGTGTGTTTCTACCTACCTCTATGTAGAAGAAAAAAAAAATATATTTTTAACCTAAGGAAGTCTTGTGCAGGTTCTCTGCGTCTACTACTGAAAGACTTTTACTATCTTTTAATACTTTTCTTTAAAACCATTTGTAGATATAGACATGTTATGTATTTTTTTTCAGATTAAAAGATTTTAAACTGTCCTTTTAAATAAGTAAATAAATATTGTCTGGCTTGTGGGAGTATTTCTTGCTGTCTGTCTGAAAACCAGGATACTTGGCATTTTGTTTGCATGTAGAGACCTTAATAGTATAAAATTGTAATACATATTATATAATAAGCAATGTGGTAAGAAGAAGTAAACATATTATAAAAGCTTTAAAACTTATATAAATCGTAGGAGTACGACTTTGCTTCCGCCGGTTTTTCCCCGAAATTCAAGGCTTTATTGTGAAGAACTGGTTATACTTTTAAGATTCAAAGTATTGCCCATCGCTGGTTACTACTTTCTCTCATCTTTTGGGCAGCAAACGAACCCGGCATTGAAAAAACTGACAACAAGTGATAGTTCGAGGTATCAACATCTGGAAAATATGGCGTACCCCATCCGCCCAACTTCCCATTCCAACGTTTCAAAGTATGTCTAGACTATTTTCGCAATATGGAGTCGGGCATTTTCATGCTATAAAAAGTACGATGAATGAGCTCGCAGGTTGCCCAAAAATAATTACGTAAGCGTGCGTCTATAATTTTCACCGTTGACATTCGTCACATAGCCTCGAGAATTTTGAAAAAAAAGCTTAAATTATTTCGTTCTCGGATACAGTAATGCAATGGTTTTCGATGTTTCAATTGGGGATTGCGGGTTCTTGAACACCAGTAATGACAGTGTTGCTTGCTGACGTGGCCATTTAAGTTGCTCCAAAAAATGGTATTTACAGTGCGAAAACATTTCAACATCGTTTCACAAAAATTTCTGCATGAATCAAAGTCACTTTCAGTTTTCGAACGATTTGAATTTTGTTAGGATGGAACTTCAGATCCTTTCTTAAAATTTCATGAATAATCGCTCTTGGAAGTCCCAGTGAGACTGCTCTTTTCCATATTGAAAGTCGCGGATTTTCGCATAGACTGCCAGTGTATGCGACCAGTTTCAATGTTTTCAGAAGTCCTTGAAAATAGACTGGGTCCTTCCCGTGGGACATTCATAGCCGAAGCAGTTGCGCTGAATTTCTGCACCTACGAAAGAATTAAATTTACTCTCAGTCCATTACATATCCGCCGAATACCGAACTTTGAACAAAGTTATCGAGCAGTAGCAATTACGTATATATTATTACTCTTAAAAAATGTTTGCCACAGAGAACGCGCGGTGCTCACTTGACCACAATCGTTAATTCCATCGGTACCATCCTCCGCCCGCACCGTTTATTGCTTTTTGAAATAATTGTATTTAAAAATATACATTTGCCAGCAGACACAATGTGGTAATGATTTATGGGATGGTGAAATCATTGGTTAGTACTTCTTCATTGAATGTTAACGACAATGGTGACTACTATAGGGCCATGGCTACTGTCTTCGTTCATCAATTGAATAGCTTTATTTGAGACTTTAATAACACGGCACAATATCTCACACAGCTTGTGCCTCAATTGATTTATTGAAATAAACGTTTGTTAATCGCAGCGCTTCACGTTTCGGACCTGTGAATGGTCCTCGAAGATCGAGCGTTTAGACCAGAGGTAGCCAAGCCCCATGCGCTGGGTGCTCATTTGTTTTTGTAAAAGCACTTAGCTATAGGCTGTGCTCTTTAATATACACACACATGTGTGTGCGTGTGTGTGTGTGTATACACACAAGTGCAAAGCGACAACACTTTAGCATGCTTTGATACATTGACGACGGCTATTATCAGTGTAGATTTTGGTTTTGTTTAACGTATGATATATAATTTTTGGGCAACCCTGGTTTAGACGATTTTCTGTGGGGATATGTGTAGTCACTAGTAAATGCCGATAAACTTGAGGGAAACATTTGTAACGTTATTGTCAATATACAGGTATAAATGCTGGAAAAGTCGTGGAAAATAGAGCCATCAAAATAGAGTACATCCGAGCCAGGCTTGGCGGCCTTTTAACACGCTTGTTTTAGTTTCACATGTACTCATATGTATGTATGTTTGCATACAGGATTTTAGGGGTTTCACGAAGCCGATTTTGGGAATTCCCAAAAAAGTTCGGAACTACTTCGCCAACCGGTATGGAACCAGTTTTTCTCGTTTCTACCGTGGAACTTGCATCAGAACAATAAACAGTCATTCGCTTTAGTGCAAAAAGTGAAGTTGCCATATTGTTTTCGAGACAGTGGGGGATTTTGGCGATTCCTGAAGCCGATTTTAGGAATTGCGAAAGAAAAAAATTAATTAAAAAAAAAATTATTTTTATTTTTTTGGTTTCAAACCAAATTGGGCTTTCAAGGTCAATTCTAATTTAATTGACGACTTAGCGAGAATTGTTGCCTGTGATATTTTTTCTCAGCTACAATTATTATTATTTTTTTAAATTATTAATTATTTATTTTCCTGTTTGTTATTGTCCAGTTTACACCAGTAATTTTGAAGAAATGTTGCCAGATTATAAAAAATAAAAATCTACCCCTGAAGAAGTTGGAAATAACCCAACGAAACATCGGGAATAAATTAAAATAAATGAATGTAGTTTTTCTTTTATATAGAGTAAGATCAACAAATTGACCCTGAAAGCCCGATTTGGTTTGAAACCAAAAAAATAAATATAATTAAAAAGGTCGAAATTAATCACATATTTAACATTAAAAATTTATTGGTATGATATCGAAGCACGTTTTCTGGTCTGTTTTTTTTTTTTTTGACCAGTACTCAGGGGATGACCCCTACATATACAGTGCATTGCGCGAGTACTGGAACTAGGAAAATAGGTTATGATGGGGAAGACTGTGAGTAGTGTTTGTTTAATATTCATCCATGAATATTTGTCTTTATATTCTTCTGAGCAGATTTTTAAGAAATTTATTTTTAGTTCATAAAAAACATTGTACATCGCAAACAAAAGCAAATTAATTACTCCGACAGCATTTTATATGGCCAACTGACAGTAAGAATCGCTGCTAACATTTTTCAGCTCCTTCGCAACCATTAAGAAAAAAATTTTTATGCCGATTCTTTGATTGTATTTAAAAATTGATTGAACTTCTCTTAACAATTTGTGAGGTATAATAAATATTCTCTTGTTTTGTCTTATATGTTTTTCCTGTTCGCTTGTGGCTTTCGATGACGTTGTCGATGATGATAACCTTGTTTTCGCTTAAGATTTATGATGCAAATAAACTTAAATAAACACATCTTACCAAATTGTCATATTTATGGAATTTAAAATGTTTTTTGTTTATACGCCAGATGATGAGCCTTAAGAAAAAAGAAACAACATTTTTAACACTTTAAAATTTTCCTTTTATTGGCGTCTTACTTTTATCGTTAAATGGTTAAGTCTTAAGCAATTAAATTACACATTATAAATACGAGTACATACACACATCAATATACAGACTTTGATTACAATTAAATTACTTTAAACAATATGTTATTGCTTATATAAACCTTTAAGATCTTAAGGTATACAAACTGTGTCAGCTTGCTGTGGCAGATACTCGTAGTCGGTCAATTTTATTACATCCAGCAGGAGCACAGTTGACATCATTATGTGAATTTTATATGATGCTGCTGCCACAAGCAACAAGGTTAATAAAATCCTTAATGAAACACGTGGATAGTTGGAGGAATTAATAAAAATCTACTTTAAAGTCTGGAATTTGTTTTACTCAATTTGTTGAACTTGTCAACGAGTAAAGTCTTAAATCGTAAGTTAATTTGTTGCCGGTATTTTTCATATCAAATTGTGTTACAATCCCATAAACAACACAAAATGTTTGTATAAACTTAAAATTTTGACATGTTTGCCAAACAGTTTGTGTAGTTTATTTCGCCCTTTACATGTACTACTAGGGAAGGAAATTTGATTGAATTGAAGTCTTGTGTTAAATTTTTTTCATCTTTTTAATTAAAAATTATTTTTGCGCTTAGATTAAAAAAAAATATATTTTAAGATTTTTTCCCCTAAATTTAAGATTTTATATTTGGAAAATTAAGATTTTTTGACAAGACTTTCTGGCACCACTGGGTGTGATAGTAATAATAGTGGAAAGATGCGGCGTTTCTCTCACTAAATTTCCACACTAGATAATCTCTACTTGTCTACTACATATGGACTTCTACAACACAACACGCGGGATTTAGATATTTCTGTCTTTGAAGAAAAAGGAAATAGATAAGTTATCACCAATTAGAGAAGGGGATCGAGGATGCTGGCAATAATAACCCGAAGAGGGACTATAAATTTGATACTATTTGTAAGGAGAGAGATAAGGAGAAAATTTTCTTCTAGCTCCGCTCTAAATGCCTAGCTTTGTCTGTCAACAGGAATGTTTTTATCACTAACAAACAGCGCAACATAAACTAGGGCGTAAAGCACAACGTAATTTAACGCTTTGATTTTTCGCTGCAGTAAGTAACTTAAGTAAAAGCGTTAAAGCTGTGCCATGAACAGTATTGTACACTAACCTTTTATAATAAAAATCACTGAATAGAAATAAAACAAGTAAGAGTGTAGTATATTCGGGTAGGCCGAATCTAAAATACCCTTCACGGTAGTCACGTAAAGATTTACGGTCTTATTTATAAAAATTTTTTCATGTTTATTAAGCTCTTATTGTACAAGTTTTGTCCCCCCGGGGAACAGGTTTTGCCTTGGCGTATTCCTAACTTAGGCGCTCTGTTTTTCGGGGAAAAGAGGGGAAGGGGTCCCTCGTTTGGTGCGGCAAACAAAACTCTAGGAAGTCACATGACTTATGTTGTGTTGGCTTCCGAAACCCTTACCAAGGGTATAAATTGGCAGAACGGGGATCAGCATGGCCCCCGGGAAGTTTTGCTTGCGGTTCGACCCGGGCTGATCATGGTTGAGGTGCCTACCTTGGCTGAAACGTTCTGGCTGTGGTTGAAACCTACAACGCAGGAAGGGAGTGTTAGTATCCTTGATAATTGTTTGGTGATGGCTTTTTTCGAGGGCTAACAATCTCCCGAGGATCTGTTGCCTATACAACAGATACGTGTACTGTAAGGAACCAGTGGTGATGATTGACGGGTGAGTTGGTTTAAGGGCTGATGCTCTTAATGGGCTTCGGCCTGCCAACTCATTAAACCTTGTCCCCCATTGATTGCTGGGAAATTGCATACATGAGGGATTAGAAAGCCCGAAAGCAGTGGTGAATCGTGAAAATTTCACTTCGTGGAATTGATCCACCATCAAGTTAGGCCGTCAAGACAGGTACTGATGTAAATCATTTTTACAGTTGTACAAGTTTTGTATAGAAATCAGAGCAATAACAGCTTAATAAACTTGAAAAATTTTTTATAAATAAGGCAGATAGTATATATTACAAATTTGAACTAAATATGCTCGGATGTATATGGGCCGATATCGGCGAATAAATATTTTTGCCTTGTAATCGCCATGCCAAACAGGTAATCTTTCATGTAAAAATTAGTTTAGCCTATATCTCGGGTTAGGCTAGGTTTCGGGTGTGTATCGGTCCATATCGGAATTTTTCATTTTCTGTATTTTAGTAGAGGATAAATTTTAAAAAGAATGTAGACGGACTAGCGCAAAATTATAGACATTTAATACATAAAAACAAAAACAGGAGTAGATAGGTATTTTACCTAAAATTGTTTAAAAGCTTTTTCATTTCTTTTTAAAAAAGTATTATATAATATGTTTAATGTTATAATAATGTAAAATATGTTTCTTCATTGTAAATGTTAATGTAGTTGAATATTTTATTTTTGTTATTTTAAAATGAGTTTTCAAATTTATTATTTTGTATACACAATTTTTCAAAAAAACAAAAATTTTCCTGAAGAAGACACACAACGGAGTGTCGAAATATTGAAAAATAAAAACCATACTTTTTAACAAAACGAGAAGACCACTAGCTCAACAACAAATAACAATTCAAATTAAAAAAGGGTCGAAAAATTAGAAGCAAGCAATTCTTATTCAGAATATATATACTTCGGAAATGAAAATTGTAGAAATTACAAGCGGAATCACAAACTTATATATACCCATTAAATTTTTGTGAAGAGTATAAAAAGTGATAAAGTTGAATCTGAAGTCTGAAAGTCTTCAAAACCTAATGGCCGTAAAAATGAGTAACATTTGTTTTTAAGGGAACTTTACAGCTTTCTCTCTTACCCCCGTTGACACCGCGTTGACGCTGCGCTATTTGGATTGGTCTCATACATTTAGTATGTATATGACGGTTATTGACAGATAAATTACGCTTAACGCCCTAATTGAAATTGTGCCGTAAGGTAAATTTACCAGCTAGCCGCACTACAACATCACATGTATTTTATTGGTAGAAAGAATTACTCTGTTTTTTTTTAGGTTAATGTTTGCGCACTTTTTTTTTTGTAAAGGCAACAAAATTATTATATATGTATATTTTTTCAGAATTATGTAGCCTTTAAACCAAGGGTGCATAAAGTTCTATATGGAAGAGCAAAAACCAATACATTTAAGAAAAAACTAATTTTATTTAATAAACAAAGCATGCGAAAGTGTTGTTGCTTTGCCCTTGTGGGTATACACACATGTGTATATTAAAGCGCACAGCCTATAGCAGTGGTGCAATATGGAAGAGTAAACACCAATACATTTAAGGAAAAACTATTTTTATTTAATATGTTTTATTATAAAAAGCAAAACATTTTCAAAAACAAAGTTCACACTGATAATCGCTGTCGTCAATGTTTACCAACAAAGCATGCGAAAGTGTTGTTGCTTTGCTTTTGTGTGTGTGCAGTGAAGAAGGACAAAAAAAATAAATAAGACGAAGTTGTTTGTGTATTTTTCATTGCTACTGCTGAGCGCAGTATTCGTGTATTAAAGAGCACAGCCCTATACCTAAGCGCATTTACAAAAACAATTGCGTATCAAGTGTGCCCCAATTGAGTGAGGCACATTTGGCCTATAGCTAAGTGCTTTTACAAAACCAAATGAGCACCAAGCGCATAGAGCTTGGGCACTACTGCTTTAAACTATACTTTGACATATTTCTGGTTCTTTTAGTGTATCATTTAAAAAATTATGCTTATCTTATGCTCAGTTGACATAACATAAAAATTCAAAATTTTTGGCTATATTTTGACAAGTATTTTCTAAACGCATCACTCATTTGTGTTCTGAAAACTGCGCATTAAAATCAGAGTTTATGTTTTCGGGTTATTAAATTAAAAACTCTGGCTTTATTTTTCAAGGTTATCGAATTAAAAAAAAATTAATTTGAATTTTATAAATACTATAATTTGCTAATTTATTAAAATCAAATCGTTTTGAATTCTTTAGTCCGTCATGTGACAAAAGGTAACATAAACAAAGTCGTAAAATTGTTTTATTAATGGACTAAAATATAAATTTAAATTGCCATTAACTTTTATGTTGTTCCAAAGTTCATCCACTGAGTAAAAAACATTAAAACCAAAGTAAACAAATTTATTTTGCTTTGTTCCACTTATCTGCAATAGACAGAAGAATATAATGAATAAATTGATAATTGGTGCTCAAGTTCTTTTGTGATTGTTTGAGTGATGAACAATGGAAAAAGTCATGCATGATCAAGTGTCCAATTGGTTTTTGACAATTTTGATTTCATTAATGAGCAAAAGCTTAAGACAGATTTCAAAAATAAAAGAGTTTTGTTACTTCTCGTCATTATTTAAACGTACCAGAATTTGATGTTAATAAATAAATTGTTTTTATTGGACAATAACAGACGAGAATAATTTTTAGTCCGAGCAATTTTTTGTTCTTTTAGGAACAGACGAGACTAATTAATACGGCATAACATGTATACGTATATACAGCATTGTGTATGTATTAGTGCTTTTGTATACATTTGATTGCTTGGCTTGTATTTGTATTGGTTTGTTCTGCTTCAGGTGTGTAGTGGTGGATCCACATTGCACCAACAGTTATTCATCGATGCCAAAAATCAGCAGGCTTTCGCTTTATCATATCCAAACACCGCTGTGAATTTGTCTGTCGAACTCGTTTTTGTTCACAACTGAGCGAACGCGGCACCCATCTTGCCGATGGGTCCCTTTTATGCTTCCAGTCTTATGAAGAGGTAAAAAATTGGATCAATACCCAAATCGTTTTAAAAGTTATTTCATCGCAGTATACGTACTAGAGGGCTGCTCAAGCACTATAAAAATGTCTTACAAAACATCGCAGTATTTTCAAGTACCATCCATCATCTTCTTTTACATTACAAAACAAACATTTCAGTGCCGAAATGCTCTAAACACATAAACGAATACTATCTTATAAGCATTTAGAACAAACAGAACCAAACTCAAGTAGAACCAAATGAAATAGAACAAAATTGGAGTTGAACTTCAAGCACTGATGTAATGTTGTACTTCAGTTTTGTTTATAAAATTTGCTGTTGTTGTTCATGGTTTTTGTCTGTGCATTAGTATTAGTGCACAAGTGCCGTATGTACAATATGCTCATATGTGTGTGTGTTGTTGTTGTTGTTCTTGCTTTTTGTCTTTGCATTAAGAACAAATATATAAGACGCAGTATGCTCTAATGCCAATGTGCTTGCTGTGACTCATCGTCAGCGTTGTCAACTTTGAAATTTCAAAACGCACCAAAATGGGAGAAAAAACGCTTAAACGTTATCTCAAAGAAAACGTACCAAAATTAATTTTTTTTTTTATTAATTTTATACTTTTTTCACAAAATTGTTAAAAATCGGTAATATTTTCATTAAATTAACTTATTAAAAGCATAGAAATTTCCTTTTTACTTAATGTGGTATTTACAGAATACAGGCGTACAACTCGTCTACAAAATTTGCGTGGAAAGCAATCTGAAAAAATTATTTTTAAACAAATTTTCTAGATGTGTTGTTACCCCTTACACCGCTTTCACATACAAAAAGTTTACTTTGCAAAAAGAGAGACTTTTTTCCCTTGCTAGCACTTAGTTTGAGACAAGCGTTGCCAAGACGAAGATTTAGAGTGACTTTTTTCCCTTGCACTTAGTTTGAGACAAGCGTTGCCAAGACGAAGATTTTATTTTAATTTTGAAGATTTTATAAGTAGAATAAGATTTGAAGATATATTTCCCAAAATAAGATTTAGAAAAAATGTTACTCAGCTGTTTACTAGTTCCAAACTTTTTGTACGCTACATATACACAAATGTATATACCTAGTTACATTTATAGTGTAATACGACAAAATGTAATAACTTTTTGCTATTATGCTAGATAAGGTTTTTATTTAGAACATTTTAACTGACACATTGCCAGATCTGTTATAGCGGAGCTGGAATGGAAACTCCCAGCTACACTTTCCACAGGCTCTTCAGGCGGCTAGATTTTTTTTGAGTTATGTCAAGAGCTATAAAAAATAAAACCAAGGAACTTGACCCAGTCCATTAAACACACAAATGAGGTATTCCCGACCACAATAAATTAGATTCTGATTCAGGTATCACGATCATGGGTGCCATTTATCATGTCATATTCTATCATCTTATCATATATTATCACTTCCCCAATAAATACATATGTAAATAAAATACATTGATGAAAAAGCTTGTTTATATTTCTTTCTGCAGCTATGTACTACTCGTACGAGTACTAATTTTGAAGGGATGTTTTATTGAATTGAGTTTTAGCTTAATATTTTCACTTTGATCTCATTGTTTTTAACATAACATCATAATCATCATTTTGTAATCATTAACAAATGTTACTTTCTGAGTTTGGCGTAAGAAAAATCAAAAGAAATCCCTTTTAAGATTTTTACCTCAAATTTAGGATTTTTTTTTCGACAAAGGAAGAGTTTCCGATACAACTTTCCGTGGGTGTAATTAATTGTACGCTGTTGTTGATGAAATCTGCAAGTTTTGCATACTTGTATAAAATTTTATTGAATATATTACAGATATATAGTGCAAAAAGTTGTTTCTTATACTAGAACCGAAAGTTATGTTGAAATTGATATGGTGCCACCGAAAATTAAAAAACGCACCGAAAATTGAAAAAAAAGCGCACCGCGCACCGGATAAGGGTTTTTTTTTGCACAAAAACTTTCAAAAAGCACCAAAAACAGTGCAAAGCGCACCGAGTTGACAACGCTGCTCATCGTTTATTTGCTTTACTGTGATGTTTTGTTTTGGATTTTGCTGTGAAAGAGAATTCAAGTACAGTCAAGCACTGTCGTGAAGGCGTTTCAAAACTATGAAGTGTTTGTTCGGTTTCTAAATGTTATATAGCAAGGTGCATTAACGTATACACGGTGGCAGCACTAGAGCAAAATTACAACAATACAACAAAAGCAGGCATGTGGTAAGCTATATTTATCAAAAATATTTGTAACTATTTTCACAATTATAAACTATGAATGTACCTTTTCATAATTATAAATTATATTTATTTGAATTATTTATATGTTCACAAAATAATTTGTATATGTTTAATTCAGAATAAAACTCTAAATTCACTTTCAAAAATGTAAACAATACATTTGACGTAAATAGCTTACTGTATTGCCAGTAGCAAAAAATTGTCACATGCCGTAGTGCTGCCACCGTGTATACGTTAATGCACCTTGTTATATAGCTTGCTTGTTTTGTTTTAAGAATTGTTTTCATACACAGTGCTTAAAACTATAACACAGTAGTGAGCAGTGTTCTTTAAAACATTCTGTGCAGCCTTTTAATACGTACGCTGTCCGAAAGATGGGAGAAAATAGTAGCCAGTGATGGAAAATACATTGAATCATAAATGTGTAATCAGTTTTTTACAATAAAGCCTCGAAGTTTGAGAAGAAATGGCAGAAACCAAGTTGTATGTATGCACATGGGGTTATACAGAGAAGGAAAAAGTGAATGGTGGTTGTCAACGTTTGATATGAACCAATCAATAGCAACACGGAAAGTCCAGCAAAGTGTCAGAATTTTATTAGTTAAAACTGATCAGCGACCGCGTAAACGAGTATATCTTCGACACTGCTCAGACTAGCAAAATTTAGTCCAACATCCCCCACATTGTAAGGTAATGAATTACACTGGAAAGAAGAGAATAATAATATAAAGCAAACAAGGAAGACGAACCACTATTTCAAGATTTATTTCTTAAAACTACGTTTTTTTGGCTTAGAAGATTTTTTTGACAATACTTTTATGGCACCACTGCAAACATCCCAAACTTCAAATTAATCAAAATTATGATAAATGCTTGATGATCCGTCAAGCATTAAATTTTTAAAGTATCAAGCACACGATCATAAAGTTAAGAGCCAAACATTTTCACCGTATCTAACGCATTTACAATATTATATTTTCCATTTTTTGGCTGCATTAGGCTACAATTTTTTTGCTTCAAAAATTATTCTATATTCTTTTCAATCTAACTACTTGCTATATTTGTTTGACACGTCTTTCATCCTGTGTTTTATTAATTCATATTTTCTTTGAGTTTATGGTTAAACAAAATAAAATATGACTTTTTTCTGTTTATGAGACTTTAAGTGTTTTCGTTTTATTAACACATATCGCTCCTTTATTGCAACGTAGTCATAACTAAAAAAAGCTTGTTTCGAGAAAAATGCATTTCAAATTTTTAGTTTCCATACAAGTCTTAGAATTTTTGTTTTTAGAAAATATCTCTTAAAGTAAACAGTTTAAATGTAACTTGAATACATTTTTGGCACTATATAAAAGGGAGTACTGTTAACAATTCTGCATTGTTAACTCGAACAGCTGATTTTTTGAGATATGACTATGTTGCAATAAAGAAGCGATATGTATGTTTAAATACCATAAAGCAGATGACTAGCTATGAGGCAACATACAATTTTTGCTTATTAAAGTATTTGTTCAATTTAAGATAATACAATACAACTTTGTTGTAGTAGAATAAGCAATTTATTGAGCTTCGCAGTGTACATCACACAGCAGAGACTCAGACTTTGCAGACCAAAATGCAATTGTGGTACAATTTATCCTACTTAATGATTCTTTTTAATTGGAAAAAAATCAAACTATTGCTTAAGAACAAGCAAGCAAATATAGAGAAAACTAAACAGAGATAAATATGTTAAATACCACTGTGCGTAAACCAGACATGACATGAAGTTATGAGATGAAAAGCATAAATTGAAGAAAGGTGCTGCTCAGCAGATAAATTTAAAAATTATTTAACTAGAATGTCACGGCGTTCAAAGAGAAATTTTAAGCCAGCAGCTACAGGACGAGGCAAAAGGCAACATAGATAAAAAAACAGAACAATAAAAGTTACCATCTAAATAGCTGATCAATTATACAGGGTGGCGCAAAATTAATCATCCAATTTTGTACTTGAACAAATTTTTTACTAAATTAAAAGATAAAAAAAACTTTTTTTGAGTTCTGAAAACTTTATTTGGACCTGTAGATTGTCTGCTATTTGGAAAGCATGATATCAGCCAATGTTGATACACCCTTGTGCCCGTTTTATCGCACTTGCCGTAATATTTCTAATGATAACTGTGCACATTCCTCAGCAAAAAGATCCCTAATCTCGTCAGAGCAAAATTCATTGTATTAACGATAAAACTCAATTAATTTACAAGGGATGCTTCAGTGAACCAATGGAGTTGGACACCCTGCTGTTACCGATAAGCTTCTTCGCGCTCTACCTCTTTTGCACACCGTCGAGTAATGCCAAAATAAAATTGGAGGCACCGGCCCTAACATGAGTTGTATTCAATTTTCGGTTGGATATACATAGGTGGTATAACTGTTTTTTATTTATTTTTATTTGTTTATTGATTAGAAAATAAGGTATTTACACTATATAAACACTAGTTAATAATATTACTATTTACATATATACAATGTCTCTTAATCAAGCTCTCTAGAATTATAACTATTAAGGAGAACGGATTGAATGAAGTTCATCTTACACCGATCCACCTCCCGGCGAACAGGTTTTGCTTTGGCGTATTCCAAACCTGGGTAAAGAGGGGAAGGAGTCCCACGTTTGTTGTAGTAAATAAAACTTTAGGTAGCCGCATAACTTATGTTGTGTTGGCTTCCGAAACCCTTACGAAGATAATAAATTGGCAGAACAGGGATCAACATGGACCCCGGGGGGTTCTGCTTGCAACTCAACCCGTGGCTAGAATATTCTGGCTATGGTTTAAACCTAAAGATGCAGGAAATGAGAGTTATTATCCCTGATCGTTGTGTAGTGCATGGCTTTTTACGGGGACTAACAACCCCCCGAGGTGCTGTTGCCTTGCAACACATACCTGCACTGTAAGGAACTAGTAGGGCTGGTTAGACGGGCGAGTTGGTTTAAGGGCTGATGCTGCTATTTGGCTTCGGCCTACCAATTCATTAGGCCATATCGTCCATTGATTGCTGGGAAATTACATACAGGAGGGATTAGAAGGCACGAGCTCCTGAAAAAGGGAGTTGACTATATGGCTACTAACATAGGATACGAATTGCTATCTGTGTGTGCTTGGTAAGCAACACGGGGCGCTGGTGAATCGTGAATAATTCACTCTGGGGAATTGGTCCATCATCAGATAAGGCCGTTAAGGCAGGTACTGATGTAAATCTTTTTCACTCTCTATTCGCATTCCTCCTACCGGGGAGCAAATTTTGTTTTGTCGTACACCAAACTTCACTGTTAATGGTATTGACTTCACTCTACTTTTTGGGGAATAGAGTGGAAGGAGTCAGCAGAGCCTTTTTTCAAATGAAAGACTTACCCGCAAAAAGGTTTTTTAGGCGAAAAATTCGAAATTATACGTTTTTGCCTTTAAAAACCCTTTTGCCTCTAAAAACTCTTTTTTTTCAGCTGCAAATGCAATAATGACTCACACACCTGTTCGTTACATAGTACTTAAATAATTCACAACTTTATTTACACTTGCTGCCACTTTGTACTAAAACACTAGCCTTGCTTACTTTGACTTATGACTGTCTAGCACAAAGCTTAAAAATAAACTGACTCGTTGCCACCATCCTGCCTTCTGTTTATGCTTCATTATTATCTACAATCATCACTATCATTCTAGTTATTCATAATTCTAGACTCAAATGTACAAATATAATTCTTACGCATAGACACATTCATACACATATTTGCGAACAATAAGCAAGTCACAACAACAAACAATAATAAAATAAAACGAGTACCGAGAGTACAAGACAACAACAACATCATTTGTAGTTGATTTACTTGGAATTTTACGTACTTTAAATCATCTATGTTTGTTTGTTTGTGTATTATATTTTTAGTATTATCTTGTTTGTTGTGAATGTGTTATACATTTATAACAAGCAGATCAACAGCTGCACACTGGGTTAGATATGATAAAAACTCTCAACACTATTATAGCGATTGAAAAAACGTGTGTTTACACTTTCGTGTCTGTTGAATACTGAATTATTATGACATGTTCACCATAAAGAAAAAAAATTGTTATTATTAACACAAATCACATGCAATAACAATATGGAATAATTACATGTTGTCCAATTCGACATTATTAACTTCTACAGCCAACATACGGAAACTTTTGAGCTGCCCTGTATTGCGTCAAAAATGTTTTACCATTTGCTAGTAAAAGGCGCTTAATGAATGTTAACTACTGTTCAAATAATTTTCTTTAACTGCACGTGTAAATTTAGCTGAAATCTAGCAAACATATGTTTGTATATCTATCAACTTTATGAGCATTTGTGCTCCATTTGGAAAACTGCAGTTTTGCCATAAAAAGAAGTACATCATAGCACTCGATTTGATTAAATCTAAGTTGCAGTGCCAACTAATGGCACATGTTTTATTTATTTCACATTTAGGTTTGGCAAAATCAATCATAAAATCCCTCCCAAGTTATTAAATAAAGTTATTATTATTTGATAGCTCTGTAATCAACAAAGCTTTTTGCTACGCCAGCACGTGTCTACTTTCACATAATGTTTATTTTTAAAACAATCTGGAAGTTATACTTCGAATTAATAAGAAAAGTGGGAAAAAGTTGGATATTTTTCCTTTCAATTGCTATAAGAATATAACAAACAACGACATTAACTTTTAAAATAAATTATGATTAGATTGATGATCATCATAAAGTTGCACAATTTTGCATACAATTTGCATACAATTTTAAATTGGCCGTTTTAAGGTTAGGACTAGTTTTTTTTAAAGGCTTATTTAAACTACATTTGCGGTTGAAACGATCGGCAGATACTGAAACACATGTTGCCGCATAAACACAGAAGAAAGAAGTAAGAGTGTATTGTATTCGGCTGACCCGGGTCTAAATTACTTTTCATGATAATCTCGTAAATATGTATGTAAAATATATTACAAAAAAAATATATATAAAATATATTACTAAATATACTTGGATATACATAATTATATGGACTGATATCATAAATTTTCAAATTCTATATTTAAGTAACCTCCTATTATAATCTGAACTTCTTCCTTCTGTTCGTGTTGAAATGCCCATTCTAAGGAAACTATTAAACTTAGAAGATCTTTTCTTTCACCATTCTTTTACGCCATAGATTCATGGGCTTGTTGTTGAAATTCAGTAAAATCGGTTCACACATAGCTGAGATATATCCAAAATTCCGAAAAAATCCATTAATTTTTGCATTTTTGTATGAAAATTTTTGGAAAAAAATTGTTTTGCTTAAAACTTCACACAGTTATTAAAAGCCAAAAAAAAAAAAAAAAAAAAAAAAAATAAGATATTGGTCTATATATACCCGAGATATAGCCTAAACCATTTTTTTTAAATGAAAATGTTCCATATGTGAAATTCAACAACTTTTTCTGCTTAACAGCAAGTCTGGTAATAAAACAAGACTATCTAAATATGGAAAATGAAAATTTCTGATATCGGTACATATATACCCGAGATATATTCTAAACCGATTTTGCCAAGAAAAACATTTTTTTTGTTTGTTTTAAGTAGTTCTGGTTATAAAAGACGGTTACTAAAATATAGAAAATAAAAATTCCGATATCAGTCCAAATATACCCGAGATATAGTCTAAACCGATTGTTTCATGAAAATATTGCGAAAGCGAACTTAAACAACTTTGTTTTCCTTAAAAGGACTTCTAGTAATATATCGTCAAATCGTCAATACCCAAAATCGTCAAATATGGTAAGCGTTGATGTGACTATTCATAATAATATATTAGAGTAAATAAATAAATTAAGCAAATAGCAATTATCAGCTGTTCAGTGGGTTGTTAAATGAAGGAGTGTGGACAATTCAAAGCTTTAAACCAAGTGTGCCCAGCACTATGCGCTTGATGCTCAATTGTTTTTGTAAATGCGCTTATAGCCTATTTACACCAAAGCGAAATCTGCTCATTTGAGATTTCAAGCCAAATCTAGTAGATTTTGAGAAGATTTCCCATACAAAATAATATCTACTTTATGAGTAGATTTCGACGAAATCTCCTGAAATCTACTCAGTACTAAGCGATGCAACTGTGATTTCTTGCAAAAAGTACTTAAAAATACTACGCTGCAACAAAAATTGCACTATAATGTGGTGTATGCAGTCTCTGGGCACAAAAATATGCACTTTAATGCTGGTGTATTCAGTCTCTGATAATATTGTATTGTCAAACCCACATGCATAAATTATTTTTGAGCAAATGAAATCTTGATGTCAAAAAACGGTGGTGTAATCGATATAGATTTCGTTGTAGATTTCAATTCTAATCTACTCGATTTTGAGTTGCTGTAAATGCGCTATTAGTTATAGGGCTGTGCTCTTTAATACACAAATACTGCGCTCAGCACTACCGATGAAAAATACACAAATAACTTCGTCTTATATATTTTTTGTCGTTCTTCACTGCACACACACAAAAGCAAAGTAACACACTTTCACTTGTTTTGCTGGTAAACATTGACGACAGCGATTATCAGTGTGATTTTTGTTTTTGCAAACGTTTTGCTTTTTATAACAAAATATATTAAATAAAAATATTTTTCCCTAAATGTATTGGTATTTACTCTTCCGTATAGAGCTTGTGGGCACCACTGCTTTAAACCTTTAAAAACAGCATTTATTGTTAAGGTTAAACAGGTTTTGCTGATCGTTTAAACTTTAAACTTTAGAGTCAATAATCTATATTGCATGCTAATAAATTAATTCATTCGAAAAATTCCTACTCTGTAATTTAAACTACTGCTACCAAAACCGCTGAACTTCTTGTTTCATATATTTTGCAAAGAATAAAATAAAACATTCAAAAGCACTTTTACTTCCTTTCTTGGCCTCAAAACATGTCGAACTATTATGCCATTGTCTAATTTTGTCAAAAGCTAATGTCTCTGCTTGATACCGTTAGTGTTTAATTTGTTATTGTTGTTGAACAAAGTAACAGTGTTATTAAATAACGGCATTTTAGGAATAGTTTGTTGTTTCATAGACAATATCCTTTATTTTTTTGGCAAACATTTTGACCCATAATTTAAAACAAATAAGACCTTGACTTTAGTTAAAAAGTCACCATTAAAATAATGACAACAAAATGTTTTGGAATAAAAAAAAAAACAATTTGCTTAAAAATGTGTAACAGAATTTAGAAAAAGCATTCCTTGTATTTCACAAAAACGAATGTATTGTGGTGTAAAATATATATTTTTTTTCATCATTTTGGACTACAGCCAAATTGTCAATTAAGGGAAGTATGCTAAAGTAAAATAATATTATTGAAAATTAACCCAAAAAATTCAACAAAAAAAAAAAAAGTCATAAAAAATAAAAAAATAAAATATGACTAAAGCTTACCAAAAAGGTGTGCATTATAATACAATACTCGTACATATGTTACATCTCGTTTATACATACATATATCTCGTTTATATGTAAACTATTTGTAAATAGCTAACTCAAAGCTTGTACAGCCGAACAAGGTTTAAGGTGAAATAGTAGAACGCATCTATATGGTAACCAGGGTAGTTGAACGGTTATTCATTTTTATATTATTATTTACTATTAGGTGTACAACTTTGCTTCTCCCGTTTTGCTGTAGATGGCTGTAAATAAATAGATCGTTAATATGATTAGATATTTGTAAACAAAACGCCATCAATATAGTAGTCGATTTGTGTCTGCATCGTGAAGTTATTCTCGACAAACATGTCAACTTACAAGACAAATTCTCGTCATTTGAGGAAGGTTTTAATTATCTGCTTTAATATGAAGATAAACGTCGGATGAGGCTCTTCAAATGCTCTCAAATACCTGTGATGAGACTGCTATTAGTAGAAGATCGTGTTGAACGTAGCTTTATCTTCTAAATTCAAAAGATTTTACTTTTGGGCTCACTAGCTGAAAATTTAAAGCTCAAGAGACAACCTGAATTTTTCGACTCTAAAAAATTTAGCTCGTCTTGCGAGCAGAGCTCAAAAGAACCGTTTTTAATGTTTTGAAAACAAAAAATATGTTTGTTAAAACAAAAAATATGTTTGTGTACGGGCGTCTACTACTAAACATATTTGTATATATAAGCGCATACATACAAATACATACATACAGTGCATATACGAGTATACATTTACAACCTTTTTTTATGCGTCATGTCTTTGTTGTACCTACATTTAGGTATTTTTTCTTCACACAAATTCAAATGAAAAGAATGGCTCTTTTTCAGCTCGTTTTGCGCTCTTTCACATTTTAAAGTTTCTGCTTATGAGCCAATAATTTAGTACGAGAGGCCAAACCTTAAAACGAACCATTTAACCGGCTCGTGAGCCGAGCTGAAAAAGTTTGTGAGCAGTAATAAGTTTGAGCTCGCGAGCGAAAAAAATATGGCTCGCGAGTCAAACTTTTTCGCACCTTGGTTTAAATGCTTGAAAAACGGTGATTTTGATGTCGAAGACCAGCATGACAGTGGAAATAAGAAGATTTTCGAAAATATAGAATTAGAGGCACTATTTGATCCAGACTCGTGTCAAACGCAACAAAAATTGTCATGATCATTTGGAGGGACGCAACAAGCCCTTGCAAGATGCCTGAAAATCAAGGGAAGGATTCAGAAATTGGGAAATTGCATACCGTATGAGTTGAAGCCGAGAGATGTTGAACGGCGTTTGTCTGCATGTGAACAGCTGCTTACAAGGCAAAGATGGAAAGGATTTCTGCATTGCGACTGGGGTGAAAAATTAGTTTATTACGATAATTTAAGGCGCAGAAAATCATGGTGTTATCCTGGCCGTGTTTTGACGACGACCTCGTGTTCACTGGCCATGCTCAGCATTTGGTGAGACCAGCTCGGCGTAGTGTATTATGACTTGTTAAAACCTAGTGAAACAATGACAGACAATCGTTATCGAACGCAATTCATGTGTTTGAGCCAAGCATAGAAAGACAAACGGCTACAATACAACGAGAGACATGTTGCGAAAGGGGTCAAAATATACTTGAAAACGTTGAAATGGGAAGTTCTACCCCACTCGCCATATTCTCCAGTCATTGCTCACTTGGACTGTCACTTGTTTCTATTAATAGCACACGGCCTAGCTGACCAGCATTTCTAGTCTTATGAAGAAGTAAAAAAATTGGATATACGGGATGACCAGTATTCGTATGCGATGGACAATACTTGGAGTTACAAATGTATAACTAGTTTTTTACAATAAAGTCTCAAATTTGGGGGGAAAATGGCGAAAGCAAAGTTGTACCCTATTAAAACCGGGTTTTGCCAAATGTGTGTTTTTCGAATATCGAATAAATCGGGAATTTTAATATGGTTAACCATGAATTTAAAATATAAGTTTTATATTTTCATATCTATTTTAATTCCAAATATGCTCGTAACTGAAGAATTTCTATGAGAGTGTAGAGTGAAAATTTAGTTCACAGCTTTTTAATCGTTTGTGTACTGATAAATAAGGCACTGTGACCAGTGTTGTCAGCTTTGAAATTTCAAAATGTACCAAAATGAGATAAAAACGCGTTATTTCAATAAAAATATAGAATTTTTATATTATTTTGTTTTTATCTCCATTTTGTATAAAAAGTATAATATTTTAAAACCATAACAATGCGGGTAGTAAACGATCAAACTAGGCTTGACAGCATCGTCTGTTGGTGTACCGTCAAACTCTTTCAATAGCCATAATTCGTGATTATCAAACTTGGCTTAGTAATCCTTTCGTTAGAAAAATTATAGCGATATATTGTTCTACAAATTTATTAAGTAGAACTAAATTTTTCTCTTATCATTTCATATCTTTTATTATTTTTGATGTGTTTTCGTTTGCAACCTTCTCTTGTCATCGTTTAATAAATTTGAAAACATTTTTTTCTACTCAAAATAAACTTTTGTTTGGATTTTTTTTGTTATGCACATTAATATACAATCTTTACAATCGGGACAAAAAACTTCTTTTGAATTTAAAATATTTTTAGATAGAAATAAGCTGTAAGCATATGTTTGTGCTAATATCGCCACCAATTATTTATTAAACCATGAGTCGTTCAGTGCTTCAGCATTATATATTCTTACAAAAATTTGTTTTAAATATTTCTTGCTAAAAATTATATGGATTTTTTCAAACACTTCTAATTAAGGTATTGTAAACTTTGCGGAAATAAATAAATGAAACAACAAATTTAGTATATCGATGGCTATATATAAAAAGGAAGGAAATAAACTGATAATTTTCAGTACTGGTTTTTTTAACACGCTTATATTAGTTTCGCTTATATTCTTGTATATATGTTTATCTGATTGTATGTTTGTAGCTCTCGGAAGTACAGTGTACACAGCGCAAAAATTCTAAATTCAAGTTGGATTGCAAGCTTGTGTTATACAACGCAATGGGGTCTCAACATCTAACATATAAAAAAGACGACAAGAACAAATTCTTTTACTGATTACTGCAGCTCCATGGTACGTAAAAAATTTACGACTTCATAAGCATTTGTGTGTTCCACTGGTAAAAGGCGAATTTTCAAAGTACGCGACAAGGCAGATTCAGCAAACTGAAACTTCACTCAAACCCTCTAGCACGAAACATTCTTAATTTTAAATTAAATTTTTTGTTTAGCATTGGCTGGACTTAGTCAGCTTTTTATGTTTAGTATTAAGATATGAGTACTTATGGTTAGCTCACATTGTGAAGATTCATTAAATAAAAAAAAGCTGAAAAAAAATTGTTTATCACCTTCAGCAAATACAACGGGACCCAAGTGAGCAGGCTGTTTCAATAGCTGACAGCCCTAATAGAATCGAAGCTACATTTTATTTTTCAAATATGGTTTTACTTTAAATGAATGAGCAACAACTTTAATGGTCTTTTTATAAGACACGACTCGTGGATAAAAAGCGCTAACTTTGCAACTTTTTTTTGTTTTTGGTTTATAAACCGCGACTATTGACGATTTTTGTTAAAAGACGTAACAGCTGTTAATTTAATTTGATTTGTAAAACACGACCTGCCCCACTATAAGTGTCAAAGCTGCGCGAGTTAAAATATTTAGTCGTCAAATAAAAATATTAAAATTAAAATGGAAATTTCAACCCAAAAAAGATTTTGACCCCTTGACTTCTATCATATACCTAAATATGAATATCAATTTTTTGCTTTTTCAATTACAGTTTATTAAGAAAATATAAACAAGTGCAATGTTTTTCGTTATCATATATTTGTTGCTTTTCTTACAAAATTTAAGCTTTAGTTTTTTTGCTCTGTTTTGTTTACAGTAAAATGATGATCACTTTTAGAAAACCTTATAATAGTAATTAAATCTTGATTATTGGTGTTGTTCTTAAAAGATAGAAAATATAAAAATTTGTATTTATACAATTGTCACACCAAAAAAAAAAACGTTAACTGATTTTGTTATTACTCTGACAACTGTTCATCTTCCTCTTATTTCAAACACTGACTTCGGGAAAACATTATATTTAAAACTGTTTTTTGGAGATTTTAAAAAGAGATGACCGACCTTTAACTATTATTTGTGTGAATATTCCGTTTTTCTGTTTATAACTTTGTAGGTAGGTTGGTAGATAAATTGTAAGTTTTTGTATTTGCTTGATTGATTTTTGAAGTTTTTTATAATACATATAATATTCATAGAACTGGCAGACAAAACCTTAAAAACATAAAAATTATATAAATGTACCTAACAAAGCTACATATATGAAAACATTACATTGGACATTAACCATTGAAACTTGCCGCTCTTCCGGCAGCTCAAGCTCATTTGAAACAACTCAAGTTTCTACGGCATAAGCGGATATTTTTAATCTCGCTATCGCTTGAAAATGCCAATTCCACGGAAGAGAGAAGCAGTTTCGATATGTAAATATGTATGCAGTATGATGATATGTATTCATATAAACATAATTTTTTTTATTAAACTTACGTATTAGACACAGAACCACATAAATTCTACTAGTTTTTAGCAATTTAAACTTTTTTTTATTAAAATATAAACTTTTTACAAAATATTTCTTGTTATTTGTTTGTTTACATATAAATTTGTTTTTTTTTTACTTTGTTTATAGCATAGGGTTGTCGTCAATTTCAATTGAAACAAGGTTTTCATATGAGAAAATGTAGGCAAATTGCATTGTTTTACACATTGGCAACAATTAGAATTCATATATATTTGACACATAGGCGAATTAACGTAAGATGCACGACTCGATTAAGTCGCATTTTTAAACCAAATTCTTTACGTACTCGTCTATGAATTATTGGCTCGCCGTGAGTGAGCTTACTCGTGTCCTATAAACTGGCTGTAACTCTTGCTTGCCCATTTATTTTCTGCCATGCTGCTGCTACTACCACTGATGTCATGAAAAAAATGGCTATAAAAATGCATTTTAATGATTTTTTGTTTGTAAATAGTGGTAAAGCTGAATTGCTAACAGTATTTTGGGTAAAACTTATGTTCTAGTTTTAATTTTTTTTGTTTTTCGTTTTATATGTGTAAGTGAATCAAGCTAATAAATTTTCTTATCATTCAATTAATTTATTTTTCCAAAGACAATTACGTAGGCAATGCGGACTCAGTGGTGTTCTTAACATATGTTAAAATTATCTATACAAAGGTCAAACACTGTAATAAATAAACTGCAAAAACTATGATTTATAAACTTATTCTGATATTTAACCAAACATATATTAAAGCTTCGAAAGCGCTTATAATTTCTTTTGCTTGTGGTCTTATGCACGCCATTAGCCACTGTTTTCGGTTTAATTTGCACCATAAATTATACAATACATAGTGTTGAAATAAAGCAAAGAAAGAAAAGCTTATTAAATAAGAGTGGCCAAGACATAACTCTTTAAAAACCCCACACAGTTTTTAAATAACAAAGAAACTTTGCTTTCTTTGTTATTTAAGCTAAACTATATAAAAGATACAACTAACTGAACACAGACCTTTGAACTATGAAACTTTATTTCCAACTCAACTGTTCATTTCCAAAAATAATTTAAATTCTATTTGTTTAATATTGCAAATTGCAAAATTTTCAGAAAATTCGTGTCCTCAGTGCGGTTGTGCGTTGCATATTAAGTGGGTGTTTGTATATGAAATTAGTATTGATCATACGTCTTTTAAAACGAGTGTACACAATAAACAATTGTATTAAAATTAATCATACGTCACATCCGATATTAGTACGTCAAGTTAGCTGAATGATGAGATAAATTTGCATGCAACAAATAGTTTTTAGAAGTAAGTAAATTGCATTGCAAATGATATATCTAACACTTCTAAATATATATAAAACTAATGAATATAATTAGAAGTAGTTTGATAATCAAGTATTTATAACGACAAAAATAATATTTATTTTTGATACATCACAAATAAATATTTTTAAAATAAGCTAAAGAAAAACAAGCGCTTTTTCACAAAAACTCATATTTATGTATAAATAGATACGCCGACTGATTTTGTTCCGTCAAAATTTATTAGCCTGACGTAGTAAAACAAACAAAATGAGAAACATAAAACGTAAATCAGAACGATTACTTTATGTATGTATATCACACTAATTAAGAAAAAACTATTCTGTTTTTTATTTACTCTTTTCTTTGAATGCGAACAGAAATATAAACATTATTTTATTTTCCTTATAATTAATATATGTTTTCTTCACAAAAACACCGTTCGTATATATTATACCGGGTGTCCGTCGGGAAGGTATGCTATTTTTTTTGCCGCCATTTTGGCAAACATTGGTTTTGACAATTTATATTTGGCTGTCGTAAAGTATACACTTGGTAATTGGAAAAATGTTCGATAAACTAACGTGTTTTAATCGTTAAAATATTTTATCGAAATCAATCATAGATTACTATGACACTGGGAAAGTTACGTGAAATTTTTGGGAGAAATAACGTGACAACAAATCCACTACTTATCGTGAATGATTTCGAAGAAACAGGGTCTGTAGATGATAGGCCCATATATGTAACACAACGTTCTGCAAGTATGACTGAAAACATTATTGCTACTCAAGAAAGTGTTCAAAACAATCCATCAACCTCAATTCGATGTCATGCTCAGGAGCTTGATCTTCAAAGGGCAACTTTGGCCACAATTTTTCACAAGGGTTTGTATTCTTTTCCATTTAAGATTCAGTTGATACAACAGCTTTTTCCAAAAAACCATTTACGCCGCCATACATATGCCAATAGGATGTAACAGCTTGCCTATGATAACCCCGATTTTCATGAAAAACTCATGATTAGTGACCAGCCATATTTTCATTTGAATGGATATGTATAAACAGAATGGTCAGTTCTGGGCAATGGAAACCTCACAAATTATTCATCAGTGACATTTGTTTCCATTAAAACTGGCAGTCTGGTTTGCTATTTGATCAGGATGAACCATTGGATCTTACTTCCTTGAAAATGAAAATGGCGTAATGGTAATTGTGAATAAGGAGCGATACCGTGATATGATTGAAAACTTTTAACGCTATAACTGCATGCTTTGGGCTTGATTAACTTGTAATATCAACAAGACGGTGCTACATCGCATAAAGTCACGATTACAATGAAATTACTGCAAAACCTCTTTCCACAACAAGTTATTTCAAGAAATGGTAATGTGGATTGGGCTCAACAGTTGCCTGATTTTATTGCTCCGAACTTCTTTTTGTGAGGTTATCTGAAAAACGAAGTTTATACAAACTACCCACAAACAAAATATTCGTGACAAAATGAATGGAATGCCGTGTGAAATGTGTGAGAATGTAATTAAAAATATCATCAAGAGGGCATCTGAGCAGCTACAGAGGCAGATATTTATCTGATATTGTTATCCATATATAATTGCCGCCTATTAAATCACCGTTGTCACTTGCATAAAGCTTAAAAACAAACTGACTCATTGCCGTTGACCTGCCTGCTATTTATAAGTATATCTTTATCAGTTGTTCTACAATCGACATGAATTTTCTAGTCGTTCATAATTCTAGAATCAAATGTACAAATGTATTTCTCTCGCATATACACATGCATACACATGCTTGCGAACAATAAGCAAATCATAACAAAAACAATAATAAAACGAATACCAAGAATACAAGAAAAACAACAACATCATTTGTAGTTGATTTACTTGGAATTTTACATACTTTAAAGCATGTTTTTTTGGCTGTGTATTATGTTTTTAGTTTCATCAACAGCTGCACACTGGGTTAGATCTGAGAAAAATTCTTAACAATATTTTATTTATGGCTTATTTTTTGTATAATTTCATTTCTAATATTAACAAAGTTAAAAAAGCTTTTGTATATGTAATTGGCGCAAATGAAAAAATTAAATTAAAATAAATGTCATATCTATTTGTAGCTAATTTTATGCCGAACAGTTCGAATGAGAAACTCGAACAAGAACTGCAGGAATGTGAAACGAACTCGAAAGTGTCGGGGGACTAAGTAAAACATTTATAAATTTAAGATACATTCTCTCTCAATTAATAAAAGATTATAAACAAGCCAAATAGTCGCTACACTACTCATCAGCACAAGCTAGTTGTCCCCCAGCTAATGGTATTCAATTATTTTTTCTGTTCTTCTTTGGTCTTACTGTTTCACAGCAATTATTGTTATAATTAAAAATAATCCTTCTTCTTGACTGAAGTTGGACTCGAACTCACAACTAGTTAGTTAATATCGCACATATGTATATAACTAAAAAAGTTCACTGATTAATGATTTACATACTTTATTTAGTTTACATTTTTGTGAAGGTTATAAAAAATCCAAAGTAATCGCCAATTTGTGAATAAAGTTCTAAAGAAAATATTTCTAATATTAGGTGTGTTTCTTTACTCTACTTTGGGATCCCACAGGATCGCATTTTGCACGAATAGCGTTCCCGTACTTTAAAAATAGGCAAATGAGAGCACTTTTGAGAGAATAGTATGTTTCCTCTTCTTGCACGAAACAACCCGTACTTTTTCTTCGGCCTAGTTTGGGCATGTAGTTAAGCAATCAGCTGTTCGAAAAATAAACAATAACAAAGAAACAACGTACATCAACTCCTATACAAATAATTTTAGTGTTTTTATATAAATATTAAATAAAAAGAAATGTGCAAGAGTTTAAAAGCCCAAAAGTGTAAAATATCAGAATATTTTTTCGTGAAACTAAATTTCAATTTTTGGTGCCACATCAAAATACAGCATATGATTCCTTTGGGCTAGAAATTTGGTTTTTTGCGTTCCCGTACTTTAGGTAAATTTTATCTGTATTTGAGAGAAATTTATGCATGTTCTCTTTCGCACGAGACTTGCGCAGAAAGTAAAAAGAGACACCTATTATATGATGGGATGGTATCATATGTCTGGCTCAAGTTCAATCCTGACTAAAGCCAAGAAATATTTTTATTTTTAATTATAACAATAATTGCCATGATCAATAACTCTTGATCAAAGAAAGACAGGAAAAAATAATTGAATGCAATAAAGCTGGCGGACAACTAGCTGTTTCGCAGTCGCTACACTGCTCATCAGCACCCACTAGGATTCGAACTCAGTACCATGCAAACATGATGTATTTTTTAATACGGCCGCTTAACCAACTCAGCCAGCGAACTCTTGCTGCTATCCCTAAACAAGAGTAGCGAGTGGAACGTTTTTTTCCGTTGAGCTTTAACGCTGAAACGCTATCCCTAAACAAAAGCGGCAACGTTATATCAAAACGATAAAAACAGGGTTATCAAACAAATAAATACAACAACCCTGATTATTTTAACAGCTGGACGGACGGCATTATTGTTTGTGATTTTGTTATTAACATTAAAATAAAATAATTAAAGTTTTAATAAAAATGAGTTGTTTAGATGAGTTAGAAGATTTGGAAAATTTACTTGTATTAAGGATGATGACAAACAGAAAGCAAGAAAACCGAGAGCTGTTTAAAAGTCGGGATTCGAGTAACCTCGACAGTTTCGGTAGACATGATTTGCATAGAGCCACACAGCTCTTAACATAAGAAGCGATCTTTGCCATTATTTAAACTATTTTTAAACAAAAAAGAAACAACTTATATATAAAAGACAATTTAATAATTTAAAGACAATTAATATTTCATGTTTTAATAAGCAACAGAATATTAAGCCATAAATAAAGATAACATTTCCACTTTTTATAAACGATTCTTTGATTTACTAATTTTAAAATTTCGATTTCAACATCGTCAATCTCACTTTCATCTAATTTATTTAACTTTTCTTTCAGCATTTCAAAAAAGCTGCTATATTTTTTCTTTCTTTGAAGGTTTTTGTGGCTCCTCATATTTTTTTTTCATGGCCATTAGCACATCTGTTAAAAGATCGTCGTTTTTTCTTTTTCGGGTTTATTGAGTACTTAAGCTCCTTGTTTGGCTGCTGCTATCATCAAGGAGGTACTCTACACTTGTGTCGAATTCTTCAGACATATAGCCGATTGTACTGAAATAAACAAAACGAAATTTTATTAATATTTCTACTTTTAAAAATATCAATAGTTTTTTACTTGCAGGCTGTATAGATTCTGCGAAAAAACTTAAACTCTCCATGTGCCTGCACGGAGCTCCAAACTTTTGCAACTTACTTCACTGTGAAATGCATTGTTAAAATCGGATTTTCCAATAGCAAAGCGTTGCCGTTGCGTTGCCGCCGCGTTGTTTCGGTATGCTCCATACAAAATGTACGAACATGAGAACTTTTGACAGCTAAAAAACGCTTACCGCTCTTGTTTAGGGATGGCAGTTATTTATTTTTTCGTCTATATTTGTTTCATATTGACCTAAAGAAAAAGTATTTTTTGTTGACTACAAAATGTCTCCTTTCAGAAATTTTCAGCTTTTAAGCGTTTACTTGCTGTGCCAAAATGTTCGTTCCAATTATAATCTCTTTTTAAATGGTTTTTGGTTAGTTTTTGCAATTGTATTTTTTACAATTCTCTTTTTCCATGGTTAACATTTCTTCTCTGTTCTTATACTGTTTCAGCGTCAATATTTGCATACACATGTACATACATATGTGCTCGTATTTTAAACTGCAAAAACTATAAATTTACTTTATTCGTTTTTTCCCTAACAAAGTTTCATTTTATGCATTTAAATTTACATTTTCGTCGTTTGGCATTTTTTTTTTTTTTTTGTGAGAAATTTACCCCAAAATTTAATTATAAAACCATTAGAGGCATTACTGCAGCTTTGATCAGATTGACCTAAAGAGATGTTTTTTTAGTTGCTGCTATTTTATTTTAATTTAAGTTTAAGTATTTATGTCATGGAAAAATAGGTTTGCTGTTTTTAAGCTGGTAAATGAAATACAATAAAACTATAGCAAGTAGCGTAGGCAATTTATTATATAGATGTACAACTTTGTTTTCGCCTTTTTGTCTGAAATTCCAAGCATTTTTGGAAAAAAATAGGTATGCATTTATGGTTCAAGGTATTGTCAATCGCTGGCCATTACTTTCTCCCATCTTTCGGACAGCGTACGAATCCCACGTTGAAAAACTTTTTAAACGATCCACAAATACGATATAATATTTTACTTATTCCTAAGACCGGAATTGCTGGTCAGGCAGGTCATTGCTCGAAACACGTGATAGTTCGAGTGGTCAACGTCTGGAGAATATGGCGGGTGAGGTAAGACTTGCCATTTCAACTTTTCCAAGTACGTCTTGACTATTTTCGCAATATGGCGTCGAGCATTGTCATGCTGTAAAATCACTTTATCATATCCTTGTATTGCGGCCGTTTGTCTTTCAACGCTCGGGTCGCATTAACTGCGATAGATACTTTTCTCTTGTGATTGTTTCAATCTGTTTTCATAACACATAATACGCTACGCCCAGCTGGTCCAACCAAATACGAAGCATGACCTCCTAAGCGTGAATATTTGGTTTGGCCGTCGACGAGGAAGCATGGCCGGGATTTCCCCATGACTTCCTGCATTTGGGTTCATTGAAATGAATCTATTTGTCGTTCGTAGTCACAGTGCGATGCAAAAATAATTTTGCTTTGCAAGGAGCTAGTCACAAGCAAACAAACGGCTTCTCGGCCTTAATGCGTACGGCGCCTAATTTCCTTGTTTGTGCATTATTCCCATGACCTTTAGCCGTTTTGGAATGGTTTGCCGTAGCACTCCCAATGATCCTGACAATTCTTTTGCGTTTGACACAAATCTTGAGCAAGTAACACCTCCAACTCTACATCTACGAAAACCGTCTGTCTTCCACGATCATGCTGGTCTTCGACGTGAAACTACTCTCGACACGTTCCTTTATTAATAGAGGCCTCACCCGCAGATTTCGTCATATTAAAGCAGAAAATCTAGCCTCCCACAAATGACGAGAACTTGTCGCGTAAGCTGACATGCCTAATCGAGAATAACTTAATGATGTAGACCCAAATCGACTAATATTTTCTACGTGCGTCTGTCTTTCACCTCTCGAAGACCACATCACCGTTCTTGAAGCGTTGAAACCACTCTTGGCACGTTCTTTCTTCCCAAAATAGCGATCTCACCATAGATATTTTAGAGCATTCGATGAGCCTCAGCCACAGATTTCTACAAATGACGAGAATTTGACTCGCAAGCCGACATGTTTAATCGAGAATAACTTTGTGATGCAGACACAAATCGACTAATATTTTGAAGGCGTTATATTTCCAAATACCCAAGCTTATTGTATGACACATACGATCTATTTATTTTGACAACCAATTAACGCTGCAGCCATCTATTGTAAAACGATGGAAGCAAAGTTCTACACCGTGCCAAACGAGCTCAAACCGAAGGATGTTGAACGACATTTATTTGCTTGTGAACAATAACTTGTTAGGAAAACATGGAAGGGATTTTTCCGACTGGGGACAGAAAATGGTCTCAATACGATATTCCCAAGTGCAGAAAATCATGGGTATATTCCGGCCATGCTGCCAAGTCGACGGCCAAACCAAATATTTAGGGTTCAAAGAACATGCTCAGTATTTGGTGGGACCAGCTCGACTTAGTGTGTCATGAGCGGTGAAAACCAACTGAAGCAATCACATCGTTCTCGAAACCAATTAAGCTGCAATACATTCAAAGAAATAATAAAGTGATTTTACAGCATGTTACGAAAGCGGTCAAAACATATTTGGAAATGGTTAAATGGGAAGTCCTAACCCACCCGCCGTATTCTCCAGACGTCGCTGCCTCAGGCTATTACTTGTTTCGATGAATGTAACATGGCCTGACTGACGAGCACTTCTAGTCTTATGAAGAAGTAAAAAATTGGATCGATTCAAAGGATGACTAGTTTTTTCAAGGTGGGACTCATATGCTGCTTGATAGATGAGAGCTAGTAGTGGCCAGCGGCGGCCAATAGTTTAAATCATAAATATATTACCAGTTTCTTACAAATTTGATGGGGCGGGGTTAGGGGAGGTAGTAATGACGGGAGAAAAGTTGTACTATGTATTTAGGTTTGAAACTATTAATCTACAACCAGACACCCTGTATAATTCCAATGGTCTATCTAGTTCGTCTTCTCCCCTCTGGGGAGTCTCTTGTTGAAGCCAAGGGATGAAGTAGGTTAAATGAAAGTTCGCTTAGACCTGCTTTTGGCGTAAATGTCTTCCATCCAATTACCTTTCATGTTCTGTTATCTAGACCAGTGTAGTGTGGTTCTGGCTTAGAAGGCTATTAATCCAATTATAACACTCCAGTAGTGTCCCGGATAAGAATATACAACTGTGCAGGTCCAGGAGGGCTCATTGACTACAGGCGATATGAAATTTTAAGTAAAAGAAAATTATAGCGTTGAAAAGATATTTATGGAGTCAGGATTGAGATTGAAGTTTGATGCAAAGTCTGAAAACTGAAATTTATTTTTGTAGTAGTAAAATCGTAGTAAAATCGTGATGGGAGAAATTAAGATCAGATGGTAGATATAAGGGATATATTGGATATTTGCTGCAACCAAGATTTTATTTTAAAATGGAATAAGCAATTTTGCTTATAAACTCCATATTATTTGTTTTTGCTACTCTTAGCGTGACTAATTCCATTTGAAATGTTAACATTTCATATTTCTGAAAAATAAAATTATTTTATCAAGTTGACAGTGTTGCTAAATAACATTAAATCTATAAATAAACTTTTCCCTTGCCCGGCATCTTATCATTTTGTTGTTATTCACAACTGAAATGCGTGTCGCATAGCAACATTCCGCTGAAGGATTTTTATCAAAGCGAATGTTGAAAAGTACGCAAATAGCTTTCCATTGCTCTTATTTGCATTTAAAATGCAAATGCATGCAAAGAATTTTTGATGTATTTAATAAAAAAAAATAATAATTTTTCTTAGTGGTATGCAGCAAATTGTGTTTATACAAGAATCAATAGGCTGTGGCACATTAGAGTTAAACGATTTGCATGTTGACTCAAAGTTCAGTAACCTTAAACTACACAACACCATTGACCTAAGCTGCATTAAAAGCAAAACATACACATACCTATATTAGCCATCCGATATGCAACCAGCCACATAAAGCGCTAAAAAGGACATAAACAACGTAAATTAAACGTCAAGAAAAACCTTTTGAATTATTAGAAAACAATAAAAACACTATAATTAACTTTAACAACTGCAACGAAGGGTTCAACTCAAGGGAGTAGCCAACTAAAAGTAGAATAAAAAGTTAAACGAAAATAGAACTTTTCTAAAAATAAAAAAGCGAACATTAGGAAATATATTCTTTACAAAGGAGAGAGAAAAAACATAACATGTTTAAACATGCTTAGACGAGTTTTTCGTACGTACTCGTACATGTGAGCACGTTTGTGCAACATCATTTGCAGGCAGGTTGCAGTAGTGGTGGTGGTGTCCAATTGAACATGCTGTCCTGACACTAGCATGCGATATGGCTTGCTATTCAGTTTTTTTTTTTCTTAAAAACAAATTCAAGTATTAGTGACTATTTATGTGTGTGTGTGTGTGTGTGTTTGTGTGCATGTTTACATTGTGGTTTTTATATGCAGTTGGCATGTCGTTACATAAAAATTTTAACCTACTTTAGTGTTTTTATTCTTTAGCAACATGTTGCACAGTGGCCCAGGAAAATATTTATATTTATATTATTGCAATATAGTCATAACTAAAAAAAGCTTGTTTCGAGAAAAATACATTTCAATCTTTTAGTTTCCTTACAAATCTTAGAAAAACTTTTTAGAAAATATCTCCTAAAGGAAACAGTTTAAAAGTAATTTGAATAAATTTTTGGCATAATATAAAAGCTAGTACGATTAACAATTCTACAGTGTTAACTCAAAAAGCTAATTTTTTGCGATATGACTATGTTGCAATAAAGGAGGGATATATCTTATACCTATCAAATTTAAAATTACCCCCTTACATGCTTTGGGACAGTCATTCACTCCGGAATTAGTTTCCATTACTTCGGGGTGTTTACCACTAAGTGGCTATAGTTCTCTAACTCATCAGCCCATATTCCGGGCTCAGTTTTAATTTGTTCCCCATCAGCCTAACGTCTATTCAGAATAATGACCCCGTCGATGCTTTTCTTCTTCTGCCACAGAACTCGTTCTCAGTAGTTCATTACTACTGTCTATTTGGACTCAGAAGATGCTCGTACCTTCTTTACTATCATCCGCGTGCAATATACACAGAAAAAAATAGATGCCATATTGATAAAAAAATTGCACTATTTTTATCAAATTTCCTGTGAAAAAGATTTTTTGCCGGATTGATAATTCAAATTATAAAGTAGAAATAGCTTTTTCACTTAAAAGCAAAAATTATTGAGTTAAAAAAAATTGTTGTTAATATGTAAAATATACTTAACAAAAAAAAAAATTGTTAAAGAAACAACAGGTCTTCACTGTTATATGACAACCTTTTAAATTTATTTATTGAATAACAGTCAATAATTCGGAAAACTTTTTATTAATTGCATTTTATTAAGAGATATTTCCAAAAATTCATTATTAATAATAATTTAATTAAGTCAATGCAAATTTTATTCAATTGATGGTTTTTTATTAATAATATAACTTGATTGAAAAAAATCTCATCTATTTTTTTCTGTGTACCTATATATGCTCGCAGCAAGTATGTCCCACGTCTTTCGAAATATTTTCCTCCTCGTATATGCAGTACACCCTTGCGCTCGTTCCCATCCAGTGAAGGTACTTCATACTCGAATCCCGCTGGCAGTTGGGTAAAGTAGTAACTTTATCTCTCTTCTCCCTTTTTATTCAATTGTCCGTGTTAGGAATCAGTTGGGTAAGGTAATAATTTACCTCCCCATTCTTCCTTTTTATGTAATTCTCGATATTAAGAATGATAAGTCTTCAGTAATATATGTTTATATGTTCACTGTGCCTGCCCTTTGCCGACTATTCTCAGTTTCATGCATTTTACAGCCAACTAGGCAGTGTTATTTGTGCTCATACCAGCTATAAGAATGACTGCCGGATCTGATACGGTATTGATATATTGATGTTATTCTTAGCGTTGCGCTGCGAACCTCCGGGAAGCAGGGTTTGCTTTGACGTACACCAAGCTAGGGCACTCTGCTTTCTGGGGCATAGAGGGGTTTGTTGTAGCAAATAAAACTCTAGGAAGCAGCATATGTTATATTGTGTTGGTCTTCCGAAACCCTTACCAAGGGCTAAAATTGGTAGAACAGGAGTCAGTAAAGCCCCTGCAGACCATCTCAGCGCTAATCATAAACTGTAATGTTCTGACTATGGCTTAAACCAAAAATCGCCGAAATGGGAAATATCTTCCCTGATAAATTTGGTGCAATGCTGGTTTTTGGAGGCTAACTGCACCCCGAGGAGCTGTTGCTTTACCTGTACCTGTACGTCCGGATGCTTCGGCCGATCAACTCATTAAGCCTTGTTTTCCATTCGCTGCTGAGAAATTGCGTACATAAGGGACTAGATGGTCCAAATTCTTCAGCAAGGGCTTTGATGGTGAATCGTGAATAATTAATCCTGGAGTTGGTCCATCATCAGCTTAGGGCAACCAGGCAGGTGCTGATGTAAATCAATCTATCTCGTTTAGAGATATCCACTATTTTACGAACCAACCTGGACGTTGTGTAGTACCCCGCTAATGCATTCGACGCAGCCGTGCTGTCAACTCTTTCGGATATTCTCTCCACCTACCCTGTAGTAGCTCAATCAATTAACTGCCCTCAGTATAGCCATGATTTATGTTTGTGCTATGCTACACCCATTTTGAAGCATAAAACTAATATATCATACAGAGGTATAAATATCTCTCCTCTGACTCCCGAGTCCGATTTGGATCTGTAAACTGTAAAGATCTCAAGCCCGTCCTCCTAACTTTCTATACCGACCAACTCCAAGACCGTCACTGACAAAATGATATCAAATTTCTTGCCGGTCAGTAGAGCACGTAAGCAGGAATCAATATTCTCCGGGAGGTTTGCTATTCTTCATATAATTAAAGCATGCTCATATATCACCTGCTTACATGTCCCGCTTACCCTTAGCCCGAATGCTGAATTCATGGCGGTTTCTGCACCGTAAGATCAGCTGGCAGCCAGTTGATGTCAATTTTAAAAATTCATGTTTGTTTTATACCATTTCTCTATTAAAAACCCCCTTCGATATGGTTGGGTATGACAAAAATATGGTAACTTTATTTAGTACTATGGTTACTTATTATTACAACAATGTTGAAATAATATATAGTGTAGTTATTTGTAGTATTTTTTATGTAGAGTGGTTAAACTTCAAGGGCAGAAACTGCTTTTGGATAAAACACAATTTATTTAAAAAATAATATTTATTTTTATTATGATAATATTGGTATAGTTCAATTATGTATGGAATAATATATCGGGCAATTGCCGCCACTACTTTGGCGGCACATCTCTGTCCGATGGTCCAAATTTTCGATGACGCTGAAATATAATTGAGCAGTTAATGTACCGAACTGTCTCATCCTTTAGCTCCTGGCTTGTCGCTGGCATATCAACGTACACCTTTTCTTGCAAATAATCTGAAAGCAAGAAGTCCAACGGCGCTAAATCACATGATCTTGGCGGCCAATTAACCTCACCACCATGTGAGAGAGCACGACCATTGAGTTTGTCGCCCAAAAAAGCCATTGTTTCGGTAGCTGTGTGGCAAGTGGTACCATTCTGTTGAAACCACATATTGTCCACATTCATATCTTCCATTTCGGGCCATAAAAAGTTTCTTATCATCTCACGATAGCGAACACCATTCACAATAACTGCCTGACCGATCACATTTTGAAAAAAATACGGCCCGATGATGCCGCCAAATCATAAACCGCACCAAACAGTCACTCTATGTGGGTGCATTGGTTTTTCAACAGTCACTCTAGGATTATCATTTACCCAAATACGGCATATTGACAAATACGCTGAGGTGAAAATGTGCCTCATCACTGAAGATGATTTCCATTTGCTGCCACCATTCTGACCATTGATAACGCTTGGCTTGGCATAGAGGCCTTAGGTCTTGAGTCAGTTATACCTTGTTAACGTGTAAATGCAAGTCTTTATGCATAATGTTCATCAACGACGAGCGTGAGAGCTGCAATGGTTGGGCACGACGACGAGTGGGCGGCTCTTCAACCACACTATCGTGAACAGCAACAATATTTTCTATAGAACGAACTATACGAGCACTGATGTTTTCACATCTCTCACAGACCCGTTGGCTCTTATTTTTGCACGATTTTTCTGATTTTACACACATTTGCACGATTAAATTGAACGAAAAAAATCACGAAGTGCACGATATGAATTTTGATTTGAATTTAAATGTTCATAATGAGCCTGAATAACTTTAACGCGTTGCTCGATTGTGTATCTTTCCATGATTCAAATTGACTTAGTCTCCAATGGAGAAACGCCAAGCGAAATGTAAAAAAAAAACTTAACGTTTAGGTGTGGTTCGCATTCAACATCGGCCCTTAAAATTTAACCACCCGATACAATACTATGGTGAGCCATTTCAATGGCGACTTAAATACAACAATACGAGTATACGAGTAGTGTTATCAGCAACAACCATGTGATTCATCAATACTATGTTGCCCTCATAATATTGTCATCTCAACCACGTATTGTTCTACGTGCATACTCGTTCGTATATGCAAGCGGAACTGTTTGATTTTACCCACTGTACCGAAACAAATCTTAATTTTCTTCATCACTGTATGCATGTTTATTTGTATGTATGTGTGTGTGTGTGTGTGTTGGCTTTTTAATGCAATTTTAAATACACATAAATTTACAAAACAAAGTTGATGTTGTTGCTTGTTTCTTAAACTATTGAAATTATAAAAAGAAAAAAGAAACACACACACACACGCACACAAGTGTCTATAAATAGAATTTCTTTATTTTTGTTTAATTGTACGAGTTGTTAAAAATAGACTTTCCAGGGTTAAAAATAATGTGCGTTTTTTTTCCGAGCAAAAGGTGGTGTGTGTCAGTGTGTCAACTTACGAGTTTTATACATATTTTTAAATTCGAGGTTTCTGTTAATTTAAATTTATGAAAAATCAAAAGCAAAAGGACACTTAAGAAATGAAAGTTTTGTTTTGCATGCAAAATGTATTTTATGTGAAAAGTTTTCTCCTTTACTGGGTTAAAGTGAAGACTTGCAGTGTCTCGCAATGATAAAGTTAATTACTTTTTGTTCATAAAGTTTGTTTTAAAGGGAAAGTTCTTTTGAAAAGACCGTTTGTTTAAAATCTAGAGCAACCACGTGCGAAAACATGTGTTGGGTTGAAGAAGATTAATTGTTGAAAAAAAAGAGTTGAAATAAAGAAATTTTCTTTTTAAGTTAAAAAAATAAAATGGCAAAATTTGTATATTAGGTTTACAACTTTGCTTCCATCGTTTGGCAGCGCTGTAGCGGTAAGTGATAGTCAAAATAAATAGAATGTAAATAGCATACAACAAGCTTAATGTGCTGTTCATAGAACAAAGACGAGCACGAGAACAAAGAAGAGCAACTCGTCTACACTGAAAATAATTCCTTCATTAATATAATGAATTTTGACATTAATCTAATGAAAATTTTCATTATTTTTCGGCCAATGATGGCCTTCATTGGACTAATGAATCTTCTGTCATTAAAAATTATTTAATGAATACATTCGTTGGATTAATGAAAACTTCATTAATTTAATGAAGCATAAATCATAATATTTATGAATACTTTTCATTAAAACAATGAAAAAAATCATTAGGTTAACGTTATTTGTTCATTAGGCTAATGAATGTGTTACATTATTTTTATGAAATATTTTCACTATTTTAATGAATAAATTCGTTGAACCAATAAAAATCTTCACCAATTTGGTGAAAAATTTTCTTCATTCTAATGAAATAAAATCATTAGTTTAAGGAGGAGTTTCATTATTCTAATGACCTTTTTTCATTAGAATTGTGCTACTGAAAAGAAACTAAACAATTTTTTTTATATTAAGCATAAAATAATTTTTTATTGTTTTAATTATAATGCAAAATAAAATTAATAATATTAATACATTAAAAAGGGAATCAAAACATTTTAATTCAACACAAAATAACTGAAAAAATAATATGTAATGTAACATATGTAGACATTTTGGATAATTAAGTATATTTTATTTTTCATACACTTCATAAACTTTGTCTATTGACTTCAAAATCATTTTAAACAATGAACTGGAGCAAACTCATTTATTTTTTTAAAGGTTTGCTTCTGCTTTTGGGAACTTGTGATGTTTTGCTTTTTGAAGAACAAAAAAAAAAGTCCCGTTGCGTGCAAAAACAAAACGTTTGCTTTGGCTATAGAATCTATAGTATAAATACATAATTGTTCACAACGAAGGCTAAGGAAAAAATTAAGTGTGACTTTGTTGTTGCATTTGTAACAGAATAAATATTCCTTTAAGCAAAAAACCAGAGAAGAGCCCATCTCTTTGCTTTTGATTTCAACTATGTAGGTACTTAAAATGAGGGTAGTTTATGAATTCTAATGAAAAGTTTAGTTAATATAATGAACATTTTCATAACAACTAAAAAACTATTGATAAAATAATTTTTTGCACAGTAAATAATGTATAAAATAATTTCCTTTGTCATTTAGTTAATAGTTATAATATATTTATTATCTCACTTTTAATAAATCTCTAAAATTTTGTACCCAAAAAATGGTTTATAACAAATCCAATGAAATTTTCTAATGAAATTATGAAAACCAATGAATCAATTTTAATGAATATTTTCATTAATGCTGTGAATCTTCATTCATGGAACGTAATTTTTCATTCGGTTAATGAAAATTATCTAATGAATGGGGTTCATTGGAAATATGAAGCAAATATTTTTCAGTGTAGAGAATTTGTATGAAAGTCACTAAATGTTTTGAGTGATTTCCATAAAATTTTTTTTAGGCGAGTCGCTCGTCTGTATTCTACAGCACATAAATCAGAAAAGTTACAAGCGCGGCGCATTAACGTCTACAAGGTGGCAACGCTACGGCATGTGACAATTTTTTGCTACTGGCAATATAGTAAGCCATTTACGTCAAGTGCATTGTTTACATTTCTGAATTAAACATTTAAAACTTATTTTGTGAACATAAAAATAGTTCAGATAAAAATAATTTGTAATTGTGAAAAGGTACTTTCATATTTTATAATTAAGGAAAAAGTTACAAATAGTTTTGACAAGCAAAGCTTACCACATGCCTGTTTTTTGTTGTATTGTTATAATTTTGCTCTAGTGCTGCCACCGTGTAGACGTCAATGCACCTTGCTTAGAAGTCAAATTTTATCAAAAATGAATATAAACAAAATGAATATGACAATATGCTATTCTGTTTCGCACTTTGTGCGTAAGAAAAATGGGAGCAATCAAAGCTATTGGGCTAATGTTTATTGTTTTGAATTGACAGAAAACTTAAACTAACTTAAATGCTCAGAGCTAGAAAAGAAAAAAATTCAAACAAAGCAGACACTTTAAAGAAAAGTGCTTTCTAAATGTTTGCTGGTTGCAGGGTTGCCAGAATTTAAAATGGTAAAATCTGCAAAACTCAAGAATTTCTCATGAAAAAATCTACAAAATCTGCACTTTAGTTTCCAAATCTGTAAACTCTTATTAACTTTTCTTATAAATAATTTTAAAAATATTAACAACATATTGATAGAAATTATGCATTTCAGAATATTAAAATACAAATAGATTTAATGAGAAAACAAACAGCTGATGAATGATCATTATATATTTAATAAACTCTGTTAGAATATGAAAATTATGTCAGAATTAGTTGGTTTTATTTTAGATACAACTCTGGGCTGGAGAACAGTTCTCGCATTATCGTAATTATTTCTTAAGTGTGGTCCGGCTTGTCGTTATTATTTAGCCTTCGAGACTTTTGCGTCTCGCTCTCACTGGTTAACTAGTAGCCTCAACTAATTGTGTAAGTTTACAGTTTTTTGAGGTAGTCATTTGTTAACCACGCGGCAACTTCTTATGTGAAGGCATAGGTTATTATAGTTAGTCACAGTATCGCTGCAAATTACTCTTATTACTATCCTGGGCATAAGGTCTTCGTTACTCCGCCCATGCTGTGCATCTTATAGTTAAATATATAAATAAATATTTTGGATAGAGCAGATTTTCAGGATGGTTTAAAGCCATGTCTAAACGGCATATCTTGTTGTCACGACGAAAAACATTTTTCAGGTTTTTTTCTGGTTTCCTTTTGACTCATTTGTTATGTTTTTAAAATTGTTTTATTTTCATTTGACTGGCATCGATATTAGCAAAAAGATGAAAAGAGGCAAACGAATTTTTAATCGCCAATTAAAAAAAAATTAAGATTAAAGAAAAAGACATGACTTACAAATCGTCGTAAAAACGTAACATGATTTTGGTATTATAAAAAAAAGACTTTAAATTCTCGTATAAATAAGCTCATATTATTTTCTAGAAGCTTGCCAAAGTTGCTTTAACAAAGTAACATTTTAAGCTTTGAGTCCAAAAATAATCAGTTGTACGTAGATTTAAACCTTTATAATTTTTTCGAAATTTCGCTTAATTTTCTTACATAACATTCAAAAACAGGTGCAAGATATTTTCGTTTTAACATAATGTAAACAAATGGTAGTAGAAATATAAGGAGAAAAGTACAAAAAGTTACTTTATTATTAAAAATTTTTAAAATCTGCGGCTTTAGGCCAAAAGTCTTCATTTAGTGTTTGTAGGAAAAATCTGTAAAATGAAGATAAGTCTACATTTCTGGCAACCGTGGCTGGTTGATTAGATAGTGGCAGAAGAGAATGTATTAAGAGAAGAGAATTATTAAAATTCAAAAAAAGCTTTTAAGTTTCTTTTTTCTTGATTTATGCTTTTTATACCCTTCACAAAAATGTGATTCCGTTTGTAATTTCTACAATTTTTATTTGCGATCATATAAAGTATATACATTCTGAATCAGAATTAATGGAAAATTCGATTAAGCGATGTCCGCCTTTCGGTCGTTGAAATACCGTTTCTGAGAAAACCATAGACTTAGAAATTTTTTTCTTTCACCATTCTGTTACCCCATCGATTCATGGGTTTAGTATTGAAATTCAGTAAAATCGGTTTGCATGGTTGCAACACATTTTTGCAAGCATATTTTTTTTTTCAAAAATATATTTCTGGCAGAGAAAGGAGGGAAAACGGGATAATTAAAGAACTTATTTTGATAATATGTTTTTTTTATTTTTATTTTCCATCAAGGTAGAGAAGTGTTGAAAAAAAGGATAGTTTGTAAATACTGATTTATAAACACAAAGCCAACAGCACAGTATTTTCTTAATAAATAGATCTATCAATGAAATAAAAAAAAAAAGTTATCCATTACCTACTTTTTGAGATACTGTACCTCAAAGCGGACCAAATTACCTAAAAATGTCCTGTCTTTTTGAACACTGAAAATTAGTAAATTTTGAGGGGCTATATCTTCTAAACCAAAAATCTGATTGTTATATGAGTTGCATATTTGAATTCGTTCGGCGATTTCCTGTAAAATAAGTTTATTTTTGAAATTTTTTAATTTTTGCAAACTCACTTGTTCTACGTGCGCCACTGTGCGACGCTATGATTGTGTGTGTTTTCAGTTATGCAAATGTTCCAGCTAGCATACGTTGTTTATTAGACGATTGTGTTTAATGTACAATCCCCAAAAGAATCTTCTGACGATTATCTGATGACTGACAATAACAAAACCATTTACTTTTTTGATTTCTTTTTAAACATTTTTTGACACGCTCGTCACACAATCTTGGAATGATTGTTAGATGATTAAAAATTTTATTGTTTTTATATACTGTTATTTTTAATTATATTATAAATAGATAAGCAGAATCATATAGCGTTTAATACTTTTTTCTTTATCGTTTAATAAATTTTTGAATATAAAAAGTGTGGGATTATATATAGTGGAATTACATATAGTATGAAAGTATGTGCTGTTTGCTGTATGAATCATACAAGGATTACACAGCTGATTCCTTGAGGAGTTGTAAGATATTATCTACACGTCTCTCAGACGGTTCCCTATACGACTAACATAATAATCTTAAACATAGTCTCAAATTGCGTCTCATAAAAGAATCCGCTTTTGTTACATTTTCTTTCATACCAGGCACTATCTGTGATTAAAAAATTAGTTCGTCGACAATCAAAAACACTCTTCCCAGTAGAGTCTTCGACGATTGAAAATGCTCGCTGGGGTATTTAACTTTTGACGGGATATATTACCAGCCAAATTTTCGCTGTTCATCCTAGTTGAATTTTTAGTGAAAAATTGATATTGATTTAATTACCCTTTCTGCTTTTTTTAATTTATCCAGGACGTCATCCTTGCAACTGATTTATTAAAGGGCTTAATATACTTCTTTAGATATCAGTTAAAAATATTTTTTGGATGAAATAAAAAAAAAATATATCAATAAATAAATTTATTTTAGATATTCAAAATTGCTATTAATCATCATATGTAATACAATTGTTCTAAAGAATACAATTCTTCAGTAGTTATTTTTACACTTATAATGAGTTCTTTGAACTGGTGTGTAAAGTAAAATGGTCAAGTGCTCTTTACACGCTTAAATACATACACCACACAAACACACACACATATAAGCCAAAATTATTTCGAAATATTTTTCATTTGAAGCAATTTATTTTTAATATTTTTGCACTTTTTTTCTTCTTCTTAAATTATATTTTCATATGTTCAATAATTTGTAAATTTAGTCACGAAGTTAAAAAAAAAAGTGAAAACTGTTGGAAAAATCAAGATTTATATGGCTGATTATACAAAAGAATGTCAAAGAGACAGACTGCTTTATTATGTGTCAGTGTTCTTTGGGAAAACAAAGGACTAGAAAAACATTTTAAACGGATATTAATTTTGTTGCAAATATTTGTACGTGATTGTTTTAATAAAATGTACAAAAAAGTGCAAGAAAGTGAATAACTTTTTCGACATTTGTCCAAATTTTAAACAAGAAAATTTTAATGATTTTCTTAACTAGTTGAAATAAATACTACGATACACTATGAATAATAAAATGATATACAAAGTAACAGAACCAAAGCAATTTCGAATTTTAGCTGATTATACTGATCGTACTATTGAAGTCACAGCGACAAATTTAGTAATAAGGAGGACTGATTTGCAAATTGAGAATGGGTCATAGATTTATATTAGCACCGGCCTTGTTGGCCGTATCTGAGGGTGGACCCACACCACGGGGTGAATTATTCATGATTAACCAGCACATGATGAGAACCCATTTGTAAAAAATCGTATAGTGCGGTTTCTGAGTAAGCTCGATATAAACCGAGAAAAGTCATCACCGACAACAAAAGCCATAATTTGAAAGCTAATCAACTCAACCGTCTAATCATCACACCTGATTCCTTACATTACAGAGATCTGTTGCAAGATAACAACACCTCGGGGTTTTATTAGCCCCCAAAACCAGCATTCACCCTAGTTATCAGTGGAACTAATTCGCGTTTCAGCCAAGGCAGACAACTGTGATCAGCACCGAGATGGTCTGCAAGCAGAACCTCTCGGAGGCTTTGCTGATCCCCGCTGCGCCAAGTCAAGTCACTAAACGAGGAGCCAAGCTCCTGGGGAATGACCCAGTCATATGTCATTTGTTGACAAATCTAATGAAGGCTCCACTTACATCCATTCTGAACCAAAATTTTTTGTAACTCTAAAATGTACAACTTCTATAACTGGTTTATCCGCTTGAATTCACATCTAAGCCCATTTGAAAAACAGTGAAAAAAGCCGACGGCCTTTCAGGAAAATTAAACGTGAACCCCAAAAAGTGTGTTTAGCTTTATAGACACCAGCCGTCAAAAATCGAGGACCAAGTGGTTTGAAACAAGTAAGAGTGTACTATATACGGCTGGGCCGAAGCTAAGATACCCTTCACGATAGTTGCGTTATTATATAAAATAGTATCTATCGCAAATTTGAACTAAATATGGTCGGATATGTGGACCGATATCGGAAAAAAAAATTTCATGCAAAAATCTGTTTATACTATATCTCGGGTATATATGGACCGATACCGGGAATTTTAAATTTCTGTATTTTGGCAACCTTCTTTTATAATCAGAACTGCTTTTAAGCAAAAAAAAAAAAAAAAAATATATATATATATATTGTTTCATATAAATATCGGTTTAGACTATGTCATGGGTATATATGAACCGATATCAGAAACTTTAATTTTCTGTATTTTAGTAAATTCCTTTTATACTCAAAACTGCTTTTAAGCAAAGAAATTTTTTTCATGGAAAAATCGGTTTAGACTATAACTCGGTTATATATGGACCGATATCGGAAAATTTCTGTATTTAAGTAACCTGCTTTTAATACCAGAACTGCTTTTAAGCAAAAACATTGTTTTTTAAGTTCGTTTACACGACATTTTTATGCAGATGTAGGCTATATCTCGGGTAAAGATGGACCGATAACGCAATTTTTCATTTTCATTATTTTAGTAACGTCCTTTTATAATCAGAACTGCTTTTAAACAAAAGAAGATTGTTTCATGAAAATATCGGCTTAGACTTTATCCCGGGTACATGTGGACTGATATCGGAAATTTTCATTTTCTGTGTTTTGGTAACCTTCTTTTATTACCAGAAAGGGTTTTAAACGAAAAGAGTTATTTAAGTTCGCTTACGCGACATTTTCATTAAAAAATCGGTTTAGACTCGGAAATCGGGGAACTTTTTTGTGTGTTATAATTGCCATTTTTAATAATATTATTAAGTTTGAAGCAAAAAAAAAAAAATTTTTTTTTTATTTTTCATGCCAAAAAAAAAAAAAAATAGCTTTTTTCGGAATTTTGGATATATCTCAGTTATACGTGAACCAATTTTACTGGATTTAAATAACACACCCATGAATCGATGAAGTTATAGAATGGTAAAAGAAAAAAGTTTTTAGGTCTAATGGTTTTCTCAGAAACTGTTTTCAATGGCCCACAGACGGACATCGGTTAATCGAATTTTCTATAAATTGTGATTCAGAATATGAGTATGTATACTTTATAGGGTCGCAAATGCAAACTGTAGAAATTAAAAACGGAATCACCAACATTCAACATATTTGTGAAGGGTATAAAAAAAAATCTACTAAATATTAATATAAACAAATAAATTATTATGCTAAATGTCATTGCATTGCATGAATATGTTTTTATACTCGTACATCTCATCTTAAGTTTTACAGTCTGTAGTTTTTGTCAAGAACCAGAAGATTTTTTATTTTATTTTTTGTTTTAAGTACGTGCCACACACTTTAACTGCAGCTATAAAACTAAATTCATGAGTTAAATAAAATTATATTAAATACATAAGTATCTCATGTTATTCTGTTCTATTCTAATGCCATTCATACATCCACTAATGAATTATAAGTATCTTTAAGATTAATTTAATTTATCGCTTATTAAGTTTTAGTGGCTGCGGTTAAATTGCACAAGTACGAGTAAATAAATAGTCGTTTACGGGTATAAAATGTTCTTACGCACATGAAAAATGCCACTGAGAATACTCTGTTTTGTCATATTTATTGCATATAACTTACTTATATGTGTGCATTTTGCAAATGTGTGTGGTGTGTACGATGTGTGTGTGTGTGTGTACGTTTTGCATTTACGTAGTACGGATACTTGTTTAAGCTGCATCATAAAAATATGACTAGAATTCGTTGTATCCCACAGCCACTTAAATAAACAAAAGATACTTGTAGATGTAGTATACATATGTACGAGTGTATATTATAATAGAAACTATAAAATCATTTAGATAAAAATATTCGCAGATAATTACCAAGATGTGTGTTGATTTACATATTGTTCATTTTTAGTAAAAATATCATATTTATATTATTAATATCTTTGTTGAAAGATTAAATTTAAACTTACTGTGCTATATAAAAAAAATAAAAATACTTTAAAAAATATAAAGTAATGTTTAACAAAAAGTGTACTATTCGTCTACTATAAACAAAAAAAGCTTACTTTACTTTCAAAAGCCGGTTCTAAAGTTAAACAGAGAAAAAGCTGTTTTTAAGTAAATTAACATAACTCTAAATAAATCAGCTGTTCGCCGTCAAATGATCAAATTTAAAAAAAGATATTAGTTTTGAGAATAAAAAAAAAAAATTGGTATTAAAATAAAAATTAAAAAAATACACTCGTATATATAAAATGTCTACATTGAAGACATTGACGTCGCCTTTGTCCCCCATTTAGAGCCAGTTCAACTTAGAACCAACATTTATTTTAACTATAGTTAAAAAAAGTGGCTAAAATTTAAGTTGTTTTTAAAAAGGACCGACTTCAGTCTTTGACTATAGTTATAGTCCACTGTCTTTTATAGTCAATCCTTGCAAGATGAAACAGAACTAGGGCTGGACGATGCTTTCCAAACCATTTGACAAAAAATTATGCCAGGTTGTAGAATCTGTTTATTTTCACAGCTATTTTTTCTATGCTCTCGATTTGCAGCAGAAAAAGTTTCAATAATGTTGCCATACTTTTAGTAAATTTCATATATTTTGTAAACAAAACGAAAGCTTCAAGAGCACAAAAAAAATAAGATCAAAAGAAAAAGCTTTCTTTACCTAACAAGCCAGGAACATTAAATCTGGAACCAATTTTAGTTTTTTGAGAGTCTGTTCTGAAACGATTCGCCCACTTTGAATACTTGTTCTGGACAAATAAAGCTACCATATGAAATAACTATAAAAACGAGGCGTCTTACTGTCACGAGGTGGCAGCTTTTCCATTTCTGAAATAAACTTGAGTGCGCGCTCATACAAAAATGTTTTAAGGCAGTTTACTTTTATTTTTTACAATAAACAATATAGAACATTTATGTATACACTGTATTTTTAATAAATATATATGTACATATAATATGATCTGGCAGCTCAGTTCAATTTTGCTTGAAAAATTAAAGTAGCTGGCAGCGCAGTTCAATTGGTTCGGAGGTGAAAATGTGCTTCATCACTGAAGATGATTTTCTTCGAAAATTGGTCATCACCTGTTTCCATTTCTCGTCACCATTCTGACCATTGGCGACACTTGGAATGGTCAAGAGTGTTTGAGCCCATTGCACCTTGTCAGCGTGTGCATAATGTTCATCAACGGCTAGCGTGAGATGTGCAATTGCTGGGCACGACGACAAGTTTAGGTGCAGGGCTCCTTATGGTGCTACGGCGAATAGTAGCAACATTTTCTGCAGAACGAGCTATACGAGTAAGGTCTGGTATTTTCACATGTCCTGCAGACCCGGTATGTTTAAAGTTTTGCACGGGTTTTTCGAGTGTACACGTATATGGACGATTAAATTGAAAACATTCTAAATGTTCGAAAACATGAAAATTCTTAGTTTTTAGCGCTTACATGCCCTGATACACTATCCTACACGATCGTACGATTCATTCACAGGAAATAGTTTTAAAAGTCTGGCCGACTTTACAAAATCACGCTATTATACAAGTATGATTGAAGGAATTTATATAATTAGTAATGAAATTAAAAACTATTATAACCTTAATAATAATTTCAGTATTTTAATATATTCAATACTCTCATATTTTTCACAAAAAATACCATTCTAATCGCATAGAAACCATAATTTTATGAAAATTTTCATAAAATTTTTCAAATCGCATGTTTTGTCAAAAACTTTGCCACAAAGTTGCATGTTTAGTACTTTTTTAGCACACATGTTATATTTGGTAGATCGCACAATCGTGTAGGATAGTGTATCAAGGCCTAAAGTAAATAATAAACATTTGAAAACAAATAAACAATTTGTGTAGGGTGATACGATTTTTTTACAGTTGGTTTTAAATATAATTGTAGCCAACAACTAAACAAAAATTTGAATATTCTTATACAAAAAATTAATTTTTTACAATTATATTCTTGAAAAAAGAAAAACCAGGGTCAATTGTGATTTTAGCGCCATCTGCTAGTGTAGATTCTACATTTTTAAAGAGCAAAAAGTAATATTCAAAATGGTGCTTTTTTGAAAATGTATCATCTTACTGCCATGTTATTTCATGTTTATTAAACTCTTATTGCACACATTTCTATACAAAATTTGTCTAATAAAAGCTTAATAAATATGAAATATTTTTTATAAATAATATCGTTAATGTTTACTTTTACAAAAAGTTTTATCAAATCAAATTTTTTGAAAGGTTAATAAATTTCTAACGTCCTTATTTAAAAAAATTTTGATTATTTTTAAATAAGGCAGTTAAAACATATTTTTAAAGAAATATTTTATGGTTAATTTTGTTAAATGGTTAACTACATACATAATCACATTAAAAAGCAAATGATTACTTACGACTTAAGACAACCTTCATCCGTTTCAAAGCAGATTTTACAAAATCCGTAATTTTCCACAACTTTCTTTCCACGGATGTGGAGAAAACCAAAATAATTCCAACACTCGGATTGGCCTCCTTCACAAACAACATTTGCAGCTTCTTTAACTTCTTTTTTGTTTGTTTTAAAAGCTTGCTGTAGTAAGAAATGTCAGCCGAAGCCGGGAAACAATTCTTAGCATTATCATCACTTTGTTCATCAGAATCTGACAAAGATTCTGCAATAATGTTTTTATTTTCTTGAAAAAAATATGTATTTATACACTTTTGTGGCATTATAAAAAATTTAAATTTTATTTCACTTTTTTATTGCGTTTAATTCAATATTTTAGTTTTATTTCACTTTTTATTAATATATTCTCACACTACTGGCTTCACGGTTTATATGAGTTTAAAATAAAACCTATTTTAACAACAGCAAGAACTGCTGCACTGTAAGCAACCTTCGGGCAAAATGAACAGATTTTACTTTTTATATAAATTTTGGCGTTTCTCTAATCAACATTTGATGTAAATCTGGTTGCTTGGCTACACCTTTTATAATATTGTATGAATAACGGGATTTTTTAGAATTCAACTCGCGTATGGAACATAAATTAATCTTACCTTTTACACAGTTGCTAATTTAGGAGTAAAATCGCACAATAATATTTTGTATATACTTCACATGTAATATACATTTATAATTTTATTTCTCACAAACAAAAATATAAAAAATCAGTTAATAAACATTTTTGAGATTAACTGGCTAATTCGACTAAATTAAATAAATCGGCTGCCATATATAGGGTGTTTTTTTAAGCCCGATAGAACTTGAAATTGTAAAAAATAACACAAAAAATTAAATTGTAATCAAAATTTTTTTTTATTCGAAAGAAAATGATTTCGGGCATATGGGCACCGCGGCTGTTCTTGACGAAGCGCATTCTGGACGTCCAATTTTGGGCCACTTTTTCGAGCACTGCTGGCCGTATCATTTTTGAAGAAATAAGGTCCGATGATGCCACCAGCATGAAAACCGCACCAAACAGTGCATTTTTCTGGATGTAATGGAGTCTGTAGGGTCTCTTGTGGATTGGTCTCACTCCATATGCGGCAATTTTGCTTATTAACAAACCCGTTAAGCCAAAAATGCGCCTCGTCGAAGTCGTCTATAAGTTGCGCGAATCGACGACTGATTTTCAAAGTAAATTTGGATAATTTCGTAGCGTTGTTCAAGCGTGAGTCTATTCATGATGATTTGTCAGAGTATACTGAAACAAATAAAAAAAATGTTTCATCAAAATTTAATTTTTTGTGTTACTTTTTACAATTTAAAGTTCTATCTAGCTTAAAAAAACACCCTATATAAGCCGATGCAAGCCGCTTGCGTCGGCCGGCGGCTAGCTATAAAAAAAGTGTCGGCGGCGGCTCTTAGCCGGCTGCGAGCTGGACGAATTGAACCTCTGGTGTAGAATACTGGCAAACACAAAAACTTTTTTAAACGTATTTTGATATCTGTAGAGCAATTCACTAACCTGTCTTAACGCTAATAAAATTCGTTTAGAGAAATTAACACTAATATTAACGTTTTCGCGATTCTGTAACGGGTTTTAACATTATTTGCCTTCTTTTTAAATCAGCTGTTTTTATAGTCCGACTGATTTGCATTAACTAAACACCAATTATTTTTGCGGTGTTTATTTTAACAACAGCGTGGTTAAAATTTCTGTTAGTATAACTAACAGAGTATTTGGCATACGAGTTGTCGTAAAATCAGCCTACTTTTAGCGCTCCAACAGTCGGTCGGCGTGTTCTCCGTGAGGACAACTTATCTTACTTAAAAAATATTTGATATTTTATCAGGCACTATCGGTGTCACAACACAAATAAATTTTTACTTACGAGTATACCATCTTAAAGATACATATTTATAATATTGTAAATCCTGTTCTATATATACATACAAAAAATTTTACTTGGAAAAACCCGTATTGAAAAATAATCATAAACAAACTTATGACGATTTCGCTCAGAGCATATTCTTAATAACTTAATTTTGTTTGTTTATATTAATTAACCGATATTCTACTCCTACTCTACTGACTGATTTATTGTTAAATAAAAAGTGTCTTTTTTATAAACAAACCTTTTTACAAACTCTAGAGCAAAACTTGTTCCAGTAATAACGTCCTTGCTTTAAACTTGAAGTGTTGTTGGTCGATGTTACCAGTTGCTCAGAAAAGATATGGTTTCTCTTCCATTAACTATTGGTAATGAGAACAATGTTTTTCTCATACATGTTCATTTGAGTTAACGGTAGGCAATGAGAAAAGTTTGAATTTTGTTGTTATCATATTTGCTAATATAAATTATGTCATTGGAAAAAATTGAAAATATGTTTTAAAGGTTCTTTTTGGAAGTGAAATATCTTTTGGGACTAAAATTCGACTGCGGGGTTTTATTTGTTTATGCAATTCGATTTTTTATATAAAAAAATAAGTATATTAATAGGTGCATTTCTTTATTCTGCTTTGGTATCCCGCTGGATCCCAATTTGCAAGCAAATCGTTCCTATACTTCAAGATACTTTTATTTACTTTTTCTTTGGACTAGTTTGGCCAATCATTAAATAATCAGCTGTTTGAGGAATAAACGAGAACAATTGATTTGAATCACTTCATATACAAATTATTTCAATGCTTTTGCGTTGGTTAGGTTTAGGTTGTACAGGCCGCCAGTTTCATGAAACCAGCCCACTTGGGTCCTTTTGGCCCCGTTGTGTTGATGCTTTTGCGTTAGTATTGAGTAAAAATAAGTGCAAAATTTGAATGTCCATTTGAATAGACCGTAGCATCAGCGCAAGCGGGGGATCGTAGCGTGGGGGCTACGAAACTGCAGACCGGAATTTAGTGTCATGACGTCCTTTAGCGAAGCACAAGGAGCATTTTGCAACAATGATTCTGCGACCGAAGCTAAACGCAAGTTTTTTTTATCATTTCAATATTTGCGATAGGAATCATTCTCCAATTATTCAAACCATTAGTTAGAGCGAGTACGAGCATCTTTTCTAGAACAACTCAAACTTTCTACTCGTAAAGAGTTTAAGGTTTTAAATACGCCGCGATCGCATCTAAATCGTATTTTATAATAAGATGGAGTAACATGCCATACGTCAAATGACTTGTTGGCTGCAGTTCGTCAAATTTATGGCCAGAGAATGATATCGTAAAGAGATAACATTAACTGGCTACGGCGTAACGCCGATTTATCTCCAATGAATGTTTTCCTTTTGGGATATCTAAAAAGCAAAATTTTCAGTAACAACCCGACGATCATTACTGAACAAAAGGAAAATATTGGCGAGGAAATGCAAATAATTTTAACTGATACTTGCACATAGATCCGCCATAGACAATTTGATTGCATCAGTGCCAGAGAGAACAAGGATCGCATGCAAGTGATGTATTTTTCAAAACATTAGCTTTCGTAATAAATAAATAGTTTTATAAAGATGTGGCTATTGGGTTTCTATTGATCATTTCAAATACTAAGAGACTTATAGTCCACCTTGTACCTTAAAAATCCAAAAATGTTAAAGAATCTAACTAATTAGTATTCATGATAGATATTTCCACCTTTCGGAATTTTTTCGAGTTTGAGGCACTAATCAAACTAATTTTTAAAAGCAAATTCCAATTTTCATTCCAGCTTTAAAACATTGCATATGTTTTTTGTCTTAGAAATTTTACTTTCTGCATTCTTAAAATTTCAGCATATTTTATCTCTGTTTGAGAGAAACTTACCATTGCTCTCATTTGCGTGGAACTTACGAAAAAGTACGCAAACACAACTAATATAGCATGAAAATCGAATTGAACTGTTAATTAATAATGATGTAGGGGTTTTTATAAAATTTTCTTAAAACTTATTAACAACTAATTTATGTTGATTCTGACAAAGGGAATTTGCATTATGATTGCCGCAATGCTAATTGAGGGTTAAATAGAAATCTGTGTTTGCTAAGCTTAGGAAAGAAAATAAATATTTTAAATTCAGCTTCATCAAAGACAGCATAAATGCTTTGAACATAATTGCAAGCTTGAAGTTTGTTCATGTACGCTTGCTAACTTTTTTAATTAAAAAAAACGTGTTTTAATTTCTTGTAAAAGTTGTCAGGTATTGTATCATACCTTGCCAATTTCAGTAAGTTAAGACAGATTCACGCATGTTGTGTGAACGAAGTTTAGGTGCAGACAAACATTTTGTACTGACAATGTTTCGAATAGTTTGCTTGGAAAATCAAAATTATGAGTTTTACGGTGTTGTAGGACAATATGGTAGCAACAGAAAATATGGTAGCAACAGATTCAGTTCTATGGTTCTATGAGAGCACTGTATCTAAGCGAACCGATGCCGCACGGGTTAGCGGGGTGAACGGACTGGATTAATTTATCAGGCTTTCGGGTAGGTTTAGATCCGAAATGTTGGAGAAAATGTAAGTCTCATAGGCTGCACTGCTCCCTCAGGCAATACAATGGTACCAAGAAAGGACCCCAGCGGGCTGGTTTCATGAAACTGACGGCCTGTACAACCTAACATAACCTATGTGTATGCCGAAGTAGATTTTGTTAAATGTACTCAATGAGTCTCAAAGCTGAGCTAATTACCTTTTAGGCCACGAGTGAAGGGACAGATTATTGAGTATGGGCTTTCTTGTGCTAAGCAAAGACGAAAGTAGTTTGGTGCTGTGTGAACGCCAAAGAAAGTTTAGGGAAGAAAATATAATGAGAGAATGCCAAACTACATACATATGTAGAAAAAAATATTGTCCGGACAAAAAAGTTTTGTAGCCTGCTTAGGCAACATGGGTAAATCCATATTTAGGTGTCCTGTCTTATAAAAAATCCAATTTATTTCGGGTATCTTCTTTAGATAGATCAATAATAATAATTCACGTATGAAATTTTCTTCAGATCTTTTCAGTCAAATAAAGTTAATTTTGAAATGTCTTTTTTTATTGTCAATAAAAATTAAAAAAAAAAAAAAAAAAAATGATTCACAAAACCAAAAAAAAAAAAAAAAAAAAAAACGCGCATATATTATTCTAGTGCATGGAAAGTTAAAACAACTTTTAGTGATAATTATTTATCAATATTCAACTGCTCCCTTAATTTACATTTCATTTTACAACTTCCTTCTTTACGACCTTGAATATGCTGTAAATAATCTGTTTCTACCAGCCAATAATTGCAAATATTTATGAAAATTGTTATGAATATTTGCTTAAAAGGGATTTGAATTACAGGTTAACAAATTTACAACAACTTTAAATGTTTCCAAACAAAAACAAGAAAAAATAGAAACAATATTTAGATAGAAACACAAAAGGCTATCAGTTTGAATATTAATCTCATTTATTAATCTATCTTTTCATTCAGAGCAACAATTTAAATGAGTGACGAGACTACAGCAATGTAGGCAACAGATTGTTTATTGTTGTAGCCGGTGTAAATGCATGTGTGTGTGAGAATGTGTGGGAAAGTGTGAGAGATAAACGTTAACCGTTACTGCGCAGAAACCAAAGAGATAATAAAAGAAACGAGAGGGTCACGGAAAAGTTATTTTGATTCAATCACCAATCATGGCGTCGCTTGAAATTGTATCTCTTGTGCCGAACTACTGGAAAAGGAAATACTTATAAAAATATTTGCCCACATTAACGATTCGACAAAATTTTTGGCATGATTTGTTTTGGCAACTCTTTTGTTATAATATATTAACATAGAACGAATAGCTCTCTGCTGTACATATTTGGATCTATTTTGTGGAAATAATACTAAAGAAAGTTAATTACGGTTACTTTAAACTGTTTGAAACTATGTCAGACTTTTTCAATATCACAAAAAATACCACCATTGGCCCTGTTGGTCTGTTACATAGGCTATTAAATGCCGGTGGTATCAATTACGCAAATCGCTTAAATTTTTAGATGTTCTGACAAACGTATGCGCAAGAAGTATGGTTTTGCGATTTGAAATCGCCAAATAGGTGTTTTAGAACGTGTATATTTCTTAAAATGGGCGTCTTCAACTCGTATGTGTATATTGAAGTGAACTAATTGAATTTGCTAAAACTGCACTTGAAAAAGGAAATAAAATTATTCACAATTAAAATTTAATATGTATTCTTTTTATTTTAGTAAAAAATTTAAAGAGTTTTACACATTTTCAATTATAAAAACCAAATTAAAAATGTCTCTATTTGTTGTCAAATTATTTTCGTTTTAAGCACCCCATACACGTTTCAACTCAGTTGGCAAATGAGTCGGTTGTTGTCAAAATCAAAGCGTATATGGCTTTGTCAGTTGATTAGTTTGGCAGTTGTCGAGTTGGTTAAAGAAAAAATAAAATATGTTGTTTTTTTCAAGTCGCCTAGCAGGTCTTTCAATTCGATTGTGCTGTGTATGTTCGAGTCTCTTGATCAGTTCTCAAAATTTATATTTGTAGTATTTTTGCAAAGAGAACGTTATATATTTTTAAAATTGTCTTTAATTTAATTTAATGTAATAGTTGAATGAAAATCTTTTAATTCACTTTATGAAGTGTGTGGGCAATAATCAATTCAATTGAAAGACTTAATTCACAATTCAATTGAAACATGTATGGGTCGCTTTATATAACTACCATGTACATATATGTATGTATGTAAAACAAATGTATTTTTTCGTAAAAAAACTCCGAAACGCCAGTAAAACGCGAGTTCCTTACAACATCTTAAAGATAGTTAGGCGTTTTTCAGAACGCTTTGTGATTTCAGATCGCGCGTTTCTCAGAACATGAATGTTAGACAATTTTTCAAAAATTCTACCAGTAAAATACATGTGATGTTTTTCGGTGTTGTATTTATTGTAATTCTGCCACTACCTGTTTAAAGCTGCTTTGGTATTTATATAAAATGAAAAAAAAATCTTAGTTTTTTAATTGAAAATTTGTAAAATTCTTTCAACTTTTTATTCAAATAAAAAGAAAACATATTAAATCTTTTACAAATTCAGTTTTAACAAATTCAATCACCAATTTTACACGATATGCGTTTTCCAGAACACCTCTCTTCGATTTCAAATCGCAAAACCATCTGGCAAGTTCAGAGAAATGCAAAGCGCTTAAATTTAGAGTTTTCAAATCGGTGTTCTGAGAAACGTATAACGCAAGAAGTATGTTTTTGCGATTTGAAATCACCAAATAGATGTTCTGGAAAACGCAAATTGCTTAAAATTTGATGTGTTTTCTTTTCGCTTCAATAAAAAGCTGAAAGAATTTTACACATTTTCAATTAAAAAAACTAATTAAAAATTTTTCTATTTGTTGTCATTTTTTTTCGTTTTACATGACTACCACATACATATATACGTATGTAAAACACATGTTGTACTTTTTCGGAAAAACTCCGAAACGCCAGCAAAACGCCCGTTCCTTAGAACACCTAAAAATCAATTAAGCGTTCTTCAGAAAGCTTTGCGGTTTCAGATCGCGCGTTTCTGGGACCATGGTTGCATATTTTTTATGTTATACTTTCCTCAGAATACCTATTCGGCGTTTTCTAATCGAAAATGCTAAATTTAAGCGATTTGTGTTTCTCAGAAAATGCCTGTTGATCTGTTCAATCTAAATACGAATTGTGATCACCAAGCAATGACTTGTAGGGTAATTGCGCTTATACCATTACATACTGAGGGTCCTCTCTATGAAGACCACTGGTCTATATTATTTATATTCTACCCATAATAATAATAACAATATTAAGAATATCAACAATAATTTAAAAAAAATCTATTTAAACAATTTTTCCGTCATCTTTCGTTGATGATTTTATCAATTCCAGAGTGATGAGAGATGTTTATGATGACGATGGCGATGGTGGTGGAGGTGGTGGTGGTAGTGGTGCAAACGTTTAACAACATTTTCACAGTTGCAACAACAAACTTTATCTACTGCAAAAACAAGTAAACACAATGGGGTATTAGGCTGCAAAAATATATACACACAGCAATATCATGTACCACAACAAACTGGCAACTAAAACAGCAGCCAACAACGCAGACATTCAACCAGCAGCAAACAACCAAGCTAGCAAGCAACCAACCAACCAGTCAGCCAGCCAGCCAGCCAGTCGAACAGCCGGAGCACAGCCCCAACTCAATACTCAGTAAAGAATATCCGACAAAGTGAATTCAATGTTTCAATCAGTCATAGCCTTACGTTCGAGCGGAAAGGCAGCCGAAACGCCGGTTTAATTTTTAAGAATTTCAAACGAATTTTCTTTTAGGGAACAACATTTATTTCAAATTATACGATTTTTTTTCTTTTGAAACTCGCCTGTTTAGACGAAAAAGTTTTGAAAATTAAATAAAAGTGATGTAAAATATTATTAACTAAGTTTTTCGATGTTAACGAATTTAATATTCTTTAAACAACAGTTAGGACAACAAATTTTTAAGTAGAACAACAATTTTTTTTTAAGCAACGAATAATAATTTTTTTAACGGTAAAAAAAATTACGAGTGTTGGCGTTGGAAAATGCATGAATTGAAAATTTTTATTAAAAGTACAAAAATAAATTAAACATTTTATTAATAACAAACAAGTAACGAAACCAAAAATAAAAATAAAATAATAAATAATATTAAAATATAAATAAAATATTTAAAAAAAGAGAACAAGGAAATTAACAAATGGAATAAAATAAAATGTGTTTGTTTTGAATTGCTAAAATTTTAACAATTTCCCGGCTAAAAAAAAATATAAAATATAATGAAATTTCAAAATATTAATATATAAAAGTAATTTAATAAAAAAAACGGTATTTTGTTAACTTTGTGTTCTTTGATTAAATATAAAATTTCACATCTGTGTCTCATCTCTAGCATCAATTTTCTCTATTAAAAAAAGTTAAATATTAGAAAAAAGTCAGAAAATAATTCAGTGTTTGTTTATGTGCAAAAACAAGTGAATATATTAATTATTGTCTAAACAAAGATAAAAATATTGTTTTGTTTGTAAAAAAAATTATGGTTTATTAAATATGCATAAATTAAAACAATAAAAGGCAAAAAAAAAAAAAAAATTAAATAAAATATAAAAAAAGAAATAAAAAATAAGTGGAAAAAATATTAAAAAAAAAGAAAAACAAATAAATAAATTTTTTTTTAATACAAAAAATTGTTAGCAAATTTTCTTTACTTAAATAAAATTTTAATTTAATTAGAAAAAAAACAACAACTAAAACGAAACTCTTTTGTGGATTAAAATATTTGACAAAAGGTGCGTACGATTGATTTTCACACCGATGTTTTATTTTTTATATATATTTTTTTTTTGGACCCGTACTCAGGGGATGACCCCTACATATGCAGTGCGTTGTATCATAGTACTAGGAAAATAGGTTTTGAGGAGGGTGAAAGAGGGAGTAGTGTTTGACTTGAACTTTCCAACGTTATAACAGACAGTAAACACGTCTGCAGGAAACTTATTCCACATGCGAAGCGTACGGCTGAAAAACGAATTCTCTCTGTAATGCGTAGCACAATTCCCCGGGCAATCGACCGCAAATGTATGAGCTCTCCATGATAAACGCGTGCTACTTGAAAATGTGCCAGTTTCGGGAACAAGAACCCTAATCTCGTCAGAGAAAAATTCATTGTAGTAACGATAGAACAGAGTAACGCATCCCACACTGCGTCGATGCTCCAGTAAGTCAATAGAGTTGGATACTCTACTGTCACCGATGAGCTTCTTCACCCTCTCCTGCACACGGTCGAGTAACCACAAAATAGACTTTGAGGCTCCGGCTCAAACAACCATTTTCGGTCGGATGTAGGTGGTATAAATAGTAAGGAGGTCAAGTCAGATGGAGTGAAGTACATCTTACACCGTTTCAAAAACCCGAGGCACTTGATTGCTTCTTTAGAGACATGGAAAATGTGTTCAGTTCAGCGAGTATCACACTGTATCTTCATTCCAAGAACATCATGAGCATCAGACTCCTCAATATTTATACCATCCATGAGTGCAGATGGGATGAAGCAGCATTTGCGGTCGTATGTTTGTGTGTTAATAAACAACACTAGGTCTTACGAGCGTTGAAGGCGACCCTGTTTATACGACCCCATTCGGAGATTAATAGAAGATATTTTTTCAGTGAATCGTTCATATTTAACCTCTTGGCAGCAATCTCTCATAGGCTGTCTATACGAGTAGCTTGACATTTTATAGAAGCTGCCCTATTCATCAGTAGACTAGGAATCATTTGCTGCAAAATGTGAAATATCGAGTTAATTGTTAAACATATTTTTCAAATCATTATAATTAGATTTTTCTTCTATTACCGGTGAAGGTGTTTTCTTATCTTAAGTAGTCTCAAGTTAATTACACTTAAAGATAAAGAAACAGAAACTGGTGTTAATAACTATTTTGATGGCCATTTGTTTAAATGTTTATTAGCTGTTAAAATAAAAAACCATAATAAAAATTTATGTTAACAAAACAAAAGTTCTGATGACAAAAACATGGTGATTCATATTGATGGTAACTTAATTACCGAATTAAAACAGGATTTTATATGCAATAAACATACCTTAAAGTCTAAAATTATTTCTAGGATATTTGCAATAAATTTTTGCAGCTCAAGGTCCTTTTTGTTTTTTTTAAATTTGTTATTTTTCATTCAATTCAAATATTTGATTGGTGCTAAGAACACAACTGCGACGTTTGACGAATTTTTGGTCGCGAATATTCGTCGCCAAAAATAGAACACAATATGAAAATGCACACAATCGTGGTGTCGGTCTAAATTCGTTATACTCAGCGAAAGTTGAAATAGATTTATTTCTAATTGTTTCGCCAGCGAACGACGAATAAAACGGTATAAGGTGACCAGGTTTCTTATATAAAAAAATATTTTCCTCGAAATAATACTTTTTATATTTATATTAATCCATTCGTATCTTGATCCTAGTTGTTCGACCTTTTTTTAAATATAATTGTTGTTTACTTGAGCTTGAGGTCACTTGTTTCAAAATTATTCGTTTTATTAATGTTTCGATATTTCGACACCCCCTTGTGTGTCTTCTTCAGGAAGAAGAAGAAGAAATTTTCCTGAAGAAGACACACAAGGGGGTGTCAAAATATCGAAACATTAATAAAACGAATAATTTTGAAACAAGTGACCTCAAGCTGAAGTAAACAACAATTATATATTAATCCATGTAATAAACAATTTATGAAAATGTTCTTAACATATAAAGTACCTGAGATAATTTGTTCCGAAATCCCTCTATCGGATGGGAATTATAGGATTTATTTATATACATCTAATATGGCCTTCTTAGTATTTATATTCATTTTATAAATTTTTGCTTTCACAATTTTTAATTTTTTCTCTACACAAAAGTTCGTTGATATCGTGCTTTACACGACGAATATTTGCTAGTGAATCCGTCGCGATGGGCGAAATTCGTCGATTGTCGCAGTTGTGTTCCTAGCATGAATTTTAAATACACAAACAAATTTTCCTGAAGAAGTCTTCCGATGGAAGACGAAAAACTGAAAAATGAAATTAAAAAGCTTAAAAAAAACAAAAAGGAGCTTGAGCTGAAAAAAAATTATTGCAAATATTAAATCAAATAAAGGTCAAAGCAGCTAGGATCAATATTAAAATTATATCTGAGATTGAATTGAGGCGTTAATTGCGATAATCTCAATAATAGTTTTTGTGTGAATAGTACATAGCATTGATGATAAAATGCTAATAGATATTTATTTGTTTATGCCTATGGAGAATAACTCCTTACAGGCAGATACTATATATGTACACGCATATAAGTTTAAACAAATTTCAAAAATTTATAAAAAATAACTAATTACTGGAATTACAAAAATTTATAAGCAATAGAAAAAATTTTTAATTACTGGAATTTAATTCTAAGATTATACTACGCTGTTCGTACTGATCATTTAAACAACAACATAATCTACGGAAGGGATCTGCATACGCAAAGATAATAGGCTTTGTTAGTCCCAATCTCAATTAACTGATCTAGGGCAAGTATGTAGTTCTTTAAAATCACTTGAATTTGGCCAAGATAAAAACTAGAATCTAGTTTTTAGTTTTGCTTTGAGGTTTTCAAGGTTGGACTCAGTCAAGAATTACGAGGGCGGATTGATATAGAAGCTACCTAAGTAGGAAACAAACATTTCTATCAAAAACCATTTATTTCTAAACATAGTCTCCTTTTAGCTCAATGCACTTACGAGTAGTAAGACAATATCCCAACTTTTTTATACTATCTGAATAATACGATTTTTGGATCCCCTCAAAATACGCGTTAGTTTCGGTAATGACTTCTTCGTTTGAGATGAATCTTTTTCCTGCAAGCCATTTTTTCAACTTTGGAAACAGAAAAAAATCATTGGGAGTTAAATCTGAACTATAAGGCGGGTGGATGATCAACCAATTCGAAGTGTATTTCACATAATTTTAGCATCGTATCTAAAGCTGTTTGAACCGGTGCGCTGTCTTGAAAAAAGATCATTTTTTTCTTCTTTAAATGTGGCCGTTTTTCTTCATCAATCAATTGCTCCAATAATCTACGATAATACTTTCTTGTGATTGTGGCTCTTTTTCAAGATAATCAACGAAGAATATTCCGTGTGCATTCCAAAATACAGTGGCCGTAACCTTGCCACCCGATTTCAATGTTTTCGCCTTCTTCGGAGCACTTCCACCAGCTTCCAACCATTGTTTCGATTGATCTTTGTTTTCAGGGGTGTAGTGGTGGACGCACGTTTCATCAGTTATCGACGCCAAAAATCAACAGGATTACGCTTTATCATGTCGAAACACCGCTGTGAGGTGTTCTTTCCAATTCGTTCTTGTTCGACACTGAGCAAACGCAGCACCCATCTTGTCGATAGCTTTTTCATATGCAAATGTTCATGCAAAATATTGAATACGCGTTCAAATGATATGTTTACCATTTCAACAATCTCACGTAGCTTGACTCGGCGATCATTCATAACAATATCGAGGATTTTCTTGATATGTTCTTCAGTAACCCCCTCTTTTGGCCTTTCAGTTGCAGGCATTGTTTGGCAAAAATTGTTACCTGTGTGAGCCTCGTTAGCCACACAGGGGCTGACGGAATGAATAATTCACTCCGTAAATTTGATCCATCATCAGATAAGGCCGTAAAGGCAGGTGTTGATGTAAATCTTTTTCACTACTGTGCTTGCTCGGCCGCGTTTAAACTCAACAATCCAATATTTTACCATGTAATCTGACTCTGCGTAATGTTTATCGAGGTTTTCTTCTGTCTCTTTCGCCGTTTTCCCTTTCAAATAATAGTGTTAAATCACTGCACGAAACTCACTTTTTTCCATTTTTCAAGAAATACAAAAGTTGCTTACTTCAAACGACTACAGCAAATAAACTAATCGATGAGAATTTATGGGTAGAATTTTAACAGCTGATGTTTGTGCAGCCATCTAGTGCTAGGTAGCTTCAATATCAATCCGCCCTCGTAGTAGTCGCTATATATTTATAGTGAAATAAAAAAAAGAGATATATGGAAGAGTGAGTAAGGGGCAGGGCATAGCTGATACCGAATAGGGATGGCTTTGTAATTTTCGAAATTGCCAAAAAGCCTTATCGGTGAAGTCTGTCCGGGTTTCAGTGGGTGGGCAAGTGAGGCCAAAAAAACATCTGTTGGCGATGGAGCTGCAAATTACAAAGGTGAGACATTTCTGTTTTTATCGGTAAGCAGTTTTTTTTAATATTCACCGCACCGCGAATTAGCTTTGATTTTGCTCAGTTCGTTAAAAAGGCTGGTATTAGAAATTTTTTTGTTGTAGCTGTTTGCAGCCAAATTGGCCGGTAAAAACTACACATACTCGGTGGTCCACAACTGGCAATGTAATTGGAAAACTTTGACAATTCCAGCAAATATCACTACATCTCCTAGTAAAATAAATAAAATAAAGTGGAAAAAAATGGTCACATGCCGTAGCGCTGTGAACTTATTACATATTTCATTTCTGTCACTTTTACATCTTGTTCTAACTCCGTCTTTCTTGTGATTGTCCTTTTCTGAATATTTGCTATTTATTGTGCTGTGACTATTTAGAGCAGAGTGCACAAGCCCTATGCGCTTGATGCTCAATTTTTTTTAACGCTTAGCTATAGTGCTGTGCTTTTTATTACACACATACTGCACTCAGCTCTAGAAATGAAAAATACACAAACAACTTTGTCTTAAATATTTTTGTGTCGTTCTTTACTGCACACACTACAAAACAACAACACTTTCGCAGGCTTTGCTGGTAAACATTGACGACAGCGATTATCTGTGTAAATTTTGTATATGTAAATTGTTTTAATTTTTACAACAAAAAATATTAAATAGAAATGCATTCGTGTTTGCTCTTCCATATAGAACTTTTGGGCACCCCTGATTTAGAGTTTAGTCTGCTATATGTATGTACAAATATATGCACTTTAACTTTTTTCAAATTTGAGATACCAATATATTCCAGCAATCAAAGAGATAAAGCCCGATTACCTCAAGAGGAGATACCAATATATTCACGCTATCGAACAGGTGTAGCCCGATTAGGTAATCACGCGAAGAGCTTATGTATTTCGTTTTATTTTTTATCAGTTAAGTAGAATATTTTCTCCTAAAAATAATAGTAAGCCTTAGAAAGTTTTAAAGCAAAGTTAATCATTTATAGCTTTCCTTCTTTCATTTATATATTTCTTTTTTATTTTTAGATCGTAAACTCGATGATTGTTTTAAAGTCAATAAAACTTGAAATTTTTAACATAAATTTACATCCGGCAACGTGATATTTGTCCACCTCCCCCATCCCTTTAACTCTTCCCCACCAAGTGCAAGCGAAAGTTCTCCCTTTCTTTCTTAACAAATTTTGTTAATAAAATTAGCAAAATAAAATACCAAAAAAAAAAAAATATTAATATGATTGTAGATAAAACGGAGAATATGGGAGAGCATGCCTGGACAAAACTGCTCGACGACAAAGAAAGTACAGGAAAAGGAGCTGTGATTGTTAAAACGACCAATAAAAACGATAATAGTTTCGTAGAAAATATTAAAGAAACCAGTCCGCTGACCGGCGCTATGATTGATACTCAAAACAGTGCAACGATAGAAAAAACTAGTACGGGCAATTTGCTGGCCATGGAGGCGGGCAAGGATGAGGCCACCGAATGTTTAACCAAATTCAGTAGAAATAATAATGGCGAAGAGAAAAGTGTCAGTATACAACGTAAAGAATCAGTACTTGGTACATTCCATAGACATTTAAGAAGATCCATTAAGGCTGTTAGTGAATCACCGGGTCCTATAACGAGGTAAGTTTTCTAATTCTAGTTTTATTAAAATAATTTAAAAACTGAGTGGGAAAGATAAATATATAAAATTATAGGGGTGGTTTTATATAAACGGGTTTCGATTTTAAAAGGTGCTGCCATCTAGAATTGTGTCAGCAAAAAAAAAAAAAAAAAAAATAACTGTGACAGTTGTGTTGTAAACGAACTTTGCATTTACATCCCGAGCCACGAAGTTTAAAAATTATTAAAATTTTTTTTATTTTAAATTCTATTGTATTGTATATGTAACTATACAATTGTAAATGAATTTGCAAGATATAGGATAGACAGCATGGGCGGAGTAACGAAACCCGTATGCCCACGATATTATTAAGAGTATTTTTTTGCGGCACTGTACCGACCTATGCCTTCGCATAGGAAGTTGCCGCATGGTTAACACCAAAATACCTAAAAAAAAAGTATAATCTAATACATTTAGTTGAGGTAGACGTTAACCAATGAGAGTGAGACGCAAAACTCCCGAAGGCCAAACAACAACGACAAGCCTGACCACATTTAAGAAATAATTAAGATAATGACTGTGAAATTCAATTATTTTATTATTTTTGATACTCTGGCATCTCTAGACTTTTTCATCAGTTTGCTTCTTCTGACAGTTCTCAGTTAATTGTTTTTTTATCTTGGACCAGTACTGAGGGAATAAACCTAAATATGTAGTGCATTGTACTAGAACTAAGAAAATTGGTTGTGAGGAGGGGAAAAGAGGGAGTAGTGTTTGTGAACAGTTGACTTGAACTTTCCAAACGTTATAATACGTCTGCAAGCAAGTTATCCCACAAGCGAAGCCTACGGCTGAAAATCAATTTCTCTATGTAATGCGTTATACGATTCCAATCGACCACAAATTGATGAGCTCTGTTCGATGAACGCATGTTACGTAGAAATGTGCGAGTTAAGGGAATATGATCCTTAATCTCGTCAGAGCTTTTTCAAACCACGTTTTTTTTAACCACTTAGTAGATGGACTATACTTTGAATCATCAATGTACAACCAGCTTTTTATAAAAAAGGCTCCTGTTTCACAAAAAACGGTGGAAGCACATATGTAACACTACTAAAAAGCAACGTGAAGCAAAATGTAGCTAGATATGTACATATATTTTTTATTTTTAAATTTACTTAAATTTAAATTTGGCAGGAATTGAATCTGCTGCTTTACAGCTATTTGTCGAGCACTTGCACTCTACTAATTAGTCTCTCGCGGCACTCGTGAACAGTTCTTGGAGTACGAAAAGGCGAGCTTTGATTAAACTATAAAGGCTTAACCACAATGTACATAGAATGGATCAAGCCACTTTAAGCAACTGTGCGAATGCATGTAATCAAATATGTATAACTATATTGTACTTAATGAAACTTTTCGTTAAGTTTCGTCTAATGTCAGTTGCTTAAGCAAAGTGTGAAGCTGGACGCATCTTCTGTCCGGAATCATTTGTTTTCACAAGTTTGTGTGTATTTTTACAAAAATTATTAAAATAAAGAAAAATTTAAACAAATACATTTGTATTTGATTTAATAGAAATGTGTTTTAGATTTTTTATTAAACAAATTACTACAAAATTCTTTTTACTTTTTGTTTGGAAATTATTGGATACAAATACTTTGTTGTTATTTTTCGTACTTTTTTACATAATCGACGCAAAAAAGGCACAAGTAGTACGCGTTTGTGCAACATTAGGTTGAAAATCATTAAGTTCATATAAATACATTATGGTCAACTAAAAGTCGTTTTAGATTAACGTTTGCATTTGATAGGCTTTTCGTTTAATTTTGGCAAAAGCTTTTATAATAACAGTTTTACACTAGATATCACAATTGGAATTATCTCTGTAATATTTCTTCGTATTTGCGTTGTTTTTTCTTTTACTCTTAAATTTTTGTGGCATTAATTCCTTTTAGAAAATCAATTTCCAAAAATTTTCACTACGAAAATTTTACTAATCAAACTATTTTTTGATGAATTTGCATGTTCACATATACTTACGTACATACGAGTACATACATATACACATAAGTATCGGTTGCACGCCTCATTGTTTTGGCTGTTTAACCCACGTTTGTTTTCAAAATAAATGGTTGTTTCGTTTTCGTCATAAAAGATTTTTCTAAAACAAAAAATGATGCCTCATTTTATATTTAAAGTGTGAGGTTTTTAACAAAACGAATAAAGAAATAAAATTTGATTGTACTTATCGCTACTCGTAGATTTGTTTAAGTGTTAACACGTGTTGTCACGGACAGTGATGAGTTTGAAGGATATGTTAGGAACACAATGAACGTTGTTGAAACCGATATATGCATATTTTTTAATATGTTTTGTAACCCAATTTAATAAAAAAAAAATACTACAACAAAACTAAACTTTACCTCGACAATTTATTACAATAAGAGCTCACAGCGGACATCGTGTTTAGCTCTTATATAAGGACCCAAAAACAGCTGAAAAAACCTCTCTTTCGCTCGATTAAAATTCTATGGGGAATATGTGGGATCTATTAGAGAAAAGATTTTGCCAGTCTGAAGATATTGTGAAGCGCAGAACGGTTTTTTTAAATATGGCATATGGGTAAATCCCTGGTGTTGAGTGTCACATTCGTATGTGTTGAAAACCAAAAAGAAAAAAAAAACTAAAAACTAAAAGTAGTTTCAAGTTCGACTTAATCTTAAATTGTACCTAACAGTGAACTCTGTAATTTATATTAAAGTTAATAGCAAATGAAATCTCGAACAAAACAAAAAAATTAAAAGTAAGTAGTGGATCGAACGTGACATAAGTGGAAGCAGTTTTCACGTCTGCACTTAGAAAAGAGTATTTCAGCCAAACCTTATGCAATTTCATCTTGAAATTAGTTTCATAGTTTTACCTAACAATGTTACTTTAAAATATTATGGTTTGACTAAAAAGGCTCGTGTTTGTGTACTTTGTTTACCTATATTTTAGATCGATACGTTACATGCCGAACGTAACATTTTTTTCACAATAGTACAAACTTGATTATATATGTAATATATTCTAGTTAACAGACGCAAGCTCTAACGAGTAGTGAACATACTTGTGCAAACAATATGCGGTGTCCAATCACACCGCAACTCGATTTAAGACGCATGTACTTAGATCATAAAAAAGGCACCGGTTGCAGATCTCTGACTTACATATCCTTCGATGGTTTATATCCAAGCAACGCTAAAATTGGATAAAAGAATCCAGTCCTTTCACTCTACATTTCAATATATCTGCTAATCTGTGCAGTATCGATCCGCTCAGAAACAGCGCTCTCATAGAACAAAGAGCCGGACACCGACAGCTGAAGTGCTCAACACTTTCTACCTCCTCCACATCCCTACAAATTCTACCTCCTCAATCAAAGCGCTTTTCTTTCATCGGTGTCTTCAGTTTTGGGAAGAGGAAAAAGTCAGGGGAGACCAATTCCGGTGATAACGGTGGTTTTTGGCCAAAAAACGCCTGCACAAGCATCGATGTGTGAGCTGGTGCGTTATCACAGTGCAAAATCCATGATTGGTTTTTCCACAATCCTGTGCGTTTCTGACGAATTGTTTCGCGCAAACAGCGCATAACTGCAAGGTAGTATTTCTTATTGACCGTACGACCTTGCGGTAAGAATTCATGATGCATCACGCCATTGCAGTCGAAGACAAGAGTGAGCAGAACCTTAACATTTGACCCAACTTGATGTGCTGATTGGGCTTTGGCTTCAGTGTCAATGCCATACACCAGATATGACATTTTTGAGGAAATCTGGATCATCGTTGACGATGTTCAACAGCTCCTGAACGATTTCCATGGGACTTTGCTTTTACTCAAAATTTAGGAACAATCTTCACTGCCGCACTTTTCATGCCTAAAACAACCGTAAAAACAGCAACCTATCTGATAGTGATTCGGGTATTATCCAAAATCATTTTCTTTACTGTTTCAACGTTTTCATCGGTTGCAGAAGTGCTTGGGCGACCAGGACGAGCATCGTCATTGACATCTTCTCGGCCTTCCTTAAACCGGTTATACCACAATTGAACCTGTGTTCTGCTTGTAGTAGACTCGCCAAATGAAACAGTCAACATTTTAAGTGTCTTTGCGCATTTAATTTCATTTTTTACACACAACTTAATACAGTTTCATACATTACCGTAAGAATACATTATATTAAGAATACATTAACGTAAGAATAATTAAAGAGCTCGGTGGCTGAGTTGGTTAAGCGGCCGTATTAAAATTATATCATGTTCACATGATCCCGAGTTCGAATCCCAGTGGGTGTTGATGAGTACAAAGCGACAGTTAGTTATCCCCCAGCTATATGGTATTCAATTATTTTTTCTGTTCTTCTTTGGTATTATTGTGTCACAGCAATTATTGTTATAATTAAAAATAATCCTTCTTCTTGACTGAAGTTGGACTCGAACTTATAACTAATTAGTTAATATCGTACATATGTTAATACAGTTTCTTTGATCTATTTTTTCGAATAGTAATATATCGAAGAATACACCAAAACACGACTAACCTTTTTATCTGTCAAAAACAAACTGACAATTCAAAATGGCTAATGTTGCCAACATATATAACAGACATGTCTACCAACATAACAGAAAAAAATGCGAATGTCGAACACACGTAACTCACGGACTTCGAAAATAACGATTACTTTTTGATTAGACCTCGTATCTACGAAAGTATTTATATTAGTGTAGTGAATGCTAATAGGCATATTCATAAAAATTTTAATGAATTTGAAAAGTGTACAAAATTTTTCTAAAATTCAATTCAAATACATTTTTGTCTTTTTAGGAATATGCTTATAAAAATTTATAATTTGTTACCCTGCAGAAATCGAGACTACTCCTTACATGCGTGTAAAGAGTACTCCACCCGGACCCGGACTAGTCCAAAAGTAATCCAAATATATGGCAAAAAACATGCTCCATTTTACATTACAATATCCTAGGAGAGGACCATGTAATCCAAAAAACATTACATCAGACTAATAAAAAAACTAGTCCAAGTAACTGCTCCACAAATTATTAACACAGGGTTAGTCTTGAAATTACTTCCTGCCACTACTCCATGGTTTACCACAGAAAACTTGTTTAGATAACATTTTTAAATTACTCTGATGTGAATACCCCATGGAATACTACAAGAGACTACTTTGAAAACTATAATTTTGTAAAAATTTTTAGAGCACTTTTGGGGTGTTTCCGCAAAAACAAAAAAAAAAATTAATCAAATGAAATAAAATCACAAAATTTTCCGTCAAAATTTTTTTCTTCATTTGCTAAAAGGCTATTATAAAAAAAAACATAAAATAAAAATATAAATAAATAATTGAAAACACAACAATTGTATTCATAGAATATACCTGGACTTAGGGAATTCAACTTTGGGCACCTACTAGTAACTCAAACCCTGAAATTCTTCCATGATTCTAGTGAAAAATATTAAAAACTAGGGTTCCATAGTTTGTGAATAATAAAAATATTCATCGTGACCTAAAAATAACCATAGTTTAACTATGGTGAAATTAATAAATCCTGTGATAGATATTTATTTATTAATAATAATAATAAAAACAAATCACATACTAGACCAAGGCGAATTCATAATAGGTGAAATTGACAGCGCAGCTGATAACTTTTTTTTTTTAATTTTAATCTGTTTCAGATGTCAATGGCATAATTAAAACAAAATTGCAAAACAAATTTAAACAATTTTTTAAATTATGTATTCTATTTTGAGCGCCAGATATCATCCAGAATCCTCCGCAGTCTGGCTGGCCATTTTCCCCTTTCCAAGCTCTATGATCTGAGACTTGAAGTTTCACGAAATAATTAAAAGTTTCACAATATAATTAAGTTTTTCTTTTATTGTAAATTTTTTTAAATAGAAATTTGAAAAAAAAGCAAAAAAAATTTTTAAATTATGTATTGCATCTTGAGCGCCAGCTGGCCATTTTCCCCTTTTCTGAGACTTTAATTTTCACGAAAGAATTTATGTTTGTCTTTTATTGTAAATTTTTATTTATTATATTTTTTTTTAATTCCTTTTTGTGTTTATATTTTTCCCTTGACATTTGAAAAAGATTTATTTTTTGTAGTGTTGTATTTATTGCTCTTGCATTTGCCTGGTATGAATTCGCCTTGCACTAAACAAAACAAGGCGTAACAGTATTACCATAGTTGAATTTTTTTCAAAACTCGTAATGTGTTGCGAGTATTGTAAAATATCTTTTTTTTCGTTATCATGGTCCATGTTTGCATTACATCGGGCTACGTTGTAACTACTCCTTTTTATTTAAAACGGATCATGTACTCCAATAATTTCTGCAGGGTATATTGAATTTTCCTTACAGTGAGATTCGTTATAACGAGCTTTGCCTGTATTGCTAATGCAGACGTATGTACGTCCATTAATTTGATGCAGCAGTTTGATGTGTGTCCATGGCGCTTAACAGTAGTGGTCTCTGAAATTTAGCATAAAGACAAGGGCACAACTTTAAAGTAAAAATCAATATAATAGATAGAGGAAGAACGGTTTGTGTGTGTGTGTGTGTGTTTTTCTTTTACAGCACTTTTATTACCTACAGTTTCATTATAAAAAAGCAAAACTTGTTTGTTTTGTATTTCATTAACTGTTTCTGAGTACTGTTGCAGAACTATGCAAGCACATACATACATATGTGCATGTACAATATGTACAGGGTGGCGCAAAAATAATCATCCGATGTTTTTTGGCTGCAATTTAAAAAAAAAATATTAAAAACTTTGATTCTTCTTGTGTATTATTTTTATTTGGCCTTTTAATTTTTTTACATCAAGTCGAGAATATGATGTCATGTAAATGGCCGCCGCCACATTTGATTGTCATTTGAGCCCTTTTTATAGCACTTTCCATCACATTGGCCAAAACTTCCGGCGATAGGTCCTCACATTCTTGACGGATATTGTCTTTAAGAGCTGCAAGAGTCGGAGGCTTGTTGACATAAATCCGCGACTTTAAAAAGCCCCACAAAAAGAAGTCTGCAGCGGTCAAATCAGGCCAGCTTGCTGGCCAGTGCAAATCGCCAAAATGGGAGATTAGGCGCTCGGGCAATGCATCCTTCAGCATATCGGTTGTGGCACGTGCAGTGTGTGCCGTAGCACCGTGCTGTCGGAACCACATATTTTCCAATCCCAATTCATCAAGTTGCAGCAAAAAGAACTCGTTGATCATTGCTCTGTAGCGCTCACCATTCACAGTAACCGTTTGGCCCGCGACGTTTTCGAAGAAAAAAGGTCCGATGACTCCTCCAGCGAAAACAGCACACCATACAGTGACTTTGAGCGGGTGTAATGGCTCTTCGTGGGTTACAATTGGGTTTTCAGTGCCCCAGAAGCGTAAATTTTGCTTAATTTCGTATCCGCTAAGATGGAAATGAGCCTCATCACTCATGATTATTTTTGATGAAAAATTATCTTCCTCTTGGGGTCAAATAAATAGTCACCAATATACCGCATTCTGGAGCAGTGTGGCGTAACATTGTTTATTAACGTGTATTTCGCATGTTTTACTACAAAAATGTCAAAAGAGAATTTGTTGGTAGTGTGGAAGGTGTTGGACTAAATTTTGTTAATCTGAGCAGTGTCGAAGGTATATACACTGGGCACTGATCAGTTTTAACTAATTTAATTCCAACATTTTAAATGCCGCAATAGAGTTTGTTTTAGTCTTTCGTGTTGTTATTGTTAACACTCCGCGAACACTACTCCCTCTTTCCTCCTCATCATAACCTATTTTCCTAGTTCCAGTACAATGCACTGCATAAGTAGGGGTTCTCCTCTGAGTACTGGTCCCAGATAAAAAAAAAAGAGCTGACATTACGGGCCAATGGCAAAATTTTTAGCATTTTCTGATAGGAGGACTACTTTTGCGCCACCTTGTATTTCTGAGTATTTATTATTGAATCGAGCTCAACCGATGAATGATTACAAAATTCAAATTAAACTAAATTTATTTATAGTTTAGACGAAAATGTAGCCTATTCGTAATACCCGGTGTATACAGAATACTAATTAACACAATGGCGAGAATTATGCAAAATATATTTACTACACTAAATTCAAAATATATTTACAAATATTTTACGCGTTTCAATGTAAATTAAGTATGTTTCTGAAACTTAATTTTAGAAAAACATTTCTCGCCAATTAAAACTAAAAGTTTATTCTTCAATGAACATAAAGGTATGTATATACTCGTATAAATATTCGAGTTGGTCGTCTTCCCTCTCCGGCCTGTAATTTAAAACGAAACGTTTAATGAATAATAATTACAAACGTAAAACAGTTACGGCAAATTCGTATTTGTTAAACAGATTAAGACACTGTGCAGCCATTTTAATTTCAACCGAGACGTGTCTAAAAGTGTAAATTGTCATTTTAACAATAAATGACCTAAAGTTTGTTTTTTTTCGCACACAAAAAGCATTAATTTTATATTTGACACTGAGTTGACTTTCCCCCTTCAACAAATTGTTTCATTTTGCCATGTAGATCAGCCGTTCATTCAACATGTAATTAACACCTCTATTCAACAGACAAATTGATACAAAAAGGCAAACACAAGACCTCATGCCAATCAATTAGATATCCAATGAATTTCTTTATGACTTTTGGGAAAAATGCAGCAGTTCGAATTGTTTAAACTGAAAACAGCAACAGAAACAGAAAAAATAAGTGCATACAAGTCGTCTGATGATTAAAGCAACTTGTTAATTTATTCATAAAACAAAAATACACAGACAATAACAAATTCCATTACATACATATATATTTCAACAATGTAACAACAATGATTGTAGGTAAGAATTTGCTTTAAAAAATCTGAAGGAAATATGTATAAAATTTGAATATTTTATATATTGAAGTATAAATCGTATACAGAAAGATAGACAGTGTGAGAAAGAGAGTGTGAGAAAGGTGGCAGCGCTACAGCAAAATTACAACATAAACAGGGAAGAGCTGTTCTTGTCATATACTATGTATCAAACTTTGTTCACAACTACAAAGAGCGTTTTTATAGAGGTATAAAACTTTAAATTTGCAACAGTTTTTCAGTTCAGTTATGCTAGGAACAAGGCGAATTCATTACCAGGTGAACTTAACAGCACAGGTGATTATTTTTTGCTTCTCGCGTTTTTTCCAATGAGACTGTCAAATTTTGTTTACAAACTCTTTCGCGCCATTTTAATCTGTAGATTTTTTTGCATGATTTAGTACAATTTCAAGAAATTTGTGTGAATTTAAAAGTGAAAAACTAATATAATCTGTGATTTTAATTACAAACAATTATAAAAGCTTATATTTAACGCTTATATAAAATTTTTTCTCTGATGAGCAATCTTAGGCGAATTTAGATTATGACATTCACGATATGTTTTACAATAACAAAATACATAGTACTGAATTCGCCTTTCCGCTTGTATTCACCTGTATAAAGTCGCCTTGGCTAGGAACACAACTGCGACGAACGAAGAACTTCGCCCATCGCGACGAATTCGCCGCAAATATTTATTGTATAAATTCGTCGTGTAAAGCACAATATTAACGAACATTGTTTACATTCCATGCAAAGAAAAAAAAATGAATATAAATACTAAGGTGGCCATATTAAAAGTAAACCTATATAAATCCCATCCGAAAGAGGGATTTTTGAACAAATTATCTCAAGTGCTTTATATTTTGAGAACACCTTCATACATATTTTACTACATGGATTAATATAAATTATGAAAAGTATTATGTCATGAAATTTTTTTTTTTATGTAAGAAACCTGGTCACCTGATACTGCTTTGTTCGTCGTTCGCTGACGAAACAATTAGAAATGAATCTATTTCAACTTTCGCTGAGTATGACGAATTTCGACCAACGCCATGATTGTGTGCATTTTCATATACACCAATGTGTTTTATTTTTGACGACGAATATTCGCGACCAAATATTCGTCATTCGTCGTAGTTGTGTTCCTAGCATTATATTCAAATCAGTTATGCATTGCAGCTTGAATAGACTGTCGACTGAACAACGCTTCCAAATTGTAAAAATGTGCCCCAAACAAGATTGCCCTTGATCCCGATTTTGATATGTAAAGTTTGTTTAGCGATAGAAATCAATTTTGTTTGAATCGATGTGTCAATAAACAAAACTTCCATATTTGGATAATCCTCAAATGTGAAGAAACATTTATATACAGAAAAACTGCCTTCTCAACCCTCCGTGTGTGCTTTATGAAATGGTGAAATTATTGGTCCGCACTCCTTTAAAAATTATTCTGGTAAGAACGTCACAGTTAATAGCGTCGGTTATCATGGCTCTAGCTATGATAACTGACATTTTCGTACATCAATTGAATAGCTATGATATGCAGGAGATGCGGTTTCAACAAGACGGCTCAATGTGCAATATATGTAGCTAGTGCCACAATTGATTTGTTCATGATACCCCAGCGCCACCGTGTGGCTTGCAAAGCTCACATAGGTCGCAAACCATAGGTTTGTAGCTAATGGACAAACCCTTTGCTAAATAGATCGGGTGTTCTGATCCTTTCTATATGCATTTTCCTGGACAACCTCCCGGATGGTCTGCAAGCGGAGCCTCCCAGGGGCTTTGCTGTTCTGCGCCTGGTGAGGTTTGCAGAAGTTCAACAAAACATAAGTCATGCGGCTCCCTAGAGTTTTATTTGCTACAACAAACGTGGGAGTTCTACCCTGCTATGTCCCAGAAAACAGAGTGCTCTGGTTTAGTGTATGGCAAGGTAAAACCTGTTTTCTGGAGGGGGGTGGGGCCGAGAAATGCACAGTAGGATAGGTAGACTCATTGGGAGAGAAGGAGAAAGAGAAAGATATGCCCTAAAACAGTGGGAGAGGGGGGGGGGGGAGGGGTTATTACACCATACTTTTAACCAAGACTGCCAGGCAGTGGCGCTGCTACAATATATACAATACGAAAAACTATCACACTTATTTGCTTTCTAGAGTGCTATGCATTAAACACATTATAGACAGCAGACTACAAGCCACACGGCGACAAATGTCCCTAGATAATTATCGCCGTATAATCAGATACTTAATTACTTTATAAGCAGCAATAGCACAACAAACAGCTGATCTGTAGTTTTGACTACAATACATATACAACATTTCTTACGAATTATGTAATTTCTTAGGTTTGAAAAGCGTCTGGTTCGTGCTGCATTGCAATTATTATCTGTTACCTGCTGACCTTATTTTATAACTTTGTTTCGTATACCATTTTCATAGTTTGTTATTGGTCTTATTTTTCGTAGAAATGTTTTAAGATTTCGCACATCATGACCACGGAGATGTTAATTATTTAAAAGAAGCAAAAAAGAATATAAAAGAACTAATTGTTACACTAATGTATTAAGCTGTTATCACACGATTGTCAAAAATATTGTACTACAGTTACTACATCAGCACCTGCCTTTACGGCCTAATAATATGATGAACCAAATCCACGGAGTGAATTATTCACGATATACTAGCGCCCCGTATTGCTTACCAGGTGCATACAGGTCGCAACTTGTTACCATATAAGCAGATTCCTTGCTGACGAACTCGGGCATTCTAATCTCTCCTGTATGCAATTTCCCAGCAATCAATGGAAGACAGGGCTTAATGAGTTGGTAGGCTGAAACCCACTAGGAGCATCAGCTCTTAAACCAACTTACCTGTCCAACCACCACCACTGGTTCATTAGAGTACAGGTATCTGTTGCAAGGCAACAGCACCTCGGGGGATTGTTAGCCCTCGAAAAAAGCCATGCTAGTAACTCCCGCTTCCTGCGTCTTTAGGTTTAAACCACAGCCAGAACATTTCAGCCTCTACCATCATCAGTCTGGGTTGAACTGCAAGCAGAACCAACGGGGGGCATGCTGATCCCCGTTCTGGCAATTTATACTCTTGTTAAGTGTTTCGGAACTTCAACACAAGATAAGTCATGCGGCTGCCTAGAGTTTTGTTTGCTGCAACAAACTAAAGACTTCTTGGCCTCTTTATCACGAACAACAGAGTGCCCTGGTTTGGAATATGGCAAACCTGTTCCTGGGGGGAGATATCGGGCTACAAAAAGAAATTCAAATAATTTTTTAAATGAATGTACTCGCATATCATATATTTGATTTTTTTTTCTGTATAGTATAAATTTAATTTAATTTTTAATAAATAGCTGATTGCTCTTAAAGATGATTGATGTAAATGATCTCTATACTGTTCCTTGCATGAGCAACATTTGATCAATAAATTATTGATTGTCGCGTGAAATCGGAACTGCCCGAATTATTGTTTTAACGGACTACTTCAATTCAGTAAAATTCTGTGGTTTCGTTTTCTACACCTCCTATTTAACATCACCCGATAAAAAGTGTGGCGCTAACAGTTTAGATGATATTGAAAGTGTATGGAATGTGTAGTTGGGAGTTTTCATTGGAGAGCCGCCCTAACGGGTCTGGTTATGTGTGCAGCTGCTTCGTATTTCTGGAACTATATATGCATAAAACGCAGTTTTATGTATATATATGGTGCAGTTCTGTGTAAGGAAATTCTTCCAACATCTCTAACGGCTTAAAGTTTTTACATTTTATTTTGTACAACAATTCACCAGCCACTGTGTGGTAGATGGAAGTTGCCAGATTAAAGGTCGTATCAGATAAAACTTTTGCTTCGCTTTGTGTTGCAAATTTGCTTTGACATCTAAGATAAAATATACATACATATATGAAACATGTCACATAAAGTACTTTTAACGTGAAGTGAAAAGTTCGGCAACTCTCATCTCTTTACGCGTTGAAGTTTTTTCTAATAGCTCTAAAGCTATATGCACTAAGAAAACAAGTAGAACCAATTTCAGTAGCTCGTCTAATAATATTTCTAACTTCTATTATCATAAGAAATAATTAAATATAAAAATTGAGAACAATTTTTTTTAGATAAATAAACAAATCTTGAGCGTTGCCATAGTTTTTATTGTGACATACACCTTTTGCTTTGTGCTTTTCTGTTAAACTTTTAAACGTCACGCAAAGCGACAAAGTGTTATCTGACACGGCCCTTACCAAATGCACTCATACATATATGACATATTAATACATATATATGTATCTCTTTTACACAAATCAAATCATTGTGTTTAATTACCAAGTCATTACAGCCATTTGCAACCTATTATTAACCAAGCAAAGCTTTGTTAAGAAATCCAAAAATTCCTTTATATTTTCACCTTATTCATTTTCACATGAAAAGCTTTGACACGTAATCATGTTTTATTTGTTAATTTCTACAATACGAGTATTTAACATCGTGAATTGTAACACACAGCCTGTAAATCATCAGCAGCATTAAACATCAATTTAGATAATAAATTAAATGGATTGCCTTTTGTATGCGTCTCATATTTCATTGTTATTAAATAAATTAATAAATAAAAAGTTGTGAAAAGAGCACAAAAGTTTGCGAGTAATTGAACGAGAAAATAAAGAAAATAAATTTTATTCGTTTAATTTCTTTCTTGTTGTTGACTCTGGAATCGAATGATGAGCGACGGTGTTGGCAAACGATTGATAAATAGACAACAATTTTATTAAGATTTCCTTTTTAAAGATACAATTTTTCGCTATTTTTAACAAATTCAATTAACCAATTTAAATCAATTGCAATAAAAAGGAATAATTTAAATATAATTTATAGATAATGCAGAGCGAACAAAAAGGATCAGTGTATCTTTCACATAAGAAGCTGCTCCCAAAAGCATTAGTATCGCCATAATGTAACTTAAGCGATTCGTAATTATATGTAGGAAGGAAAAGCTCTTGTGAATTTTATTGCAGTAAGAGTGTGTCTCTTGTGCAAATGTTATATTACCAAATCGATTCATAGGTTTGCTATTGAAATTCAGTAAAATCGGCTCACGTATAGCTGAGATATATCCCAAATTCCGAAAACGCCATTATTTTTTGCAAATTTGTATGAACATTTTTGAAAAAAGTTGTTTGTATTGCTTCAAACTTCACACAATTATTAAGCAAGGCGATTACGAGGCAAAAGAAATTTTCCCGATATCGGTTCAAATACAAATATCCGAGATATAGTCTAAACCGATTTTTTTTGCGGAAGCGAGCTTAAATAACTTTTTTTTTGCTTAAAGGCAGTTCTGGTAATAAAATAGGGTTATTTAAATTCAGAAAATGACAATTTCCGACATCGGTACATATATATCCGAGATATAGCCTAAACCAATTTTGCCATGAAAATGTCGCGCAAGCGAACTTAAGAGTTTTGTTTGCTTAAACTCAGTTCTGGTAATGAAAGGAGCTTGCTAAAATAAAAAAAAAACAAATTTCCGATATCGGTCCATATATACCCAATATATAGCCAAAACCGATTTTTCATGAATATGTCGCGTGAGCAAACTTAAGATTTTTTTTGCTTAAAATCAGTGCTGGTAATAAAAAGAGGTTACTAAAATACAGGAAATGAATATCTCCGATATCCGTCCATATATACCCGAGATATAGTGTAAACCGATTTTTCCAAGAAAACATTTTTTTTTTGCTTAAAATTAGTTCTGGTTATAAAAGGAGGTTACTAAACCAATTTTTTCATCAAACATTTTTTTTTGCTTCAAAGCAGTTTTGGTAATAAAAGAAAGTTATATAAATACAGAAAATGAAAATTTCCCGAGACATAATAGCGAATATACCCGAGATATAATAGCCTAAACCGATTTTTCCAAGAAAAAAAATTTTTTTCTTATAAGCTGCTCTGGTTATAAAAGGAAGTTACTAAAATACTGAAAATTAATATTTCCGATATCGGTCCATATATACCCTAGATATATATTAAAACGATGTTTTCATGAAACATTTCCTTTTTTTGCTTAAAAGCAGTTTTGGTAATAAAAGGAGGTTATATAAATACAGAAAATTAAAAATTGTGATATCGGTTTATATATACCCGACATATAGTCAAAAGCGATTTTCCGTGAATATGTCGCGTAAGCAAATTCGAACAATTTTTTCTTTTACTTAAAAGTAGGTTACCAAATACAGAAAATGAAAATGTCCGATTTCGATCTATAAATACCCCAGATATAGTCTGAACTGATTTTCCATGAAAACAATTTTTTTGCTTAAAAGTAGTTCTGGTTTTAAAAAAAGGTTACTAAAATACAGAAAATTAAAAATTCCGATATTTGGTCCATGTATAGCCGAGATATAGCCTAAACCGAATTTTTCATAAAATTTTTTTTTGCTTAAAAGCAGTTCTAGTAATAAAAGGAACTTATATAAATACTACAGAACATGAACATTTCCGATATTGGTCCATATATACTGAGATATACCAATTTTTTGTTTAAAATTAAACAACTTTTTTTTGCTTAAAAGCAGGGCTGGTAATATAAGGAGGTTACCAAATACAGAAAATGAAAATTTCCGTTATCTGTCCATATATACCCGAGGTAATGACTATACTAATTTTGTCATGAAAATGTCGCGTGAGCGAACTTAAACAACTTTTTTTTGCTTAAAAGCAGTTGTGGTAATAAAGGAAGGTTACTAAAATACAGGGGGGTTACTCTCTATTGCGATGCGAAAGAAAAATGGTTCGTAATCGAAGAATTGGTACCCTGCATTACGTTTTCGTATTTCCCTTTCGCATATAATTTTTCCATGTCATACATTTTATTTCATCATTCTTTGCTATTGCTTTTTTTTGTGGGACCAGTGTTGCTTCATTTTCAAACTATTTCGCAAAAACGCATACGTGAAACATTTGCGCATACGGCACAGAGTACCAAATTATACTCTTATCGCATTTGCCTTTCGCATCGCAATAAAGAGTAACCCCCCAGAAATGTCCGATATTGATCCATATATATCTGAGCATATTTAGGTCAAATTTGTAATATATACTATATATATATACATGAGTATAGTGAAAGGTATTTTGAATTCGGACTAGCCGAATATACTACACTCTTACTTGATTTAATTTTAAAGAAGTAAAAAAAAAAAAAAATCTTTCGATAATTTTGCTTAAAGAAAAGGTGTAACGAGATTATATATTTTCATCGTTTGTAATTGAGCCGTTATTATTGTTGTTTGTAATTTTTTCCTGATCTCATCTATTTGCTTAGTGGTAAACATTTTTTTCTTCCTTTCTATCCCAATGTGCAGTAGCGGTTCCGTATAAACTTGTTATTTGCTTTACTCAACAGAACACTGTATAAATAAATGACCTCAAAATATCGCCAAGCACTTTATTTTGGTAAATTCGATAATAATAATTTTGTTTACACGCTGTTTGCTATTTCATTTTTTGATATTCTTTTTACTTAGTTCAATGCATTGTGCACGTTTCATCTCCAGTGCATGCTATAAATTTTGATCAGCAGTGCAACTACAATATTCGTATAAATAAAAAACAAAACGTTTTTGAAATTGGCGCATTATGTACTCGTATTTTATGGAAACCGATTATGTTTACATTTTATATTTATTATATTTTATTTTTCTGTTCAATATTTGTTTAATAATCTTGAACTTAATGCCTGTAATATTTGGCTTGTAGCCAAATGCAAATTGCTTGTGATTGTGTGTATGTGCATTTATGTGTGTATGGGTGTACATATGTTTTTGTGGTTTTATATGTGTCCGGATATTTTAAGTCAAAAATAATTATCGCACATTAAGAGCAAAACTACAGTAAGATAAAAAATTGTTGATTTGAATGGAAATATATTTTAAAATATTTCCAAACTGTTAGGGCCAGTTTCACGATAACGAAGCTGTTCGTTCGTTCGCACAATTACATTTAAAACAAAAACAACATTCAAAATCTTGTTATTGTTTTAAATATAATTGTGAGAACGAACGAACAGCTTCGTTATCGTGAATTTGGCTATTAGCTTCGTTTTCACTTCATCATAATTAATAATAGTTAACTACCACCTTGTGAAGTATCTAGAATCACACAAACTACTTTGTGACCGTCAATATGGACTTCGTAAGCGTGGCTCTAAGTTTTTATGACGCTGCACATTTATCCAATCGTGAGTTTAATGATTGGGGAGGATTTGTTTTTTGTTATTTATTTATTTTTGTATTAGACCAGTACTCAGGGAACGACCCCTACCTATGCAGTGCATTGTATCAAAACTAGGAAAAGAGATTATGTGGAGGGTGGAAAAAGGGAGTACTGTTTGTGGATATTTGACTATAACCTTCTAATGTTGTATATGACAGCAAGCAAGTCTGCAGACAACTGGTACTACAAACGAAGCGTACGGCTGAAAACGAGTGTTCTCTGTAATGTATTATGCGATTCCGTGGACAATCGATTGCAAGTGGATGAGCAAAAGATTATGAACGCATATTACGTAAATACAAGTATAAAGGGTTTTCGGGAACATGGTGCCCAATCTCGTCAAAACAAAATTAAATGTAGCAACTATACAACAGAGTAGCGAACCCATTTAGAGATTAAAAGAAGATCATTGCTTTGTGAGTAAATCATATTCTGCCTCTTGGTATCGATTTCAGACATGCTAGATTTACGATTAAATGATTATGAATGGCAAATGGTGCTGTCATATGCAAAAGAGTGGATAGAGTAGGAAGTTTGACAAAGAAGATCAAAAATAACAAATATGGTAGAAAGTAGAACCAAGCCTTGTAGTACCCTTGAGTTAATCTTGTACTTGTTTGATGAGAAGCTATCAATTACAACTTGTATATTGTGGTCTCTGAGAAAGCTCAATATTAACCAAGTAAGATCAGCACTTATTTAAGGGTTGGTTTGACACGTTAACATGAATAGAGTGGCGTTTGAACAACGCTTCCAATATGTGGAACTTTATTTTGAAAATCAAAGCAGTTGATCCCGATTTTCATAAGCGAATTTTGTTAATCGATAAAGCTCACTTTGGCTTATATTATGCGTCAATAAACAAAACTGCCATACTTCGAGCGAGGATATCCTTCAAGAGTATGTTGAGACGATGTTGTATCGAGAAAAACTGACCGTTTGATGTGCTTTATGGGCTGGTAGAATCATTGGACCAATGTTGTTCTTTAAAAATGGTGGTGGTCAGAACGTTACAGTCATTGTTGACTATAGAGCTGTGTTTATTGACTTTTTCCATGATCCGCACAAGTTGTGGCTCAATCTGTGGCACGCAGCTCGTGCCACAGATGATTTAATCACAGAAACCTTTAGTAAACGCATAGTTTTACATTTCGGGCCAGTGAATTGACCTCCAAGATCGTGCAATAAATGCCGCTACATGTAGAAAAAAATATATGGTTGATACGACAATATTCTAAGGGCAACATACTATTGTTAGATTATATGGTTGTACTTGATAATACTACATTGTTACATTTAAAACACCATGGACAGGAAACACAATAGTATTGTAAACAAAATTTTTATAAGTAACCATACTATATTTTGGTTTAACATTATTATAATAATAAGTAACCACAGTAGTAATTAAAGTTATCGAATAATTGTCATACTCAACCATATTTTTATACTAACCACTCATACTTTTCTCATATGTAACCATGTTACTATCATAAAATACCATGAGTGTCACAAATAGCTTTATTGCAATGGAATCATATATTTGTTCTAATTAGCACAAATATATACATATGCTAATTAATTACAAGAAAAAGACAGCTTATAATATATTTTAATACTATGTTTGATATTATTTTCGAAAAACAATCTCGTTACATCTCCTCTTTGATGTTGAATTATCCATCTGCTGCAATAAAACAAAAATAGTTGTTGTCATGTGCGATTGCAGATGAAATATTAAAAATAATATTTAACCATATTAATGTGGTTGCACGTATTCTTGCATATGTTTATATCTTAATATTACAGACTTACTTTTACGTTTCCGCGAATGCTCAAATGTATTTTTCGCCAATTTCGTGTTCTTTTTTCTTCTTTTTATATGAAACTGAACAAATATATATATATTTTTCAAACTAAAAGTAAACAAAACATATTTTTATATTAAAAAAAAAAAATGTCAGCGAATGGAAGAAAATATTATTAATAACAAGAATAGCAAATTTATTTTTTAAACTCTTTTGTTGGATATGAATTAGCATATCATACATATTATAAACACAAACATTTTTATATTCGATGTGATTAAAGGTATTACTGTTTTCACAATACAATATTATTGTATGCAACCATACCTTGAAATTCATAGATGGTAACAATAAAATTACAGAAATTCAAACAGTAACATATTTGTAGAGGAACAAACTATAATTAAACCGATAATACGCTGTATTTAACAGTAATACACAATGCTATAGAATCTATATTAATATTGTGGCAACTAAGGTGCATTAACGTATACACGGTGGCAGCACTAGAGCAAAATTACAACAATACCACAAAAACAGGCATCTGGTAAGCTATGTTTATCAAAAATATTTGTAACTATTTTCACAATTATAAACTATGAATGTACATTTTCATAATTATAAATTATATTTATTTGAATTATTTTTATGTTCACAAAATAATTTGTATATGTTTAATTCAGAATAAAACACTAAATTCACTTGCAAAAATGTAAACAATACATTTGACATAAATAGCTTACTATATTGCCAGTAGCAAAAAATTATCACATGTCGCAGTGCTGCCACCGTGTATACATTAATGCACCTTGGTCGCAACTATATAGCAAACTGCCGTTTCTTTGCGTGTAGAATAATATCTGCGGGGATATGTAATACCATGTTCAGACGATAATATGAAACACTTGGTTCGCTCTCCGAACCACTATTGTGAAACTTGGTGTTCAGACGGTTGTTTTTTGCATCACACTTTTGTTTACATATTTTGTGCAAATGTTTCACTAATTCTTTTTGAAATTTTTATTTAAATCTTTATGTAAGTATCAAATTTTTACATTTTCAATGTGTTTATTTTGATTTTACACACATTATTACCTTTTTTTTCTCTTTGTTTAGATTATTTTGCAGCTAGTTCAGATAAACTAGCGATAATTTATTATCAAATTTAGAGATGACAGTAGTTTTTGCTTGGTTCGCAACAATATTCAAAATGAACCAAGTAGGTTCGCTCTCAAATTTTTGTATGGCGAACCATGTTGGTTCAATCAAGATTGGGCCACGAACCACGAATGAGAGAGCGAACCTCGAAAATAAGCCTTCGTGTGAACATGCTATAAAGCCGCTAGTCCGAAACGATTGAGGAGGAAAACATTCATCGTGTTATTGAAACCATATTTATCATATTTAAATCATGATGCCAGAAGATTATCTTTCGGATAAAGCAAATTTCTTGTCAATTAAGAAACAATGCATCTTTTTTTTATTCCTTTTTAAAGTTTTATACATCTATAAAATTTCACCTCGTAGATATTCTAATTTTGCCAAGTGAATGGTTTTCTAAGGAAGCGATTTCACTTAATTTAATTAAAATGCATTTAATTGTTATTTAATTTATTTAAAAATATTTGCTTTATTCATGTTTATTTATCTGGAAAAGATTAATTTGTCAGATTTATCACAAAATAAAAATAGCAAAATAACTTAAGTCACAACCAATTACATTAAATGCCCGTTAAGAGTTTACAATCAGTTAACACATGAAACAACATTTTCATTTCGTTGTAAAGAACAAACAAGTTAACAAAAGTTGTTAAACATTTTTTTCGCTGGCATTTAAATTATTGCTGGAGTCTGACTGTTTAGTTAATCTATCTTTTAAAGTGTTGAATATTTTAACATAAATTAAAATATGTTTCTATAAACAAAAAACATCTTTTCAATTGAATTCATGTTTCATGTTCTTTATGTGTGTTCAAGCATAATTTTGCGATTTCTAAACTGATTTTTGAAAATTATTATTATGTTAGAAAACCCAGCAAAATTGCTAAAAGTTTTTGGAAGCAGTAAATTAATATTAAAGCTTCCAAGTAGCGAGGGTTTCAGGCGCCACAGTATGTGCGCTAATAGAGGATTATGTCTGTCTCTCACGAACAAGTTTTTTTATTAAGAGGATGGTGCAACCATAACACCCTATTTTAATTCTAAATAAAAAACAAAAAGCTTTCGGACAATTATCTTAATATTTTCTTATTATTATGATAGAAAGCTATATGAGAATTATATATAAACAAAATATTCGACAAGTGCTCGCCATGACTTAGGTAGCATACGTCTATGTGTAGTGCAATTCACTAACTTTACACCACAATTAGAAGTGCAACGGTCTCATATCATGCATAATGTCATAATATTTTATTTTATGCTTCGAACAAAAAAGTCAGAATGTTCTCGTAATAAGACTTTTTAAACGGAGTTTGCCGTAACTAAACCGTATACATGTCAGCTGGCTTAAATTTAAAATAATTTATTTCAGAATATTCACAGTATTCAAATCTTTTCATACATAGTCTTAAAATATTACACTTATGACTTTATGACAACCATTTGAATACCATAATTTGTTGGCACTAACCTCTACATTATTCACTTAACCGTTTTTAACTACCCGTTTACGGGTTTATTTTTCTTCAGATTGTTATAACGTGGCAACTCTCCACTTCATTGTTATTAGCTACATAGTTGTCATAGTTGACGATTTTGGGTGCTGAAAATAATACTTTGACGATTTGATGATTTAATATCTGTTTTTGACGATTTTTGTAGATCACATTTTTACTGTCATATCTCTTAAGCAACTGCATGTATACTTCATTTTTATACCCTTCACAAAAATGTAAAGGGTATATATAAGTTTGTGATTCCGTTTGCAATTTCTACAGTTTTTATTTGCGACCCTATAAAGTATACTTATATATTCTGAATCAGAATTAATGGAAAAGTCGATTAAGCGATGTCCGTCTGTCCGCTGTTGAAATACCGTTTCTGAGAAAACCATTAGACTTAGAAACTTGTTTCTTTCACCATTCTTTTACCCCATCGATTGATGGGTTTGCTATTGAAATTCACTAATATGGGTTCACGTATAGCTGAGATATATCCAAAATTCCGAAAAAGCCATTTTTTTTTTTTGCAATTTTGTATGAAATTTTGTGAAAAAAAAGTTGTTTGTTTTGCTTCAAACTTTATACAATTATTAAGCATGGCAAATACAAAGCAAAACAAATTTTCCCGATATCGGTTCATATTAATCCGAGTATAACCTAAACCGATTTTTTAGTGAAAATTTTGTGTAAGCGACCTTAAATAACTTTTTTGCTTAAAAGCAGTTCTCGTAATAAAAGAAGGTTATATAAATATGGAAAATGAAAATATCCGATATCGGTCCATATATACCCGAGATATAGCCTAAACCGATTTTACCATTAACATTTTTTTTTTGGTGAAAAGTAATTCTTGTTATGAAAGAAGGTTACTAAAATACAGAAAATAGAATATTCCGATATCGGTTCATATATAGGGTGTTTTTTTAAGCTAGATAGAACTTTAAATTGTAAAAAGTAACACAAAAAATAAAATTTTGATGAAACATTTTTTTTATTTGTTTCAGTATACTCTGACAAATCATCATGAATAGACTCACGCTTGAACAACGCTACGAAGTTATCCAAATTTACTTTGAAAATCAGTCGTCGATTCGCGCAACTTATAGACGAAAAATTGTGTTCAGCGATGAGGCGCATTTTTGGCTTAACGGGTTTGTTAATAAGCAAAATTGCCGCATATGGAGTGAGACCAATCCACAAGAGACCCTTCAGACTCCATTACATCCAGAAAAATGCACTGTTTGGTGCGGTTTTCATGCTGGTGGCATCATCGGACCTTATTTCTTCAAAAATGAGGCCGGAGCTCGCGTTACGGTCAATGGAGATCGTTACCGCACCATGATCAATGATTTTTTGTTTGAAAATATGGATGACATTGATCCGGAGGAGATGTGGTTTCAACAGGATGGCGCTACGTGCCATACGGCGAACGCAACCATCGACTTACTGAAATCAAAATTTGGCGATAAGTTGATTTCGAGAAATGGACCTGTCAATTGGCCTCCAAGGTCGTGCGATTTGACACCTCTCGATTATTTTCTGTGGGGCTACGTGAAGTCACTGGTTTATGCTGATAAACCAGCAACAATTGACGCCTTGGAGGCCAGCATTGTTCGTGTTGTTCGTGATATACGGCCAGCAGTGCTCGAAAAAGTGGCCCAAAATTGGACGTCCAGAATGCGCTTCGTCAAGAACAGCCGCGGTGCCCATATGCCCGAAATCATTTTCAACTGTTAATGTCACGTATTGATCTTTCGAATAAAAAAAAATTTTGATTACAATTTAATTTTTTGTGTTATTTTTTACAATTTCAAGTTCTATCGGGCTTAAAAAAACACCCTATATAACCGAGATATAACTTAAACAAACGTTTCTATGAAAATGTCCATGAAAGATTTCTTTTTTGGAATGGTGATTACAAGGCAAAAATATTTTTTCCCCGATATCGGTTCATATATATCCGAGCATATTTAGTCCAAATTTGTAATATATACTATACATATACGTGACTATCGTGAAGGGTGTTTTAGATTCGGCCCAGCCGCACCACATCTTAGGGCTGATTTATACGGTGATTTAAAGCCATGCCTTTACAAAATTACAAAACGCACCAAAATGAGAAAAAAAAACGCGTTATTTCAACAAAAACGCCTTCAATTTTGAATTTTTCTTTTCATTTTTAAACCCCCATTTTATATTATAAAAACTATAATATTTTTATATTAAAAACTGTGTCTGGTACCACCGCCTGATGGCATGCCATCAAATTCATTCAATAGCTAGAATTAGTATTTGTCAAACTTGGCGACAGGTATGGTTCTGTTACTTTTATTAAGTACTTAATTTATTTTTACAATAATTATAACGATATTTTATTATTCAGCAAATTATTTATTTATATTCGCTGTCGACTGAATAAGCTGTTACTTTTAGTTTTTATGAAGCTACAGCTGGTTACCTTCATTAAAATCGAAAAATTTACGATTAAAATTTACAGAATCGCACCACAAGCAGGGCTGGGCAGTATTTGAAATACTTGTATTTGAAATACGTAGTTGAAATACAAATACGTACTTTGTATCTGTATTTCAAATACATAAATTAATAGTATTTTATTTTGTATTTCAAATACATGTGGCTCAAAAATAAATTTTTACAAAATACATTTATTTATTATAATAAATTGAAAACAAGTTATTTCACAAAAGCTAAAACCGCTAGAAACTACAACCATTAAAATGTTTATCATGCTGACACCTGGAGCAAATAGAGCCATATCGGTGTCATGTTTCCATCCTAGTTTCAAAATTAGCTGATTGCCAGAAAGCATCTCAGTAAAAGAGAGGCAAAAATTCAAAATCTTGCCATAGATACCATGGAGAAAAGTTGCAAAAAACGTGAAACCGTGACTGGATGCAGAAGAAGTAGTAGTTGAGGTAAAGATAATGAAGATTTTATTGTTGGTTTGGACAATACAGTGATCAACCTCGTAAATCAAATTTGGAACTTGAGCTTATCAGTTTTCAAAATGATAAAAGCAAGGAGCTTGCTATTCTGGAAAACTATCCAAGAATCAAAAATAAATATATTTATAGAATTTGACAGCTTGTGTTCCTCAGGACCTGTAGAAAGATTATTGTTTGTCGGATGACTGATTGAAATATCTAGTTTTTATTGAAGGACATACTTGTTTTGCCGAATGAATTTTTTATTTACTACCTATCAAATGCTAAATATTAGGTTTGTTCCTTTAATTTCTTAGCAAGTTTAGAACAATAATATGAATATACAACTTAGTTTAAGTGCATATGTAAAATAAAATATGTATCTAAAGCCAGACGGGTACATTTTTCTGAGACCAAATTACAAAAATGTATTTGTATTTTGTAGTTGTATTTTGTATTTAAAATACACAACTTGAAAGTATTTTGTATCTTGTATTTAAAATACACTACTGTAAAGTATTTTGTATCTTGTATTTGAAATACACTCCTGGAAAGTATTTTGTATCTTGTATTTGAAATACATAATCTGTGTATTTTGCCCAGCCCTGACTACAAGCCATCAAACTCTATTAATAGCCACTCTATCAAATACAGAGTAAATTTCATTTGCGTTTTCTTAAGCCAACGGTGGAAACCAATTTGGTGTCTTTAAAAGAATTTGTCAGAATTATAACAATTAAATGATGAAGCTAACCAGGCAGAATCAATATTTAATGCAAACGTTTTGGAAAAACTTTATAATTTACTTAATAATATGTCAATTCATATTTATTTTTTTTTTTTTATCTTGGACCAATACTCAGGGGATGACCCTGAGTATTGCAGTGCATTGTACTGGAACTAGGAAAATAGGTTATGCGGAGGAGGAAAGAGGGAGTAGTGTTTGTGGAACAATAACAACACGAAAAACCAAAACAACCTCTATTATAGTATTTAAAATGTTAGAATTAAATTATTTAAAACTGATCAGTGCCCAGTGTATGTATATACCTTCGGCATTGCTCAGACTAACAAAATTTAGTCCAACATCTTCCACACTACAAGATAATGAAGTACATTATACGGTAAAAAACAGAGAGAGAGAAAAAGCGTGTTCACATGTTGCTACCTATTCCGGCGTAATTTGCACCAGGATAGGCACATATCAAAATATACGGACAACGGTAAAAAGAGACAAGAAAAAACACGTGTACACAGTTTGCTACCTATTCCGGTGCAATCACGTACCATCATAAATACGAACTTCACTGTTCAGAGACTGCACTTATTGTAATTTTTGAAATTTGAAGAAGCTCATCGATGACAGTAGGGTATCCAACTCTATTGACTCACGGAAGCATCGACGCAGTGCGAGGTGCGTTACTCTGTTCTATCGTTACTACAATGGATTTTGCTCTGACGAGATCAGGCATCTTGTTTCCGAAACGCGCACATTTTTACGTAGTACGCGCTCATCGTCCAGAGCTCATCTATTTGTGGTTGATTGTCCGAGGAATCGTACTACGCATTACAGAGAGAATTCGTTTTTTGGCCGTACGCTTCGTCTGTGGAACGTGTTGCTTGCAGACGTGTTTCCTGTCTGTTATAACGTTGGAAGGTTCAAGTCAAATGTTCACAAACACTACTCCCTCTTTCCCCCTCCTCACAACCTATTTTCCTAGTTCTGGTACAATGCACTGCATATGTAGGGGTCATCCCCTGAGTACTGGTCCAAGTTAAAAAAAAAAAAAAAATAATATTTGACAAACTTGTTTTGATCGTATAATAGCAAAACACGCTCTAAAAGCAGAAAACTTTATAAAATGGAATGCTTATTTCCCTTTTGAGAATATTAATGATTTAGCAAGATTATCTTACTTTGCGCATATAATATGGTGCGTTTTTCATATTATAGTTCTGTGTCCTGATTGTGCTCTGCAAAATGAAACCTAAAAATATTGGACACATGAATACTTTTTTCTTATATTAAAACAAAAAGTTGAGTCGAATTTGACTGGCTGGCATCAAAATTTAAAAAACGCACCGAAAATTAAAAACAAGCGCGCCACGCACCGACTAAAAAATTTATCGCACAAATAATTGTAAAAAGCACAAAAAAAGGTGCGAGACCGTGTTGACAACACTGCTTGCCAGTCGAATGAAATTAAAACAGTTTAAAAAATAACAAACGAGTCAAAAAGAAATTAGAGAAAAAAACTTGAAAAACGGAAAATATGTTTTTTTAATATAAACAATTTTTCTGTACAAAAGAAATGCCTTTTAGACATGGCTTTAAATAATCGTGAAAATTTACTCTTACTTCTTTTTTTTTTTTTTTTGTTCTTCACTGTTTGTGTATGAATACTATTCACTCGTATTACTTACTACATACAATAATTAAAAAACATTTGTATTTATTTTACTTTTTATGCTTCTAAGTGCACTAATGTTGTTGCTAGGCAACAAATTATAAAAATATTCTTGACTTAATAAATCATTTGCAATTTTTATAGACAATTAATAGAAATAAATAATTGTTTGTTTTTGATATTCGATTCAATATTTTTATAACATTTCTAAGAGTTTACGAATATTTGCGCAAACAAAACAAACATCTTTCACAGCGATACCATTAATCAAATTTCGATTAATTTTCTTAAAATCACCAAAACAATGATTTCCAATTAGAAAATTTCCTTTGAGTGATAAATGAAAATGAGGTGTTAATAACATCAAGTGTGAATATGCTGCTCATATAAGTGGCAATTAAGTCAAGGCAAAAGCTTACAAGTTTCAAAAATTATAACTGACTGTTCGTAATTACAAATTCATTTAGATGAAATTCTTATTAAAATAATAATTTGATTTCAAAATGTTGCAGTAAGGTTTTAATTAAATAGATTTAAATATAAAAACTAAATACAATAAATATTCATTTATTGACGTTTGGTTGAACTTTGTAATTTTTAAATTAGATTTTTGGTTTTTGTGTACGAGTTTTTCCTTTCTTAAGTTGTCTTAACAAGTTGGGTTATTTTTATCTTCCTGTATGAGAGGAGGATGAGTTGTAATGAGTGTAGCGTAGCGCAGGCCGAAATCGCGGCCATTATGAGGGCAGCTAACTAGTGAAGAAGGCACTACAGAACATACGGGGAGCATAGTAAGGCTGCACTGTATGTACTACGGCGTCCAGGTTGGTTCGTGAATGCCGGATATCTCTAAACGAGATAGAGAGACATTCGAACCTGTAGCTTTTCTGGGTACAAGGGCACAGTAGAGTGCCTGGTATTGTTATAGCGGACGAACTGGCAAAGGTATGTGTCCAGCTATAACAAAGGGATATTGATGGGACTATTGGAATCCCACTTAGCAGCTGTAAAAAACAAGTACAGCGTCAACTTTTTGAGGCCGCCCAAGAGAGGTGGTCTAGTAAGGTCACCTGTTAAATATCCGGGCTGACATGGCCCAGATATGACAATAGGACGACTTTTATCTTTAGGTACCTACCTCGACGGGTCATTGCCACATAGGGTCGCAGGCGAGGAGGTTAAATCTTCCATTTAATGACTACTGTAGAGTTGCAAAAGCCCAGATATGACAATAGGAGGACTTTTATCTTTAGGTACCTACCTCGACGGGTCATTGCCACATAGGGTTGCAGGCGAGGAGGTTAAATCTTCCATTTAATGACTTCTGTAAAGTTGCAGAGACGAGGAGGAAGTAGAGAGTGTTGAACACTTTCTTTGTCGGTGTCCAGCTCTTTCTTAAGTAAGGGCCTTTGTATCTAGGTCAACCGATGCTGCATGATTTGGCAGAGGTATCGGAATGTGATATAAATCGATTGGACTCCTTATCCGATCTTCGGGTTGGTTCTAAACCAGTGATATGTAGATCTGTTGAGATATACATACGTCACACCCAAGCAACACAACGGGATCAGATTGGACCCAAGTGGGCTGGCTAATTAATGGCTGGCAGTCCGTTAAACCTAACCTACCTGAAAAAATAGGCGTTGTTGAGTATTGAATCTCATACTCACCTGCTGAAACTTTTATGCTCATAAAGGGTTTTAACGAATCCTAAATCACGGAAAACTTTGCTTGGATAAGCGGATTACCGCATTTTGTTATTGCAAATTTTTTAAAAACTTTAAATAGTGATCATATAGTATGTGAAACAATTTTCTTTCAAATAATTTATTTCTTCTGCTGTAAAATTATTGCTGTATTCCTAAGCTGAGTTTCATATTCAGAGCCAAATCTACTATATTCCATGGTAGGAAGAAGTTCGATCTATCTATGGCTGGATTTGCCGCGAGCAATAAATTATCTGCCTTTTCAAAATTATTTGATTTAAAGTTTTTGATGAAAAATGTTGTGTGGTAAATAATAATTACCAACTACGAGTATGCATGCAATCAGACTGAAATTTAAGGTTTAATTTATTAATTTTGATAGTTATCGAACTTATGAATATGAAAAGCGGACATTTGTTTTCGACACATTCAGGACTGTTCTGCAAATCAATTTTTGTGAAAGTGATTTGAAATCACAAAAAAGGTGTTCTGCACACAAAATATTTTTGATTTTTGTGATTTAAAACCAGTAAGCTAACTTGCAATCAGTTTGAAATCACTTTATTATGAATTTCATAATTTATTACTTAATAAATAATAGCTTGATGAGTTTGCCATTGATTATTTAAGAAAAATAACTTATTTTATACGAAATAATTCACTAAATTAAGAAAAAATTAGATACGCTTGTTTTGTTGCAAGTTTTGCTGTATTTGTTTGTGATTTGGTTTAGTGGTTTATTTTACTTTACCTTTTATATTTATTAGAAGAAATTAACCTTATTTTGCAAATAAAAAAAATTCAACCTGAAAATAAAAATATCAGTATATGAAGCAAAAAAACAGCTGTTTTTTTGTGCTTCAGCAGAGTATAAATCACATCGAAAATCACAAAAAATTGTAATTTGCAGAACAGGCACAAATCATATTTTTGCTTTTGAAACGGCTTGTGCTTTGAAATCACGTGAGTTTTAGAACATAGAAAAAAATATATGGTTGACTTGACAATATTCTAAGGGTAACATTCTATTGTTGAATTCTATGGTTGGTACCGATAATTTTATATTGTTATATTTGAAACGCCATTGACATACTTCACTATAGTTTAAAAAAAAAATTATAAATAACTATAATATATATAACTATAATAACATTGTTATAATTGTGAACAACCTAGTAAAAGTTACCATAGTAATGTCATACCCAACCATGTTATTATGCCAACCATTGTATTATATAATTATATTAATTTCATTAAACAACCATACTAATGTCGTAAATAGCTTTATTGATATAGAATCATATATTTATCCTCAGCATATTAATTAAATAAACGACATTCCGTACTATTTCGTTTATTTACAACTAACTATGTCATACAATATACATATGTATAATAATATAAAATAAAACTATAAATGATTATAATATATTTTTTAGCTTTTAAATAATTAAGAATAATTCGCCAAATATAATCAAGTTTCACAATTGCAAGTGAATTTGACTTCAACTGATTTTAGCATCTACTAGCTAGAATAAAAATAAATTTGTTAAGTATTTTGACAACAATTGTATATTTAAAAATCATATATAACCATATTAATATGGTTAAATGTAACATAGTATGGTTGCTACCAACAATAATATGGTTAGTCATTAAAATTCTTTTGGTTGTAACAATAGTATTGTTGAGCACAACCACAATATAGTTAGCCGACAATATGGTTGACTTCATCATAGCATTGTTGATTACAACATACATACAAATTTTAACATTTTAACGTTCCTTTTGATTTCTGCATACGCTTTATATGCATTTTTGCACAGTTCTAATTTTCACCTTTTTTTTTGCTTTGGTTTTTAGATCAAGACAAAATTTTTGTAATTTAAAGCAAAAAACATATCTTTTTAATAACAAAATCACAACACTAACCGCATAACCAATGTTGACAATAGTAAGTTTATTCTGTGAACTTATTAATGTTAAATGTGAGTAAGTGTATAATAGATATGATAAAAACAAATATTTCAGCTATTGTAATTTGAAAGAAAATTACGCACAATACTAACATTGCTTGCAACCATATTTTGGAATTGATAGACGGTAACAATACATTTACGGAAATGCAAACGAAAACATATTTATGAGGAAGCAAAGTATAATTAAATCGAAAATAGACTGTTTTTAACAATAATACTCAATGCTATGGTGTATATACTAATGTTGCTGTAACCATATTTTAAACTGCCTTTTCTTTGCGTGTGATAGTTCATTATAAATCAGTTGAGCATTCAGTATGACAACATGACATTAGATAAAATAGGGATGCTAGATATATAATACAAAGTATGTAAAAACAGCCACATTTCGCCCCATGATTTTTAAATCGCCAAAAATTCGCCAGGCGCCAAACCAAACATTTAGTTGCTACAGTAGGTAAAAAATCGCCACGTTTGGCGAAAAGTCACCATATCGGACAACTGCGATGCGCTTGTTTCTTATCTTCATATACATTTTTTTCAAACATTTGGAAGTGCAGACATGTTGTAAAAATTATTGTTTACAGATCTCTCTGCCCTTATGAGAACTCTCTTTTTATAATTTGCTTTCCCGTCACACTTTTAGTTGAATATTTTTATTGGCGCTTCCTTTAAAAGCTATAAAATTTTACCAATAACTTTATGGTTTGCTAACAGTTTAATTGTCAGATAATAAATTTTTCAAAGTGATAAAAAATAATTTTAAATATTTTACGATAATACTCGTAAAACAGAATCTGCCGCAATTTAATAAAAATCTCAAAACAATAAACCACTCACAAAAACACCAATAAAATTAATAAAATAAAAAAAAATAAAAAAAAATAAAAAACGAAAATAAGTATCAAAATCATCGTTAATATCACAATTCAATATTTCAATTAACAAATTTACATTCAAACTCATAAAAACCAATGACCAAACAGACCAATTCAATGAATTGATAAAAATTTAATTAAAATTCAAATAAATTTATTTTCAAAGTTCAGCGTTTGAGTTTAATTTATGGAAATACGAGTACACAAAGTGGCGAGATTGCGATTAGTCTAATCGTCAGAAGTTTTAAAAAAGTAAATGATTCATAGCCAAACGCTTAAACGTTTTTGGTTAAAACTTAAGTTTCACTTGTATTTATTTAGCCGGCATTTTGTGATGACACAAAACTTTATACAATAAATTTGTTTCTTTGGCATAAATATATATATTTGTATTTAAATATTGCAATTTGGGTAACTTTTAACAAAAAGGTTTTAATTTAGATTCTAAAATTGATTAGTGCTGCTTTTAATTGGCAAAGAAAGATGATTAGACATTTTTATAACAAATAAATTAAATTTGCACGATAATTTACCTTCATATGGTTGGGGCGAGTTATCGTTTTAAAACTCGTGCGATTTTTTGGGTCAGAAAAACTTTTAAATGGGTCAGTGCCAAGTTAAAAATTTTAAGGTTTGCCACTAAATGACTGCTATTTAATCTTACCAAAAATTACACTCTGCAAGATTTTTTCAAAGATATAAGTACAGGGTATCCGCCGGCAAGGTGTACGAATTTGTTTATAATTCTTGATTGAATGAAAAAGAATGGATCTTATATTCATAAATGTTTTACTTAATGTCGAAAATTATGCATGGAATACAATATCAGATAAATGTCCGTTTCGGTTAGCCTGATAATTGCAAGCCCTTTTGAGCACATTTTTCATTACATTCTCATGAATTTCACGCGGTAATTTATTAATATTATCACGAATATTTTGCTTGAGTGGCCCAATCGTTTCTGGTTAGTTTGCATAAACCTTGCTATTCAGATATGCCCACAAAAATAAGTCCGGGATATTCAAAGCAGGCGACCGTGGAGGCCAATCATAATCGCCATTTCTTGAAATAACTTGTTGCGGAAAGAGGTTTCGCAGTGATTTCATTGTAATCTTGACTGTATGCGATGCAACACCGTCTTGTTACAAGTTAATCAAGCCCAAAGCATGCAATTACGTCGTTAAAACGTTTTCAATCATATCACGATATCGCTTCCCTTTCACAGTTACCTTAACGCCGTTTTAATTTTCAAAGAAGTTAGATCCACTGGCTCATCCTGATAAAATTGCACACCAGACTGCCAGTTTTAATGGAAGCACAAAAGTCACTAATGAAGAATTTGTGGGGTTCCCATTGCCCAGAACTGACCGTTCTGTTTATTCACGTATCCATTATAATGAAAATGTGCCTCGTCTCTAATCATGAGTTTTTCGTGAAAATCATGGTTGCCATGGGCGCACTGTAGCATCCTATTGGCATATGTACGGTGGCATAAACAGTCTTGTGTCAACTGAATCTTAATTGGAAACAATTGCGAATCCTTGTGCAAAATTGTGGCCAAAGTTGTCCTTTGAAAAACAAAGCCCTGAGCACAGCATCGAACTGTGGTTGATAGATTGTTTTGAATACTTTCTTGAGCAGCAGTAATGTTTACAGCCGATCTTGCAGTACGTTGTAGTCCTATCACCTACATACCCTCTTTTTTCGAAATCCTTCACTACACAATAAAAAGTGCACTTTGTTGGCATGTTGTTTCTCCCCAAAACTTCATGTAACTTTCTCATCGCCGCAGTAATCAATGATTGATTTTGATAAAATGTTTTAACGATTAAAACTCGTTGGTTTAAGGAATATTTTTCCATAATAAATTTGACATGTGTCTACTTCACGACTGTCAAACATGAACAAGTCAAAACTAATGTTTAGCAAAATGGCGGCATAATAAAGTAGTATATACCTTCCCGGCGCACGCCCAGTACTATATTAACATTTTGAGAATTTTGAATTTTGCATTGAACACTTTCAAATAGTTAAGGCATAATTTGACAGGTCAAAGCTGTGCCAATAAACGATTTGTATTTATTGGGTGTATAGCTTTGCTTCCCCCGTGTTGCAATACGAGTATATGGCTGTAGCGGTAAGTTGATATAAATAGAAATGTGTGAACACAACGACATCGATTATTAGTTGATTTGTGTCTGCTCATAAAGTTATTCTCGAGTAAATATGTCAGCTTACGAGCCAAACTCTCTTTCTGCTATGAATAAATCTGCGGCTGAGGCTCATCGAATGCTCTCAAATACAAATGGTGAGCCCGTTATTTTTAAAGGAACGTACCTTGTGTAGTTTTAACGCTTCAAGATCGGTGAAGTTGACTTAGAAGACCAGCAATGAAAGAGAGGATGTTTTGAAGATGCACAACTGAAGGCATTACTTCATCATGACTCGCGTCTAACGAAACAGGAATTATCAGAATCATTGGCAGTAATGAAACAAGCCATTGCAAAGTAGCTGAATGCCATGGAAGTGATTCAGAAATAAGGAAATCAGATTCCGTACCAGTTGAAACCGGTAGATGTTGAACGGCCTTTGTGTGCTTATGAACAGCTAATTGCAGGACGTTCGGCAGCTTCTTCTTGTACAGCTACATCGAAATTCAGTAAACCACTTCTTTACCATGAAAATTAATGTTGCAATATAATAGAGATATATTCACAAAGCTTAGCATAGTTTTGATTGATGGGGTTTTCCGCAAAAAGAATGTTTAATGAGCTCACAAAATTTCCTTTCTAACACGCTTATATTAGTTTCACTTGTATGTTGTTATGTTTGTATGTTTGCAACACTCGAAACCCTTGCCATATAAACGGTTATTACATATGTAGGTATATATTATTACACATGTAGGCTTCCGAGGAAGTGGGGGATTTTTTGGGATTCGTAACACCAATTTTGTGAATTCCCATGAAACCGGTTTTTTCATATTCGGTGCCCATATTTGCCATGGAACATTCGTGCGATAATTACAATTGCCGTATTGCTTGCGGGAAAGTGGATGGGATTTTGGGAATTCATGATCCCGACTTTGGGAATTCGCAAAAAAGCTAGGAACAGCCTCGCTAACCGTTTAATCTAATCGGTTTTTCATATTCGGTGTGTGTTTTGGCCGTGGAACGTGTATCTGAACTATAAACGGTCATTTGATTTGGTGCAATTTATAATTCCATATTGCTTCCGGGGAAGTGGAGGATTTTAGCATTTCTTAAATTCCAAAAAATAATTTTTAGTTTTATATCGAAGTGTGTTCTTTACTTTTTTAAACAATATTTATTTGCATTTTCTGCGCAAAATGCATGGTAGGCTGCTGTTAACTGCTGCCAAACTAGATTAGGTGATGAACAGGCTGCCAGTTATTTAAAAAGGTTTCCCACCTGTGTTCCCACCTTTGGTCCCACTGCATCACTTGATGATATTAGGTCGCCAAACACAAACTAAATGACATAGTTTGTTTAAATTTAGACAGCAGTCGACTAATGGTTGCCTATTGGCAGAAACAGTGTTGCCATTCTAGTTATGAGGTGGAAAATTCAAAAAGCCATGGAATTATTGTACCACCCTGATGTATATAATATTTTAGTGTATTTATTAGAAAGTAACTTTTGAGCATGCAAGTTTCAATTAGCCAATTCTCATATCATGTGATATACCCTGATTAAATTCAAATTCACCTGGAACACACAAAACTATTTTTAATCCAAGCATTTTTGTTATAATCCATCACACACGAGATTGATTCATGCGGTATATTAAGTATACGTAAACACAGTACTAAAGGCCTTGATTCACTATCCTACACGATCGTACGATTCATTCACAGGAAACTGTTTCAAAAGTCTGGCCGACTTGAAAAAAAATCGCTTCAAAATGGCGTTGTAGGCCACACTATCACGCAAGTATAATTACAATAATTTATATACACAATAAAATAATTAAAAACTTTTATTAACATAATAATTTTACAATTAAGTTTTTTATTCGCTATTTTTAGGTTCTACCATTTATACCAATAAAAAATTATAAATAGCTTGTTTTCTATGTTTCCCAGCTATCTATATGTCGACATGAAAAAGCTTTTTTTTGTGTTTTGACAGGTATTATTAGAGCATTTTTCTTTTAAATTCTCAACAATTTATTTATATTGTTGGGGTATAAAGTTGAATGTTTGAGAATATCTTTCAAAAATTTCCAAAGTCTACTGATGATTAGGGTAGTTCCTATGAAATGTCGACATATAGATAGCTCGGAAACATAGAAAACAAGCTATTTATAATTTTTTATTGGTATAAATGGTAGAAGCTAAAAATAGCGAATAAAAAACTTAATTGTTTGAATTTTTGTTCTCTGCTTTTCGATACTTTCAAAAAGCAAATCGTAGCAACCAACGGTTGTTCATTTGTTTGAAAGGTGTAAAGAAATGTTAGAGACGTGTATAAATGAAAAAGCTTGTTTTTTGTGTTTTGATAGGTATTGTTAGAGCATTTTTCTTTTAAATTCTCAACAATTTATTTATATTGTTGGGGTATAAAGTTGAATGTTTGAGAATATCTTTCAAAAATTTCCAAAGTCTACTTATGATTAAGGTAGTTCCTATGAAATGTCGACATATAGATAGCTGGGAAACATAGAAAACAAGCTAATTATAATTTTTTATAATAATTTTACATTACTTAAATGTTTTTCTCGAGTCACCAACAATATCCTCATATTTTTCACAATATATACCACATTGATCGCACAGAAACCATAATGATTTGAAAAGTTTTATAAAATTTTTCAAATCGCACGGTTTCTCAAAAACTCTGTCGCACGGTTGAAGTTTTAGTACTTTTTCAGCACACATGCTTTATTTAGTTGATCGCACGATCGTGTATGATAGTGTAGCAAGGCCTTAATACTAATATACACAAAGTATTATTATATTGATTTGACTGCTGCGTGTGTGTTTCTATTGATTTTATGCTGCTTGGGCGAGTAAGAAGCTAGTTGAAAAATTATGCCGACAAAATATTACTCTCTTCAGCTCCTTTGTCATCAAACTGTTAGAATAATTGGTCTCGTGTGTTCTAGCCCATTCACGAGTGCACTTTAAGACGTGTAATGAGCTTATATACTGATTAATAAAATCACTCAAAGAAAAGTTTTAATTTTCCTATTAAATCCTGTTAATTTAAATACATTTTCTTTAAAATACTTTTTCTCCGAAACAACTTGAACTAAAAAGTCTCCTTTAAAAGGTGTGCTTGCTTGTGTCATACGAGTTACACTATATGTTTCGTTATATTTTGTTTGAAATCGTTTTCTTTCTGAAAATACAAGAAAAATAACTCTTTAGAGGTTACAAAGTTTCATTATTATTTATTTTCAAACTTCTCTTTTTAATATTCTTGGCTGTTTCCATGTCGCTGGCTTGCTCAGCATATCGGTCTTTCTATCTTTAGCAGCTAAACCTGTCATTTATTATTAATTAAAACTTGTATGCATAATTTAAAATCGTGCCTGCTTTCCTGTCAGTTTTAAGGAACACTTACACTTGTTGAATATTTGATTTAGAAAAGACAACCGCTATTGACAGCGCAGTTCCCTTTAAAACTCACGTCATTATACTGAACTTTGTGGGTTACGTTCAATTAAAAAGATATTTGTCAAATGTAACCGTGACTTTAGAGACACTTAAGAATACATTAAAGTGGTAACTAAGAGAACTTTAAATGTTAATTTAGTCAGCTAGAAAGAACGTTAATATTAATCGCTGTTTAAATATGTTTGCTTTTTTATTTTTTACAGGCGTATGGCAAAAGTACATATTTATGTATTGTTCTTATACACGCATATATTATAAATTAGGGTGGTGCAAAATTAATCACCCTGTTGTAAGATGTTACAGTTTTTGCAAATAAAGTTTTACGTCAATCATATTTGACATTTGTAAGCTAGATAGCTGTGGTGCGGGTCTTTCTACGGAAGGAGTAATTCGGCCGTATTTTTTCAAGGATACCATCAGCAATACAGTTGTTGGTTCTGACGAACGCTAAACTTTCGCCAGAGCTAAAGCCATAGTATTTTGTAAATCTGAATTAGCAAAATGACCCCACTCTAAGACGATTTTCATGTGCGTTCAAATCTTTGCAACGTGTTGGCGTATATCTCTGCCTTATTGATTTAATCCCATTCATATGGCCTATTGCATCGCTAGCGTTATTGCTGAGATGGCAAAAGTTGTTTATAATTTTAATTGTAAAACTGCGTTTATAATTGTAAACAACTTTTAAAAATACGACTAAAAACTACTGGAACATACAAAATTCAATTATCTGATGATTTGAAAAGGACTTGTAAATAAACATTGGCATTCAGTTCAAGCTTGCAAACAATAAGTGGTGTTGGACTTATTAAAGCGCATTATCTGCTGATTCTCTTTTCGTTAGACCAGGGGTGCCCAAAAGTTCTTTATGGAAGAGCAAACACCAATACATTTAAGGAAAAACTATTTTTAAATAATATTCTTTGAAAAAAGCAAAACAATTTGCAAAAACAAAATTCACACTGATAATCGCTGTCGTTAATGTATACCAGCAAAACATGAGAAAGTGTTGTTGCTTAGCTCTTGTGTGTGTGCAGTGAAGAACGACAAAAAAATATATAACACTAAGTTGTTTGTGTATTTTTCATTGCTAGTGATAAGCGCAGTATGTGTATATTAAAGATCACAGCCCCATAGCTAAGCGCTTTTACAAAGTCAATTGCGCATCAAGCGCATAGGTCTGGGCATATCTGCGTTAGACTAATAAGCTCTGAAGAACTTGAACTTTTCAGACTTGCATTTCTTAGTGAATACTCCTACTGTATACACGATGGTGGTACATAATTCTCCTATAAAATGTCCTCAGAGCAAAAGTTTCGCAAGCAGTTTTTAGCAAAATGTTTACTGTTTGTAGACGCAAGTAAATAGAAAATGGACTGTGAATGAGTTGAAAATAAACACCTTCTTAATAACATTTTGCTAGTCACTGGCGTAAAAGTGTAAATTTTAAACAACATACAGCAATGCAATATATATTTGTTTTTGTTATCGCTTCGCTTTCGGGTACTTGATACCGGTTTTGATTGCTGCTGCCATTTTAATTAGAATCATAAATAATTATTTATAATGTTGGCTCAGTGTTGCTAACAAACTTTTTTTTTTTAATGATCTTACGTGTGGCATTTTTTTTTGCTGATATTTATTATTTGTTTTTATTGGCATTGCTTTTTGATATTTTTTGTATTTTGGCTAAAACAGCTACATACCCTGTTGTGCATTTTTTAGTTGTGCTTTTGTTTTTGTTTGATATTAAATTTATAGCACATTGAATTTACAATTATGAGAAGTGAGAGAGATAGAGAGAATATGAAATAAGTGTTTTGAGCAGCACAGTCCTTTAAAACTTGTGCACAGTGGGCTGGCAAGAGGTTTTTTCATATCGGTTATTTATTAAAAGTGTACAAATCTGTTTTCGGATTTTCTCTTTCTTGCAGATATTTTCACGGGTCTAGTTAATTTTGCCTCATTAATCGATTTCCCATAACTCGAGAAATGATTCACCAATTTTAAAAAGTAAAATTTTGTAATATTTGTAAATTTATAACATTTTGTAAAAACTGTGTGAACACACTTTTTGCTCTTTCTAAAGGGCACTTTAGACTATCACACTTTGTATTAAGACTTGTCAAAAATTCAAATAATACGTGCAAGCGTGATAGTGTGAATGTAGAGCGTTATGAAAATGAGAAATAATACGGTAAGAGATTTGGCATCCCATAACACTTTACCATTTTTAGAAATTTGTTTAAACAATAAGATTTTTCATTGGATCAGGGTTGCATTTTTTACGAAAGCAAATACTAAAAGTATTAATATTTCTTATTTTACTTTGGGTGTTATGGTGTGAAAACAAAATGTAATGGTACGTAAGATTTTTTGACAGTTGCAACAAATATCATTAGATTTTTGTCCCACAAAATCCAATTAAAATCTTAAGACTTGTATGGTAGTCTGAAACGCCCTTTACTATGCAATCTAAATTATAAATGTTGTAGAATTATAACCATCAGTAATTTTATTCGACTTTCTTAATTATACTTCGATTTTATTTATCCTACAAATGTAAACATGAAAAATAATTACAACACATTTTTGTCACTTTTTTGCTCCCATAAACTATAAATATCTTGTATTGCCATGTAAACGTGCCTTTACAGATATTTAGTCCGTGCTATCTTTTTGTAAAATATACCAAAATTCCCAAATAACTTTCCAAGTTTTGCAATACAAATGTTTTGTTGTTGATATTTTGTGCTTCTGTGTTTCGAATGCAACCACTGTGGGACAATTTCATGCAGACATTTGTTAAAGTGTTTAACACTACCGCTTAAAGTGAATGAGTATGACTATAAATATTTTGCCGATTCTCTTTTAATTTATTGGTTATGTTGTTGACTTTTGCTTTGCTGTTTGTGAATTTTTGATTTCTTTTTTGATATTTTGTGCCTGAGTGATATTGTTGTCTTTGCTGTCGCTGCTGTTGTATGTGTTTAGGTTTGTTGTTGCTGCAGCAGCTGTTTTTTCTTTCAATATTTTGTTTTTTGATGTGGTTGAACAATAAAAGATACGTACTTGTTGGATGAATTTTTCAGTTTTGTTTTAAGCGTCTCAAAGGTGGTTAACCAGGCATCGCACTCGTACTGCTCGTATTTGTTTTAACGTAAAAACGTTTGTCGCTTTACTTGTTTTTTTCTAAAGCCTGTTTTAAAACACTTCTCAAATGTTAAAAAATTAAAAGTTATACGATAAATGAAATTTATAACATTTTCTGCCTACATTGGTTAAAAGAAAAGCTGAATATCTTTGTTAACAATTAATAAATTCATAAAATAATTTTCTTTTTGGTTGCATAAAGAGCAAAAGTTTAAAGACAGAAATAAGAAAAAAAAAAGCCAAAAACTATGTTGTATCGCGAATTTTGTAAAATTCATTCTATATTTGCTTTTCCAACTACAAAAAGAACGTATTTGTGATCGTTTTGCGTGTGAAAAGTTGCAAAAAAGAAAAGAAAGCAAAAGAAAAGTTCTCTACACATCTCTCTTCTGGCTGTCCGAGCATCCACGCATTGCCGCTAAAGTATTATGAAGGAGAAAATATGTTGTATATTGTATGAAACAAAGCATGTGCTAATACAAATTTAATATTTTATATACCCACAAATAAATAAAATTTAAAATAAAAGTCATTAAAATTAAGGTTACATGGCTTTAACGAAAAAAATTTCAAAGAAAATATAAAAAAACATAGAAAAGAAAATTGTAAAAAATCCTCATTACAATTGTTTTCACTCCGTTGCTCGCTCTCTATATCGGTATTTTGCTCTCTGTTTCTCTTGTACGGCCTTTGTTTATGTGCTAAAATGTGTTGTTTTCTATGAGTGTAAATAAAAATCTTGATAAAGTTCTCTACAAAATTTGCATTTCTAAAAAAGTATTTACATAAATAGTATTTATTAAATACATAAAAATTTCACACAAAATCATTAATAAAAAGTTCTTTATAATTAAAAAAATAATAACAAAAAACCCAGAGATTTTTCAAGTCCTTTAAATTTTTACATATAAAGACAATCCTGAATTTTAAAATTGGTCGCAAATTTTTTACCACAAATATGAAACGTTTGGTGACATGGGAGCGGGAACTCGTTGATGCCATGTATGAGTAAGTTTCGTTTTTTTTCTTTTTCAAGTTGTTTTATTTTAATTCTAGGCAGAGTAGCCAGATTTCTGATCTGAAGCATATAATGCATTATATAAAGTTAAACTGTAAACAATTATAATGAAAAAAAAATAATATTTTTTTTATCATTATGTAAAGTGTTACCATCATGCAGAAAACGTAATTATTTCAAGTAAAATGCTAAAACAATGGCTTATGTCCAAATTGAGAAAAGTTGTAGCGGGAGTTAGGAAATTGAAAAATAAGAAGAAAATGTTAGGTGAAAAACGTGACGGAAACGCATAGTTTCTGAGTTATAGACCTCTGAAGTTTTGATATATGTGTACATGAAATTGTGATTTTTCATAACATTTCTCAGGATATTAGGCGAATTTGGTATCTTGTAAAAGTTCTTAAATAGGCAAACAATTTTTTATTTCTTAACCCGTTTGGAAGCGGGAAAAATATAATGACTTGGATACCGCATACAATTTTATGGATTAAGTTCAGTTTACGCACAGAGCTCCGAGTTGAAAAAAAATTATATAGGGGGCTAGAAATTAAAAATAAAAAGAAAATGTTAATTGAAAAAGTTGGCGGAAACGTATAGTTTCCGAGTTATGGATTCTGAAATTACGAAAAACTTATACATGAAATTGCAATTTTTTACTACATTTCCAAAGTTATTAATTAAAAGCCTTCCAATAGGCCTAAATAAATATGGATTTAAAAAAAAATTTGTTTTTACCATTTTGGAAGCAGGCCAAATTTTTTAAAATATAAAAGCTTTGTTAAGGTAATAAAAAAACCATTCTATTTATTATATTAAGCTCGGCCGAAGATATATTGGTAATCTTTAGTCAGCGAAGCAGGTGTTTATATATCATAGAGAAGACAATCCCTCCGCCCGGCCAAAGGCCTGCTACGCAGGGAAGCTTTAGTCAGCGAAGCTGGCGGTTGTTATACAATAGAGGAGTAAATCCCTCCACTCGGCCGAAGATCGGCAACACAAAGACAACTCCGTTAATTAATCCGGTGTTATATACTAAAATTTTAATCATACTTTCGTTTTAACAAAAAAATTTTAATAAATAGTTGAATATTAACCTCTAGCACTTTTAATAAAAATTTTTTAAAACTGTATTATCACTTAAAAAATTTAAAGATTTTTGCATAATACACTTAAAGTCCTGATTGACTATCCTAAACGATCGTACGATTCATTGTTCAATAACACACGAGAACAATTGTTCTGATACTTTGTAAGCGAACGGGTTGAAGGGAGTGATATTTTGTCGGCCCAATTTTTTCAGCCAGATTTTGTTCCGTACAAGTTGCGCGAAACCAATACAAACGCAAGCCAACCAATCAAATGAGCAGTAATACACACACAATGATGTGTACACGTATACATGTTACGGCAGATAAATTAGTCTCGTGTGTGATGAAAAGAAAAAAATTTGCTCGGACTAAAAATAGTTTTTTTTTGTGTTCTAGCACATTCACAGGAAAATGTTCTAAAAGTCTAGTCGTCTTTACAAAATCGCTTAAAAATGATGTTATAGTACCACTCTATTATACAAGAATGATTGTTATACTTTATATACAGAGTAAAATAATTAAAAATTATTAGTACCATAATAATTTTACGTTATTTCATGTTATTTCTCGAGTCAACAACAATATTCTGATATATTTTACAATAAATATCACACTGATCTGCAGGTAGTAGGCCGTAGCATGAACCACAACGAACTGCAAGATCGGCTGAAAACATTACTAATACTCATGACTATTTACGCTGCCATACATATGGCAATAGGATGTTACAAGAAGAACCCATAATGAGTGACGACCAGCACAATTTCATTTTAATGGATATGTGAATAAAAAGAATAGTTCGTTCTGGGCAATGGAAAACCTTCAAATTATTTATCAGTCACATTTGCATCCATTAAAAGTAATCGTCTGGTAACCAAATTGGTCAGGAGGAATCATTGGACCTTCTTTGAAAATGAACACGGTGTAACGGGGAGCAATGTCGTGATATGATTGAAAAGTTTTTAGCATCACGACTACATGCGTCGGGCTTGATTAACATGTGGTATCAGCAAGACGGTGTCACATTGCCTAGCGCCAGGACTATAATGGAATTACTGCGAGTAGTATGCCTTCTAAGGGAAATCCTGTACAATAATTTCCATATAAACCGTTGGTCATGCGCAATGTGCTCAAGGATAATCGTACTTGCACAGTACTCTTTTTACATCAGGGAATATTGTATTCAAAAAAAATATTGTATTTTTATTAAACACTTATTTAACAAATTTTGTATAGAAATCTGTCAAATAACGTGTATTAAACTGCTACAATATTTTTTATGAAAATAAATGAGTTGATGGTATCAGTAAAAACAATAAAGGTGTAGTCTTCAAAAGCTACGTGTTGAGATCTTATTTCAGTAGAGTCGAAAGAGCACCTAATTTGTAACTCGCCGTAATTCAGCTAAACCAGTGCCCTTCTCTAGTGGCAATATAAGTTAATACTTTTAGTCCGGCACATTTGCGGGAAAGTCATATGGCTTCATCATTTGTAGACACTTTTATAAACGATAATCTTTTTAATTTGATCAGGGTAGCTTATTTACAAGAGCATATGATAAAAATATAAAAACCTGCCATTGACAAAAAAAAAAAAAAAAAAAAAAAACTACAAATAAGCTGCATAATTTTTAGTAAAGTTTTCCATTATGCTTGAGATGTGATGTGAACAGGCGCGTTTTCGTAATTTAGTTTTACCACAGTAGTGTATCTACTTTTTGTTTCAAAGTAGCGCTCAACGTCAGTTGCAACACAGTTGTAAATAGCTAGTAATTAAAAAGCACAAAATACAAAAAAAAAAACTGTCTAAAGTTGTTTCATTTCCTAACTCAGCAACTGTTTGCTTAATTAATTTGTTGTAATTAATTTTTTTAGGAATTAACAATGTTGTGCGAGAAAAATTTAATTGGTAACACTGACATTGAATCTTTAATTTACTAATTTGTTAGTTACACTGTCAACAGCTACTTTTTTATATGAAGTGAAAGTGTACGACAAAGTAAAATCATCAAGATTAAGAGGTTTTATAACTGCTTTAATTAATTTAACAAACAGGTAAAATTGACTTAAAGCATTAAAATCAAGTCTGTTGAAAATTATTTGTGTTAATTATATAACCTTAATTTACTCCCTTGTGAGATTGTAATGTACGAGGGCGGGTCAATAGGTGCGTAACTTTTTTCAACTTAGTGTACAATGAGTTATATGAGTTATTGGTGCAACGTTGCTCCAATTTGCTTATCCCTTCCGAAAAATACAATTTGTTGAGTTCATCCAAATAGGTAACTGTTTGTGAATGATTTCGTCATTGAAGCCAAACCTCTTTCCGCCGAGTAGTTTCTTTAAATTTGGGGACTAGAATTAGCCACTCCGAGCTTAATTTGTAATCCAATTCATGGATTGAAGCCATGGAAACTGCGGATGTGTATACACATGCATTGTCCTGATGGAAAATGACTTTTTCCTCCAAATTCGTTCGTTTTTTTTCAATTCTACATTGAATCGAACCAATGACTTACTATAAAATTTGCCATTGATTGTTTTCCTATTTTTTCTGCAGTTGGTCAGTGTAGATCAGTGTTGGGTAAAATCTTTAATTTGTGTGGGTCTTTCATTCTATTTCAGAAAAGTTAAGTAAATTAATACATTCTTTACTCTAATTTTTCTGTTTGCCAAACATATTTTAAAATGAATGAAAATGTTTCAATTATGTAGAATATATCAGGTGGCAACATATCGCATTATTACAAAGCAACCCAAGCAAATCGAATTCATAGTAGGTGAAATTGAGAGCGCAGGTGATAGCTTTTATGTATTATTATCTTTGCCGGATGTCAATGTTTTGAGAGCCCCGTCTCGATTTTGGGCATTTTTTTATTTTAAAAATTTGTGTAGTAAAATTCTCTTTTTTAAAAATTGAATTTCTAAAAATCTATACTGGTTTTGGATATAAGCTATACAGTTTTGAAATCTCTATTGTCATGACTTTCAGCCATATGAGAGCACCTTCTCAATTTTTGGCCATTTTTTTTAATTTTTGAAAAATTTACTTAAAAAAAAACTTAGTTTTTTTCTTAAATTGGCCGTAAATTATCACTTAGCTCACATTTACATATTATAATAACTTTAATATTTTTAGTTTTTAAAAACGGAGCTGACGCAGTTACTTTCAGCTCCGATTATAACAGAGACATGTTGTAACATTTTGTTATGTTACTTAAATAAAATTTTACTGTTATCAAATATTACAGTCTGTTCAGGCAACATCTGCAGTCAGGCTGACGACTGAGCTAACTTCACACCTATATTTTTTGTGGATGAAGAACTGGTGATTCGTAGGGCACATGTGGATTTTCACCAGACTAATAATACATATTTGGTTGTTGATGAACCCATTGAACTAAAACTGAGCTTTGTCACTGAAGATGACTGCGATGAAATTCATCATCTAAGAACATCTTCTGCAGAGCCCAATCGGAGAACGTACGTCGTGTGAAATGGTCCATCGGCTTCAATTCTCGGGTCAGTTTGATCTTGTATAGATGTAAACCAAGAAAGTGGCCTTGACGATGCCGAGTTCTTGATAACGCCACGGAATTGACTGATTTGGATTGTTTGCTACGTACGCTTGAATGCCAGCGATATTTTCAACACTTTATTTAAGCTCTTTTCGGGTTTTGCCTGGGCATATTCCAATCCGGGACATTCTATTTTTCGGGTAAAGAGGGAAAGGTGTTCCTCGTTTGTTGTAGCAAAAAAAAAACTCTAGGAAGCCGCATGACTTATGTTGTATTGGCTTCCGAAACCCTTACCAAGGGTTTAAATTGGCAGAACGGAGATCAGCATTGCCCCCGCGTGGTTCTGCTTACAGTTCAATCCGTGCTGATCATGATTGAGGTGCCTACCTGAGCTGGAACGTTCGTTCCTGATAAGCGTTTGGTGTGTGGCTTTTTTCGGAGACTAACAACCTCCCGAGGGTCTGTTGCCTTTACAACAGATACCTGTACTGTAAGGAATCAGTGGAGATGGTTGACGGGTGAGTTGGATTGAGGGCTGATGCTGCTAGTGGGCTTCTGCCTACCAACTCATTAAGCCTTGTCGTCCATTGATTGCTGGGAAATTGCCTACAGGATTGATTAAAAGGCCCGAACTCCTCAACAAGAAGTTGTTCATGTGGCAACAAACATATGATAAAAATTGCTACCTGTGTGAGCCTAGTTATGCACACGGGGGCGCTGGTGAATCGCGAATAATTCACTCCGTGGAATTGATCCATCATCAGTTAAGGCCGTAAAGGCAGGTGCTGATGTAAATCTTTTTCACTACTTCATCCAATCTGTTATCTCACTGCCACGGTAGCATCATACAATGAAAATGTAGGACGAAATTTTTACACTAAACTTGTTAATGTTTGTCTGCTAGGTCGAGAATAAGGGCTGAAAATTGGAGTTAACGCTCTTAAAGTTGCAGTCACTGACTCCGAATTTTCATTCGTCTACTTTGCCATGATGAAAATGTTGAGGTTACTGAAAAAGGAAAGTTGAGTTAAAAAAAGGAAAGTAACAGTAAGATGATCAGTGGAATAGTGCAATTAAATTCAAAGTTGTCAAGTACCGATTGGAAACCCCTATAGCGTGTCTTGAAACGTGATTGAAAGGTGCATATAGGCTTAACTGTCATAAAAGATAATAAGAATAGGTTGTTCACAGCAAAAAAAAAAAAAAAAAAAAATCAGCTGCTAAAAATCATGCATCAAAAATAATAGATTACGTTTTCCGCAGGCCCGTTATATTGTTTACATCAATGAGGCAGATAGTGATTTTTTTATATTACTGTAGTAAAAAAAGAGAACGAAGAAACAACAATTTATAGCAAAAGAGAATGAAGAGATAATAAGTTGTAATCCCGTGTGACATGATGCGCTGTAGAATATTATTTTGTCAACTTTGCGGCGTCATTGGCCTTAGCTCGTTTTAGTTATTTGCTTCATGGCTAAAAAGTTCTTTTCCAATTTTTTAACAAATTGGTTTAAGCCCAACATTTTTTCGTTTTAGTTTAATAACGCTATTCTATTTTCCAAGAAATAGTATGACGTTTTGATGTTTCCTGAGAAGTATTTTTTTTTTGATATCTTCTAAAATTTTAATAAAAAATAAACTTTTTCAATGAAATATGAATACTGTTTTGTGTTTTGTATTTTTTTGAACTTTAGTTAAACGATCTTATGCTTTTTATTTAAATTTTAATATAATTTAATATGAGTTCAAGAACTTCAAATATCAGATTTCCCACTAAACTCAAAAAATAAAAATATTTTAAATTCTGGCAAAAAAAAAAAAAATTAAATGAAAAAAAAAAAAAATAAATAAATAAACCAACGAAATGGCAACAGTTCTTGTTAATCTGTGCGAACAATCATTAAATTCTAAGCAAACAGCAAAGTGTGTGGTCGTCAAAGTTTGAGTTGTAAATTAATCACCGCAAAATCAAAACAATGCAAACATAAAAAACAAACAATTCGCTGCCATGATTAGGGTTGTCAGATTAATTTCGACTTTTTTCGCCAAATTCAATAACAAAAAATCGCCAAAAAAAAAAAAATTATGTCGATTTGGACAATATACTCGTATGACATAACTATCACATATTGTTTGTCTTAATAATAAAATACATTATTTTAGGAGTGTAAACATCTGTCATTATATTTCAGTATTCCATAGACGCCAAAGCGTAAATACACATTTTTGCGAAATTTTTTACCAAAAAAAAAAAAAAAGGGGATGTCTGATAACCTTCTTTCGTTTGAAGAAAACGACTCTTGAAAGTTATCGATTGTTGGTAGAAGTTTGCGATTAACATGCACCAAATCAGAAAACTTGTGAACGATGGTTTGTGCGCTTTAATAGAGGTGATTTTGACACAGAGGAAGGGCAGAGATCTGGTCAGCCAAATAAGTTTTGAAAATGAGGAAAAATCTGTGAACAATGATTTGCGCGATTACAAGTGGTGATTTCGATATAATCCACTTCAGAACAGGGTATCAGAAATTTTATTAAGCCCAACTTCTAATATATAATATAAATTCTTGTTAATTGAATCTTTTAAGAATTAATCTTATTTACGAATAAAAATTTTAATTTTGTTTTTTACATTTACATTCCGAAAATCTTCCCAGTAGGCAACACTGCAAGCATTTGTACAGGGTGGCAAATCTATATAATGAAATATGATTATTTCAAAAAGTAAAAAACGGGCGGAAGGTGACGCTGGTGGAATTATCTAAAGCGAATTCATTATTAGGTGGATGCATGGGCGAATTCATGGGAATTTCTGATCAGTTCGCCTTTATCCACTTTGTCAAATTTTATCATGCTCTTCTCTTTACACCGAAAAGATAAAATTAAATTACTAACAATTTCTTATCAGCAACTTTTGACAGTTGAGGTTAAAAACAAACAAACAAGCAAACATACCTGTTATTTTTAGTGTAGGGAAGCGGCTACCTTGTGTTTTGTACCATGGAATTATCGATTATGCGGATTTGTGCGTCACCATGTCGCAGTGGTCAATTATAGAGCTGAGTAGTTCGCGAACGAACTAGTACAACTGAACTATTCACTTGCAGAAGTTAAGTGAGCCGATCAATTCTGCGAGCTCTTTTAGCTCTGCAGTTCATGTTTCTTTCTTTTGCTTTTGTTTTCTTTTCGTTCATGTTTCTATTTTCTTATTTCTGTAAGAAGTTTTATGTAGCCAAAAAGTTGTGGCTCAATTTGAAGTAGAAAATACAAAATTAGGCAACAAAACACAAATTTTGTGTTTTTTTTTTTTTTTTGTAATATTAAAATAGATATGAAACGAAAAAAAATATGAACACAATCGAAATTCATCACAACTAAATCATTTTTTCCTTTCAATACAATTATTTTTTATGACACCTAAATATTTTTTAATCTCACTTTTAATTTTTCTACTTGGATTTATAATTCATTTGTTTACAACGGTTTTGTGTTGCTTTACTTTTTGTTTCATGAAAGCTGACAGAGAGCCGTTCATTGAAAAGAGCTGAACTAAAAAGAGTATTCTCTTAAAAGAGCTCATGAACCCAACTATAGTCAAGTAAGTCTGTGGTCACACAGAACGATTTTAATTGCCGAACTTTTTAGCAATTTTCTTTTGGAATTGCTTTCTTGTCCACACATAAAAACTTTTTTCGGCAATTCTTGAGCAATTCTCTACCTTTTGCTTTATGCAATTTACATTGTATATGCACATACACATACACACATGAGAGAAAAGTAAGGAATTGCTGAGAATTGCCGAGTACCGGCAATTCTTTTTCCCTTCTTATTCCCCTCACCGAAAGCTTCTATAAAGTCAAGAATTGCCCAACCAAAGTTGCTGTGTGTGACCATACACTAAGTATCGCACTCTCGCTGAGGAGACATATTTTAAGAGTAATGATTCTTACGTAATTGCTCGTCGAAAATTTTGTTCAAATTTCAGTATTCGGCCAATACGTGATGGACCGAGTGTAAATTTAATTGGTTCATGGGTGCAGAGATTCCACGCAACTGCTTCGGCTTTGGTAAAGACTCAGTCGATCTTCAAGGACTCCCAAAAACATTGAACTGGTTGAAGCAGTGTACGTTAAAATCCGCAACTTTTCATACGGAAAAGAGCATCCCTACGGGTACTTCTAAAAACGATTATTCAAGAAATTAGGTTCCATCCTTTTAAAATTCAAATCTTTCAATAACTGAAAGACTTTGATTCAAGAATCCGCAACCCTCGATTGAAACAACAAAAAAAAATTCCATTAACTCAGGGTAACTGTTTGGTGTTTATTATCCACGCAGGAGACAATTGGACCAGTTTTTTTTTCGAAAATTCTCGAGGCTCAGCGACAAATGACAACGGTGAAAATCATCAACGCCTGATTACGCAACTCATTTTACCAAAGCTTTGAGCTCACCCATCGTATTCCTCACTCAGAGGGTTTCAACAGAAGGAGGCCGCTGCACATACAGCCAGAGATTCCATGAATTTACTTTGGGAAAATTTTTCGCAAAAGCTGATCAGTCACTTTGGGGACACCCCATGTCTACCGGGTTCGTTCGACCTAACTCCTCTGGACTTTTTTTTATAGGGCTACCTCAAAGAGAGGTTTTATAATGAACATACCCCATCTCTTAAAGGAACATATTCATTGAGAAATCAGCTCAATTTTACCGAGTTTACTGCAGCGTGTGGTGCAGAACACAAGGCTTCGTTTTGAAAAGTGTGTTCAACTCAACGGAGTATATCCTCTTTAAAAATAAAATCCACATTTACATTCTATCGTTCAATGCTTTTAACAAAACTTTGTGTCACTTATTACGTTTTTATTTAAGTTTGAAAATATAAATCTGCTACCAGACACCCTGTATACTCGTATGCTTTTTGTTACATTGACCTTAAATTAATAAATTTGAAAATTATTTATCATTTTTGTGTTAATATAAATTAATTTAAATAACTAAATGTGTATTGTATGCGCCAATCATTTTACATTATGATGTTAATTGTAAAAGAACGAATGAATAGAAAGAACTAATAAATTTATAATTTCGTCTATGAGCACACAAATTCCAATCGGAGTTTTAGTTTTTATTAGCACGCTAGTTTTCGACGAATCCACTTCATTTTAAAAAGTTTTGGTATGTAAATTACTTAAACAGGAAGCGATAAAATTGACACGAGAGATGAATTTGTAAAGGTTTTAGTGCTGCGTGCTGAATATTTGTTATACAAATAGACAGGAAATGAAGAGTGTTGCTCATAATTTATTTAAAAAAGTATTTAAATGAAACCAATCTCGTATATTACTGCTTAAAAATGTGTTGACAATATTTTAAAGAGATATTAGCTCAGCTCTATCATTTTTCAAAAAATATGTTTGTGCACCCTACATAGAGCATTAAAAATTTTTTAGTTGCAAATTAGAGTGCTTCGATGGCTGATTTCGTAGAGTACTCGACCAAAAGTATAGAGGTCGCATGCTCGATTCCTTCCGTTGACTTTGACTGTTACAGCAGAGAAGCAGAAAGCTTCGCAGTTTTTAAGATTGTTTATTAAAAAAAGGTGTTTTATAAAAAAATACGTCTTTCAAAAGTCAACAGTGCATCTTGCTGAATTTATATTCCTGCCGAGTAGATACCAGCTATTTATTCTAGAGACTGACTGTAAATGTCGGAAAGAGCTACTCTGCTGCACCAAAGTGCTCAAATTCGGCAAAATGTTAACAAATAATTATGAATAAAACATCGTTAACAAAAAATTGCCCGTATAATCGGGTTCAAAGTTGGGATACACCTACGAGTTTCGGAAGTCCACCACAGCATATGCCATGCAGCTTCTTAGAGTTTTGTTTGCTACAACTACTCTCTCTATGCCCTAGAAAACAGAATGTCCTGGTTTGGTCTACGCCAAGGCAAAACCTGTTCTCCGAGGGGTTTTAACGGCACAGTAGTGAAAAAGATTTACATCAGCTTTACTACCTTATCTGACCAATTCCACGGAGTGAATTATTCACGATTTTAGCCAACCAAACAAATATCAGGGATACATTATTCTCAATTAAACACTTCAGCTTACTGGCCAAATTCTTGCCATTTGCGGAAGATTTTATTTTTCTCCTTTAATATGAAGAAATCTGCGGCTGAAGCTCGTCGAATGCTCTCAACTACTTATGGTTAGGCCGCTATTTGTTAAAAAACGTATCGAGAGTGGTTTCAATGCTTCAAGAACGGTGATTTCGACGCCAAAGGTCAGCATGATGGTGAAAGGGAGAAGGTTTTCAAAGATGAAAAATTGGCCGCATTGTTTCGATCAATAGCACATGGCCTGGCTGATCAGCTCTTCTGAAGAAGTATGAAATTGGATAGATTCTTGGATCGTTTCAAAATATAGCCAGTTTTTTTCAATAAGATATTTATACGCTGCCCGAGAGATAGGCAAAAGTAGTTGTCAGCGATGGATAATACTTTGAATCAGAAATGTGTAGCCAGTAAAGCTGTGTCGTTCATGACTGAACGGGTTAAAATGAACGGGTCATATCAGTGAACGAAGTGAGCCGGTCATTAAACTAACCACTTTTCGTTCAGTAGTGTACCGTTCAATTTGATTAACTTTCGTTGAAATTTTTTTCATTCTTTCTATGTCGAGGTCTTTCGTTTCAGTTAATATTTATTAGTAGTTTTTAAAGTATACATAAGTATATCATTTGAGCAGCACTGTGTGTATGTAGCTTTATACAAATTTAAAATTGTTTATAACAAAAATAAACTTGTATAATAATTTTTTATAACAAAAATAAACGTATGATATACTCGTAAATCAAATTGGTTTTTAACAGTGTGTCCTTTTTTAAAATTGAAGAGTTTTAGTAAAAGTTTTTATAAAAAAAATCTTAATCAACTTTCAAACACACAAATTGTGTTTGCGTTTTAAAACAATAATTTTTTATATTATATGATAGTATGTTTCGGGCTCAAGTTCAAATCCGGCTTTCGCCAAAAATTATTTTTAGTTATGAAAATAGTTTCCATAATTTCCACGATCAGTAACTATTGATCAAAGAAGACAGGAAAAAATAATTGAATACACTAAGATCGGAGGACAACTAGCTGCTTCGTAGTCGCTACCCTACTCATCACATATTTATTTATTTTCTACTTTAATTTTGTGTGTTTTTGTCAGCAGTGTTGATTAATGATCATTGAAATGCCATTGAAAGTGACCGAGTGAACGAAATGAACGAACGGATCAGTCTTGTGTAATTGAACGAAATTGACAGGTCAATAAACAAATCACCCGGCACAGCTCTATAGCCAGTTTTTTACAACAAAACCTCGAATTTTGAAATAAAAGAATAAAAAACGGCGGAATCAAAGTTGTGCACTTATGTACAACAATAAATATAAACATATTGTCCTTTTAATGGGGATGTAATCTATGGATATATATGTATATATAGATATGTGCACACAAAAAAATTATAGTAAAAATAAAATCAACAAAATTTTTGTCTGAAAAAATAATTTGTATGAATATACATAAATATCAAAAAAATAATCTTGGATATCGTATTTTGTTGTGGTTTAAAAAAATAGTTGTTTTCGGTCAATAATTATTTTTACTAAACTTTTGTTTGAATCCACGTATTCCTTTACAGGTCCGCATTCAAACAATTTATTAATTGATTCAACGAATTTCGTTATTGAACACGAAAAAAAATTTTCTGTATGGCAAAAGCTCCGTCAGTTATCTTGTTAACTGCATCCTTGATGTTGAGATATAGTAAATACATCAAAAATCGTCAGTCATAAAACGGCTCTGGGCTGAAGAACAGCTCTCGCGTCATCGCAATTATTTCGTAAGTACGGTTAGGCTTCTTGTTTTCGTTGTTAACTGGTTAACGACTTATTCTAACTAACTGTATTGGTTTGTAGTTTTTCTAGAGGTACGAGTATTTCGTTGTTAATCATGCTGCACATTCATATGTAAAAGCATATGTCGTTATAGTTTGTCACATCGCCACTACATCTGTACTGTTAATACCATCTTGGGCACATGGTCTCCATCACTCGGCCCATGTGCATCCTATACTTTACAAATTTAGTTTGCAACTGTATAGTTAAATAAATAATTATCAATTATTTATGACTATGTTGTAGTAAATGAGTGATATCTACCTACATGTGTATTTTATTTTTCTGCTCTTTAGCAAATCTTTAGTTCATTGACTACATAATAGGCCAAAGTCACTAACAACAGCCATTTAATGGCTAAATATAGAAAAATAGTGGCAAGATAACTTTATTTTATTGATTGTATTGAACATACAGTGTAGGTATGTGTGTATGTATTTTTAACCAACTCAACTGCTGAATGAAATAATTTTTACCGCGAATTCATTTGGCATTCATGCGTAAGAACATGCCTATATGTACACATATATGTATAAACAGTTGGCATTTATGAATGACAATTATTGTTAAGAACTTCTACAAGAAATACACACAAGGTTAGTTGTAAAAAACTGTTGAAATATTTGTTTTAAAGCAATAAATGATGAAAATTATGTTGATCTTGTGAATGCTATAGAACTTTAATAGCAAGTTCAGACATGTGAAGTAATATTAGATTATTAAACAATATTCTTTTGTATATTCTCTTCATACGCGTAGAAAAAATATATTGTTGATACGACAATGTTTTAAAGCCAACACATTGTTGTTGACTTATATAGTTGTACCTGATAATATTATATTGCACCATAGTATTGTAAAACAATACTGTAAGTAACTATACTATATTTTAGTTCAACATTGTTATAATAATAAGTAACCATAGTATTAATCAAAGTTATGAAGTAATTTTCATAGTCAAGTAATTGTCATACTCAACCATATTATTTGCTCTTCATATGCGTAGAAAAAATATATGGTTGATACGACAACGTTTTAAAGGCAACACACTATTATTGACTTATATGGTTGTACCTGATAATATTATATCTAAAACGCCATTGAGGCGTAACTATACTATATTTTAGTTCCACACTGTTATAATGCATATATGGTTGTACCTGATAATATTGTATCTAAAACGCCATTGAGGCGTAACTATACTATAGTATTAATCAAAGTTATCAAGTAACTACCATACTCAAGTAATTGTCATACTTATCCATATTACTCGTATTGAACAGTATTATTTTGCTCTTCGTAGAAAAAAGTATATGACTGGTACGACAATATTCTAAAAGCAACACACTATTGTTGACTTATATGGTTGTACCTGATAATTTTATATTGTTATACAATATCTAAAACGCCATTGAGGCGCACCATAGAATTGTAAAAAAATACTGTAACTAACTGTGCTATATTTTAGTTCAACATTGCTATAATAATAAGTAACCATAGTATTAATCAAAGCAATCAAGTAATTGCCGCACTCAACCATATTTATATACTAACCATTCATAACTTTTCTCATATGTAAGCACATTACTTTCACGAAGTAAAAATTCGTTGTCATCTCGCAATAGCGAACATCATTCACGCTAACTGCTTAACCGATCTCATTTTCGAAGAAGTACGGCCATAATGTCGTCAGGCTATTAACAAACAATTAGTTTGTTGCTGTGACGCCTTTTCAACAAGCACTCTTGAATTCTCATTTATCTAATGCGGCAGTTCTGCTTATAAAAGGAATCCCCTGAGAAAAAATGTGGCTCCTCGCTGAAGATGATTTTTTTTTTGTAGACGGTTAACATTTACTTCTGTCTACTGGTTAACCCCCCCTCCCCCAGGTTACAGGTCTTGCCTTGGTGTATACCAAACCAAGACACTCTGATTTCTGGGGCGTAGAAAAGTAGAAGTTCATCGCTTGTTAAAGCAAATAAAACTCTAGGAAGCTGCATAACTTATAGTGTGTTAAACTTCCGGAGCTGTCAGCAAAGTTTAGTTGGCTGAACGGGGATCAGAAAGCCCCCAAGATATTGTGCTTGCACACTATCACATACATCCTCGCTGAAACTTTCTGGCTGTGGTCTAAATTTAAAATCTTAAAGAAGGAAATTAGTTTCCCTGATAACTATGGTGCATGTCGGTTCTCGGGGGCTAATAAACACTGCGGAACTGTTGACTTGCAAGAGATACCTGTAATGTACAGAATCAGTAGTGATGGTAAGCCGACTGAGTTGAATAGGGGCTGATGATCTTAATAGAATTCGGCCTACCAACACATAAAGTTTTGGCTTTCATTGATTTCCTGGGATTAATAGGCTCGAGCTCTTCAGCAAGGAGTTTTTTCATATGGCTATAAATATATGACATAAAGTGGGACCTGTGTAAGCTTTGTAAGCTACACAACGGTGCTGGTGAGGCAATAGGCAATTCACTTCGTGGACTTGATTCATCTTCAGTTAAGACTGTCAAGGCAGGTGGCGAAGTAAATCAATGACACAGCCGGACTGTTCAACCAACCATTCTCAATATTGACGACACTTGAAATGTTCGTTCGGCTTCAGGTCTTAAGTCAATTTAATCTTGTAAGCAAGAAAATTCAAATGTTTATTCAAAATAAGTATCAGTGATATTCGTGAGGTGTACAATTGTTGGGTTCGACGACGAGTTCAAGGTTGAGGGCTCTCCTGTAACACTAGCGCAAACAGTAGCAATGCTTTCCGGAGAACGTTTTGGTTTTCTCATTTCCTACACACCTAGTGCGCTGAAATGTTAGCATATTTCTCCCTATGACCAAAAAATAGCAAATTACCAAGTACGACTACTCAAACTTATATTGCTCACGTATCTAATTATGGAAATTTCTGTCATATATATTCAAGAAAAAAAGTAGTTCAAAAAAGATGAGAGCGTAAATTAAATATGTGGCATACTTTTAGTCCACTTAGCCATTGTTCCATAGTGGTAATATCCGCGTCGGCTTAAATCTGGAATCCCCGACTACCTGGCAGACTAATTGCTTTTAATTACGCAGTTAATTTCTAAAAGTATTTTTGCTTTAGCCCAATTTAATTTAACATTAAAATAAACATGTGTCACTTTAAAAAACATCATATTAGAAAGCTCAGACAAGTGTTTTTTCTTGCTTTTTTATATGTTTTATACTCGCATATTTGGTTGCAGTTCAAACATTTCCGAAGTCTTTGTAGAGTTTCTTTTAGGTCGATCTTTGTTAATATTCACCTTTTTCAATTATTAGTCATACTTTATCACCAGGGCCTGTTTTACGATTTTTTATTTTATATTCTCTTTCAGACCAAATATTTACATTATACGATCTTTCTACGATCAGTTGCTAGACTAAACAGTATGATCAGACCCATTGACAGACATCTGTGAGACATTTTTTTTCTTTTCACATGCATGTGCCAATAAAAAAATTTTAGATTTTTTGTTTCTTGTTCAGAAACTCAATTAAATTTGGTTTTAATTACTTTTAATGCTTTTTATTACGATCTTTTGTGAGAAAAAAAAAATCAGTCTTTCTATTAACAAATGCGATTGTGTAGAACAATTTTTATTTGAAGCATATTTTTAGATATTTATTTTTGTAAAAACAGTGTGAGCGAAATTCTATAATTTAATTGAAATTATTTAATAAACTGTTTATATATTAATAAACATAAATTGATAATAAAACTGTTTTCTGTGTACAAATTAATAATGCTATTTAACTTCGTATTAAATTAATATTGTAGGAATTTTTGGAGGCAAAATTTTGTCTCTTGAATAGAAAAAATTTTAAATCTTAATCAAGTCAATAAAAACCATTCCAATTAAATTATTATAATAAAATGTTTAAATAGACGACCATCCTTAAAAAATTAAAATAGCTTACATGATCATTTATTTTTAGTTGGCAATTAAAAAAAAAAATAATAAACAAAATCAATTGAGTTTTATTCATATATGATTAGCTCAGTTTTTGGACAGGATGGCAGGCTGGAGTGAAAGGAAGAAGTAAGATTTTGTCTGTGCCGTTGTGCTGAAATGGAGGGAAATTCTTTAGCTGCTTGACACAGAATAACCCTCGATTACAGATGGACCGATAGAAAGGAAAGAAAATAAAACCAAGTGAATTAGTGGTTTGTTTGAAACATGGAGTGTTTATTAGGTGTAATTGTGTGGAAGTTGTGATATTTACCTGCTTACTCTATGTGTGTTTGAATGAAGAGTCCGTGGTTTTTCTAGAAAACCGGAATTACCATTTTAAGGCATATTGACCATTTTGTCAGGCATCTATGTAAAAGAGCTAGACGCTTATATGTAAAGCTGTTTCTTCTTTAGATAAAAATCAACTTTTGTATATATCTCAATATAAAATTAACCACAGGGTTTGTAATCATTTTGAGTTAAGGTATTTGGCCTTGACAATATATTAGCTTTTAATATTGATATCAAAATATTATAAACGGCTTGTTTTTTATGTTCCCCAGCTGTCTTTATATCGAAATTTCATTAGTAGACTTTAAATGTTTTTTAAAGATATTCTCAAACATTCAACATTATATCCCAAAAATCTAGATAAATTATTGAGAATTTAAAAAGAAAACACAAAACACAAAAACAAGCTTTTTCTTTTGCACATATCTCTCCTTTTCTTTACACCTTCCATACAAACGAGCAACTGTTCGTTGCTACGATTTGGTTTTTGAAAGTATCAAAAAGCACTGAACCAAAATTCAAATAATTGAGTTTTATTCAATATATTTGCTTCTAATATTGATACCAATTAAGAAATTATAAGCAGCATGTTTTTATGTTTCTCAGTTGTCCACATTTCATAGGAGCTACCCCAATCAGCCAACGCTTGTTCATATGTTCGGAAGGTGTAAAGATAAGTAAAAACCTGTGCAAAAGAAAAAACTTGTTTTTTGCGTTTTGACAGGCACTAGTATTATTAAAACATTTTTCTTTTTAAATTCTCAATTATATATTTAGATTGTTGGGATATAAGGTTAAATGTTTGGGAATATATAGGGTTAAATGCTTGAAAATATCTTTTACTGATGTAAATTTAAAAATTCTGATCCACTAGGTGAAATTGAAGTGTCTTAATTAGGATCACGGAAGCAAAGATTTTTTAAAATCTGGAATTCTATCATAACAATTCTTCTAGAGCATTCATCCAAATAGTTTGTCTTGTAACTGTGTGACAGATTTAAAAGAAGACGAAAAATTTTGATGTAAAATAATTTATTATTGGTATTATCTTCAATAAAGTCGCATAGTTCTGGCCTGAAGATTCTTTAGTGACAAATTCGAATGGTTTTAGTAACTGAACTATTTGTTTTAGTATCTCAAGATCATGACCTCAATCTTATCGTCTTTTTTTATATATTGTTGGTTCCATTTGGATGCACGGATTTATTTTATAAAAACTTTGAAAACAAATAAAATTATGGTAAAAATGGTGTCCAACTCAGTTTTTTTGATTGTCAATGCTCACACACGAGCACAATTGTTCTGAGAGCTTGCTGGCGAATGGGACGAAGGGAGAGGTATTATGTTGGCATCATATTTTCAACCAGCTTTATACCCGCACAAGCAGCACAAAACCGGTAGAAACGCAGGCTATGCAATCAAATGAATAAAAACACTAATATATACAAAATGCTGTGTATACGTATACATGTTACGAAAGATAAATTAGTCTCGTGTGTGATGAAAAGAACAAAACTTAGTCGGACTAAAAATTGTTTTCGTGTGTTCTAGCACAATAAGAAAATAGTATTTTTAACCGATTCCGAGTATTTTGGACCGATATCTACTTGGTACTCGGAAATAAAGCATCGATACCAAAAGTAATTGGTAACGAAAGAAACTTATCGAGTATTTACTCGGATCGTTTTATCCCTATTTTCATGTTGTTGAGTAAGTATGATTTTTTGGCAATCGCTCAAAGCTGTTCTCTGGTCTATATGTCAACATTTCATAGAAGCTAAGCTAATCATCAGTAGACTTGGACACCTTCAAAAGTCTCAAACATTAAATTTTATATCCCCATATTCAAATTAAATTATTGAGAATTTAGCAGGTAATAATACCTGCTAAAACACAAAAAATAAGCTTTTTCCTTTTCACACGTCTCTACTTTTCCTTACATATTTTACGATCACAGCGGAGAAACACTTATGCACAGGATGTGTTAATAAACAACCATATTTCTATTTTGTGAGATCATCCTTATTCCTTATTCCGCTTTTATTTTATTTCCGATCAAAAACTATATGTATTATATTTCCGATCAAAAACTAACACGTCCGCTTACTATCGAAGCCATACTCCGAAATTATCCTTGAACCTAATTTCAAATAAACTAAGCCAACTTTTAAGAAAAGTTTGGTAAAAAAGGCCATAGAGATGCCTTGAGATACGCGAACAATTTTATATACATATTCTTATTTAATTGACCAAAATTATACAACTTTTTTGGTATAATTTATATGAATTTGCGCATTCATACAATATAATTATTATTAATTATTTTTCTTACAGTATTTCGTAACTTACAACAATTGTTAATTGTTTACAATAAAAATGAAACAAAACGTGTTGAAATTTTCTCACTTGTCCTCGTAATAGACAATTATTTGTTCGGTTATTCAAATTTATGGAATTGGTAATTATATAATTTGTTTGTAATAATCTCTTTTTTTTAATAATAAAATATAAAAACAAGCAAAAAAATTATGACATTGAATTGTTTCGAATGCAACAGAGTGAGAATTGAAGTGGAACCAGCCATCTGCCAACATAAATTAAATCAACAGAAATCCCCATTTAGTGTTTAAGATAAACATTACAAAACCACACAAAAAAAACAAACACTTTTTTGTAAAAATTTTCGGTTTATTTGCATTTGTGTATTAGTTCAGATTTGCATCTGTTTGTTTTAAAATAGAAAATTTTTATGTTTGTAATTATTTGCCGCTTTATTATATTTAACATTATGCGCATAAATTTAAATACATATATGAAATATTTTACATAATAAAAAATTAAATGGATGAAGTGAAACGTTTTCGGAAGACAGAGCAACAGTGAATGATAAAATTAATTTCTTAAATTTAAACACAATATTATGGAATAAAATATTTGGAAAAAATCAACTTTAAACAAATAAAAGAGGTTGGACTGAATCTAAAATACCCTTCACTATAGTCATGTAAATATAATGTATGTTATATTATATTATATTATATTATATTATATTATATTATATTATATTATATTATATTATATTATATTATATTATATTATATTATATTATATTATATTATATTATATTATATTATATTATATTATATTATATTATATTATATTATATTATATTATATTATATTATATTATATTATATTATATTATATTATATTATATTATATTATATTATATTATATTATATTATATTATATTATATTATATTATATTATATTATATTATATTATATTATATTATATTATATTATATAATGTATATTACAAATTTTAACTAAATATGTTTGGATATATATGGACCGATAACGAATTTTCATTTTGTGTATTTTAAAAACCTCCTTTTATGTATAACCAGAACAGCTTTAAAATAAAAACAAAAAATTGTTTCATGAAAAAATCGGCTTAGGCTATATCTCGGGTAGATACACGAAATTTTGCATTTTCTGTATTTAGGCTGCCTCCTTTTATTACCAGAATTGATATTAAGTAAAACAAATTGTTTTATGAAAAAATCGGTTTTGGCTATATCTCGGATATGTATAGACCGATATTAAAAATTTGCATTTTCTGTATCTTAGTGACCTCCATTTATAAGCAGAACTGCTTTTAAACAAAACAAAAAAAAAATTTTTTTTTCATGGAAAAATCGGTTTAAGCTATATCTCGGGTATACATATACAGACCATTATCGGACATTTTAATTTTTTGTATTTTAGTAACCTCCCTTTTTTTACCAAAACTGATTTTAAGCAAAAAAAAAAAAATTCTTTCATGGAAAAATCGGTTTTGGTTATATCTGGGGTATGTATGGACCCATATCGGAAATTTGCATTTTCTATATCTTAGTGACCTCTTTTTATAAGCAGAACTGCTTTTAAGCGAAAAAAATTTTGTTCATGGAAAAATTGGTTTTGGCTATATCTCAGGTATATATGGACCGATATTGGAAATTTGCATTTTCTGTAGCTTAGTGATTTCTTTCTATAAGCAGCATTGCATTTAAGTGAAAAAAACAATTTTTCAAGGAAACAAATCGGTTTAAGCTATATCTAGGGTATATATGGACATATATTGGAACCTTTAATTTTTTATATTTTAGTAACTTCCTTTTTTTACCAGATTTGTTTTTAGGAAAAAAATGTTTCATGGAAAAATCGGGTTTGGCTATATCTCGGGTATATATAGACCGATATCGGTAATTTTAATTTTTTGTATTTTAGTAACCGCCTTTTGTTACCAGAACTACTTTTATGCCAAATATGTTTTTTTCGGTTTGGGCTATATATCGGATATATGTATATGAAATTTACATTTTCTGTATTTTGGTAATCTCATTTTATAACCACAACTGCTTTTGAGCAAAAAAAAATTGTTTAAGTTTGCTCCCGCGACGTTTTCTTGAAAAATCTATATTTCGGGTATATTGGGACCGATCGGAACTTTACATTTTCTTTGTTTTGGTAACCTCCTTTTATTATCAATACTACTTTTAAGAAAAAAAAAACGTTCTTTAAGTTTGCTTATGCGACATTTTCATTAAAAAGTCGGCTTAGTCTATATCTTGGTATGGACCGATATCAGCATTTTTTTTAACTTGTAATCGCCATGCTTAATAGTATTGTTAAGTTTTAAGTTTAAGTTTGAAGCAAAAAAATAACGTCGTAGTGATGTTAATTGGCCGTCACGACCATGTAATTTGATACCTTTGGACTGCTTTCTTTAGTGATATACAAAGTATCCCAGAACTCAACGTCAAGCCGAAATAAGGTAGCAGAACTGATTGTAAGCATCATGAAAAACAACTATGAATTTTATGTGTGAACGCACTATTTCACTGATGATCTAAATCAGATATGCCCAGGCCTATGCGCTTGATGCTCAATTGCTTTTGTAAAAGCGCTTAGCTATAGCCCTATGGCTATGCTCTTTAATACACACATTCGGTGCTCACCACTAGAAATTAAAATTTTTTTTAAACACATTTTAAACAGCACTTTTTAAAATTTTTTTTATTGAAAAATTCGTGTTATATTTCATCTTTTTTATAATCAGTATTTTTTTATTATCACTTTTTTGTTCGCTACTGTAAGCTCAACCTTACGCCAAAATTTACAAAATAATTAGAATAAAAAGTCAAAAGCCATTTAGTTTGGACAGCGCTAAAACAAAAAAAGTTGGCATCATGACAATTGTTTATTATTATTTTTTTTTTTTTTTAGAAAATCTCAATAGTTTTATATTTTTTATTATGTTTTAGCTTTGCTGCCGTTTTTGCTTTTAAAAACAAACAAAATTTTTATTTGTTTGCAAAACATATATATATTTCTTAGAAATTATAAATAAAAAATAATAAATAAAAATTCATATGTATGTGGATATATTCTAATTTTGTTTTCTTTTACGACAAAGACTTGGTAACAAGCAATTTCTACATCTTCATTCTATTTATATCTTTAAAAGGGCGGCAAGTTTTCGCAAATTTTTTTGTCAAATAATTTTCAAAAAAGTTTCAGTTTTTTAATGAGTGAAAATCAAAGTTTACGTTGGCACACTTTTGGCTTATGTGATGGATATTTGATTTTTAATATTTAATAAGTTTTTTTTTTAAATACAAAAGTTTAATTTCAATAAAAAAGAAAAAAAAAAACGTTTCGCAAAATGATTTGGTGATATAAGCACAGTTACCAGTTTTGCGCCGCATTTTTCACTTTTTCACTTCAGCGTTTTTTAGGCAAAATAAGCTAAAATAGCACTTTTTTATACATTCACTTTTTCGCATATCTTAAAAGGTTCGTAATAAATTTTGATAATTTAGAAAGTGATATTAATGTGCTGTTCATTGAACACAGACTCGTGTAAAAAGTTTATATCGAGATCACTCAAAAAATTTAGTAAATTTCATCGAAATTGAAAATCCGGGAAAGTAGAAATAAAACTAATGTGCTGTTCATAGAATATAGACGAGCATGTCGTATAGAAGATTTGTAAAAATGTCACTAAATTTTTTGAGTGATTTTCATACAAATTTTTTAGACAAGTCGCTCGTCTGTGTACTACAAACAGCACATAAGTAAGTCATTTGGATTGATGTACACAGTTTTAAACATTTTTTTACTAAAAAATAAAACTATTGATGATGAATCTTAAAAATAAGATAGAGAATGTCCTTAATTTACACAAAATAAGGGCTTACAAGAGACCACCCTCTCTGTAAAAGCTAGAATATTTTATCTGATGTGAACCCAAACTTTAACAGTAAAAATACTTATAAGAATGCGAAATACGGGGTGGCTGATCAATTTTGCTACATTAAGAAACTCAACTTGTAAAGTTTGTGTAATTTATTTTTTAGTAAATCATTTGAAACATAAAATTTTTTTATTAAAGTAATTCATGAAATTTTGTATATAATTGAATTCGAATGGCCTCCACCTTTGGTCACACATGTGCAACATCTTATCAAAAAGTTATTCATTACTGCTTGTAGTGTTGTAGTGGAAATTGCCTTAAGTACCGTTTGAATGGATTGCTTTAAATCATCCAAATTCGTTGGTTAAAAGTTTATGAGTTGGTAGACCAAAGCTCATCAAGAGCATCAGCCTTCAACCAACTCACCCGCTTAATCATCGCTTCTGTTTCCCTACATTACAGACGTCTGTTGCAAGACAAAAGCACCTCGAGGGTTATTAGTCCTGGAAACCGCCATTGCACCATAATTATCAGAGAAACTAGTTTGAACAGACAGTAGGGAGTCTTGGATTTGCAGACACGAAGTGCATTTTCATCTCATTGATTTGTAAACAAATGGAATTGCAGCAAACATATCGCCCCTTTTTTGCAACATACACACTTCAAATTTTTAGGTTCCATACAAGTCTTAGAAGATTAAAAAAAAAAATATCTCCCTAAAGGAAACAGTTTAAAATTAATTTGAATAAATTTTCGGTAAAATATAAAAGGTAGTACTGTTAACGATTCTGCATTGTTAACTCGAAAAGCTCATTTTTTGAGATATGACTATGTTGCAATAAAGAAGCGATAAGTGATAGTTATGCCATACGAGTATGTTCCCCAAATCGACATTGACCCAATATGTAAGTGAGAATTTTTGAGAGATAGATAACGTTTTGTACTTAAATGCACTGGTGAATCCTAAACCTTAATGTCTACATGCGAGTATGACCCCATAACAACAATTTAGTCAATAGTCAGTACTAGCTTATCAGTGGCACGTACATGTTAAATGCGCACCATAAAATTGCATCGCATGGGCTATAAATAATAAACCCTAGTGGCCTACCGGTGACTAAGCCCATCGCAATAGTATAGTTTTACTATTGACGGTTATTCATTTTATCATGGTGCGAATGTATGAACGCTTTCTTTTTCGTCGTGCAATTAAGCATGCGAATTTGATAAAGAAAACTTTTCCGAGCAATCCATTCGCTTTACCGCAGCCAATTCAGATAGTTAGCGAGAAAATGATCGACTAAATTTAGCTTTAAACTGTCATGATCACTTCTTGGTAAATTTTTACTAGATATGCCAAAAAACTCATATAATTGCAAAAGGTTTGCTTGTGTATGTATGTCAAAAGAGCTATTGGCATGTGAGTGTGTGTGTATGTTTTTGTGTTGTCTGCAAATGTTTATTTCATTTAACTGTTGGTCTATTTTAAGTATTTTTTGTTTTATTTACAAAAAGTTTCACCTACATGACCATAAATATTTAAAAGGTGATTGAACTTTCAAACAAATCACTTAAGAGAAATATTTTCCCAAGCTCTCTGTTGCTTGTAATAATTTACAACCCTGAAAGTGAATAAAATATTTCATATATTTAAAATAGAAAATTAAGTTTTTTTTCTTTTCTCAAAAAAACAATCCACTTGCAAGAAAAAGTTGCATTGTTTTTTTATAGCGGAAATATCTTTTTATCAAAATGATACAAAAAGTCAAGTTCATGGTTTAGAGCCGCCGGCGAAGTAGAAATCACATTGTGGGGTGTTTTGCCCAACTGTTTTATCAGTCTGTTTCGTTTTCGCTTACGCGCAAACTAACATATCCACTTACACTGATGGCAAAAAATTTAGCGGCGTGTAATATCTTTAATACCCTATTGATATATTGATATTGAGACACATATATAGATGTGTGTTAAAATTATATTTTAAGTAAAATTTAATAAAAGAAAGATGCATTTTTCATATTGACATGACATTCATTTTATTCTAAAGATAATCTTCTAGCATTATGATTTCTGTCATATGACTACCACGGATGGACCAGACATAGTCTCATACTGAAGTAAAATTTTCGTTGACTTTTTCCGACATTTGTGGCCGTATATCGGCAACAACGTGGCGAATTTTTCCTTCAAATGGTCAACCGTTTCGGCGTAACTAGCGACTTAATAGAGCATATAGTTTCGTGGTACTTCGCACGTTCTTGGAGATCAATTCAAGGCGTTAAAAACGTGAAACTATGCGTTTACCGAATGTTTTTTTGAGCAGATAAGCTCCTTGTCGAAACTCTAGGATTGGATTGTATGGCAGCTACTCCAGCAGATGTGTGTGTTAAAATTATATTTTAAGTAAAAGGGAATTTTTTTTATATAGGTAGAGAACTTTGAAGTTGTATACATGAAAGATGAATATTTCAAATTGACATGACATTCACTTCATTCGAAAGATAATCTTCTAGCATTATAATTTCTGTCATATGACTACCACAGCTGGCTCAAACATAACCTCATATCGAAGTAAAATTTTTGTTGAGTTTTTCCGACATTTGTGGCCGTATATCGGCAATAACGTGGCGCATGTTTTCCTTCAAATGGTCAACCGTTTCGGACTTTTCGGCGTAGACTAGCGACTTAATAGAGCAAATAGTTTAGCGATACTTCGCATGATCTTGGAGGCCAATTCAAGGCGTTAAAAACGTGAAACTATACGTTTACCGAATGTTTTTTCTGCAATAAATCTATTGTGGCACGAGCTGTGTGTCATGTTCCGCCATCTTGCGGAAACGCATGGTAGCGACTATGAAACAGCTAGTTTTCTTTCAGTTTCCTTGATCTTATAACAACAAATATTGTTATAGTAAAAATAATATTCCTTCTTGGCTGAAATTGGACTCGAGCTCATAATTTGACAAAATTATTTTTCTTAAGAAAAACACTTAAGAAAGAAAAAATTCGAACTAAAACCCGATGTACAAACCAAAAATCTAATTTAAAAATTATAAAGTTCAACAAAAATTCAATCAATTTACACTTTTTAATATTGATTGGGTGAGAAAGATATGTTAGCGCATAAGTTGAAAATCACATTCCAACTACATAAACTCTATAAAAACCTTTCTGACCACATACGAAGTACATAATAGTGAAAGGCCAATGTAAGCGGCAGGCAGCAGCAATGTGACCCATTTACAAAAAATTAGTTTTTTTTATAAAAATATTCATATAAAATTTTCAACATTTTGAATTTAATTTAATTTGGCAATGCCGTTAAAGGCGGCCGAGCGGCAATGTTGAATTTAATTTAACTTTTTGTTTTGCCGCTTCAATTTGTCAAACCAAAAAGTAAAGGAAAAAAATAGAAGACAGAAATTAATTTTCGGTTTTGAAAGTTCAACAATTGAATTTGTTTAATTATTTTGCCTTTAAAAAAAATCAAAATGTTTTTTGTTTAATCTTCGAAGCACAAATTTTTCTTCAATTAGCCGCGTTTATTTGCCCACAACAAATAAACTCAAGCGGCAAACAGGTGGTTGCCGCTCGTTGCCGCAAGCCGCTTACATTGGCCTTTCACTATAAGTATATTATTTAATTTTTAAGAGTATGAATTTATTTTTATTAAAATTTAAACACTGCTAATATTTTGCCCCCATGTGTATTAAAAAAAATTGTTCAATTGTAGTTTGTTTCTGTTGTTATTTACTTTAAACTCCTTTAAAAGCAATGTGAAAAGTGCACAGTGGCATAAAAGCTTTTAAAAACACAGAAAAAATTAAATGAAAGAATTTAAAATTCCAAAAATTTTACTTGAAAACTATGTTGAAAATTAAAAAATTATTTAAAAGATTATTTTGTAGTAAATTTGTGGTTGATTGCCCAGTGAATCGCACAACGCATTACAGAGAGAATTCGTGTTTCAGCCGTACGGTTCGCCTGTGGAACAAGTTGCCTGAAGACGTTTTTCCTGTAACAAATAACGTTAAAAGGTTCAAGTCAAACATTCACAAATACTACACCTTCTTTTCTCCTCCTCATAATCTATTTTCCTAGTTCGGGTACAATGCACTGCATATGTTAAGGTAATTTACTAAGTTCTAGCCCAAGTAAAAAAAAAGATATTTGTGGAGAGAAAAAACGTCAAAATTGCAAGGAAAGTAGTAAAACCGACACTAATATATTCTCGTACAAAAAGAAAAGTAAAATAAAATCGGAATAGTTTTAATATACTTTGCTTTTGAATTAGTGTCGCATATATACAATATAAAGTAAGCACTTTGAATTACGTTTTATTTATTAATTTTTTTTCGGACTGTGAAAGGCATAGACATATATCTACGTTTTTTGATAGAAAGAAGTTCGTCGGGCTAATAGCTAAAATAAAAATATGAGGTACATATACTCAGCATGTATGCGCAAATCTTTGCTTGACTCATTAAGAGTCAACAACAACCCACTGTGCATTGTGAAAATGAGAGAGTAGTAAAAAAGTCTCTTTTCTAAGTCAAATGTGTTTGCCCGTCTGAATTGGCGGTATCTTGTGTTTATTAATTAAATTAATAAATTTATTTTATAATCAATTGATTTGTCATTTGATATTTATTGTTGTTGTTATGAGTGTGAGAGTTTCTTTTTATAAATTTTATTTCCAACAACCGGTTGTAAATTTAATGATTAAATTATTTTCTTTGCTCATATATCATTCTTCTTTTATTTTTCTTTTTATGAATACCTCGTTTTTGACGTCATTTATCTATAGATGAGGACATAAATACATACATACACACATACACATGTATGTATTATGTACGTGTATACAAATAGAGATAAGTAAAAATGTTTGTACCACAATACTTTCGTTTGCTAAAGACAACATCTTGATTGGCTAGTGTAAACGTAACAAATGCATAAGTTCATACATACATATATGCATACATACATATGTATTTACTTTTGGCAGCAACGACCAGAAATTCTTTGAAATTTGTTTCTAATAATGAAATAAAATTTATTTGCTTGACAAGAAACTTGTTTCAAAATGACAAAAACCATTTCTACATATGATTATTGAATCATATGTTTCCCAGCAAACATAAAAATATAATGTTAATAGGTAAAGTAAAATTTGATATAAGCCGCATTTGCATATTTGTTATTGTAAACATTACGGAAAACTTCACATTATAGGTATTTACATTATGATTTTATGTTTCAAAATAACATTTCTTTATATTTTTTATGCCAGTTCACGGATATCGAAGTTATTCTTTCATTAGCACAGTTGCATTAAAAAAAAAACAACATTCAAAATTTTGTTATAGTTTCAAACGAAAAGCTTCGTTATCCGTGAACTGGTACTTTATTTCAAATTGAAGTAAAAGTAGTTCTATGTTTTTATAACAGAAGTTGAGAGAAAGTCTATGCAGCCATCATCACATTCTAGGAAAACTTCATTCATATGTCTGCACAGAAGTAAAGGGTGGTTAAATTTCAAGGGCCGATGTTGATTTTGAATAGAACACAAACTATTTAGGAAATTATTGTAATTTTATTTTATTATGATATATTGGTATTATTCAATTATGTATGGAACAAAATATCGGCCAAATGGGCGCCGCGACCACGGCGGCACACCTCCATCCGATGGTCCAAATTTTCGATGACCCTGAGGCATAATGGAGGTTCTATGCCGTTAATGTGCCGAACTATCTCATCCTTTAGCTGTTGAATTGTTGCTGGCTTATCGACGTACACCTTTTCTTTCAAATAGCCCCAAAGAAAAAAGTCCAGCGGTGTCAAATCACATGATCTTGGCGGCCAATTGACATCGCCATGACGTGAGATAACACTGCCATTGAATTTGTTGCGCAAAAGAGCAATTGCTTCCTTAGCTGTGTGGCAAGTGGCACCGTCCTGCTGAAACCACATATCGTCTACATCCATATCTTCCAATTCGGGCAATAAAAAAGTTCGTTATCATCTCACGATAGCGAACACCATTCACAGTAACTGCCTGACCGGCCTCATTTTGGAAAAATACGGCCCGATGATGCCGCCAGCACATAAACCGCGTGGGTGCATTGGTTTTTCGACAGTCACTCTTGGATTCTCATTCGCCCAAATGCGGCAATTCTGTTTATTGACGAATCCACTGAGGTGAAAATGTGCCTCATCACTGAAGATGATTTTCTTCGAAAATTGATCATCATAAGAAGTCTGGATAACTTTAACACGTTGTTGGATTGCGTATCTCACCATGGTTCAAATTGAGTAATTTTGAAATAGAGTCAAATAAAATTTGGAAAAAAACTTGGCGTTTAGGTGTGGTTCACATTCAACATCGGCCCTTGAAATTTAACCACCCGATATTTATGAAGAAAGAATCAAACTAGCATAATTCCAATTTTATAGGAGTTGGAAAAAATAATAAAAGATGCAATGCTATAATGTAGAATAGAAGGATCTACGGCAATTATGTGTAAAACAATATATCGGCACTGGTCACGACTTCGTTGGCATATCTCTAGCCGATGGCCATAATATTTCTTATTTTTCGTAATGATCAAATCAGGGCTCTCTGCTGTCTGGGACATAGAGGAATAGGAGTTCCTTGTTTGTTGTAGCAAATATAATAATAGAGAGCTGCATGGCTTATGTTGTGTTGGCCTGCAGAAACCCTCGCCAAGGATTAGTTGGCAGAACGGGGATAAGCAAAGCCCTCGGGGGGTTCTGCAAGACCATATCGGTGCTGATCATGATTAAGGTGCCTACCTTGGCTGCAGCATTCTCGCTGTGTTTTAAACCTAATATCGCAGAAAGGGATATTATTTTCCCTAATCGTGAATGATTCACCCGATGGAGTTGGTCCGTCATCAGATAAGGCTATCAAGGCAAGTGCTGATGTAAATTAATATTCACAATCCATCCACTCATTTGCAGATGACAATGGCTTTGCCATTCGTACTCATTCTGTTGTAGGCCGATTCTTTTTTTAATAACATACATGAATGCTGAATTAAATATTCGTATTATTTGATCTTGTTTATATTTTTTCTTCTAATTTTTCCAGCTAAAGATCTTGATTGATTTTTATTTTTTATAAAAAAGGTTTAACGGTATTTTATTTTCGATAAAAAATTTTTATCATCCTCAACAACATTTTAATTTTCCTGAGGATGATACAAATTGTCGTGGATACTCGGCTTCAGCGTTGATTTGGCTGGTTGCCCAGGCTCTACACATGACTTTGTGTACTTGGGGTTATCGTAATTTATTCATTTTTAATTACTAGCAAAACTAACGTTCCTTTTTAGCATTCAAGCATCATTTTCGACCTGCAAAATCACCTTTCAACGTCCCTTGGTTTCAATTCATATAAGACCTAGTTTGCTTTTAAATGAATCCCAATGCTTTTAAATATCGACAACTGGCTTGTTGTGTGACTTTCAATGATAATCCAATCCAAGTTCGTCTTGCTTTTGACTTCGTCTAGTAAGGCTTCCAATTCCTTGTCTTCAAACTTTTTCAGCTGGCCAGACCTCGTCTTGTCCTCTGTGTCGAAATTACCCCACAAACCACCGTTCACAAACAAGTTTATTGAGCTGGTGCATGTTGACAGTAAGCTTCTACTGAGAATGCATAACTTTTAGGAGACGTTTTCTTCAAAAGAAAGAAGGCTGTCATACTTTCCCGCACAAAATTCAACATTATTATAGCGATTGAAAAAAATGTAGGTTTACACAACACTGAATCATACTGACAGATATTTACTCTCGAAAACAAAAATATTTGTTATGCCATATGTTGTCCATATCTGCATTATTAACTTGTTTACCCAACCTTTGAATTTGTGTTAGCTGGGTTGCTGTTGAACTTTGCATTGATATAAGCGCATAAATAGAAAACAAACAATCTTAATTATAACTGTTGTCACATTTGCGTATGCTACTATTTTTATTTATTATTTATAACATTTGAAAACGTTTTTATTAAATTTGTATTTCAGTATTCGTGACTAACTTTTTCTAATATCGGAGTAGGTTTGTATCTGTATACATATGATTGTGTGTATGGAGAAAGATTGTCTTTGTGACCCACGCTTTTTTCTAAGAATTTAAACCGAGTTGGATAGTTTCACAAAAACGGGGGTTTCTTCCTTAAATGCTAATTCGTTTCACTTTATATTTCTTATTAACACTTGAAAACGTTTTTTTAGTTTTTGTAAAAAGTAGACAAATATATTCATGTGATAATAATAATAATACGAGTATATAATTAGTATAAAGAGGTGTATTTGTTTGACAATAAATAAATGAAGCTCTTTGTTTAGAATTTGTTTTAATGAATTCATTTTTGTGTTTGCATTTTTAATTGCAAAAAAAAAAAAAAAAAAATATTACAAAAATTTTATACGACATCTGATTTCTTCAATTCAATAAACACGTTTTTCATGCGTGCACGTTATGCGACAAAAATATTTACAAACGTACATAAGTACATATCGCTCCTTTATTGCAACATAGTCATATCTCGAAAAAGCTCGTTTCGAGAAAAACGCATTTAAAGTTTTTAGCTTCCATACAAGTCTTAGCAAAATTTTTTAGAAAATATCTCTTAAAGGAAACAGTTTAAAAGCAATTTGAATAAATTTTTGGCACAATATAAATGATAGTAGTGTTAATAATTCTGCATTGTTAACTCGAAAAGCTCAATTTTTGAGATATGACTATGTTGCAATAAAGGAGCGATATGTATGTACATTTGCGAGTTCATTTATAAACGGAGATGTTGCTGAGTCATTTGTATGAAAATTAAAATTTTTATGATCAGGGATTTTCAAAAGTGCTTTTTGAATTTTGCCGGTTGACTAAGTTCATCTTGAAGAAATGGACGGAGTCCATCGTTGAGCAGCAATGAAACGAGGCAGCTGGTCTTGAACATTCTAAGAAATTTCTAAACTTTGATACAAAGTGGCCCGAATGTGCTCTAAAACTGGACAGGAAAAGCCTCAGAACACTGACAAGTGCACATACCTGCCTTAAGTACCGGCACAGGATGGGCATTTCCAAGACAGGCATTTGCAGATTCTGCGCTGAGGAAGAGGAGGCAATGGAGCCCTTGATCGCTCACTGTGGAGCATTGGGACACAGGTGCTTTACGCTGCTACAAGCACATATGTTAATTGGATGTGACTTAATATCACTCCCAATGAACGAGCTTGTCCGTTTTCTTAACATACTCAACCAGTAATGGATCAACACTGGCAGCACCGCAGTGGGCCGATGAGGGTCACATCCCATCCAATAATAATAATAATAATAATAATAATAATAATAATAATAATAATAATAATAATAATAATAATAATAATAATAATAATAATAATAATAATAATAATAATAATAATAATAATAATAATAATAATAATAATAATAATAATAATAATAATAATAATAATAATAATAATAATAATAATAATAATAATAATAATAATAATAATAATAATAATAATAATAATAATAATAAAATTCATTTTACTGAAGCCATAGCTGATAAATTGGCATTTATTTTACCATGACATTACTTTCATGTAATTCCTCCTTCTTTAGCGCTGGACTTTTCTTACGAAGTTTGTCGTACGCACAAATTAAAAGAAAATGGAAAATCTTAATTTTAAATAAACCTCTTGAAACAGGAACAAAATTTTATGTTATTTTGCGTGGTTTTCATTTCATTTATTTATTGTCTTCTTACACAACAAGACCAAGTTTTATAATTACAGTGTAGGGAAATTGTAGAGTACAAGATTTGATGCGTAAGCAAATTAACTAGGATTATCATATAAAATAAAGTTTTAGACTTATAAAAGTTAGATTTACAAATATTAATTCTGTCACCCCGCTTCGGCTTGCCGTTGAGGTCTGGGACACTTCGTATAACTGACCGATTTTGAAGATGATACACCGCCGTAAACGACCATAACCACATTTCTATATCAATAACTCAATTTTATTTTTTTTAATAACCAATCAAAGAATTTATAAACAGCTTGTTTTCTATGCTTCCCAGCTGTCTATATGTCGACATTTCATAGGAGCTACCTTAAGCTACTTTGGAAATTTTTGAATGATATTCTCAAACATTCAACTTTATATTCCAAAAATCTAAATAAATGATTAAGAATTTAGAAAAAAATGCTTTAAATTCTTAATAATTTATTTAGATTGTTATAATAAATAGTGTGCTTTGTTGGCACGTTGTTTCTCCCAAAAATTGCACCTAACTCTCTCATCGTCACAGTAATCGATGATTGATTTTGATAAAATGTTTTAACGATTAAAACATGATGGTTTATCGAATATTATTCCATAATAAATTTGGCGTGTTTAGTTCACGACTGCCAAATATGAACTGTCAAGACTAAAATGGCGGCAAAATAAAGTAGTCTACCTTCCCGGCGGTCTCCCGGTAGACCACAGAAAAGCATGTCATCTAAAAAATTTCTGCATTTTTTTTTTAATTGCTTTCCATATAAATTTTCTAAACAGCATAACAAATGTATCTGATATAGCAAAGTTAGAATGAAATCTTATGTTATACAGTGGGCTTAAAGATTGTAACGAGCGTTTAGGAACATCAAATTTTATATATCAAATTACAAAAAATCGGCGAGTACCACGACTTTTTAAATTTTGTAACCAAACCACTGTGACAGTGTTTAAATTATCTTGTTTTACATATAAAACTTTGAACTTATTCATTATCAGCATTAAAAGACATACAAACGTTAATATGTATGTATGTACATATGTATGTATGTCAATAATGAATTAGTTTGTCATTCCTTCTTTTTTGTAGCATTCACGAAAAAGATCTAAATTCTTACAGTTCTTTTAGTTTTTTTTTCTGTTTCGAAACAATATAAAAAACTCATACAAATGAACAAAATTTGAGTAGATAAAATGCGCACATTGCACTTTTTTTGATTTAAGAATTTTGTCGTTTTTAGCTGAAAAAGAACTTTTACTCAAATTGAAAAAGAAATTGTAAAAAATAGTTGACACTAAACACTGCGAAGGGAAACATTGTGCTAGAAAAAGAGTGAAACGTTTAAAACAACACAACAAAAAAAGCTTAAGAAATTATAAAGAATTTTTAACATTTGAAAGCCATAAATTTCTATAAATTTTGTCTTTTTTTCATTACGAATATAAAATACAAAATGGTAAATTTGTTAAGACCAAAATTTGCGAAATTTTTCAAAATTTTACCAACAACATTATATAAGTTTTTACAAACAGTGAAAATATTTTAGTTGCAAAAGTGACCTTGTTTGAAAAAAAATTCAATTTCGAGAGGAAAAAAGTGCTTAAAATTTAATTAAAATGCCAGAACTTAAACGCAGTATCAGCCGCCTGTCCATGATTGTGTTTCGTGCCACTCACTCAAGTGAGCAGAGTTGGCGTGAGGAATTACTAAGGTACACACATCAGCTACAAACTTATTAAAATTTATTGCAAACTAATAAAACATAATACATAATAATTTCATTACAATAACTTATAATTTCATAACACTAATTAAGTAATGAAGAGAACTTTAAATGCTTAAAAGCTTGAAGTATTACGAATGTAGTTGAACATACCCTTTACATACGTACGATACACATAAGTATAAGTATGTTTACAGTTAACACGGTAATGCAGAATAAAAACAGGACTTTGCAAATGGGTTCTAGAAAAACGGGTTGAAAATTCGAAATAAGCACTTTTATTCTATTTAAATATGATTTTGATTTCCAACCGGCTTCGCCTTTTTACATGTTCTTGTGGCAAAACTTCACAGCAGATCTTGCAGTGATCTTGCAGCGATCTTGTAAGAGAACAATTCAAGCTTTTCATTATAAATAAAAGCTAAATGGCCTTTAAATTGATAATCTGTTTTTCAGAAGAATTCTGGGAAAGATTTTTATTTAATCTGGATCAGTAGTCAGGGGATGACGTTCTAATTCCACCTGTATGCAATTTCCCAAAAGTCAATGAAAATCAAGTCTTAATGAGCTGGTAGACCGCAGACCATTAAGAGCATCAACCCTTAAACAGTTCAACCGTCATTACCGGTTCATTAAAGGTATCAAGATGACAGCACCTCTCGGGGTTGTTAGCCCCTGAAAGCCGATAGTGCTCCAAAGTTGTCAGTGAAACTATTATTCTTTCTCTCTTTATTAAGGTAAAATCTAGATTTTGTTTAAAGTTTACATGTAATTTTTATGTTTTCTTTTAGAGCTGGTTAAAAAGATCCTTAAATATATAGTATGAATATTATATCACAAATTTTTTTGTAAAGCTTTCTGCAAAATTTGATTTATTAAAAAGGAGGAAAATATATATGAAAAACCTTCATTAAAGAGGGAAACTAATTCCCCTTTCTGCGGTTTTAGCCAGAACGTTTCAGCCAACCATGAACAGCACCGAGGTGATCTGCAAGCAGAACTTCCCCGGGGGCTTGCTTACTCTACCCGTAAATTCTTGGGTAGGGGTTCGGAAGTCCAGCAAAACATAAGTCATACGGCTTTCTAGTATTTTATTTGCTACAAAAACGAGGAACTTTTCTACCTCTATACCCCATAGTGCTCTGATTTGGTATGCACCAAGGCAAAACCTGCTCTCCGGGGAGAATTCGCTGGGCCATCGACCACAATTAGATGAGCCTAGGACGGTGAGTGCGTGTTGTGTCAAGTTTTCGGGAACAAGATCCCTAATCTTGCCAGAGCAAAACCCATTATACTAGAACAGCGAAACCTAGAGGATACTGTGGTAATGCTCCAGTGAGTCAATAGAGTTGGATACACTACTATCATCTGTAAGCTTCTTTGCCTCTCTTGCGAGTAACCCAAAAATTTACTCAAAAAAAAATTTAAGAATTGTATTCCATTTTCGGTCGAATATAGGTGGTTTAAGTAGTAAGGAGTGGTGAAACTTTAAAGGCCGATATTGATTTTGAATAAACACTAATTGATCAGGAATTATTGTCGTGTCAAATAGCTCAATGACCTCAGTAGCCCACCTCCATCCGATGATCCAAATTTTCGATACCGCTGAGACATAATTGAGATTCTATGTCATTAATAAGCCAAGTTATCTCTTCAGTTGGCACTTGGATTATTGTTGGCTTATCGATGTACACCTTATCTTTCAAATAATCCCAAAGTAAGAAGTCCAACGGTGTCCAACTACATGATCTTGGCAGCCAATTGATATTGCCGCCACGTGAAATAATACGGCCTTTGAATTTGTCGCGCTAAGAGCCTTTGTTTTGTTAGCTGTGTAACTGTGCAACTGTCCTGTTGAAACCATATCTCGCCCATATCCATATCTTTCAAGTCGGGCCATAAATAGTTCCTTATCGTCGCACGGTAGCGAACATCATTCACTGCAACTGCCTGACCGGCCTACTTTTGAAAAAAATACAGCACGATGGTGCCGCTAGCCCATAAACTGAACCAAACAGAAACTCTCTGTGGGTTCATTGGTTTTTCGACCGGCCTAATTGTAAAGAAGATTGCTTGGGTTAGATTTGTAACCATTTTTCTTAAACTTTCATAGGTATGTATACTAAATCACAGTATATCCCTCATATCTATCCCTCATATGTATATATAAATATACTTTTTTGTTCACTTCATTTTAAGTACAAAGAGAATATCGTAATATCTTACATGCCCAGACGAGGAGGAGGACGAGATGATCCTTCATCTGCTCGGTATATGCTCGGCATCGTCTAAGCTACTTAGGCGAGTGGAGCTTCAACGGCCTATCATATCTGGTTTCGGTCAAACCGACTGCGTTAGCTTCTTTCATAAGGAGTAGCGGATGGCTGGTATATCAGCAAGTAATGCCACATTAAGCAGTTTCCTACCTTTCCTTTCCCTCTCCCTCACTCCCACTATATCCCTCTAACTGTTATTCTTCAATTATTCGCTCCCACTTTTCAGGCAATCACAAAGCGAACGATCTTCAGGACCCAAGTGAGCTGGAGAATCCAGGTACTTTTTGGAGAATCCAGCGGCCTGCCTACCTAACCTACTCCCACAAAATCTAGTTATGTTGTATTACCATATAAACGTGCCTTTGGACTGTACACATGAAAAATGTGTAGTCCAAATTTTCATACACTAGATTGTGAATAGAGCTATTTTTTGCTTTCATATTGCCTTTTTTCAATCCCCTGTATCATAATTCGTTGGCTAAAATTTAATTCATGCGTAAATTCCATTTTGACGTTCAGTGTTATTATAAAATTAAAAAGTGAAATTCGTGTTTAAAATACGATTTCAACAAAAAAAAAAAAAAAAAAAATAAAAAATTGTGTCATTGAAGTAATTTAGTTAGCAAGGTTTTTTCCCTTTAATTGTTTTTGTTCGAAATATTTTAATTTGTCTTGTTTTAGTGGTTCAATTAGATTAGATTTTAAAATAATTAGAACACATAGCGCGTCTTCAGATGTCTGTTTTTCTACTAGTATCTCATGCAATGGGATGTATTTTTTCATTTTCATATTCGGTTTTGTTTTATTACTTTTTAAATGAAAAAAGTTGTGTGGGAGTACTTGAGATGTACGTTTGTAATTGCAAATGAGTATTTGGGTTTACAATTTGTGTCGTAAACAATTCTTCTGATTTAAACACAGTTTTAAAAGTCTTAAAAAGGTTTAATTTACAACATACTCAAGAGAGCAATGAAGCGCAAGAGGAAAAGTAGGTTATGAATTTTACCATAAAATATTTTTTTTGTAAAAAAAAATATTACAACAGATCAAATGAATTTATTTCCTTATTCAGTGTTTTTATTTCATTTTAAAAGACAAATAATAATATTTATACCACATGTATACTCGTAAATCCGATCGAAAATGGAATACAATTATTATGTTTGGGCCGCTGCTTCAGTGTCTATTTTGGGGTAACACGACCGATCGCGCAAGACAGCGCAATTGTGTTCAAATCCAACGGAGAGTTTTTCCTTGGTGTATACCTAATAAGCGCACTCTAGGTTCTGGTACCTACGGGGTAGGAATTCCTCGTTTGTTGAAGCAAATAAAATTCTAGGAAGCCACTTGACTTATGTTGTGTTGGACTTTCGATCCCCTCTCCTAGGGTTAATTGCTAGAACGAGGATCAGCAAGGACCGCGGGAAGTTACGCTTGCAGAACTTTCCGTCACATAAAGAACCAAATTTTCTCTTGAGCATCAAAAATACAAATTTTTGGAATATTTGGCTTGAGTCGCTGAACAAACCATTGCGCTTTCAACTACGAACACGAACATGTTCGATATTAACTGCATTATTCACGGAAAGAAATTAATTAAACATAACAAAACTATAATTTTTGTGTTTTTGATTTCAATTAATTATACTCCTGGTAAAGAGTTTCGCTAAAGTAACATAATTGATTATTAAATTAATTTTGGATGTTTGGCTTGACGTTTGAGCAATTTATGGCTCATTTTTTTTGAGTCTTAGGCTGGAAAGACCAAACTAGCGATCATATTCGTGGCATCATTAAAATGAAAATTATTTAAAATTGCTAATTTTGAAATATTTGCCATCAAGGTTTAACTTTATAGTATTACTATAATGACAAAATTTCCTTTTGCACATTAAACGTGCAATAAGTTCTGATTGCTTGACTTGAGTGATTGAACAAACGATCCTGTTTGTGGTTAAAAGTTCCATGCAAAAACAAAATTGATTAATACGCCCAGTGAATACGTGTAGATTTTTTATATTTTTTGTTGTTAATGGTCATATCCACAAAACTTAAAATGAATTTGAAATGAGTTTTTTTTCAATTATTGCATACAATATTTATCTAAAATTCATTAAAAAAACTTTAACTGTTTAATGAAGACGTTTATTAGGTTGGGTTACCAGGCCGCTGGATTCCCAAGTGTATCCTTAGTTGTCTAGCTCACGTGGGTGCTTATCAGCTCTCTTTGTGAGTCACAAAGACGCCCCTTAATATTAATATTCACTTTATAAAGCACACTAACTGTGGCTTTATTTGCGCATTTCCGATACCTAGAAAAAAATCTAAGGCTACTTGTCCGACATAAAAATTATCTTTAGAAAATTTTGATATCAAACTTTACTGGTTCGTGTTTAAGTAGAAAAAAAATTCAGCATTTTTCGCTGAAAGCCATCTATCAATAAAATATCTAGCCTTTAACTACCTGGCAAGCCAACCGAAACAGTAAGCGTGCTTGACTAATGAGTGACAAACATTTTTTTTCGTGCCATGAGTCAAGTGAAACTTGAGCAAAAATTGTGAAAAAGTTTGCTGGTGTCTGTCTATTCAAACATGTGTTATCTGCACAAATTTTATACAGAGGGGTCCAACCATAATGCACGTTATTACTTGTGAGTTAGATTTTAACGCCAAGTTTTTGCCCAACTTAATTTGACATTTCTTTGTTTTAGTGTTTGAAAAATTCAACCATGGAGAGGTACACAATTAAGCAACGCGTTAAGATTTTTGAAATCTGTTATGAAAATGAGCTTTGAAAATGAAAATGCATTTGCATAAACTTCGTGATTTTTTTGACCAGCACACTTTCATCTCAGTGAATTCGTTAACATGCAGGCTTACCACATTTGTGCATATTGGAATCCGCAAATGATTGTTGAAAAGGCGATGCTTAACAAATCGTGGTATCGCAGCATCATCACCATCTTAAAAATGAGGTCGTCCAAGCAGTTAACGAGTGGTCACTATCGCCACATTATTATTGTTACGTTTTTGCCTCTAAAAACGCTTTTGCAGATTATCCAATTGTAAATAAAATAATGGCATTCATATTTATTCGTTATACAGTACTTAAATAATTATTTGCACTTGAAACCAATATGTACCATAACACTAGACTTGCTTACTTTGAGTTATTGTCTATTTGTATTGCACAAAGCTTAAAAATAAACTAACTCGTCACTGCCGATTTACATACGTCTTTATCAGTTTCTGCAATCGACATGGATTTTCTAGTCGTTCATAATGTGCACATGTATTTCTTTCGCATATACACATTCATACGCATGCTTGCGAACAATAAGTAAGTCACAACAACAAACAATAATAAAACGAATACCAAGAATACAACAGAAACAACAACATCATTTGTAGTTGATTTACCTGGAAGTTAACGAACTTTACATCATGTATGTTTGTTTGTTTGTTTGTGTATTATATTTTTAGTATTATTTTGTTTTCATAACAAGCAGATCAACAACTGCACACTGGGTTAGATGTGACAAAAATTTTTAGGAATATTTACAAGAAAAAATTTACGTCAATAAGCCCAGAATAATTCAGGGGTCAAATCATGATATAATTCGCCTTATTAACGACGTTGAACTTCAACTATGATTAAAAATATCAACAATCGGATAAAGGTATGCCACCATAGTCTTTGGAAGCAGTTGAAAGATAATTTTCTGCACACATTTTTCCAAAGACCTTTCTTTAATAATATAAAATATTAAGGTAATTATCTGAAAACTTTTTATTTTATTTATATACAATTAATATTGTGCGTTTTGGTTGGACTACTCTTTATTATATACAAAACCAAAATATGATATTGGTTTTTTTCGTACGAATGGAATATACTCATATTCTCAATGGCAAGAAAACGTATTTTTTGTCCCGCCAAAAACCTTTTTGTGCTGGACTTCATATGTTCTTGGAATAATATATAATAGATAAAAATAAACACTTTTAATTCTCAACTTTAATTACTTCAAAAAGATTTGCTATCGCTTGATGGAATATTTATTTAATTACGCAAGCAAAACATCTTTGATTCCCGAGCCGCCAAGCGTTCTCCTTATTAGTGTCCATGTGTATGCACTGTTTACCTCACCGATTAAATGATCAAGGTTGATTGATAGTTTCCGGCTGCTAAAATAACTTTAAAGAGCAAGCCGCTCTTAATTTTTCTTTTCATTTTAATCTTCTCAACGTGAATGCCTCAATTTGATTTATTAATACTTAAATGTGTAGAAAATAAAATCCCTACAAAATTGTGTTAATCACACACGGCATTTCTTTTTTTAAACAAAAGCTAAGCTTTAAATAAACATTCAAACAATAATACAATTATTTATTTAATTGTTCATAGGAAATATTTATTTGCAGCTTTTACAGTTATTTATTATCAAAAAAAAAACAAAAAAAATCGCATATAAATCTAATGATCAATTATTATGACTTAATTGAGCAATAATTAAATAAAAATTAACACGAAATATTTTTTTCTGTTATTGTGTGGTTTGTTCCCACACACAACAACTATATAAATATATACATATTCATACATATGTACTCGTATATATGCATTAGGGGCGAATTAGTGTATATGGAAAATCTTAGGAACGAGATCTGAAACTCTCATTTTGAAAGATTTGGTAAAAATGCATGACCCAAAAAATTATATATGTATGTAAATGGCTTCGCATCGGAGTTTAAGATAGGATAAAAGGGCAGAAAACCCAATTTCATAACCATGTCTAAGTCGCTCTTAGGAAGGTATAATGTAAGATCGATCACCACGGGGGCTGTTGGGCTTCTCAAACCCGTTTTGAGACCCTCGATACTACTATATTTCACGATTTTGCAGATAATTTCAATGAATTGGCAAACCCGTTCTGAGACTCGTTACTACTATATTTCACAATTTATAATGTATGAATGGGCTAAATAACCAACTTCATAGGGGCTACCCAGTAAATGGCTAAATAGAAAGCAATATCGCTCTTGTAATGATGTTAAATTTTAAGGGCCGAAGTTGTTTTTGAATTACTGTCATTTCTTTATGATAATATTGCTATCGTTCAATTATGTATGATATAAAATATCGGCTAAATGGCCGCCGCAACCCCGACGGCACACCTCCATCCGATGATCCAAATTTTAATTGCTGATGACGCTGAGGCATTGTTAAGATTCTATGCCGTTAAGGTGCCAAATTATCATTAGCCTTTAACCTTTAGCTATTGAATTGTTGCTGAGGCATAATTGAGATTCTATGCCGTTAAGGTGCCAAATTATCTTTAGCCTTTAACCTTTAGCTATTGAATTGTTGCTAGCTTATCGACGGACCACTTCACAGCGGTGTTTCGACATGTTAAAGCGTAATCCTGTTGATTTTTGATGTCGCTTAAAAATTGTTTGATGAAACTACATACCTAAAGGAAAAAAACAATCGAAACAATGGCTGGAAGTGCTCCGAAGAAGACAAAGATAGTGAAATCGGCTGGCAAGATTATGGATGCACACGGAATATTGCTCATCAGTTATGTTGAAAAAAGATCCACAATCACAGGAAAGTATTATCGTCCATTATTGGATCAACTGATCGATGCTATTAAGAAAAAAAAAACGACTCTTTCTTCAAGACAACGTACCGGTTTACACAGCATTAGATACGATGCTAAAATTGCGTGAAATACACTTCAAACTTGTTGATTATCCACTTTTTAGCCTAGATTTAGCTCCTAATGACTCTTTCCTGTTTCCAGAGTTAAAAAAAGGGCTCGCAGGAGAAAGATTCATCTCAAACGAAGAAGTGATTACCGAAACTAACATGTATTTTGATTTTCCCGTTTTTACGCATATTCACAAAAAAATCACGAAGCGCACGATATGCATTTTGATTTGAACTCCCATTTTCATAATAATTCCATGATTCACATTGAATTAGTCTGAAATTCAGAAATGTCAAATAAAGTGCGGAAAAAGACCTGACGCTTAGGTGTGGTTCACATTCAATATCGGTCCTTGAAATTTAGCCACCAGATATGTAATATATACTATTAAAATTTTTTTTTTGAAAAATATAGTTTTTGTATGGGTACCCTAATAATTAAAAATAGAAGGTGGGTATGTTCTACAAAAATGCTACGTACGTATGGTACTTCGGGGCTAGTTAGGTTGACCCTCAAATGTTCAAAACTAATATTTTGTATGGGAGCACTCTCAAGGACTGCAGTTAGGGTTTATGTATGTTTACAGAAAATCTAGGGATTGGTGTTACTTTTTACCCCTCTAAGAGCGACTCAGAGACAGTTATTATTATTTTTTTTTTGTAGCGTTCTAAGCCAAGTGTGACCGCCAAAATTAAAAATATTGCGCGCAAGAGGGTTTGGATGAAGTTCCAGTTTACTGACATACCTTGTCGTGTACTTAGAAAGTTCCTCTTTTACCAGCGGAACACTCAGGTCTTCATGAATTCGTGAATTTTTTACGTACCATGGAGCCGCAGTAATCGTTCGAAGAACTTGGTTTTGTCGCCTTTGAATTTTTTCAATATTTGACGCTGAGGCGGTGCCCCATAATTGAATTCCGTAGCACCATATAGGTTTTAGAATTTCATTGTATAGCAGAAGTTTGTAATCCATAAGCCAATTTAGTTGCGCTGCTTTTAGTTTCAACTGAGTGACTTTTGCTTTAATGTGAGACTTCCACGTTAGCCTACGGTCGAGGTATATACCGAGGTACTTGATTTCATTGTGCTGCGAAATAGTTGAGTTGTTTATTAGGATAGGTGCACATGTTTGCTTACACAGTGTGAATGTGACAGTTAGGAAAATTTTTGTGGATTTTCTGTTGTTAATCCCCACGTTTGATCCGGATGCAAAGCCATTTATCCCCATACTACCGTCTTAAGTTTTTAGTTCGTGATTTTTTTTTTTACCCAACCTCACAAGATGAGATAAATGCAAAAATCGTGCACTAATTTCCCCCTAATATGCTTGCATGTGATCTTTTTTTTGTTCATTTCATTTACAGATTATTAAAAACAATTAAAAAAAAATTATAATTTTACAAATAAACAAAAATAAAACAAATAAATAATAGTTAAGCGTATATTCATAAAAAATATAAAATATTTCTATAGGAAATTTGTCAAATAAGTGTTTAATAAACATACAATATTTTTTATGACTACGGCCGATAGAATTTTAGAAAAAAAATCAAATCTCTCTTTAAAATGTATTTGACTTGACGTCAATTGATGTAGTTGAACATTTTTATAACTTTGTTGTTAAAAGATTTTTCTTTTTGAACAAGCATTTTATTTATCGTTTGTTGTTACAATTAAAATTATGAAAAACACTTCAATCTTTTATTTGGCACTCTGACCAAAAAATATGGCATAAATTAATTGTGTTATTGTTAAGTTTTTATTACACACGTCAAAGACTTGAAGCGTGTCAGACCAATCAAACGCTGAAAAACTTAATAATAATAAGAATAAATATAATAAAGGCGGCATTTATATAGTGATTTAAAGTCATGCCTATTTTAAAGTTTCTATCGAAACCATTTTATATCAGCGCAGTGTACTGATTTGTCTGTATTAAGAAGTTTTAGGGTATGTACAATTACTCATCGTATTTACTTATTTTAATCACAAAACTAAAATCTTTTCTACCAAAATGTTACCTGAAATTACCCAAAGCATACCTTACATATGTTTTATTACGCTACTAAGCTGATTTTAAAGTAAATAGACACACCGTCTTAGCAGTAATAATAAAAACAACTGAGTTTATTCACTTTATTGGCTTCCAATGCCAACGAAAAAAATATAAATAGATTGTTTTCTATGTTTCCTGTCTATATATCGACATTTCATAGGAACTACCCTAATCATCACTAGAATTGGAAACCTTTGAAAGATATTCTCAAACATTCAACTTTATATTCCACAGTTTTATATCACTTTGAAGTTAAATATAATTAACAGCATTTTTATATCGTAAAATTACTTTGTAAGCATGTGTTTTACAAAAATTAAGGCTGTTGTTCGCAACAGTGATAAGAATTAATATAGTGTATATATGTTAACATTGTATTTATATACATTCATATGTAAACATTGATATTAAAATGGGTGGTCCAACCAAAACGCATGATGTTATTTGTGAACAAGTAAGAGTGTAGTATATTCGGCTGAGCCGAATTTAAACTACCCTTCACAATAGTCATGTAAATATATAGTATATATTACATTTTTAAATTAAATATGCCCGGATATATTTATATGGACCGATGACGGGGAAATTTTTTTTTGCCTTGTAATTGCCATGAAAATAATTGTGTCAATTTTGAAGCAAAAGAAACAATTTTTTTTTCAAAACGTTTTATACAAAATTGGAAAAAAGGCTTTTTCGGAATTTTGGATATATCTCAGCTATACATGCACCGATTTTACTGAACTATATATATGAATAGCGGAGCCATGAATTGATTGAGTAATAGAATGGTGGAAAAAAAAACTTTCTAAGTCTAATGGTTTTCTCAGAAACGGCATTTCAACGGTGGACATCGCTTAATCAACTTTTCTACGTATACTGATTCAGAATATGTATACTATAAAGCGGCGGAAATCAAAATCGTCGAAATTACACTGGTGAAAAGGATTTGCGTCAGCACCTGCCTTTACGGCCCTAACTGATGATGGACCACGGAGTGAATTATTCACGATTCAGCAGCGCCCCCGTATGTTTGACTAGGCTCACACAAGTTCGGGGCTTCTAATCCCTCCTGTAGGCCATTTCCCAGCAATCGGTGGAAGACAAGGCTTAGTTTTTCCTTAGCTGCAGTACAGGTATCTATTGTAAAGGCAACAGACCCTCGGGAGGTTGTCAGCCCCCGAAAAAAGCCACGCACCAAACAATTATCAGGGATATCTCCCCCTTCCTTCGCTTTAGGTTTAAACCGCAGCCATAACGGTCCAGCTAAGGTAGGCAGCTCACCCACGATCAATCCCGGTTGAACTGTAAGCAGAACCACTCGGGGCATGCTGATCCCAGTTTTGCCAGTTTATAGTCTAGGAAGCCAACACAACATAAGCCATGCGGCTTTCTAGATTTTTATTTGCTACAACAAACGAGGGACTCCTTTCCCTTTTTACCCGAAAAACAGAATGTCCTGGTTTGACATACGCCAAGGCAAAACCAGAGAGGGCATCAAATCACATGATTATGGCGGCCAATTACCATCGCTACGCCGTGAGATAACACGAATATTGAATTTCTGCCACAAAAGTGCTATTGTGGCACCGTATTCTGTTAGATCCAAGTATAGTCCTGGGATATATATCCTCAATTTCTGGCTCCAGCAGGTACATTATTTTTTCCCAATAGCAAACACGGCAGTGAGACGAAGTTGGCGGCTCTTCTGCTACAACATGGCGGTATTGTTCGGAGAATGTACCCGGATAGCATGCAAAGGTATTTTTCTATTTGTCTTGTATGACCCTATCCCCCCGGGAAGCAGGTTGTGCTTTGTTGTACACCAAACCAGGGCATTCTACTTACTGGGACATAAAGGGTTAGGAGTTGTTGTAACAAATACAGTTCTAGGAAACCGCATGACTTATGTTATATTAGACTTCCGAAACCCTCAGCAAGGGTCTTAATGGGCTTTAGCATACCTACTCATTAAACCTTGTCTTGCATTGACTTCTGGAAACTGCATGCAGGAGTGATTAGAATGTCCGAGCTGTTGAGCAAGGCAAAAAGTTGCGAAATGTGTGAGCCCTGCAAGCCACATAAAGGAGCTGGTGGATAATTCACCCCGTGGAGTTGGTCCATCATCAGATAAGATCGTCAAGGCAAGTGCCGATGTAAAGCAATATTCATAATCTGTAGGACTCCGTCTGCTTATATTCACAATTGTCTCGATTGTGATCACATTTAGTTGACTGTGCAAACAAAAAAAGACAGCAAGTGCACGAAGTGCATTTCTACGCCCATTTTCGTTAAAGGGTTCAAGAATCTTAACACGCTGCTCAATTATGTACCTCCGCATGGCTGAATTTTTTAAGCAGTTGAGCAATGAAATACCAAATTATGTTTGGCAAAAAACTTGACGTTCAAGTGTGAATAAAAAAATTAAAATCGTGCATTATGGTTGGCCCACTCTGTGTTTAATACTTTTGAAATATTTATAAATATTACAAACACATTAATTAAATTTACGCAAAAAAGACCGCAACTTCAAGAGAAATTGAAATTGAGTCGAACTCAAAGTATTCGTACATATATGCATATATGCTCAAAATAAAGAGTATGTTTACATACATTTCTGATAACCATATTCTCTTTCGCTCTCTTGTTCTTTTTACTTATTTGGTAAACACAGGTCTTGGATTAAGCCGAGATTTTATTTTCGTTTGACAGTTTATAATGACAGTTAATTGAAGAAACAAGAAAAGTTCTTATAAAAAACTCAAAAAAAAAAAAAAAAAAAAATGCTAAAAATTAATAGTTATTTAAATGAAAAGAAGAAGTGAATGTATTGTTCATGTAATTTTTTTCCTATAATTGTGCATTATAAAACTTTTCTGCTGTTATAATTATGTAAAAGTTGAAATGTATAATTTACCAATTATATTTCTTATTCTTTTTTCATTTTTTATAATACAAACATTATTGCGGTAGAGTATATAATTCATTTTAAAAATATATATTATATTTTATAGAGTGCTAATTGTTTTTGGATTTATAATTAATGAAAATTGTTAAATTAAATTTACAATATTGTTGTGTAAAATCAGTGTCTTTCAAGTATAACAAAAGAAATAAAGATGCAAAAATACCTAGTAGGTGTAAAAAATCGTTAAAATTTTTATTGTGTTGAAAAAGGTTTGATAATTATACATCAAAGTTTAAATAAAACTCCACTGCGTCCACATATTAGCATTTTCAATTTTAGTAAATCACGTTTCAATAATCGCGTCATTTAATTATGTATTTCGACTGTAATCAATACCCAGAGTTCACCAAAAATCATGGTTTTTACTTGATTAAATCAGAGATCACCAAAAACCATAGTTGTTTTTTTATTAAATCCAACACTCTGTTCTAGCGTTACTCTGTTCTATCATAACTATAATGGATTTTGCTCTGACGCGATTAGGGATCTTGTTCCTGAAACTCGCACATTTCTACGTAATACACGTTCATCGTCCAGAGCTCTTTCATTTGTGGTTGATTGCCCGGGGAATCGTACAACGTATTACAGAGAGGGTTCGTTTTTCAGCTGTGGAATAATTTGCCCACTGACGTGTTTCCTGTCTATTATGATGTCGGAAAGTTCACGTCAAATGTTCACAAACACTACACCTTCTTTCACCCTCCTCATAAACTTGGACCTGTATTCAGGGTCATCTCCTGATTATCCTTTGAAACGTTCAAACTTGTTTCATCCCTTGCAAGTCCGAATACAAAACGTTCAAAAGCCATTTAAGTACAAAACACGCTTTACTGGTTGAAAAAATTATACTGAAATTTTGTAAATATTTTTATGTATTAAAAATCTGATATTGACAATTGGCAATAAAACTTATAGTTGATTTGGATAGACGTCGAATATGGTTGAAAATCATGCTACGGAATAGCAAATTCAGTAAAATATCGTTATAATTATTTTAACGATTTGATTATCGTTATAAAAGTACAGAATCGCACTACTGGTACAAAAGAGGAAGGTCATCCCCGTAGTACTAGCTGCCTATATGTCGCCATATCATAGGAGCTAGCCTAATCATCAGTAGGCTTGGAAAACTTTGAAAGATATACTCAAATCTTTAACTTATATAAAAGAAAAAGGTTGTTATTTGTGCTTTCATAGGCTTTATTAAAATATATATTTACTCCTACAAACTGAAACTGATTTTCAGAACACAAATTGTCAACATATAGCGCATACTCGCCAAAGTGCAGCGAAAAAGAGAAAAACAAGTTCAAAGAACTCAAACTGTTAGAAAGGCGCGATCTGAAACCGAAAAGCGTTTTCAAAAACGCTTAATTGAGTTTTAGGTGTTCTACATACATACATACTTATATGTATATGTGGTAGTTATGTATATGTATTACGAAAAAAATTTTACCACAAAGAGAGAATTTTTTCAATTTGGTTTTTTTATTGAAAATGTGTAAAATTCTTTCAACTTTTTATTTAAATAAAAAGATAATATATTAAATTTTAATTTGTGAATAGTTTTATTTCTTTTTGCAGGTTCAGTATTAGCAAATTCAACCAGTTCACTTCAATATACACATTCGAGTTGAAGTAGGCGATTTTAAGTAATATGTGTTTTCCAGCATACCTGTTTGGCGATTTCAAATCGCAAAACTATACTTCTTGCGTTATACGTTTGTCAGAATACCTACTGGGTGTTTTAAAATCGAAAACGCTAAATATAAGCGATTTGCATTTCTCAGAACATGCCTGATAACACAGAAAAAAACTTTTTTCGTGTTCAATAATGGAATTCGTTGAACCAATTAATATATTGTTTGAATGCGGACCTGTAAAGGAATTCGTAGATTCAATGAAAATTTTAGTAAAAATAATTATTGATCGAAAACAACCATTTTTTAATACAACAAGAAAATACGATATCCAAGATTATTTTTGTAATATTTATGTATTTATTATTTTTTCAGAAAAAATTTTTGTTGATTTTATTTTTACTATAATTTTTTCTGTGAAATTAACTTTGTAAATAGAACTTTTCAAACCTCTTTGTTTTTCTTTTTTATCAAAATTTTTGACTTCTGCCCCACTGTGTATTATTTATATTAAATATTAAAATTGCTTTAGCAACATTTATGTAATTCTTATTAATAAATCAAATTTCTGCAACACATTTTCTTTTTATTTTGGCTTGTAATGCAAATATTATTATTCGTTTTAAAAAACTGCGTCGTAAATATGAAACTTTAATGGCAAATATTAAATTAGTACAAAAGAACAGAACCATTTGCTTAAGACAGCAGTTTTTAATAAAAAACAAACAACACACAATTTTACAGGAAATATTAAAAGAACACATTAAACAACAGCAAATTTTATAATTAAACTACTCGTTTATTAAAATAAATATTTTGATAAAATTTTTATAAGTTTAAAGAACTGCTCTTATTTGCTTTTTTTCCACTTAATAAATTGTTTATAAAAATTAAAGCTGTTTTTGCCTCTAATTAATCATTCGAAACTGAACTAAAAGTTTTAATAGTTTCTGCTTAAAAATATTTTCATTATCATTTTATAGCAAACATCTTAAATATTAAATCAAAATTTTGTTTTCCATTCATTTTTAATGCAAATTAATATTTGTTCATTTTGCCTAATTATTTGTTTATAATAACAAATATTTTAATAAGATATTTATTTGCCGAAATATTTATAACACAATTTTATATGCAATTATCAGCCGAATTTGTTTAAAAATTATAGTCCACTATTTTTGTACGTGGGCGAATTGAAAAGTTTTAAGAAAACATCTAATACCAGGAAACAATCTTCAAGTTTAATTATTTGTGAGTCATAATAAAATATCATTTGTCAAACACTGAACTCCTCCGGGGAACAGGTTTTACCTTGCCGTATTCCTAGCTTGGGCACTCCGTTTTTCGGGTATAGAGGGCAAAGGGTTCCTCGTTTGTTGTAGCAAATAAAACTCTAGGAAGCTGCATGACTTATGTTGTGTTGGCTTCCGAAACCCATACTAAAAGGCATGGCCTACGGGTGGTTCTTCTTGCAGCTCAACCCGGGCCGATCATGGTATAGGTGTCTACCTTGGCCGAAATGTTCTGGCTTTGGTTGAAAATTAAAACGCTGGAAGGGGGTATTAGTATCCGTAATAATTGCTTGGCCTTGCTTTTTTCGGGGACTAACAAACTCCCGAGGGTCTGTTGCCTTTACAACAGATACCTGTACTATAAGAAACCAGTGGTGATGGCTGACGGTTGAGTTGGTTTTTTTCTTATCTTGGACCAGTACTCAGGGGATGACCCCTACATATGCAGTGCATTGTACTGGAACTAGGAAAATAGGTTATGATGAGGTAGAAAAGCGGGAGTAGTGTTCGTGGAGTGTTAACAATAACAACACGAAAGACTAAAACAAACTCTATTCCAGCATTTAAAATGTTGGAATTAGATTATTTAAAACTGATCAGTGCCCAGTGTATATACCTTCGACACTGCTCAGATTAGCAAAATTTAGTCCAACACCTTCCACACTACAAGGTAATGAAGTACATCCAGAAAAATTAATATTGAACATTGGTTTAAGGGCTGATGCTGCTAGTGGGCTTCGGCCTACCAACTCATTGAGCCTTGTCTTCCGTTGATTGATGGGAAATTGCATGCAGAAGGGATTAGAAGGCCCAAACTCCTCAACAAGAAGTTGCTCATATGGCTACAAACATATGACATAAATTGCTACCTGTGTGAGCCTAGCAAGCCACACGGAGGCGCTGGTGAATCGTGAATAGTTCACTCCGTGGAACTGGTCCATAGAGAAATTTCAAATTATATTTGGCAAAAAACTTGCGATGTGACTCCTAATTAGCCTCGTGCCTTATGGTTGAACCACCCTTTTTATCATTATCTAATAGAGTAGTGCCAAGGACTATAAATTTGTATATTTCGCTTCTTTATTGCAACATAGTCCTAACTAAAAAAAGCTTGTTTCGAGATAAACACACTTCTAATTTTTAGTTTTCACACAAGTCTTAGACATTTTTTTTAGAAAATAGCTCCTAAAGGAAACAGTTTAAAAGTAATTGGAATACATTTTTTGCATAATATAAAATGCAGTACTGTTAACAATTCTGCATTGTTTACTTGAAAAGATAATTTTTTGAGATAGGACTATGTTGCAATAAAGGAGCGATTTATGGTCTTTGGTAGTGCTCTTTATGACACCTGCTGTATGCATATATGTATTGGTTTTCGTTCGTGGTAGTTCACTATGCGCAAACAATCTAGTAAGATCGAAAGTATTCCAATTTGATAATGTATGTATGTATGTATCATTAGGGAAAATTACTCTTCATTGCACATCTGCAAGCTTACCAGGCATAGCATGATTTTTTGCTACAAAGCGCAAATCTCTTATACAAGTGTTTAGTAAATTAATTATATTAGAGCTGATTTTAGAGTAACAAAAGAAATATTTTTGGATTACAAATTGAGAAGGAAGCTTAAAAAATAAATTGCAAAAATGTCATTATTCAGAGTTTCTTTTAAAATTTTATCAAACTAAGTGTAGTGCTAATGCAACAGAAAAAAATAAACAAAATCATAAGTTTTTTGACTCAAACTGCTGTTAACAGCGTTGTCAACTCGGTGCGTTTTGCACCGTTTTTGGTGCTTTATAAAATTATTTGTGCGAAAAAATCTTTCGTCGGTGCGAAGTGCCCTTTTTTTAAATTTTCGGTGCGTTTTTCAAATTTTGGTGGCACAAAATCAAATTCAACTTAACTTTTTGTTTTAATGTAAGAAAGAAGTTGAATCAAGTGTCCAAAATTTTTACGTTTCATTTTACGTGGAAAACGTACCATGTTATATGCACAAAGTCAGACAATCTTGCTATTGTATATTATACACACTCTCGAAAGAAACATTTTGATGGTTTTGCTCTTAAACGATCAAGCCAAGTTTGTCAAATATTACAATAAATGCAGTCTCTTAACAGTCAAGTTCGTATTTATTGAGAAATTACTAAATTATTAAACAAATTATAAAGTTTTTCCAAAACGTTTGCATTAAATATTAATTATGGTAAACTTCATCTTTTATTTGCTATAATTCTAGCAAATTTTTGTACATTTCAATAAATTCATTTAAAGACAAATGAAATGTATAGAATTGCTATTAACAGAATTTGAAGGCTTGTAGTGCTGTTACTTTTACTGTAGCCAGTAAAACTAACAGCTGATTCTGGCTGACAGCAAAAGTAATTAAGAAATGATATTACGTAATAATAAATTTGATAAAATATCGTTATAATTATTATAATGGTAATATTATCTTAATAAAACTAACAAAGTCGTACTAGAAGCTAAGTTTGACAAACACGTATTCTAGCTATTAAACGAGTTTGATGACATGCCATAGATGGTGCTATCAGACCCAGTTTGGTTGTATAATAGTTGCTGAAAAGGCTTCCATTATCGTGTGTTCAATGTAAAAATTTTATACATCTTAAAATACAAAATAGGCTTTTAAAAATGAAAGGAAAAATTTCTAAAATCGGTGCGTTTTTGTTAAAATAACGCGCTTTTTCCCCCCATTTTGGTGCGTTTTGAAATTTTAAAATTGACAACCCTGCCTGTTAATGAAATTGAATTTCTGGAGATTTTAGAGCACAAAGTTAAATATAAATATTTCTACACCGCAGAGTAAAGTAAAGTTTTTTAAGCGCAAGGGTTTATATGTCTTGAATGTAGGCAGACTTGGCAAACACCGCTGTTATAGTACTGAGAACATTTGCCAAGACGAATCTGTAATGGTTTTTGGCTATGCATATTTGTTCAAGTGTTGCAAATCTCGGTTATTTAGTTGTTGTAGTCTTGCAGACTTTAGCAGGTATGCTACGATTGGAACATCTGCAAGGTGTTTCAAAGTAGTTTGCAACGAAGAGTGATTTCCATTACTGTTTTTAATTGCCATTGCAAAGAAATGTTACCACTGGAGCTTAATGGAAAAACAAAAATGGTGTAGATTTTCAGTTTTATTTACAGTTTATTTTTTTTATCTTCTAACCTAAATTGTTTAAACATTACACAATTGTTTTAACCTTTATTTCTTGGGAAAAATTGTATTATAAGAAATTTTCCACTTTTCTTATGTCATTTGAAAATGCAAGAGTATTCCATTTTTTAAATATATTTTATTGTTATCTCTTTATCCTTTACAGGTATCGTCAGACACGTTTTAGTTCTCGGCGAGTACGAAAACGTGTGATATTTAAACATGGTGATTGCAATGTGGTGCAAGGAAATGTGGCCAAAAGAAGACGAAGATATCTGCAGGTCAGTTTATTTAAAACCAGCAAAAAATTTCATTAATAGGGAAGAAAGAAAAATGCAAATAAGAAAGGAATTATTTCAACTGCCAAGCAAACATTTTGTATAGCATATGAAAACATTCAATGTTATTCCTACTCCTGCTCCCTAATAGCAGGCAGTTGAACAACATATTTTGCCATACAAATTTTTATACTAAAATCTATTTGCGAACAATCTCTTTGTTTTAGAATTATAAAAATTTCAATCAAATTATTTTCTGATCCAACGCACAATGTTTTATTTCTATGTGCAACTCAGAGTCAGAACACAATTGCCCTCTTCACAATCTTGTGCAGATGGCCTTGCAACATTGCATTTGCAAAATAATAGCGTATATTCTTGCTTTACACTAACAAAATACACCCAAAAATGTCACTTTTGCAATCGCAGAAATATGCAATCTCAAATGCACAAGATTGTGAATCGGGCTAATGTAACGATAATTTACTGCGCTGTGGTTTTTCATACGATTTTGAAGTAAAACCCCGCAGAACGGCATACAATTAAAATTGCTTTTATAATCATTGCGGACTTTGTTATTCTATAAAATTTTGACTATTTTTCTCTTCCCGATGTTGCCATAGTTTTTCAATAATTGCCGATTTTTACAACATTATTGTACATAATTTGGAAGTTTTTACATTTTTGTCATGAAATATAAAATAAAAAATATATTAACGGAAGAAGAAAAAATGAGCAATAACGAAAGAATTATCGAAGAAAGTAGAAAATATGGCTGTCTTATAATTATTCCAGTATAAAAAAGATTTATAGTATTGATGTGTTTGCCATATATGGCGCCCAAACAATGAGGAAGACCAGTTGTTTCATAAAAAGAAAATGATATTTGGGACCAATCGGTCCCTATGTAGATTAACCACATAGACTTCATGCAATTCATTTTTCTATATTATGTTAGTGAGCTGTTATTGTAAAAATTAAAGGGTGGTTAAATTTTAAGGGCTGATATTGATTTTCAATAAAACACAAAATATTTAGGAATTATTGTGGTTTATTTTTATTCTGATAATATTGGTATGGTTCAATTATGTAAGGAATAAAATATCTGCCAAATAGCCGCCGCGATCTTTGCAGTACACCTGAAGTACAGGGTGGTGAAATTTTAAGGGCCGATGTTGATTTTGTATAAAACTCAAATTTATTAGGAATTATTGTTATTTCTTTTTATTATGATAATATGGATATGGTTCAATTACGTGTGGAATACACATCTCCGTCCGATGTTCCAAGTTTTCGACGAAGCTGAGGCATAATTGAAGTTCTATGCCTATAATGTGCCGAACTATTTCATCCTTTAGCTCTTGAATTGTTGTTGGCTTAGTGACATATACGTTTGCTTTCCAACAACAACAAAGAAAGAAGTCCAAGGATGTCAAATCTTAAGATCTTGGCGGCCAATTGACATCGCCACCACGTGATAACACGGTCATTCAATTTGTCGCGCAAAAGAGCCACTGTTTCGTTAGCTGTGTGACAATTGGCACCTTCCAGCTGAAACCACATATTGTTCACATCCGTATCTTTCAATTCGGGCATCAAAGTAACCAGTAACTACCTGACAGGCCTCATTTTGGAAAAAATATGGCCCGATGATGCTGCCAGCCCATAAACCGCACCAAACAGTCACCCTTTGTAAGTGCATTGGTTGTTCGACAATCACTCCTGGATTATCATTCGCTCAACTGCGGCAATTCTGCATATTGACGAATCCGCTGAGGTGAAAATCTGCTTTATTACTAAATATGATTTTCTGCAAAAATTTATCAATAATGATTGATGTTCATTTCTTGCCATCATTCTGGCCATAGACGACACTTGGAACGGTCAAGAGTCAATTACACCTTATAAGCGTGTAAATACTATTCTTTTTGCACAATGTTCATTAACGACGAGAGGTGCAATTGTTGGGCACGACGGCTAGTAGAGTAGACGGCTCTTCAGCCATACTATTGCGAACAGAGGCTATACGAGCATGCGCTGGTATTTTCACATCTCCTGTAGATCAGGTCTGCTCATATTTTTGCATGTCTTTTTCGATTTTACGCACATTGAATTGACCGAAAAATCACTAAGTACATGATATGCATTATGATTTGAACTATTTTCATAATAAGCCTGAATAACTTTAACGCGTTGCCCAATTGCATGTGCTTCCATGGTTCAAATTGAGTTAGTCTGAGAAATGTCAATGGGAATGTGGAAAAAATTAGATGTTTAGATTTGATTCACATTCAACATCAGCCCTTAAAATTTAACCACCCGATATACAAGAATTGATTTATATCAGCACCCATCTTGACGGCCTTACCTGATGAAGAACCAACTCTACGGGGTGAATTATTCATGATTAACAAGCGCCCTGTGCCATAAGTTTGTTGCCAAGCTGCTTCTGTCTACAATAATTGCCCAGACAGTCAGTGGAAGACAGCGCTTAAGAGTTGGTAGGTCGGAGCCAAGGTGAATTAATTATTAGGTGGATGCATCGGCGAATTCAGGCGAATTCGATTAATATGGCGGCACTTCCTCTGTCAGGTTTTGTTTACCTTTTTCAGCGGCATTTAAATTTCTGTACATGTTCGTTATCAACTACTTTTGACAGCGTGAAGTCGCCTTTTTACACAAACAAAATACCTGTTGTTTTTTTTATTGTTGTATTGTTGTAGCGAAGCGGCTACCTTGTTTTTTGTATCATGGTCGGAGCCCAGTAAGAGCATTAGCCCTTAACTAACGATCTCTACTGGCTCTTTACATTACAGGTATTTGTTGCAAAACAATAGCACCTCGGGGGTTATTAACCCCCCGAAAACCGACATGCACCATAGTTATCACGGAAACTAAATCCCCTTACTACGATTTTATTATTAAACCATATTTATATATGAAGATGCCTTGATGGCCTTATCTGATGATGCCTTGTGGCTTACAAGGATCACACAGGTTGCAACTTTTGCCAAAAGCATAAATTTGTCCTTCAGATACATGTGCTCTAAATCTCACCTGGTAGAATGTTTGCTGGGAAATTTTTAAGCTCATTTACAACTGGACAGCCAACTGCTTCGTTTCACCTGGAGTAAGAATTGATGTAATTTTCCATGGAATAAATATTTGTCTTTGGATTCTGTTTGTTTGTTGTTGCAAAGATTTTATTATATAAATTATTAAAAAGAAAGAAAAAAAAAAAACAAAAACAAAATCTGGTTACATAAAATGATTTAGAAATATGCGTGGCTGTATTCTAAAGAAAATATAGTTTTTTCATGGCCGGAAATTATGGAAAACTCAAATGTTTTGCAAACATTTTTGGCGCCCAACATTTGAAAAAGTGTAACAAAAAACCAAGACAAGGTTTTATAGAATTTTTTCGGTGCGTAACTTTGCTTCCACCGTTTTGCAATAGATAACTGTAGCGTGTGCTATTCGAAATGAATAGATTGTAGATGTTATACAATAAGTTTTGGTATTTGCAAACATAACGCCATCGAAATATTAGTAGATTTGTGTCTGCAAAGCTAGTCCCGATTAAACATGTCAGCTTGCGAGCCACTTTCTCGCGATTTGCGGGAAGTTTCAATTTTCTGCTTTAATAAGAAGAAATCTGCGGCTGAGCCTCATCGACTGCTCTCAGGTATCTATAGTGAGGTCGTTATTAGTGAAAAAATGTGCCGAGAGTAGTTTAAACGCTTCAAGAACGGTGATTTTCATGTCAAAGGCCAGCATGGAGGTAAAACAGAAAATGTTTTTGAAGATGTAGAGTTAGAGAGATTACTTGATCACGACTCGTGACAAACGCAACAAGAATCAACAGGATTATTGGAAGTGATGCAACAAGCTATTTTAATATGACTGAAAGTCGCGGAAATGATAAACAAAAAAATTGCGTGCCGTACGAGTTGAAGCCGAGAGGAGTTGAACGGCGTTTGTTCTCCTGTAAACAGCTGTAGTCAAGACAAAGACGTAAGGGATTTCTGCATCGCATTTTGACTAGGGATAAAACATGGATTCATTACAACAAGTAAAGCAGTGCCGGGTCATTCATCTGAGTGACCGCTCACTTTCGTTCAATTATAAAAGACTGATCATATCGTTCAATCGGTCATTTTGAACGAACGGCACGGTGCCAATACTACAATTTTTCGGTCATTTTTCAACACAGTTCTGTAAAATACACAAAATGGCGAAATAAAAAGTGATGCAAGTTTGTTGTTTTAAAAAGAGAACATAATTTTAAATAAAAACCATTTAGGTGGGATGTACCAAAAGTTTTCTGCATAGCTGGCCTTTGGCTGAGCGGAAGGATTTTATTCTCTATGGTATAACAAACAACGGCTTCGCTGACTAAAAGTTTTCTCTGTAGCTAGAATAATGGAATAGGTCCTAACTAAATAGCTCCCATTAGGTGACTCCTAATAATAGCTCTTTAATTAATTAAAATGAAATAACTTTTATACCATACCTGAAGGTTGAAGGAAGAAAATATATTGTTAGCGAAGCCTATGCTCGATATACCATTTAGGAGAAAATGTTTCAGCCCGGCTGAAGGCCGTCTATACAGAAAAAGTTTGTAAGCGAAGCCAATTTTAGTCAAATGAAATAACTCCCAATAAAAATAAAATAGCTCCCAATTATCAAAATAAATGAAATAACTGCCATTAAGCTATGTACACACGGTTGTCAGATGCTACAATATTGTAAGATCTGGCAACATGCTGACATTGTAGTGACAATGAAAAATTGTCCCGCAGAAGTAAATTGTGTGTTCAGATGATCGTAAGAAAATCTTACAATTTCATTGTCAGACTATGGTCTGACAAATAATTCATCTGACAACAAAAATTGTCAGTCCACACGGTTGTCAGATTGTTAGATGAAAAAAATTGCCAGACATGTTGTAAGGCATTGCCACTTATGTATATCAACAACCATCTGTTTGGCAGTGTTGCCCATCAGACTTTTTTCTGACAATGATGCCATTGTCAGGTGCAATAATTTTATACATCTGACAATTAAAACTGAGCTTACAATGCCAGCCAATTATCTGGCAATGCCGACGAAGAGTGTTCTCACGATTGTCAGATGCCTGACAACATTGTCGTCTTGCAATTGATTGACAATGTTCTTTCTTACAACGTTGTAAGCTAAAAATTGGCAGTTCACACGATTGTAATACATTTTCAGACAATTTTACTGGCAATATTGTAAGATCTGATAACCGTGTGTACGTAGCTTTAGAATTCAGTTAGGAGTTATGTCATTTGGGAGTTATATCATTGTGCAATAAATCCCAATGAAAAATTATGAAATATCTCCAAAAAATTGTATGGGATTTTAAAATTTTTTGTTGGGAGTTATTTCATATTTTTTTGGTCTTATAAAGATGTAAAAAAATTGGATCACTTCAATAGATAACCAGTTCATGCAATGTGGAATTCGTACGTTGGCCGAAAGATGGCAGAAAGTAGTGGCCGGCGATGGACAATACTTTGAGTCCGAAATGTTTAACCAGTTTTTTACAATAAAACCTCGAACTTCGGGGAAAACGGGCGAAGTAAAGTTGTAGTTATTATTTTGTGTATTTAATGCGCACTTAAAGTTGCTTTCATATCTATTTCCGAATATCCCGGTCAGATTATGTCAAGGGTTTTAAATGTTTTAATTCAGTTTATTGTGTATTTACTTTAAAAACTATTAAAACAAATTTATGTAACAAAGTAACAACTGCCTGTGTAACTGCCAGTAACAGTATTTGTTGTTACTAAAGTGTTACATATTATTTACATTTCATTTGATAATGCGTAGAAAATAAAAGTATTAAAAATATGTAAATTTGTTTGCATTTGTGTAAAGATTTATTGCCGTTTAGTGTGTCCGTCTATCAGTCTGCCAACATGCAACAGCGACCAGCAGTGCTGATAAACAAATTAAAAATAATATTTTTTTAATCCTTTGTCTTTTGAATTATTAGTTTGTTTTTCGCAAACTTTGAACACAGTAAAAATGATTAAGTGAAATTAAATCACCCGTAAGAGTTAAAGAAAAAATAGCTGTTAAATGCAAAAAAACTGACTGGAATGTTAACCATGATGTGCTCTAGGTGCTAGGTACTGGATTAGGCTGTTACTAAAAGTTATTAAACAAATCGTACTTCTTAACACTATACATTTATTTAATGGTCTTATCGCCTATTGTAACAGAATAAATTACACAAAAGTGAATAACTAACAATTCTTTCATTCATTCTAGGTCCATTTTAAAAAAAGTGGGTTTCAATTTTCGCCGACACATATTAGTGACCTAAAGTCTTCACAGAAATAATTCTGTGGCGTCTGTTGTTCATTTTTCAGTTACTGATGCCAAGCATCGTGATAAGATCCAATTGATTGTTCAGTAGTGCAAACCTTGAGTTCTTTGTGTAGCGACGTGATGCAGTTTTGCACGCATGACTATATTAACACACAAAATTTTCATACGAAGACGATTTATGGACAGCGAGGTTGATCTGTAGGGCGATTCTCTATCGTTTTATAAGAAAAGTTGTTATTATTAAAAAATTAAACTAGCGATTTGACGATTTTGCTATTCTGCACTGCTCTTGACAATACTTGTTATTGTTTGAGTCAGCTGTTCGTGCTAAATAAGCAACAGTAGTGCGATTCTGTAACTTATATAACGATAATCGAATCGTTAAAATAATTATAACGACATTTGATCGAATTTGCTATTATGTCATATGTTTTTAACGATATTCGCAGTCGATTATAATCAGCTGTTAATTTTACTGCCGATTGTCGATATCTTATCTAAGACAAAACTTTTCTTGCTGTTTATTCAATCGTTAAAGTGTATTATTTTTTAAATTCTGCTTCCATGAAATAAAGTGCTAATAGTGAATTTTAAGACATAAAAATATTTATTAAATACATAAAATATTTATTAAATACTTTTGCAAAAACAAAAACTTCAGTATAATTTTTTAAGCGGTAAAGTGTGTTTTGTGTTGAAAGAGCTATGAAATTGGCATTCGGACTTGCAAGGGATGCCACAAGTTTGAACGCTTCAAGGGATAATCAGTGTGTTTATCGGGAGTTGGACAATTCCTTTGAGTTGACAGTTAATGAAATAAAAAGTTATATTGATTATCACCAAAATGCATATATTTATTCTCTACTTTTACTTCAATTTTAAGTAAATTGTTTTGATTTGCGTATTTTTTCTCCCAGTACACTCAGAGAGTAACTATGGATTTCTCTCTGGGCATCACTATATTAAATGATCGACGAATAAAAGTGCGAGAAATAGCTAATCATGGGCATCTCAAATGATCGAGTCCATTTAATTTTGCATGAAGAACTACAGATGAAAAAGCTTTCTGCAAGATGGATGCCGCATTTGTTAGCAGTCGACTAAAAATTCATAAGAATGAACATTTCTCGAGCTTGTTTTAAGCGAAATAAAATGGATTTTAAGCATCGTTTCATAACTGTTGATGAGAAATGGATCCACTGCTATACTCCAGAGACAAAAGAACAATCCAAACAATCAACTGAAGCTGGAGGAAGTGCCCCAAAGAAGGCAAACAAATTTCAATCGGCTGGTAAGGTTATGGCAACGGTTGTTTGCAAAAGGGTAAAAAAAATAAATTCAGAGTACTATTGCAAACTTTTGGATTAATTAATTGTACAAATTCACGAAAAACGTCCTGGCTTACAACACAAAAAAATAATTTTTCATCAAGACAACGCACCAGCGCACAAGAGTGTTTTAATAATGGCTTAAATCAACGAATTAAAGTACGAGTTGCTTGACCACCCACTTTATTCTCCTGATTTATCTCCCAGTGAATTTTACCTGTTCACAAATCTAAAAAAATTCCTTGCTGGCAAGCGTTTTACCTCAAATGAAGATGCAATTACAGTTGTAAACCACTATTTTAAAGACCTTGAGGAAAACTATTTTAATCAAGGGATAGAATTGCTAGAAAAGCATTGGACTAAGTGTATTGAAGTTTCAGGAGATTCTATTGAAAAATAAGAATATTTTTGAAAAACTATTCTCTTTCATTGATAGGCAAAGAAGTTTCCGAACCGCCCTCATAAAAAGTAATAGTTAAAATGAAGACTTATAAATATACGAATAACCAAGTTTAGTAGGAGTTTATTTCAATTATTATCAAAATCATTAAGATCTTTCTGGCGCTGACTTACCAACATCACTTTCAGACCAATTTGACGGATTGTCGTATTCTTCACAAGTATATGCATTTATTGTAACAAGTAATGTTATTTATTTAAACGTTTAATTTTCTAGTTTAACAGCAATTATATTTAAATAACACTATTTGCATAAGAACCAAGGCCCATAGGATAACTACACAAAACTTCTCATCAGTTCATCGGAACAATAATACTTTTAACAATGTTGTTTTTAATACATTAGCACTATATAAGCGATCAGCGTGCAATAATCAATAATAATTGCAATAAGAAAGTTGTTTTAATTATATACTTATGTATTAGGAATGGACTTATTCCACTTTCAAAAGAAATCTGTTTGCAAAACTGTTTTTGTTCATTTTATTTAAAAAAAGAACTGTATTGAAACTGTGATTATTACTAAGAGAGAAGGTCTGTAGTTCATTAAAACCACCCTTAACTTAGCTTTTTTAAAAAGTGAACATATAACATTTTCAAAAAAAAAAAAAAAAAAAAAAAAAGTTCAATTTAAAAATTATAAAGTTCAACAAAAATTCAATAAATTAATATACATTTTTGTTCCATTGAATTGAAAAATTCTATAAAAAAAGATATTAAAAATTATTGATTGAAATCAGCATGGGAAAAATAAAAAAATCTAAAAATAAAACGTTTTACTCAGTTCAGTTTTTATTCACAAAAGCCTTTTCAGATTTTTTTCTGATTTTTCTCATGATGTTTACAATCAAACTTGTCGCCCTACTTTGGCTTGACATAGAGTTCTGGGACACCCTGTATGTTGTAGTTAAAAACCTTTCCTTCTATACTCTAATTAGTTATGTACTAATATTTCATAATTACCTTAAATAAAAATTTTCATTAAACCTCGTTTTTATCTCTCTTCCTCTGTCTCAAATTTCAACCAACTTCTGCTTGTTTTAGTTGACCTTTTTTTGTACTCGTAAAACTGTCATGTAAAAATTCTATTCCCATAAATGGCAAATTCTTATTATTAATTTTTCGTTTTCATTCACTGGATTTTTCACTGCTAATTGATTCTGATGTGTTGAATAACATGACACACTTACTTACTTGGCAGTTTGTAGTTGAGTTAATTAAATTGATTTACAATAAACAAATATTTAACAAATTTGTCGTTTTTTATCAAATCAAGTGTATGAGGAAGAAGGAAAGAATTTATTAAATGTAAGCTGATACAAAGGTGAAGATTAATGGCAACAATAAAACTTTAATTCAATGAAATAGTTTGTTTGTTTTATGAAAAATCTTGGATTTGTTTTTTATTGCTTACAGCAAGTTGTTGTAGAGCCCCATTGTGCGCAGAAATCGTTGTATATAGCTGTAGCGTTCTATAGCAGCAACAACGAAAACATAGAAAACAGTGGTGTAGTTAGTTAAATTTTTTTGTCTTTGTTAAGAGAAAGTGGAAGAAAAAGTTAAACCTGCCGACAGCTGAAAAGAACTGAAAAGACGTTTAGCCTTGTAACTAAGGAAACTTATCAAAATAGTCATTCATTCTTATCGCGATTCCGCATTCAGTTGCACAAATTTCAAAATATTCGAACATAAATTTGAATAGCGAGGGAAAAAACAAGAGAAAAAAAACAGCTGTTTAATCATGGAGCACGTTGAAAACGAACCGATAAAATAAGTCGTTTTTGAAAAACTCAGTAGCACTTCGAATATGAGAATGTTAATTGTGAAGAAAAGAAAATGTTTTCACAAAATCTTATTATTTTTTTATTGTGCTAAAAGGTTGTATGGAAATTATGTGTAAAACAATATATCGACCAAATGCTCGCCACGGCTTCGGTATCTATCTGATGGTCCATAATTTCTTTGATTCTGAGACTTAAGTCATTACTAAGCCGAATTATCACATTCTTTAGCTCTCGTTTTTTTTTTTATTATTTGAGATTACTTCTTATTTTATATATCCCCAAAGAAAGAAGTCGAATGGTGTCAAATCACTTGATTGTAGTGGCCAATTATCATCGCCACAATGTGAAAGAACGCGGTCATTGAATTTCTCGTGCAAAAGAGCTATTGTTGTGTAGACTGTGTGTTAAGTGGCAACATTCTGTTTGAACCACTTATCGTCTAGGTCCTTATCCTAAATTTCTGGGGCCAAGAAGTTCATTATTATCTCCTGGTAGTGAACACCTGACACGCTAACTGCTTGGCCAACTTCATATTTGAAGAACACAACAATCTTAACGTGCTGCTCAATTGTGTACCTCTTCACGGTTGAATTTGTCAAACACTGAAATAAAGAAATGTCAAATTAAGGTTGGCAAAAAAATCGACTTTAAGGTTTGTGTCACAATTAAAATCGTGCATTTTGGTTGGACCCTGCTATAAAATGAATATCGGAACAAAAAACTGAGGCATAGAAAAAAACAAAGTGTTTTCAAAAACAGCTGTTTGATTATGGAACGTATGGAATAGGAATGGAAAAGTAGGAAAAATTTTGCCCTTGTACACCAATAAAAACTATCAAGGGGTAGTCATTAAAACCATATTTCGATTATAGTTCCACTCTTAGTTACGCAAATATCTCATGGTGAAAGAAATATGAATTCGGCTATCAGGATGTGGTCAAGTAGGGCATGGAAGGCGGCGACGTATGGTCATGCCTCAGCAATAGGAAGAGTAGTGAACCTTCCGGATTACTGATTACTGCCCACCGGCTATCATTCTATGGTTACTCCAGACGTGAACGGAGGCGACGTATGGTCATGCCTCAACAACAGGAAGAATAGTGAACCTCTCGGAGAATATTGATGACTGATTATCGGCTCTACTGGCCGACAAGAGATTTGATGTAATTTTGTCAGGCACGGTCTCGGAGGTGATCGGCCAAGAGAAAGTGCTTGAAATCTACGCAGATGGATCCAAATCGAACTCGACAATTGGTGGAGGCATCTTTATCCCTCTGTATGAGAGAAGGATGAATTTAAGGCTTTGAAATGAGTGTAGCGTAGCGCAGGCCGAAATCGTGGCCATTATGGGGGCAGCTAGCTAGTTAAGGTACCACAGGATACGCGGAGAGCATATACGAATTTGTGCTGATAGTAAGGCTGCACTGCATGTACTAGCTGGGGTCTTTACGACGACCAGGCTGGTTCATGAATACCGGATATCTCTAAACGAGATAGCTAGACACTCGAACCTGGAGCTTTTCTGGGTACAAGGGTATAGTGAAGTGCCCGGAAATGTTGCAGTAGACGAACTAAGAAAGGCCGTTGTCCAACAACAAAGGGATATAGGTGTAAGAAACGAGTACAGCGTCCACTTTTTGGGACCGCTCAAGACAGATGGTCTAGTGAAGGGACCTGTCGAATATAAAGGCTCACATGGCCCAGATATGAAAACAAAAGGTACATTATCCCTAGGGGCCTGCCACGACGGAGGTTGTATTCTATTGTGACGGTCCTGACGTGACAATACCACATAGGGAGACGAGGAGCTGAAATCTTCAATTTAATGACTTATGTAGAAGTTGCAGAGACGAGGACTTTGCTAGCCATATTAGGATGCATGTGAAACGTGAAATAGTTAACTCCGTGGAATTGGTGCACCGTCAAGGCGAGTGCTGACACAAATCAGCTACATATCCTCTTTACTATTTGTACCCCCTATTTGCCACCGAAAATGGAATACAACTCACATGTTCGGGCCTGTGCGTCAAAGTCCATTTTAGTCTTACTAGAGGGTGTACAAAATTGAGAAAGAGAGAGAGAGAGAGAGAGAGAGCGGAAGTTTATCGGTAATAGTAGGGGGTATAACTATTGGGCTCGTGGAGTATCTAAATGCCTTTTGAGTTTTTTACTTAATACCGGTATAACGCACTACATATGTAGAGGTGATCATCCCTAGCCCAAGGTAAACAAGAAAAATATGATATGGGAAAAGAAATACTAGACTACTTTCGGAACGTCTAAACGTCAAATTAAGATGCATGTAAATTAAACTAGGATACAATGTTCGAAACGTTTTCCATAATATTACTGGATAACAAGACTTTGCATATTCAAAGTAAAATCCAGAAAAAAGGGTCGAATCTCTACCTGAAAACGTTGACGCAAACCTTTTCATTCTGAATATATATTTAATGTTGTATTGGACTAAAATACATATTATATTATAATAAATTCATTAGATTATTTAATTTAAAATTTTCCTTTCTATTTCACTTGCAGGACATATTCACCACCCTGGTTGATGCACAGTGGCGTTGGACTCTTATGGTATTCGCTTTTAGTTTTCTCATATCCTGGGCATTCTTTGGTCTCATCTGGTGGACGATAGCCTACGCCCACGGTGATCTGGAGTGGATACAAAGGCGTGACCATCAGCCGGAATTAATACAAAATACAACACACACCATGTGTGTGACCGAAGTGCGGTCATTCATATCAGCATTTTTATATTCGATTGAGACACAGCATACAATCGGTTACGGTAATCGTTTCATAACCGAAGAATGTCCCGAAGCGATATTCACAATATGTCTTCAATGTATAACGGGTGTATTTATACAAGCATTTATGGTGGGCATTGTCTTTGCCAAACTGTCCAGACCGAAAAAGCGTGCCCAGACTCTATTGTTTTCGCGCAATGCTGTCATTTGCCATCGTGATGGTGTGCCCTGCTTAATGTTTAGAGTAGGTGATATGCGCAAATCTCATATAATAGAGGCTCATGTGAGAGCACAAATAATTAGAAAAAAGGTAAGGAAGTGAATTGAAGTATGTAAAGAAATTGGAGTTAAATGTTGGCTTAATTTTTTTTGAAGGTCACTAAAGAGGGTGAAATTCTACCATTTTACCAACAAGAACTTACCGTGGGAGCAGATGGCGGCGAAGATCGTTTAATGTTTATATGGCCCACCACCATAGTGCACAAAATCGATCGTCATAGTCCCTTGTATATGCTGTCTGCTTCTGACATGCTCAAGGAGAGATTTGAAGTAGTCTGCATGCTGGGTAAGTTTATGGTTTTTTTTTTTATAGAACTTGAGTTGTAAAATAATCTGGTGATATTTTGCTTAAATCATTTTAGAGGGTGTTATAGAATCCACTGGTATGACCACCCAGGCCCGCAGCAGTTTCCTGCCTTCGGAAATCTTATGGGGCCATCGTTTTGTAAATGTTGTTTCATTCCGCAAAGAAACTGGAGAATATGAAGTCGATTATACGCTCTTCAATAACACCTACGATGTGGACACTCCTTTGTGCTCGGCCAAAGAATTAGATGACCTTAAGGAAGAATATACCAAAAACAGTAAATCAGGTTTTGGTAAGTTACTAAAGTTATTTTAGTTCTTGCAAATATTAAACTTATTTACTTTTCCAGCAGATCGCACTTTATCAGTAAGCTTTATCAAACACATTGCTTCTGCTGCCTCTGTGGATCATTTGGATCCGGCCAGCGATGAATCTCTGGATTCGGGTCGTTTACATACACGCTCAAATTCCATTCCCAATGGTGCTCTGGCAGCTGAATTAGAACCATTAAATAATAATAAACCTTCGTTTGTGGTCGGTGGTTCAACCATTATACCAACAATAACCACAAATTTCCAAAGTATTAATGAATTAAACAATTCCAATACAAATTTAACATCATCAACCAAAAATAATAACAATAATAATAACAATAGCACAACCAATGTACACAGTAGTAATAGTAGTCTAAGGAAATCCTCCAATTCTCGTCGTCTTTCCATAAAACAAGATCAGCTACGTTTAGATTCATTATGCTGATATTTAAGTAATATTTTTAAATAACGATTTTAATTTCTTCTCTTAATTTTTTCTTAACAATTTTTCAATACTTACAACCAGTTTACCATTTTCGAAAGAGCGCTAGCGTTCGCAATCTAAGCGAAAGAAAATTGATTTGGGTTTGTCTAAATTTATTCTACGCAAACGATGTGTAAAACACAACTCAAATACATTTATAAGAATATGCGAACGAATCATAATAGTGAGATAGATTAACCCAAATTAATTCGAATGTGAATGACTAGCTTTTTATCGCATTCATTTTATTTCGAAATAGGTAAACTGGCTATTAGCCATGTTATAGAGTTCAATACTGCTCGAAAGTGGAATTGAATCTGGTGTTTAGTGCTTCAAGAAACAAAACACCACGATGTTTTTCGGAATGAACAGCATGTTTTGACTAACGGAAATCGCTTAAAATTTGCGTTTTCGATTTGACAACGGTGTTCTTGCAAATGTATAACGCAATAAATGTGGTTTTGCGATTTGAAATCGCCAAAAAGGTGTCTTGGTAAATGCATATCGCTTAAAACTGGCGACTTCAATTCGTATGTGTATATTGAAGTGAACTGATTGAATTTTTCCAAATGAAACCTGCAACAGAAAATAGGGGCATTTGAAATTTAAATTTAATATGTTTCCATAAAAAGTTAAACGAATTTTACACATTTTCAATAAAAAATACTATATTAAAAAATGTCTCTAATTATTGGCAATTTGCAAGGCGAATTCATAACAGATGAAATTGACAGCACAGCTGATAACTTTTTTTTAATTTAAATTGGTTTCAGATGTCAATGGAGTAGTTAAAAGAAAATTGGAAAAAATTAAATTTTAAAAAAGTCGAAAAACTAGGATCAAGATAACAATTCTTTAAATTACGTACTGCATCTTGAGCGCCAGCTATCATCCAGAATCCTCCCGAAGCTGGCTGGCCATTCTGAGACTTTAATTTTCACGAAATAATTAAAAGTTTGTCTTTTCTTGCAAAATTTTTTTAATTATATTTTGTTTAAATTCCTTTTTGTGTTTATATTTTTCGCTTGAAATTTGCAAAAGATTGTTGTATTTATTGCTCTTGCATATACATATCTGGTATGAATTCGCCTTGTACATATGTGATATATGCTTACATATATAGCATGATACAAAAAACCAGGTAGCCGCTTCGCTACAACAATAACAAAAAACAACAGGTATTTTGTTTGTGTAAAAAGGCGAATTCACACTTCAGCTGTCAAAAGTAGTTGATAAAGAACATATTGTTAGTCTCACGTAGAAATGCCCTAACTCGCATTTTCCCTCAATTGATCTCTTTTAAGGATTCTACTACGTTTCACACAAGTGCACAGTGTCACAAAGATGTAATTATATAATTTCATACATATCGCTCTTACAAGCAATTCAGCAAAAAATGTTACTTTTAGATGTACCAATTTATACAGTTTCCATTACGATTTTTCCTTCTAGTGTAAAATTTCAATTATCTTTGTTAGGGCCTTTCTACATGAGACCAACGATATCCAAAAATTTAAATGGCGCCGAAAAAGCTAAACAAAACTTGACAGAGGAAGTGCCGCCATATTAACCGAATTCGCCTGAATTCGGCGATGCATCCACCTAATAATGAATTCGCCTTGCATGTGTATTTTTTCGTAAAAACTCCGAAACGCAACTTCGTTAAACTAAATTAAGCGTTTTTGAAAATGCTTTTGCGGTTTCAGATCGAACGTTTCTCAGAACATGGCTGGAAACATTTTAAAGAGGATGTGTTAATTACATTATTGATACTAGAAATGATTTCATTCCAAAAAAATGTTGAAGTTCTTAATTTTTTAAAGAACCAAAAAACGTCTTCTATTTCAATTCTAAACGGAATTGAACTTTGCGACATGGCTGATTATGTTTCCGAATTTTTGTTACATTTAAAGGATTTTTTTTTTCTACTCTTAAGCTGAAGTTTGAAAATTTTTTTGGAATACATTTTGAAAGCAATAAGAATCCAAAGCAGCTTTAATACGGTAGTGGTATAAGCCAGAGATCTGCAACCTGTGCCTTTTTTTTAATGATCTAAGAACACTCGTCTTAAAACAAGTTGAGGTGTGACTGGACACCACATATGGTTTGCACAGCTGTATTTTCCACTCGTTAGAGTTTGCGTCTGTTAACAAACCCATTGAAGTTTGTATGCGGTGGCTGATTGATTTGGTTTCTTTATTATTTTTTCCTCATTCGGCAATCGTACTCGTACATCTTTTTAGCAACAAAAATAATTTTTGTATATAAAAACCGAGACACATAGAATCCGTCGTACGTTATATTCTTATGAGCTTTGTCATGTTCCGTAATTCTCCGTCAACGCAAAGTATTAAACTTGAGCAACTTTTAACGTACGTTCAGAACTGAAACTATCTGGCAATATTTTTTGTACATTTTGATATAATTTTTCGTACAAAAATTAAATAAATTGAAATAAAATTGTGTTAGATTTTCGTGCTGTGTCTGAAATATAAATTCAAAGATTTTAATCAAATAAAGTAAAATGCAGTTGATTTTATATCCGTTAACAATATACTGATTGTGCCAGTTTCATACTTCGTATACTTTGATGTCAGTTGAAAAAGGAGACGGACAAAATGTGACGGACTCTATGTGCCCCGGCCTTAAGAATTTGCAGTCACACATTTACCTTACCCATGAGAGTGTGTGTGCTCAGTTTTATGTATTTACTCCCTCACACTCGGTAAAGGTATTCGTACTAACCGCGGCGTTGCCAGAAGGTTTTTTAAAAATCATGTTTTGGCGATCATGTTTTGAAGAAAACATGATTTGAAAAAAAAGAAAATACACATGTTTTATTTGAATATATATAGTACAAAACCGGTAAAAATAATAACTTTTGCTTAAAAAAAAGATTTTTTTTATGAAGCACATTTTCATAAAATTTCTTTTATTTATAGTTTTTATTTCTTGGTTTTAATCCAGAACCACAATAAATGTACAGTTACATATACATATAACCAATTGTGGAAAAAATCTTATTTGAATTGAATTTTCGTTTAAAAATTTTCAGCAAAACCAATCTTAAAATCATCATTCAGTAAGCTACTTTCAAAATCGTCAACATGGTTGTAAATTATTAAATCTGGCAGCCGCAATTTCAGTTAATGTTAAATAAAAGGTGACGCACATACACAGCAAACGAATTTGTCGAGAGTGTTGCTTTTACAGCTTGATTTTGTGACAAAGTCATGTATGTATTGTGGTCGTTTCTTTTACTCTTAAAAAAATACACAAGATACGAAAGTGATTGGATAATTTTTTGATGTATCAAGATTTCCCAAACGAACAACAGGTAAAAATACCACTCCATCAATTTTTAAGAGTGTTTAAAATACTTGCATGTGAAAATTCTTGGATAAACAAGCGGTGTACTTATAGTTGCGGTGCACCGGTGCTGATCTCTGGTATAAGCACAGCAGTGTTTCGTTACCTTTGCGTAAATTTGTCAAAATACATAGGGCTGATTTATATGGTGATTTAGTTATGTCTTTTTTTATAAAGCTCCTACCAAAATCATGTTACATTTTTGCGATGATTTTTAAGTCATGTCGTTTTTCTAATTGTTGTCATAAAAACAACTCGTATGTCTCGTTTTACCCTTCTGGTATTATCGATGTGGTTACCTAGCCAGTCGATTGAAAATAACACAATATTAAAAATAACAAACGAGTCAAAAAGAAATTAGTGAACAAAACTTAAAAAACAGAAAACATGGCTTTTTTTAATTTGTAAACATTTTTGGTACAAAAAAAAAAAGACATGATATGACTTTAAATCATGTTGAAAATTTGCTTTTAGACTTCTTTGCTTTTTCAAACAAAATATTGACAACTGCTCGTAAATTCTACCAACAAAATACATGTTGATGCTTTTTGGTGTTGTATTTATTGTAATTTTGCCACTATCTATTAAAGCTGCCTTGTAGGAATCATTTCACATTCAAAATATCAACAGATTTTGATGTTTAATAAAAACAGGCAATTTTAAAAGCATATTTTTAGGAGAATTATTAATCGTGTTGTGTTGCCAAATACATTGTTGCTTTATCGGTTTTAGTCCCCGAAATATATCTATTTATATTTAGTATATGCCAGAGAACAACTTTAAGTGATTGCAAAAAAATTGTACCTGCTCAATAACATGAAAACCATTTAATTTTTTCATTCAAATATGATTTTGTATTCAGCCGCACAAATGCGCAGTTGATTTTTAATCAATAAATACAATGAGCGACAACTTCGTTATGTGAGTGAAATCATCGTTGAGGTTCGTGTTTGAATATAAATGAATGCACATATAGTTCGGAAGAAAAAAAATTAACGAAAATCAATGCAGTAATGTATTCTACAGTTTTTCTGTAGGCTTCTGTTGAAAAAAAAACAAAATACACATACATAGAAACAAAAGCTTTTCATAGAAAAAAAAAAAAAAAATGTGCATATGTCTATATGTATATATTTTTGAACATTTGTTAAAAAACACAATGGTATACATATAACAAAAACTACACTTGTTTCACTGCGGTTTTAAATTAACTTTTTTTGCCCTTTAAACTAACATACAAAATATGTATGTAAATATACTTCAAATTTGTTTATACAACACACAATCGAAGCAAAATCTAAGGTTTAGCCGATTTTATTCAGTACTCAAACGAAAGCGCAACATTTACAAGACAAGTTGACTTTACTCAGCAGTGAGCTTTGTTGCTATATTTTTGTTGATTACAAATTCAGATTGTTTACAAATTTTAGTGTATGAGTTAATCAAGCAAAAATATGATTTTTGGTGATCACTGGTATATGCAACTTGATTCGCTCGAACTTGACAGAAGAGTAGAATAGCTGTCTTTTCAATTCCACAAAGTAGAAATAAATTCGCAGTGTACCGTATTTTATTTTTGCTTGTCTTATCTTAAATTTGTACAGAAATTATGCAAAGAAACACATTTGTACAGAAGGTATGCAAAGAAATACATAAAAAAAGTACGAGGGTACCGCAAGGCTGGGTCCTTTTCCCTACCCTATTATTAAATAATTAATTATCGTATAATAATTATGGCAGAACAGAGATCAGCATTGTCCCCGAGTGGTTCTGCTAGCAGTTCTTGGTTGAGGTGCCTCGTTTGGCTGGAACATTCTGACTGTGGTTTAAGCCTAAAATGCAGGAAGGGAGAGTTAGTATCCCCGATAATTGTTTGGTGTATGGCTTTTTTTTTGGGACTAACAACCTCCCGAGGGCCTGATACCTTTACAACAGATACCTGTACTGTAAGGAACCAGTGGTGATAGTGAGACGGGTGGTTTGGTTTAAGGGCTAATGCTGCTAGTGGGCTTCGGTCTACCAACTCAGTAATTCGTATCTTCCATTGCATACAGGAGGGATTAGAAGGCCCGAAGTCCTTAACAAAACATTGCTCATATGGCTACAAAAATATGGCAAAAATTGCTACCTGTGTGAGCCTAGACAGCCACACGGGAGCGCAGCTGACTCGTGAATAATTCACTCCTTGGAATTAGTACACCATCAGATAAGGCCGTAAAGGCAGATGCTGATGTAAATCTTCTTCACTACTTACGAATGTTTTACGAAAGTTTGAAATGGGCAGAATGGAGGCCCTGGAAGGTTCTGCCTTGCATATCTCTCGCTGCTGATTATGGTTGAGATGCCTATCTTGGCTGTGGTTTATATTTAAAATCGCAGGAAGGAGAACTAGTTTCCCTGATAACTATGCCGCACGCCGGATTTCGGGGGCTAACAAGCCTATGAGGGGCTGTTATCTTTCACCGTTGACCTGTACTGTAAAGAACCAGCAGTGATGGTTGGATGGGTGAGTTGGTTAGGGGCTGATGTTCTTAGTGGGCTTCGGCATACCAACTCATTAAGCCTTGTTTTCCATTGGCTGTTGGGAAATCGCATACAGGAGTGATTACAAGGCCCGGATTCTTATGCTAGGGGGTCGTCTATAAGGCTAAAAACTTATAGCGAAAAGTTACGACCTGTGTGATCCCCATAAGCTACACATGTGCCATGGTGACTCGTGAATAGTTCACGTGCTGATATAAAGCGATTTCACTACTTGCAAATTTTGTAGACGGCTCACATGTCTGTGTTGTGTAAACAGTACATTAAGTAAAAAGGGGTGTTTTTATGGAGCTTAAGTTTCTATTGCAAATATTTAGCATTTTTAACAATTTTGGGAAGAACTTATAAATTTAGTAAACATTATCTGATGCGTTTCTTTTAAGATAAAGGGGTTTTCCCCCATTTTGGTGCTTTTTAAAGCTTTAAAGTTGACAACACTGAAATTTGTACAGGAAATTAAAAAAATTACTTTCTCATATTCGCTCAAAATTATACAAAAATTGTTATGTGCAACGCTTTTGGACAACTTTGTATTAGTTCGCACTGTTTTGTTACTCACGTCGAACACACCTATTATTTTTACCATTTTTTTTAAACTAGCCACTAAACAGTTGTTAATTCCCCTAAAACTATTATAAAAAACGAAAATTGCTTTTCTTAAAGTTTAAAATTAATTTAAGTCTTGAAGTACTTTCTTACTCCTTCCTCTAAATATTTTTTTGCTTCAGCATATTCTTCTTCTTCTTCTTTCTCTTTTTTATTTTGTTTTGGAAACTATTATCTCCAGAGCCCTTTTTTTATTTTTGGGATATATTAAGATTAAATGCCATATTTTTTAATTTATAAGTTTAAGTCTAAACAAGAGAAAAATGAATTTATAATTGATATTAAGTCATAAAACAATTTATTTAGCAAGAAAATAAAATATTTTTTTCTCAAGAAAATTTTAAGAAAATTTAAATGAAAAAAAAATACATGAAAAAATTGTGATTGTCTACAAGTAGAAAACCTAAAAAGAAAAAAATAATGTTACAAAGAAATTGCACAAAAGCGCTTAAACAAAACTAAATATCGTAAACTCAAGAATACAACAAATTGTACACAAATCTTTAGAAAAAAAACAAACAAATTTTATTTTAATAAATGAAAGAAAGAAATAAAAAATATATTTTAACAAACATAACACACTGAGTGGTCTTTAAATTTTTTTTTTACTCTGAGAATGAAAGAAAGAATTAAAAAACCACTTAAAAGAGAGTTTTGTATTTGTAAAAACAAAAAAAAAAAAAAATAAATAAAATAAAACAAATAATAAAATTTTAAACAAATTAATGTGATGTTGCCCCAACACAAGCAAGCGGCTTGTCTATATATTTTATATGAAATGCACTCAATTTTTTGAGTGGTTTCTATACAAAATATTCGGACAATTCGCTTGCCTGTGTTATGGAAACATCACATAATTTACAGCAAAAATTATATCAATAAAATTTTTTCTTTAAAAAAAGAAAGAAAAAAAAAATCAATAATTTTTTTGCTGATTCAGCAAAAGTTTAATAATGAGAGCAAGCAAAAGTTTCTCTTAAAAGAAAATAAAATTTAGCGAAAGTACGAGAACGCTGCGACTCAAGTTGTTGAAATGCAAGCACACTGCATATAAATCCCAATATTTTAGATAAAATATTGAGAGTTTAATAAAAAGAAAAAATGTGTTCATAATACCTTTCAAAAAACAGGCATTTTCTTTTGCACCGTTTCTACTTTTCTTAACAATCTGCAATCAAATGAACAACCATTGATTGCTACGATTTGTGCTTTTATACCAAAAATGTTAAGAGGGTGCGAGTATATAAGTTTGTGACTGTTTCTGTAATTTCCCCAAATTTTCATTTTCGACCCTATAAAGTATACATATTCTGAATCAGTATTGATAGAAAATTCGACTAAGCGATGTCCGTCTGTCTTCTGGTGAAATATCATTACTGAGAAAACCATTATACTTAGAAAATCTTTTCTTTCACTTTCTATTATTAAATCGATTTATGGCTATTAAAATTCAGTAAAATCGGTTCAGATATAGCTGATATATAGGGCGGCTGACTAATTTTGCGACATTAAGAAACTGAAATAACTTTTTGTAAAGCTTATGTAATTTATTTATTAGTAATTCATTTGAAAAATAATAAATTTTTATTTTTCTTTTTTTTTCTTTCTTGTTTGCAATAACCCCACAAAAAAATCAGGTGCGGTGAGGTCAGTACCCTGGCAGGCCAACGGAATGTGGAGTTTCTTGAAATCAGTTTATTGGGAAATTTTTGCCTCAACTCTGTCATAACAGGCATGGGCATCTTATTGAAACCAAATAGAGTTGAAAGAGATTCTCTTTCGGCGTAATTCTGGAAATAAAAACACTTTTAACATCTCATGCTCGTCCTCATGCCTACAATTTCTACAGAAATCATTAAATAGAAGACTTAACCCCCTAGAATGAGTCCCTATGTGACAATGTCCCTTCAGCATTGCCACCAAAGTACACAACCTTTGCCGGGCAAGACCATTTAGGACCGTAGTCCTCCGTACGGTCATACGCAGGCCATGTTAACCTCGCTAATCGGCAGGTAACCTTACCAGACTATCTGTCCTGTGCACTTGGTTCTACAGCTTATAAGCGGGACTCCTACCATCGTATCAATGTCCCATCACTGTAGACGAGCCTCAGCTTTCGTCAGCTCATCCAGTACAATATTTCCAGGCACTCCACTGTACCTCGGTTCCCAGAAAAGCTTCAGGTTTGAATGTCTCGCTATCTCATTAAGAGATATCTGGCATTCTTGAACCAACCTGGACGTTGTATACACACCCACAAGCGCATTTAACGTAGCCTAACTATCACTACAGATTCGGATATTCACCCCGTATACCCTATAGTACCTCAAGCAGTAAGCTGCTCTAAATATAAGCGTAATTTCGGCCTGCATTTTTGTTACCTTATAACATAGATACCAATCAAAAATTCATAAACAGCGTACTTCCTGTATTTCCTAGCTTCCTATATGTCAATATTTCATAGGAGTAACCCTAATCATCGGCAGACTTGGAAATCCTTGAAAGATATTCTCAAACATTCATTCTCAATATTCTTAATAAATTATTGAAAGTAACTGATGATTAGGGTAGCTCCTATGAAATGTCGAGATATAGACATGCTAGAAAACAAAGAGAACAAGCTGTTTATGATTTTTTTATTGGTAGCTAAATATTTTAAGAAGGAAAATATTTTATAAAAAAAACTTATGTATAAATTTTTAACTCTTAAATATTTACTAAGGGCTTGTTTCACGATTTCGATCGTTAGCGTTCGCAAAAATTTTAAGAGACGAAAGCCCCTATTTGCAGTTTGCTTCCATGTCTTCAGATAGATTAATTTTCGGGCAATATATGGGGCAATCCAAGTCAAATCGGACAGTTTGGAGAAAACGTTTTTTGATTTACTTTATTTTTGATTGTATTGATGTTCTTTTTAAAAGGATATTTTAGCAAATTTTCAGATTTTTTTGGCTTATGGTTTCAGAGATATCAGGTTTAAAAAACGAATTATAAGAAAACCTTGGCCGAATAAATACGTATAACTTTTTCAATATTAGTCCAAACAGAATATTTTTTTTGCTTTGTTTTTCTTTTTTTGTCTACTATTTAATAAAAAATAGAAAAAAATTGTGTACAGTGGGCTTGGATGCGGGTTTCGGGATTTAATATTAGAAATAAATTTCTCCTGACGATGATAACAAATTGTGATCGAAATATTGAGAAATAAAAGATTTTAAATTGTAAATTTTTTATAAAAAACAAAAAACAAAGATCTGAAGCTGCAAAAATTTAATTTATTTAACAAACGAAGATCAAATAATATTGAGATAAAATAAATTTTTTGCACTTTGCGATTTTAAAAAAAAAAAATTTGTATTTAACTTTGATTTTTCTCACATCTTTTAAGACCAGTTTGGTGTTGAGATTCCATAACTACTATTTTTCCTAATTTTTCAAAAATTTCCCAAAAATTTATACCAATCAATTCTATGTTTCCCAGCTGTCTACATGTTGAAATTTCACAGGACCTACTCAGTAGTATTCTCAAACATTCAACTTTATATCCCAACAATCTAAATATATTATTGAGCACTTTAAAAGAAAAATGCTTTAATAATACCTGTCAAAGCACAAAAAAAGCTTTTTTACTATACACGTCTCTACATTTCTTTACACCTTTCAAATAAATGAACTACGGATTTATTTTTTGAAAGTATTGAAAATCTGAGAACAAAAATTCAAACAACTGAGTTTTAATCACTATATTAGCTTCCAACATGGATACCAATCAAAATATTATAAACAGCTTGTTTTCTATGTTTCCCAGCTGTCTATATCGAAATTTTATAGGAGTTAGCCCAATCAACAGTAGACTTATCAAGGATAGCTCCTATGAAATATTCCAAGGAATAACAATACAATAATAAATAAAGCAAATCAAAAAATTTGTCCTACGAACTGTCTGATTTGACTTGGATTGTGAACGATTTGACTTGGATTGTGTTCCAAATTTTTGTGAACGTTCACGTTCGGGATCGTGAAACAACAAGCCCAAATACTTGTCCACAAGTATTTTTTTGTTTAAAAATGAAAATGTTTTGAACATATAAAAAATTTAACTGACTCGAGAAAGTGTGCTATTTTTGTAAAACAATTAATTAAATAAATAATATTTACACAACATCTTTTTCTAAATGGACAATAAAAAATGAATTAAAAAGAAAAAAAAAAATTATGTATATATATATATATATATATATATATATATATATATATATATATATATATATATATATATATATATATATATATATATATATATATATATATATATATATATATATATATATATATATATATATATATATATATATATATATCATGTAATAAAGCTAAATTATGAATGAAAACATATTGTTGTAGACTTAAGTAAAGAAAAATATGATATAAAAAATATATGTTTATATATATTTTCGATATAAATATAATTCAATAAAGTGATAAACAAAAGACTTAAAGCCTTTTCCTTTAATACTGTTGCTAAAATGTTATTTTGAGTTCAGAGCGTTAATAAAAATAGAAATTGAGATGTCGCCGTAGAAAATCCAAAGCCGAGCTTTTGATTGCTTCAGATTCCTCAGGTCAACTTACATGCGGATTGTTCAGCGACTCTACATTTATACAGGCCTGTTCTAAAAATCACGTGATTTCAAAGCACATGCCGTTTCAAAATCACAAATGTGATTTGTGGCTGTTCTGTAAATTTTTTGTGATTTTCGATGTGGTTTACACTCTTCTAAAGCACAAAAAACTGCTGTTTTTTGGTACTGATACTTTTATTTTCAGGTTGAATTTTTTTTATTCGCGGAATTATTTCTAATAAATATAAAAGGTAAAATAAAATAAACCAATAAAGCAAATCACAAAATAATACAACAAATTTTGCAACAAAATGAGCGTATCTAGTTATTTCTTAATTTAATGAATTATTTCGTATAAAATAAATGATTTTACCTAAAGAATCAATAGAAAACACATTAAGTTATTTATTAATGCAATAAATTATGAAATTCATCATAAAGTGCGTGCAAAAATTGGGATGTGATTTTAAATTGATTCCAAGTTAGGTAACCGATTTAAAATCACAAAAATCAAAAATATTTTGTGTGCAGAACACCTTTTTTTGTGATTTCAAATCACTTTCACAAAAAGTGATTTACAGAACAGCCCTGATAGTTAAAGCTTTAAACACATAGACGACAGCAAGCAGCAATCTGTCAAAAATAAAATACATGTGTTTAAATGCACACGATTATTTTAACAACATCACAGCAGCACGACTTCACAACAGTATTTGCTGCTGCTGCCAACTTAGATTAATTTCTATTTTCGTAAGCAGCAAAAAGTAAATGCAGTGCTGCCACTATAAATATAAATTGCCAGCAATAAGAACTAAAATTAGTTTGAAATATTTAATAGAAATAAAGATCACATAAATAAAATAAACAAATAAATTTACAGTTTTATGTGATACTATTACGTTTTCTGTCAGTAATTTTAATTTTATTCGAGTAAAATATAGATGTGGCACCTCTGAATTGTGTATTGTTTAAATACACATAGTGCTGCTGCTGTCTTTAAAATAATTATGTTGCTGGTCAGACGGCAGCATTTGAAGCTAACTTCATTTGTACTCGTGAAGTTGTGAAGTCTGCTGTCGTCTAATGGCGTTTTCTTTGCTAAAAAAAAGTGTAACATTTTCAATATTGTTTTGCCAAAAAAATACAGAAGCATAAAGTTTTCTCAACTTTTTTTCAGATATTTATAGTTATTGCGACATCTTCTTTTCATCTCAATAAAACTTATATTTTAAAACTTGAATTTTAAGAAAAAAAGTGCAGCATAAATGCAAAACTTTTTCACAAAAGAAAACGGCATAAGTGTTTAGAGGTTAAGCTAAGTACTCTGTTTAAATCTGCGAAAAATGTTGAGCAACATTAATTATTTCATTCGGAAAATATGACATTTAAAATGTGGTGCCCATTTCGCGTTTTAGGCAAATTTCAGGGATTTCTTGGTTTTAGGCATATTTCACGGATTTCTTGGTTTTAGGTATACCACATTGTTCAACTGTTGTTTGAAATTTCGCGCGAAATAAGTACCACTCATATTATTTCACAATTACAACACAATGTTGCCAGAAACATTTCATAAGTTTTTCTGCGAAAAATGTTGAGCAACATTAATTATTTCATTCGGAAAATATGACATTTAAAATGTGGTGCCTATTTCGCGTTTTAGGCATATTTCACGGATTTCTTGGTTTTAGGTATACCACATTGTTCAGCTGTTGTTTGAAATTTCGCGCGAAATAAGTACCACTCATATTATTTCATAATTACAACACAATGTTGCCAGAAACATTTCATAAGTTTTTCACAAATTGAACAGAGTACCACTTCAGCAACATTATTTCATAGATATTTCACACAAGTTTTTTTTATATAGAGTTTTGACAGCATTTCGCACGAAATGATGGACACAGTACTTAGCTTTAAGCATCACGACACACGGGATTACAAGTTGTTGTTTTTTATTCTCTTTTGCTATTACAATAATGTACAATAATCACTGCCTACGTCATATTTTACAGCTCATTGATGTCAAAGACACAATGGACCTGAGCAAGGCGTAACCTATTATTTTCGATTTATGATTAGTAATCACAATTTCAGGTCGCTATAGAAACTTTATTTCATTTCTATTCAGTGATTTTTGCCAAGCATCGCTAGTGAAAATTAATGTTCATTTCATATGTTTAATTTACTCACTTCAGCGTAAAATCTACGCGCTAATATAGTTTGATTCGTATATTGTTCATAAAGATGCTAACGCGATAGATTTGGTAAAAGAGCTTAAAAGCTTTAAAATTCAGTATATGAATAACTGTTAAACGTATATAAAACATTTTGGAAAACTAAGATTTGAAAAATTGTGGGATCTTAATACATATGAAATGAACAGTGCAGTTAATGAACTACTGTTATATCTAAATATATATAACTCAAAGGTCATTGACTGACTGACATAGTGATCTATCAACGCCCAGCCCAAACAAGTGAACGGATCGGGCTGAAATTTGGCATGCAGATAGGTTTTATGACGTAAGCATCCGCTATGAAAGGATTTTGATTAATTCTACGTTGAAGGAGATAAAATAGGGGATAAAAATTTGTATGAAACTTTGTCATCGGGTTGAGACTTTGCTTGCATAAAGTTAAAAACCATACCTAATTAACGATAATACTTCGAACGAAGCCGCAGGCAAAATCTAGTTCATTCATATAATCCTTGTACTTTTTTATATGTTTAGCTATAAGGTACAGATTTATTAAAGAGTTTTTCGGTGCTTGATTTATTTTGTTCTTTTGTTTCTTACTTTGCTGTATTCAAATTATACTTTAATCCTCAAAATTGAATGTTATATTATTAACAAATTTGCTTTGAATTATTTTATAAACATAAACCGGTTAACCGGGTTTTTCTTTAATTTTTTACCGAAAACCGGGTTTTCCTACAAACCGGTTTTAGAAAAACGGCGAATAGTCGATCATCCATAGTTTGTGCTTAAAATGGTAACGCAGATTTTGATCGAAAGCTACAGTCAGTATCGTGTGCAAACGGTCAATACAAAAATTAAATCAATAAAATCTGTTGCATACTTAAAGGCGGCTGTTTTTAATTCTCATGAACTTGAGTGTGGGTGGTATTCAGTGTGCCCATTTTAGCACTTTCGGTGCTTCATTTCTTTTGTTGATTTATGAATGATATTGAGTTTATAATTTCGTGCGAAATTCTATTAAAATACATACAAAAGTGATTCGTACGAAATATTTGCGAAATAAGTTGATACAAGTAGTACTGGGGCCAAATCACCGCATACGATATAGACTAATACTATCGGAATTTTTCATTTTGGTATCATGGCATACGATATAGAATGCAATGTTTTGCAATAATGTAAAAAAAGTTAAACAATTAAGTAGTATTTCGTTAAGTTTAAAGTCCTTTTTGCTTATTTATTTTAATATGTCTGCCAATATTTCGCTTTCCTTCGGATAGCTTCTTCAGGGCAATAATATTTGTTATTCACATATAACAAATATTATTGCCCTGAAGAAGCTATCCGAAGGAAAGCGAAATATTGGCAGACATATTAAAATAAATAAGCAAAAAGGACCTTAAACTTAACGAAATACTACTTAATTAAGAAATAGAGGTCGAATAAAAACCAAAATACTAAAAAAAGTTAAACAATTTATTTTTTGTATTCGTACTTTAGGAATTTATTTAAATTACGATCCGATATGCATTGTTTGCCATAATCTAGATTTATCGTAATGTTATTCGATACGATAGATAATTCGATATCGTATGCAGTGATTTCGAGTGAAAAACTGGTAAAACGTATTTCAAATTAAAATTGTTTCTGCGATTATTTTTTCTTCAGCTGCAACATAACATAAGCAAAGTTTTTTTTTCGCCCGAAAAATGAAAAAGAAAACAAAAGGGCAATATTGAATGCATATCAATGCTGAAAAATATTCGCACATTCAATCTCAATATTAGGCTTTAGCAGCAAAACTTTCGATTTAGCACTTTCCTTTAGCACATTCCAATTTTTCATTTACTAATCTTTTAAAAGATCTCTGTCACCAAATTGTTTTTAAAGGAGACCAGTTAGATCTCTTAAATTCGTGGTCAAAAGATTTCTCCGTACCAAATGCCGTATTTTAATTATAATTTTGAAAATTTTCTTAAATCTAAGAAAGAAAAACTCTAAATCCTGAAATGGAGAAAGAGATACGAGTTGTATGTCACAGTTTTATTGCACAATTAATTTATAAGTTACGACAACGTTTGCCAAAAAATTTTCTAAGCTTAAAAAATACAAATTTTTTTAGTTTAGAAGTTGATAAGTGTAAGTTACGCGAACATTTTAAGGAAGAAATACAGTGCTGAATATAAAAACTTTGGAACATCAATGGCAACGTATGTATGTGTATATGTAATTTATAGTCAGAATTTGAAAACATTGTTAGAAAATTACTTAGTTCATGGAGAGCACTTTTGTTGTTATAAATATATATGTACATATAAAGTAAGCCTTGGATCTTGTTAAAAAAAATAAGTATTGTGGAAAAATTTAAATAAATTATTAAAAAACTTGGTACCAAGAAGAAAAGGTAGTGTAGTGACTACGAAACAGTTAATTGTCCCCCAGCTAAAGATTTGATTATTATTTTTCTTGTCTTCTTCAATCAAAAATTATTGATCACAGCAAATTTCTATTGTAAAAAAAATACTTCTTAAGAAAAAACTTAAGGCAGGAAAAACCTTGAACTATAACCCGTTGTACAAATGTACAAACCAAAAATTGAAAAGGTCTTTATGTTTTATAACGTCAGGTGTGGGGTACGATATTAAAATTCTTTCCGTTGCGAATAAAGCGAAGGCGAGAATATGGACAACTCATCCCGATGCAAAATGGTTGAGATATTGGAGTTAGTTGGCGTGGATGTCCCATCCACAGCTAGCATTTCGCCGTTGAGGAGGCTTTGTGATGAAATAGTTGGTGTGAAGATTAAGAATGAAATTCATGTTGGTAATGCTGATAGAGAAGGTTATGTATAAGATGCTGCTAAGGGAGACGATCCCGCAATTGTTACTGAAAACGTTTAGTTGGTTGGTAACAGTGATGCTGTTTCTACGAAAAACCGAATTGTAAAGAGTTTAAAATGGCCAATTTAGCAAATAAAAATTCTTTAAATATTAATATAATTGGGAAAATGCATGAAGAGTTTGAAGAAGCATGCCCTGTTACCGCAGAAATATGTAGGTTCAAAGAAATGCCAGCAAGGGTAGATGTGAGCAGTATTGTTTCTGAGTTGGAACTATTAAAAAAGCGGAAAGAAGTTTTGGAGCTGCAAAAAGTGGTTCAACAATTGTAATCTGAAAGTTTCAGTCGGCATGAAACGGTTCGGAGTTTCTGTGATATTGAGCAAGTTTAGTGGTGACAATAAGGAACAAGGTGTAAGAAAATTTCTTGAACATCTTGAAGAAGTCATGACATCCATAAATGCGGATGACATTTTTAAATTATTAATTTTGCGTAGATCTCTTATTGGTACAGATCAGCGGTGCTTAGTTATGAAAGTATAAAGGATGCACTAATAATAGAGTTCGATATTATAGTCAGTCGCCATGATGCTTACCGAATGTTGGCTGAGAAGAGATGGAATAAACAAGAAGAAACTTTGCATTCTTATATATTAAAGATGCAGTCTTATTATTTTTGTTGTGTTTTTAAAACTTTTTATGCTTAAAAAATTATTTATTGTTTTAAGAAATTTCGTTTTATTCAACGGAAATAAAAATTTCTAAGGCCTCATAAAGCATAAATTATAAAACTATGAAATCTCAAATGTCTTAAAATTAAAACATTTAAATTTTTGCATCATTAATTTTTTTTTTCTTGAAAACTCATTGCGTTTCGCACCGGTTTTGCTGTTTTTTAAATAGTTTGTGCGGAAAGTTTCTCAGTCAGTGCGCGGTGCATTTTTTAACTTTCGGTGGCACTGAATCAAGTTAAAAAAAAAACTTCCTTTCGAAAAAACACAAAAGTACCGTTACTTAAAAAACGGTACTTAGAAAAAAAAAATTACAGACCTTTTTGTGTTCAGGAAGTCAAAATTAACTTATCTAGGCATGTGACGTTCTTGGTATTTCTCCAAATTTAAAATTTGTAAGGCAGTGTTATTAAGCAAGGCGATTACAAGCAAAACCAATTTTTCCCTATATCGGTCCATATACTCGTACATGCGAGATATAGCAAAAACCGATTTTTTCATGAACATTTTTTAGCTTTTATTTATTTATTGAACAAATTTTGTAGAAATATAAAAATTTTAAATAATATTATTTGGCCTGAAGAAGCTATCCGAAGAAGAGCGAAATATTGCCAGATAACACAATAAAGAAATTAAAAAAAATCCAAAACAGACCTTAAGCTCAAAAAATTATATAATATTAAACATTAAAAAAGAGGGTCGAAATTAAGAAATAATAAGTATTTATTGAATCTTTACAATGTAAATTAACAATAAGTATTCAAATCTTAATACTACTCGTAAATACAAAAAATTAACTAAGTCCAGCCAATGCTAGACAAAAAGTTTTATTTTGCTTCAATTATATCGGTGAAATCACCTATTTAACGCTCTGATGATGGCAAGGGTATCTCTCCTTCTCAACCGAGTGTGACCGCTTAAATTAAGTATGTTTCGCGCAAGAGGGTTTGGGTGAAGTTGCAATTTGTCAATTAAAAAAAACAATAACTGTTTTGCTTGAAAGCATTCTGATAATTAATGGAGCTTACATAAAAATAGAAAATGAAAGTTTACAATATCGGTCCATATATACCCGAAATATAGGCTGAACCGGGGTTTCCATGAAAAGAAAACAAACAAACAAATTTGTAGCTTAAATGCAGTTCTGTTTATAAAAGAAGGTTACCAAAATACAGAAAGTATAAAATTTCGATATCGGTCCCGAGATATAGCATAAACCGATTTTTTCATCAAAATTTCGCCTAAGTGAACTTAAACGACTTTTTTTTGTGCTTAAAAAAAATTTTCATTTTTATTAAGCTCTTATTACACAAATTTTCTATAGAAATCAATACAATAAGAGCTTAATAAACATGAAAAAAATTTTATAAATAAGGCAGTATGTATTTACGTGACTATTGTGGAAGGTATTTTAGATTCGGCTCAAATTCAAATAAAGTTTCCAAAAATATTATTGTGCTCAAATTTCAGAAAATTTTTATTAAAAACACTAATAATTTGAATAATTTCCTTAAAAATTTTCTGTACGTATCCCTCGCCTGTGTTCTGTAAACGGCATATTAAGTGAAAGGAATTCTAAGCTTTTATTCATTTTGAGTCACTATTAGAATTTTTTTTTTAACAAATTTGTGAAGTACTTTTAAAATTAATAAAAACAAGTAAGAGTGTAGTATATTCGTACATATTACAAATTTGAACTTAATATGCTTGAATAAATATGGACCGATATCGAGGAAAATTTTTTTCTTGCCTTTTAATCGCCATGCCAAATAATCGTGTCAAGTTTGAAGCAAAACAAATTTTTTTTTTTTTTTTTTAAATAAAAAGAGTTTCTAAGTCTAATGGTTATTTCAGAAACGGTGTGTCAACGGCCGATGGACGCGCAGACGAACATCGAATTTTCTATCAATGCTGATTTTAAATTGTATATGTACTTTATAGGGTCGCAAATTAAAATTGTAGAAATTATAAACGGAATCACAAACTAATACATACCAGTAAAAAATTATAAATAGCTTGTTTTCTATGTTTCCCAGCTATCTATATGTCGACATTTCATAGGTACGACCCTTATCAATTACTAATACATACCCTTAAAATTTTTATGAAGGGTATAACAATGTTAGTGCGTTTTTTTTTGAAATGACGCGTTTTTATCCTCTTTTGATGCGTCGCGACAATGCTGTGACTAACATAATTGCTTTATTTTCTGTTACGCCATTGAACATCTTTTATGCGTATATGTTAAGCTTTGAATTTTTAACTTCCAGCTAAAAACAGCTGGCCCAACGTAGTTTACACATATCTTTTTCTTTTACTCATTTTACACAGCTATTGGCATAGTGTGAATGCTGACAGCGGCCAGTCATGAAAAGCAGCATGAGCTCCACAAATTATATTTAGTTATCATAGTTTTTGTTCAAAACCAAAAAATATTCTAAACTGAATGAGCATAATGTGCTCTCTCTTGTGTAATTTTATTATTTAATTAGCGCAGTTAGTAAACAAAATAATTGTGTAATAAAATATAGTTTACCAGTGTCAAGTCCCTTTTGTTTTTCACAAATTTGGAAAAAAGAGGGAATACTTTTAGTAGTAGCCTTTGTATGTGTGTGTGTGTGTGTCCGCTTCGCTACCATGTAGCTTTTCTACTAAATTAAAGTTATTATTGTTTTAGAAAACATATAATTATTAATTAGTTGATCGTGTTGTTGACACTTGTTTTATATTGATTTATTTACCGCTTGTTTTGTTTTGTAATTTTCGGCGTCTTCATTGTTGGTTTTACTCATATTGTTTGTGTGTTAATTTGTCTGTGTTATAGTCTGTGTTTACCGAGTGTCGTGTTATATGTTTCCATTAGAAAAAATGAAAAAAATGACATTATTTTGTCAACCATGTGACGGAAGAAATTTATGTGTACCAAAAAAATGAATAAAATAAGCGACCTGGGGAGATTTTTTCTGGTTAATAAATTGGTAATTGTCTTACAGGTGGACAGGTTCAGTTTTTATACCCTTCACAAAAATGTAATGTAATTTCTACAATTTTCTTTTGCGACCCTATAAAGTATATCAGAATTAATGGAAAAGTCGATTAAGCGATGTCCGTCTGTCCGTCTATCCGCTGTTGAAATACCGTTTCTGAGAAAACCATTAGACTTAGCAACTTTTTTCTTTCACCATTCTTTTACCCCATCGATTCATACACTGAAAGAATTATGCGTCATATATTTAATGAAACTGGTTCATTAAATATTTTTTATTAATCCGATGAAAACTTTTCACAATATGCATGAAACTTCATATATATTATGAAATAGTTCCAGCAGAATGGTTTCATTAAGTTTCATAGTTTCATTAAAAAAAAATCATTGGATTTATGACTACAACAAAATCTATTTTTTTTTAAATTCTTTGAATTTTGGAAGATATATTAATGGGCATTTATTAATCTTATGCTAGAGTTTAAAAAATGTCAAGTTTTTTTTTATTAAAATGTAAGTTTTATGAGTTTCATAATTCCAATGAAATAGAATTCATTAGATCAATGACAAATAAATTTCTGGCTACCGAACTTGGGTATGTATGTACATATGTGCTTGTACTCAAATCAGCATAATAATAGTTTAAAAAATTTAAATACCAGCGTCTTGAAGTCATTTGAATTAATAAAATCTGTTTTATTTAGTGAATACTTGTTCAACATTTTCTTTTATCATAATTAGGTACAATTTCACAAAAGCAAGGAATAGTATTGTTTGTGTAATTAAATAAAGTATCAATGAATAAATGAAATAATTCAATTCATCTTATTACGTACATTTGTGAACATATTTTATTAATGTGTGCTATGATATTATTTCATTAAACAAATGTAACTATTTCATTGATTTAATGTAAATTTTTCAGGTGCTCAATGAATAATAAAATAAGATAAATGAAATAACTTCATTGACCTTTTGAAGGGGTTTCATATTTTTAAGGAATATATTACGTTAGTACAAAGAAGTTATTTCATTAAATAAATGTTACTTACTCATTAATTTAATGTACAGCTTTCATGTGCTTTATGAAATTGATGCTTTGATCTAGAGAAATAATTTCACTAATCATATGATTTGTCTTTCATTGTTTTAATGAAAATAAGTCATGTTTCTTATTAAAATGTTGCATTACTTTTATGAAGGTTTTCATTAAAATAATATAATGAAATTTGTTTCATTATTTCTATGAAAAGTTACAATGGTTGAAAAATAATGAAAAAATTCATAAAAGTAATGTCAAAATTCAGAGAATTTCTGAACAAAATTTTTTCAGTGTAGGTTTGCTATTAAAATTCAATAATATCGGTTCACATATAGCTGAGATATATCCAAAATTCCGAAAAAAGCCATTTTTTTGTGATTTTGTATGGTAATTAAAAAAAAATTTTTTTGTTTTGCTTCAAACTTCACACACTCATTAAGCATGGTGACTTAAACGCTGGTAATGAAATGAGGTTATATAAATATGGAAAATGAAAATTTCCGATATCTTTCCATATATAACCGAGACATAGCCTGAACCGATTTTTCAATTAACATTTTTTTTTTGCTGAAAAGCAATTCTCGTTATAAAAGAAGTTTACTAAAATACAGAAAATAGAAAATTCCGATATCGGTGCATATAACCGAGCATATTTAGTTAAAATTTTTAAATATACTATACATATACGTGACTATCGTGAAGGGTATTTTAGATTCGGCCCAGCCGAGTACACTACACTCTTACTTGTTTATTTTAAGCTACATAATTTTGTTCTAGTTAAGACATACAAATAAATCAAAAATTACGGGTAATGCTTATGAAAATAATTACTCGTATGTGGACATTAGGGCGGGTCGATGTGTATGGAGGCGAAAAAAAGTAAAAATTGTTGCATGGTGAGGGGGGGGGGGGGGGGAGGGCGTGAAACTATTCTACGCTGCATTCTAGCAACTTTGAAGAGGAAACATGGGCTGAAAAATCCCGGGACTAAGACATAGATGGTGCTAATTTTATTGCTGTCACCTTTTTATCAGTTAATACTAACCTTCAAAGAGGGGAAATGCCTAACACATCATCAGATACTGTGACTACACAGTGTCCGGTATGTGAGGCTTGCACCCACTAAAACCCCTCCCTTTTCTTTGAGCATTGTCTCTACCCAGGTACCGTTTTTGCATTGCTTCAGGATGAGGCTCCTCCTTTGTTCCTACCGTATTGCACGTGTCATACCCACGTCTATATCTTGCTTTTTGTCTCGTAGGATCTTCTCAATATAAGTCAATATTTGACTACGACCACGTTTGAAGTCAACAAACCAACGTTTTATAATTGTTTCTGATAAAGCGGAGTCCCCATAGCACTTTCCAAGCTATTGCTTCGCTTGAACGGTATTTTTCCCCATCAAGAAGCAGTGTAAAATTAAAACACGAAATTGTTCTTGATCCATTGTTTTGAAAATAACAAAAATATACAGCCATGTCACAGAACTTAATTCCGTTCTGAAACGGAATTGCATTCTCTTTTTAGTTCTTAAAAAAAAACGAAAAACTAAAAGACTTTTCGGAATGAAATCATTTCGAATTGCAAGAAAGTAGTATTATCTTATAGAATTCATTTCATTCCGAAAAAATTATAAATTTTAGTTTTTTGAAGAATTAAAAAAACGACTCAATTCCATTTCCGAACGGAAGTGAATTCTGTGACATGGCCGATAGTCACTCTTACCACAATAACAGTGTGTTTCCATATAGGTGTTTGCTCGAAAACACGTATTTTGCTCAAAACATCTACGAATAAACACGTTTTCTCATACATTTTTGAAAAGAGTCAAACAGCTCAATCTATGTGTTTTAGAGCAACACATTTCAAAACTGTTCTAAACAGCACTGCTTTTGTTCAGTAATAAAAGATACAACATTGTACTCTCCATTGAATGTGAATGACATCGAAAACAGACATATTAATTTGTCTTATATAAAAAAAAGCACTAATCGCTTTAAAAACGGGTCGAAACTAAAAATTCAAGTAACTGCGTACGATTTATGGAGAAATCAAACCCATTACGATGAAATGCTGGAAGCAATTTGGGTAGAACCTAACGAAAAAGATGCCATAAAGCACCATGTGTTTCATTATTTGCCACAAACCAAAATAAATCTTATCACAATCTCATGATAGAGACGCCCTTATGGAATTTTTCCTAGCTGTTGCATCTAAAAAACTAATGGGGACATTTATTTATTGAGGTGTTTATCCACCAAGCCAACTTCATGATGATAACATCCGTCATAAGTTTCTTAGATTTATGTATGTACATATGTTTATGCACCCAATCTATAAATCTAAGTTCTTTCGGAAACTTTTACATCTTATTTTTATAAACTAATTTAAAAATAAATAAAACTGCAAAGTTTTATGAACACATACATCTGTTGCCATTTATATTCTAACTTCTAATTGTAATTTTTTTTTAACTTTATTATGTTATTTATTGAATTAACATAATAAATGTAATGACAATAAATATTCAAGTCTTAATACTAAAAAAAAAAATTGTGATTAAAGTCCTGCCAGTGCGAATATTATTTTAGAATTCAGTCATCTGTTTAGAGCTCTAATGGTAGCCAAAGTATCCCTCCTTCTCAGACGGGTATGACCACCAAAGCTAAGAATATTCTAATTGTCAATACTAATTACTAATGTTCCACTGAAGCAGGTTCTTCTTCCACAAATTATTATTATGCTTAGTGTCCATAGGAAGATCGTCTATAAATATTTAGGATGAGTTCTAAAGAAGTACTAGAAGTTGTCGCTTGATTTTCTTGTCTTCGTGAACTTGTGGAAAAAACATTTACACTTGGATCAACTTTTTTTTTATTTAGAGGTAAGTAACGTATTAAGTAAAGACATATTGTACATATATAAATTAAAATAAAGTCTAAACTTTCTTGCAAATTCACTTCAGATGTGTCCTCTGTTATTTAGTGCTTCCTGCAGATACTTTGTATTAGGTCTATCGATGGCTTCGTTGGTTCTAGTAGCTTGTGATACAAGTTTACTTCAAATAAATGTTAATACACTAGCGACACTAATTTTATCAGCATATAAACCGTTGTTATTAAAAATATTAATTTTCATAATATTGTTCTAATATTTTGATTGAACAAAGTATAAATCAAATTTATTTCGAAAATTCGAAATTAAAGCATTTCACATCACAATGGAAATACTTCGACATGTTTTCCTCAAAATATGTGTGTTTCTTTGTAGTGAAAACATAGTATAACTCACAAACTAATGAATACGAGTAGAATATCAGTAAATTTCAACAGCTGTGTTTTGAAGGTTAGTACTAACTGAAAACTGACTGCAATAAAACTAGCGCCATCTATGTGGTAGACCTAGTACTTTTCAGGCCTTCTAGTATGTAGCGAACAGCAAGTATTTTATTTACACTTTCCTAAGTATTTATAATGTTTATATGTTTCTCTTTCCGCACTCATCGAGCGTTAAATATAAGAAGCTTGTTTCATTTTCCAAAGCGTATGATTGTTATTGTAAATTGGATATTGCGTACAATAATCGTAAATAACTCAATAACAACTCAAAATTTATTTTACCTCTCTACCTTTATATTTATGAAACAATTTTATTCATTTAATACAATTTATAACAATATTTTCATCACTTGAGGAGTCGTTTAATAAACGGTTTTGTATTATTTTTTCATTTATTAAGTGCAATTTTATTTTTCCTATCTCTTTATTTGTTGATAAATATTATAACATAAAACCTTATTTTAATTAAACAATTATTCAAACAAACGTTTTGTATATTTTATTAAGTGTGTGAAAAATGTCATTGGCATGTAAGATCATTTTACGAGTGCTTGTATGCTTAACACTTTGCGCTACAACCTCATGATGTCGTGTGCTTGATCATAAATTGCATGAACAGTGTGACAAATAATAATTGAACAAGAGATATACATTTTTTTATACAATAACTGATTAGTTTTCTATCTTTACCAACAATGCTAAGGCCTAAACCAAATTTATAAAAAGGTTTCTTACTGTTTTTTAAATAAAATTAAGTTATTTATAGGTAACTGTGGATTCAGTTTTGTTATGTAAAGAATAAAAATAAAAAATTTTTTTGTTGGTTTTTTGCATCACAGGTATCTGTTGCAAGACAACAGCACCTCGGAGGATTGTAAGCCCCCAAAAATTGGCAATGCACCATCGTTATCAGGGAAACTGATTTACCCTTCTTGCGATTTCAGATTTAAACCACAGGCATATCATTTCAGCTAAAGTAAGCTCCTAACTATGATCAGTGCCAAGATGTTCTGCAAGCAGAACCTACCGTAAGCGTTGCTGATCCAAGTTCTGCCCATTAATCTTTTTTAGGTTTTCGTAAGTCCAACACAACATAAACCACGCGGCTTCCTGCAGTTTTATTTGCTGCAACAAATGAGGGACTCCTTGCCTTTTATGCCGCATGAAGCAAAGTGCCCTGGTTTGGTATACGCCAAGGCAAAACCTGCTTCCCGGTGGGAGGTTTAATGGAAGACAAGATTTAGAATTAATAGACTGTAGTCTATTAAGAACATTATTCCGTCTAACCATCACCCCTGGATCTTGTTGAAAGACAACAGCAGTTCGGGAGTTATTAGTCCACGAAAACCGGCATGCACTAAAGTTATCAATGAAACTAATTGCCCTTCCTGCGGTTTTAGGCTTAAACCTCAGCCTGAACATTTTAGCGAAGGCAAGAACCTTAACTGTTATCAGCACCGAGATGATCTTCAAAGCAAAACCTCTCGCGGGCTTTGCTGATCACCGTTCTGCCAATTTTAACTCTTGGTAAGGGTTTCGGAAGTCTTGCAGCTTCCTAGAGTCTTCTTCGCTACAATAAATGAGGGATGTCTTCCCCTTTATGTCTTCCCCGTTTCAGCAAGAACAAGCACCTTAACCATTATCAGCACCGATATGATCTTCAAAGCAAAACCTCTCGCGGGCTTTGCTGATCACCGTTCGGCCAATTTTAACTCTTGGCAGGGATTTCGGAAGTCCAACACAACATAAGACTTGTGGCTTCCTAGAGTCTTATTCACTACAACAAAAGAGGAATGCCGTCCCCTTTATGCCCCAGAAATCAGAATATCCTGGTTTGGTGTACGCCAAGATAGAACCTGCTCTCCGCGGGGAGGTTGAACCGTTAGAAGTGAATGCTGGCTTTACAGAGATAATTATCTTCAGCAACGAGGTACACGTTCACTTTAATGAATTCATTAGCAAGCGGAATGGCGGAATTTTTCCAAATGAGAAGCCACTAGTGATTATTGAAAAGCCGCTATATTCACAAAGAATGCGATTTGTGAGCTGGCGGCGTCATTAGGCTGTACTTCCTCGAAAATGAGGTCGGCCAAGCAGTTATCGTGAATCGTAAAATGATAATGGACTTCTTGTGACCAGAAATTCAGGTATACACCTGTATGATATATGGTACCAATAGGATAACGTCACTTGCCACACAGTCAACGAAACAGTGGCTCCTTTACGCGAGAAATTCAGTGGCCGTGTTATCACATGTCTTGGCCGCCACGATTATATGATTTGACACCGTTAAGGCTTAACCATAATCTGCATGGACTCTCTTAAACTTATGTCAAAATTAAAAGAAAAGCCTGTCATTTACATAAGTTATTAAAAAACTTTTAGTTGGCCATATTTATGTGTGTACGTATATGAACTTAATGATTTTAAGCCCAATGTTGCACAAATGCGTGTCTTTTTTGTGTAGATTATATGAAAAAGTACTGAAAATAACAAGAAAGTACTTTTATGCAATCACAACCAAACAAAAAGTAAAAAAAATGTTGTGACAATTTGATTAATTTAAATTGGAAACAAAGCTAAAAGACCTTTTCTATGAAATTAAATACATCAATTTTTATTTATTTATTTTTTTTTTTTTTCTGAAAACATATGATTCCGTACAGACAGTGCGTTCAGTTTCGTACTTTACTTAAGCAACTGACATTGAACGAAACTTAACGAAAAGTTTCATTAAGCGCATTACGGTTGTACACATTTGATTCTATTTATGTATTCGCATAGTTGCTTAAGCTGGATTAATTCAGTTTATGAACATTATAGATATGCCTTTAGACTTCTTTCTTTGGAATATTTAAGAGAAAAATGTTGCGTGAATACGACAGGTATATGTGAAGAATTGTAATAGAAAGCTATAATGAGCATTTGGTCGCTACTTTCACAGATACATAAGCACCATACCTTCTTCTATCATAGTGAAAAATATGAAGTTAATTCTCAAAAAACTTTTTGTTCAATACTCATATACAAATAAAATCGTACGTTGCAGGTATACCACCCTGTATGAAGGCTTATGTAAGTTCTCACCCTGTAACATAAAAGTTACTTTTTGTATAGTTCTTTTGTGCAAATACGAGTAATAACTAATTTAAATTTTATTTTTGCCTCTTCCTACATTCAGTTGTTTGTGTACCAAAATGTAACTGTAACAATGTTGTTGTTTTTGTTACTGCACTCGCTCATTTACATTTGTCTATGTGCAAATACTCAGCAACACTTCAATACAGTTATTTAATTTGCATAACATTTTGTTGTTGTTGATACCTCTTGAGTGTTTTCGCAAGGGATTGCTGTTTTTGTTGCTGATCTTCTCATATTCCTCTTATTGAGTTTTTTCTTCTCTTTTTGTATTTTTCCACGTGTGTTTAATAATTTATAATTGAGTTTTATTTGCATATTTATCACTATAAAATAATGAGGAAGGAGTGTTTATTTTGTACAGCAGTTTGTAACGAGTAAAAAGTAAAAGCCCATTAAGTAGTTTAAACAGCTGATTGTTTTTGGTATACGAACAACCATGAAAACACTTACCAGACTGTAGTGAAATATATCCGTTACGTCTCAACCAAGGCGCATTCATACCAGGTATATGCAAGAGCAATAAATACAACACTGCAAAAAATAAATCTGTTTCAAATGTCAGGGGCAAAATAAAAAAGCAAACAGGAATTAAAAAAATGTATTAAAAACAAAAATTACAAGAAAAGACAAAATTTTAATTATTTCGTGCAACTTTTAATTATTTCGTGAAAGTTAAAGTTTGAGCTCAGAGAGGTAAAAATGGCCAGCCAGATTGGGGAGCGTTCTGGATGATAGCTGGCGCTCAAGATACAATGCGTTATTTAAACAATTGTTTTAATTTTTTTTCGAACATTAATATTTTAGTTAAGTTCAATTATTTATGACCATATTTATTGTTATTTTCAATAAAATTAATATTTTATATTTTCATGTTAAAAAAAAAACTTGTAGAAAGAAACATGTACTGCGGAGTTAAAAGAGCTCAAAGAACTGAACGGCTCGCTTGGCTCTCTCATGTGAATAGCTGAATTATGCTAGTTCACTCGCGATATACCCAAATGTACACATTCACACTCGTTAGGTTACAAATACTTATGTGATGTTTCCACATCGCAAGCAAGCGGCATGGCGAGAAATTGTATATGGTAGCACTCAAAACTTTGACTGATTTCTGTACAAATATATCAGACAAGTCGCTTGCTTGTGTTGTGGAAACATCACATTAATAAGTAATTAAAGTGATATTTTTGTCTGTCTAAATTGTAGACAAATATTCATAACAATTCATATAAGATACATTGCAAAACTCACAAACAAAGACAACTAGATGAAATTGCACAAGGTTGCGTACTTTGCGTGTAACCGTGACTATATTTAGTGGCATAGCAAGCAAAGAATTTCCAGCTAAAGTTTTAAATATGTGTATTATAATGTGTAGTGCACATTTGATTCATAGATTACCAGTAAAACGTTTTCCATTTGTTTTATTGCCAGTTTGTTGTACGTTGTTGCTGTGTGTGAATTTGTAGTGGGATCGCACATAAATACTTCATTCATATTTGCTGGTTGTATCATTGATACTTGCACAAGTGCTACACACTTGTTTTTTTTTGCGACCAACTACAAGTGCGGAACACAAACAAACCAACAGACTACAGACAGAATTATATCCGTCCAAAAAATATTTTCACTCACTGAGAACAAATGAAAACAAAGTGTAATAAAAAATGATCTTGTCACTGATGGTTTTAGTTTCAAATACGCGTTAAACGCTAAACATGCTTTACAAATTATAAATAAAAACAAGCTTATTAAAGTGTTGTAAACATCTGTTCTAAATAGGAATATACAGAAAAAATTATAGTAATGTTGCAAAAATCCTGCCAAAGCTAAAAATTTAATAAATAAAATACTCGTTAAGGGATATACAAGTGCACTTTAAATAAGTTGACTGCTAATATGTGATTTTATTGAAAAACAAAAAGAAAAACAAACTAATATCCGATTAATAAGAGTATTTAACAAACGTTAATTTAATATGTGATTTTGTGCTTTATTGCTGTTAATTAATTAATGTAAGTTATTGACAACAAATCAATAAAAATCAGTGTGGTTTATTTACAATAATAAATTGTAAAACTCTATAAGTTGTATGCAACTACTTTATAGTGTTTATTAATAAATTTTACATCTAAGTCATAAAAGTATTGTTTTTTTTTTATAATAGCTTAATATATAAAATTTACTTACAAAAATCGTTTAATAAAGTCTGAAAAATCTTATAATAATAAATATTATCACGTTAAATTTAATTATATTAAGAGTTAGTGCCATCAGGCAAACGGGTATTTGGATTATCTACGCTTTGAAATTCAACGACCATTTTATTTGCACTCTTTTAGCTGTCTACTTTAAAAACCAGAATCATCAAAATACGACGTTTTTTTTATGATATTTGCAAGTTTGCAACCAAGTAGCTGTTAAAAAAGTTCTCAGAAAATTTCAATCAAGTTAATATCCCGACACGTTCTGAGATATGGAAATCGCTTAAATTTAATGTTTTCGGTTTGAAAACGCCAAATAGGTGTTCTGACAAATGCATAACGCAAGAAGTATGGTTTTGCGGATTTGTCAGTTACGATATCGTTGTGGTTGCATGACCGTCTGCTGAGGACATATTTTTTAACAGTAATGATTCTTACTTAATTGCTCGTCGACAGTTATGTTCAAAGTTTTGTATTCGGCGAATACATAATGGACCGAGTGTAAATTTAATTCGTTCGTGGGTGCAAAGAATCCGTGCAGCTGTTTCACCTATAAATATCCCGCAACCAGGGTCCAGCCTATCTTCAAGGAATCCCGAAAACATTGAACAACAGTTCACAAACAGTTTATGTTAAAATCCGCTATTTTCAATACGGAAAAGAGCAGCCACACTGAGACTTCCAAGAATGATTATTCACGAAATTTTAAAATTGAGTTTCCATCCTTTTAAAATTTAAATCGTTCAACTGAACTGAAAGAATGTGACTTAGTTTATTGAATTTTTGTTGAATTTTATAGGAAAGTGACTTAGATTTACGCAAAAAATTTTTTGTTGTGACGAGGCTCATTTTTACTTAAACGGTCACATCAATAAGCAAAATTGCCGGTACTGGTCTCCAAGAACGTGCAACAATTTTGAAACATCAAAAATCATGGCATTGTCCCAGAGTAACTGTTTGGTGTGCCTTATCTACGTATAATATAATTGGACCATTCTTTTTTCGAAAATTCTCGACGCCAGATGAAGAATATCAACGAATTATCGATGCATGCTTACGGAATTCTTTTTGTCAAATCTGCCACCTAAACCATGGTACTCTTTATGGGACGAGGCGTCCGCACATACAGCCAGGTGCTTTCATGAATTTGCTTTGGGAAAATTTCCCGCAAAAACTGACCAGTCGCTTTGGGGACATCCCATAGCCATCAAGATCGCCCGATCTCAAACTCGTGAATTTTTTTTATTGGGCTACCTCAAAGAAAGGGTTAATACTGACAATCGCCAAACTCTTGTGGCTTTGAAGGAAATATTCGTCAAGAAATTAGCACAATTGAACCAAGTTTACTGCAGCGTATGGCGCAGAACACAAGGCTCCGTTTTGAATAATGTGGTCAACTCAACGGAAGACATTTTATTTAAAAAATAAAATCCGCGTTTCGATTATATCAATCTTAATAAAATCTTGTGCCAACTATTATGTTTTTGTTCAAGCTTGAAAATATGAATCTGCTACCAGACACTCTATGCTAGGCAAACAAAAATTCTGAAGAGAATGGTTGTGAATACTGCTACAAATTTTTTGCACATCTAATAGGCTCTTTACACTGATCAACATCTTCATGGAATGCGTGGAAGATGTTGAAAATGTGAAACAGTGTTTATATTGCTCACAACTAACATGTACTATAAATGAAAAATATTATTATTTCAAATTTCAAACAATTTAACAAAAGCACGCAAAATTGTTTCGAAAAAAGTTAATTTGAGAGACAAAAAAAGGATTAATTATAAAATACATATATGTATGTCTATAAACAAAATGTAGGACACATAAACAAAATTTGGCAAGAATGGAGAAACAAGTATTTTAGAAAAAAAAATTAAGGAAGAAAACACACACGCAAACAATTGACACATGATAAATAAATTATGATTTTTTGCTAATTGTTTTCAAAACAAATGACGTTTTTTTAGTGATGCCACAAGAATAATCGACATTATTGCCACTTTTCTAGTGGTGACACTGAAATAATCGAAAAATGTTGAATGGAATAAAATGAGATAGGAACATGTTATAAAGATGTTGACTTTTAGTACAATGTATTTCTTATGAGAAGAACATCTTTTCATCTTCAAAAACTGATGGAAGATTTTGCTCAGTGGTAAAAGCCTATAACTCTATGTGCGAACTGTTGATCTGTTTGTTATAAATGTACTCACACATCCGCACAAACAACATTAAACTAAAAACATAATACACAAAGAAAAAACATATACAAGCTTTAAAAACGCTAAGATTTAGATAAACTAACCACAAACCGTTCATTGTTGCTGTGGTACTCTTATTATTGCATTCTTCTTTTGTTGTTTTGTTTTGCATTTTTCTTTTGTTGCCAGTACGAAAACTTATTGGTGGTCGTGCTCCGGACTGACTCAGCGGTTTGTTCAGGGCGGTGTTCTCAACGCATTTTGAAAAAAAAAAAACAAGAACATACGTTCCTGCAGAACCTGATATTTACACCAAAAACACTTACTTACAAATGGAACATTTAATTAGCGGGGAGTAGCTGGAATTCTCCGGTCGCCCATATCCCTACCTGGCCATTAGCATCCGCTTCATATTGTTATATGGCGCCTCAACCCGTCTTACTTCGCCTTACCTAATGCCAACAATCCCTTTCAAATAAATTTATTCACTCATGTTCAATTAATCAATATAAACATATTAATAAATTTATTCATAATGTTCTAATTAATAATTCATGTTTTTATACAAATAAAAGAAATATGATAATCTAATTGATATAAAATACCCTAACCAAAATGCACATATGGTTTACAATAAAACTATTTTGCACTCAGCCCCGAGATGTTTCTTCATATAATTTAATTTGGGGTTGTTGCATTCTTATTATTGCGTTCTTACTGTTTGATGTTGTTGCATTCTTATTATTGCGTTCTTACTGTTTGGCGTTGTTTCATTCTTATTGTTTTGCAGACAATTCTTGCTAAATGTAGAAGGTAATAAAAAAGTATAAATAGCAGTCAATTGTGTGGCAGAGAGACGGTTTAAGTTAAAACATTGTGTACGACAGTCATAAGTTTGAAGCTAGTCTAGCATTTTAATACACAGTGGTACTAAATGTAAATAAAGTTGTGAAATAACAAACAAGTGTGAGTGTCATTATTTTATTTGCAATTGAGGAATCCGCAAAGAGTTTTTAAAGGCAAAACACTAAAAAAAATTTTTCTACATACAGGTTTTGCCTCTTGCTAATGAAACCAGATAAATGGACTTGCTAGAAGATGTCCATAAGATCAGCAGCTATGTACGAGTATAAATTTCTTAGTCTTTTTGTGTTATATGCCAAACTATGCTCCTGCTTCGTTTTTCTATAACTTTTGAAATAGATTTTTCTGTATAATTATTGCTCATTCTAGTACATTTACAACGACTTCATTATCTGCCACTGTCAGGCTCCCTCAATCCACTTGAGATTTCCAAATAAATATTATTAACAAATCTTTGCAAAATAAACAAAATAAATGTTTTTATCTTAATATTATATGATCTATCACTTTATTTTGCACAACTACTTTATAATGTTTATTTATTAATAACAACAATGCAAATATCATTTAAAATAACTAATTTTAGATACAAAGAAAGAAAAAAAAAAAAAAAAACTAAACGAACAAAAAGTGCATAACAATTAACACAAACACTTAGAGATTGTTAATGAATTCTCTTCTTTTTACAGATTTATTTCGTGAATTTACTTCAAGATGATTTCACGTCTAAAATTGAATTACTTCAATACAACAATCTCAGAAAATGAAAAGAAATGTCCACAGATTTTGGCTAAAGCGCTTGCTGAACCCTTAACGGATGCAAAGAAATTGGAAAGACAAGTGACAGTGGAACCGGAACCAGACTCACTTGATAGTGTTTTGCTAAATCCACACTCATATCCCATCACTATAATACCAAATCGACCCAACACATTTTACGGCCTGACCACACAAAATGGCAAACCATTTACGAGGCAACAAAGTTGTAGGTGAGTATATGTGTGTGTGTTATTATTTGAGTCGAGTGAGTAGAACCCTCTTAGCAGATATTGGGTATATCAAATAGTAAAATATAAAGGAGTTTATCAGTTTATGGATACTTTCTTTGTTATATGTTATAGCGTGCCTTTATTATATGTGAACCGATATTAATGTTAGTGTGAAAACCGGGTGAAAAGAACTTAAGGGTACTTTCTACTCGCATTATTCCATTATACAACTGTGCAATTGATTTACACCAGCACCTACCTATACGGCCTAATCTGATGATGGACCGAAGCCACAGAGTGAACTATTCGCAATTCACCTTCGCCCCTATGTGGTCTACCAGGCAACTTTTCGCTATAGACGAACACCTTGATTATGAGTACAGGCCTTCTAAATCCTCCTGTATGCAACTTTCCAATAGTCAATGGAAGACAAGAGTGAATGAATTGGTAGGCTGAAGCCCAATAAGAAAATAAGACCTTAACCGTTTAACCATCACTCCAGTTTCTTCCATATACATATATCTGTTGGAAGAGAACAGCATCTCGGGGAGTTGTTAGTCCCCGAAAACCGGACATGCACCAAAGTTATCAGGGATACTAATTCCCCTTCCTGCGATTTTAGTTTTAAACCACAGCCAGAACGTTTCAGCCAATGCAGGTCCCTCAACCATGATCAGCACCAAAAGATCTGCAGAGCAGAACCCATCGCACAACTTTATTATTAAAGTAAAAAATGTTGTTCTTGTGGTGGATGCCTAGCAATTGCTTCCTCTTTATTATTTCTATGATAGCACTACAAACCTCACAGGGGCTTTGCCGAAGCGTTTCGTAAGGGTTTCGGAAACCCTGAATGCAACATTAGTCATGCGACTTCCTAGAGTTTTGTTTGCTGCAGCGAAGGACTCCTCCCCCTCTGTGCCCCAGAAAACAGAATGTCTTGGTTTGGTCTACGTCAAGGCAAAACCTGTTCCCCGGGTTGCATTTTATTATATAGAAAATTTGTTGTATAGGGCGTTTTTTATAGTTTTTACGCTGGCAACACTTTTTTTAACCGTCAGCCATTTTATCAGCTGTTAATTGATTGATTTTATAGTTTGGTTTGGCATTTCAATACGAATAAACTGGCTTCGAAGTTACGTAAATTTATTTGTTTTTAGCTTATTTTTACAATTATTTCTTACTTTTTAGTTCGATATCGAATCATGTTTTTTTATTTGTTTTTAAATTATGTTTATTTTATACTTCTTGGTTTAATTCTGTGGTGCCAGAAAATTTTGGCGAAAAATATTCTCTTCACTTTACAAAAAAATTATTTTAGTGTTAGGAAAAATATTTTTCAAAATAGTGGATTCTAGTATCAGTTGGTTATAGAGTCGATGTTGAATGTCATATTTTTTGCTGCATTTAATTTGACATTTCTCAACTTCAGGCACAAACACTACTCCCTCTTTCCCCCTCCTCAAAACCTACTTTCCTATTCTGGTACAATGCACTGCATATGTAGGGGTCATCCCCCGAGTACTGGTCCTATAAAAAAAAATCAATTTGAACCATGAAAAGATAAAAAATCGAGCAACGCATTAAAGTTTTCAGGTTTATTATGAGAATGGTTGTTTAAATCAAAATGCATATCGAACAGTTTGTGATTTTTTCAGTCAGCTTAATTGTCCAAATAAGCGTACAATCGGAAAAATCGTGAAAAAATTTTACCCAACAGGGTCTGCAGATGTGGAAACACGAGTACATGCAAGACTTATTATGAAAATGGACATTCAAATCAAAATGCATATCGTTTACTTCGTGATTTTTTCGGTCGATTTAATCGTCCAAAAGTGCGTACAATCGAAAAATCGTGCACAAACTTGAGCAAACCGGGTCTGTAGGAGATGTAAAGGTATCAGCGCATGCTCGCTGATACCTTTACATCGTTCTGCAGAAAATATTGCTGCTGTTCGCGGTAGTGTATCTGAAGGGTCGTCCACGTTAACTCGTTGATGAACATTATCCACAAAGACTTGCATTTACACACTTGAAAAGTACAATTGACTCAAGAATTAAAGGCTCTTGATCATTCCAAGCATCTCCAATGGTCAAAATGGTGGCAAGAAATGGCAACAGTAGATGAAAAATTTTCGAAGAAAATCTTCTTCAAGGATGAGGCCAGTTTTCACCTTAGTGGATTACTCAACAAGCAGAATTGTCAGGAGTGATTGTCAAAAAATCAAGGCACCCATAAAGAGTGACTGGTTGGTCCGGTTTATGAGCTAGCGGCATCATCGGACCTTTTTTTTCTAAAATGAGGCCGGTTAGGCAGTTGCTGTGAATGGTGTTCACTATCGTGAGATGATAACGAACATTTTATGGCCCGAGTTGGAAGATATGAATGTGGACAATATATGGTTTTAACAGGACAGTACCACTTGCCACACAGCTAACGAAACAGTGGCTCTTTTGAACGACACATTCAATGGCCGTGTTATTATCTCACGACAACAGCAACAATTCAAGAGCTAGGGGATGAGATAATTCGGCACATTATGAGATAGTTCAGCGTCATCGAAAATGTTGAACAGTGGGTGGAGGTGTGCCACCGAGGTCGCCGTGGCCATTTGGTCGATATTTTGTTCCATACATAATTGAACCATACCAATATTGTCATAATAAAAAGATATGACAATAATTCCCAAATAATTTGTGTTTTATTCAAAATCAACATCGGTTCTGAATATTTAACCACGTTTTATAACAAAAAGATCGAAAAAAAACTTAAACCATAAATTTAATTCAACAAATTTATTGAATTTTTGATGAACTTTTGTAATTTTTTAAATTAAATTTTTTTGGTTTGTTCATTTGTAAAACGGGTTATAGTTCAGGTTTTTTCTTTCTTAAGTTTTTTTTTCTTAAGAAGGATTTTTTACAAACCAAACCAAAAAAATTTAATTCAATAAATTTTCTTTATTAAGTTACTAACTACATAATTGTATGTAATTATGTTTTACCGAGAGGTAAAAACTTATTTCAAGTTTCTTTTTATCAGAGTAATCAAACTTTATAAGATGTTTAATAATAGTTTACACATTTATAAGAATTTTAAGTCTCAGAAATCTTAATGTTGAGATAAAGATCTTCAAAACTTAATTTGCTGGTAAAATCTTCAAAATTAAAGTAAAATCTTAATTTCAGCTACACTAATTTGATGTACTATGAAAGCGTGTATGAGTGTGCGTATGAGTCAAAATGTTCTTATCTGCCCCTATATATAATCACTCATACGACAGGGGTTGCAAGAGTTTATAAACAAAGTAATATACCTTCCCGGCACACACCCGGTACAAACATTCAAGTGAAGTTAATATAAGCGTGTTAACAACTGCTCGTGTCGTGTAGATACCAACTATTCAGACACCAAAAACCTACGGGAAATATTGAAAAGTGCTACTGCGTTGAGCAAAAAGCACACAAATTCAGCTAAATGTCAAATAAACCGATAAAAATCAACAAAAAGCCGGTAAAAACCGGCAAAAGAACCGGATATTTATCAGTATGAGTTAAAAACTACCATGAAAAGTTTAAATGCAGATTTCACCGAATATGAAAACCGCATCGACTATAAAAAACCGGTTCCAAACCGGTTAACGATCCGGACCCGAGATTTTTTTTTTAAGAATTACCAAAATGGGCTGCAGGAATCGCCAAAATCCACTCGTTTTCTAGGAGAAGGTTTTGGCGATTCAATTTTCGCACTAAAGCGGCAACATATTTTTCTACAGTGGAATGTTAAATTCTTCAAAAGTACACAGTGTATATAACAGGAATGGCGAGAGTTACAAACATACAAACAAAACTACAAGTGACACTAACATAAGCGCATTAAAAAAGAGGGGACATCTGAAAAATCATACTGCGAAAATAAAATGATTTTAGTGGCAATTTTGAAAGAAAACACAAAAAAGGCATGACTTTAAGTCATCATATTAATGTCTCCAGACTTTAAATCATCATATTAATGTATCCACTATTTTCTGTATATTTTCAAGCTATTTTCCCAAATTTTGGTGGCATTTTTGAATATACTGAGGAATGTTTCAAAATAAAATTTCCTTACTATTTTTTTCAACAATTTTATTAAAATATTTACTGGTCTTATCATTTCCACTTAACTTAATCTTTGAAATAAAAAAAAAAAAAAAAACAATTGCTTTACAGTTTCACGTGATCGTCAATATCATCACAAAATTTTGAATTTTGTTTTTTTATTACTTTCAGTTTGTTTTTTATTCGCATTTCCATTAAATGAAGTGTGAAATTGTTATAAATGGCAGTGGAAATGTAAATATTTTTACAATTGTTCGGATAACTTTTCACATTTTAAATATAATTAAACGTGTCAACAATTTTAAGCAAAACATGTTAAAAATAAAATGAAAAATTAAAACACTTAAAAAGTAGTTAAAAATACAGCAATAGAATGCGATGAGGTACTTTAGACACCTTAAAAATAAACAGCATGAACAATAGCCTTAAATACATATGTGTCCAGTATGCTCCATTATTTTATATGCTAATCATTTATAAGTAAATATTTGAATAAAAATTTTCGAAAGCAAATCTTGATTAAAAAATTGATTCCATTCGCTAGATCAAGTTTTAGCAATAGAATTTAGTTCGCTTAACGCACGCTTGCGGTCAGCAACATAAAACGGAGTTTAAATGACCCCTCGATTTAACGTGTCCGTTTTTGTTTTTAACGCTCTAACAAAAAATAAAAATTCTTTTATGTTTTAAGGATTTAACTTCAAGTTATTTTGTATTTCATTGTTAACGGTATTTAACGCGGTCGCCTTAATTGTGTTCCACTTACATTTAGCTTCAAGTTATTTTGCATTTCATTGTTAACGGTATTTAACGCGTTCGCCTTAATTGTGTTCCACTTGCATTTGCGAAACGATTTAGCAACGACATAATGCCTAAACCTTTAACCGATGTGCATGTTTCGCGTGAAACAGACGAAGATTACGGCCTGAAAGAGGACCAAAATTTTTTAACCAACAACATGAAACATCAGTACATGCGTGGCATCTCAAGGACTCCTTCACATGCTGGAATTTATTATGAAGCTTTAAAGGGCTCCAGTTGCAATTCATTGGTTAGAGGGTGGGTGATTTATTTAAGAATAAAATTTCCTTTTGAAAAAGTATTAAAATCCTATAACAGTTAGAAAATTCAATTGAGCACAAAAATATACTAACTTATGAAAAAGCAACCCAGCTGGCAAACTATACGATGTTTGTTAGACGATAATGTTCAATATACAATCCCGTAAAGAACCTTCTGACGATTGTCTGGCGAGTAATTGTAATCAAAAAAACATCTACTGTTTTTCTGTTATTTTCTTTTACAAATTTTCTGACACGTTCGTCACACAATCTTGGAATGTTTGTTAGACGATTAAAAATTTTATTGTTTTTACATACTTATATTTTTAATTATATTGTAGATAAACAGAAAAAAATAGCGTATAATAGTTTTTTCTTTATTCTTTAACAACCTGATTAATACAAAAAGTGTGGACGGTGATTGTTGTGGTAAGTCAGTATGAATTATATATAGTATGAAAATATCATATGCGGTTTCCTTAATGTATCGTACAATTATTACACGGGTGATTCCTTGAAGAGTTGTAAGATATTATCTACACGAGTGTCAGATGATTACCTATACGACTAACATAAGAGTCTTAAGCTGAGTTATTTAAGAGTCTCTTAGAAGAATCAGCTTTTGTAACACTTACTTCCATACGAGGGATCGCCTGTGATTAAAAAATGAATATGATTATAAAATACAATTATTACACGGGTGATTCCTTGAAGAGTTGTAAGATATTATTTACGCGAGTCTCAGATGATTACCTATACGACTAACATAAGAGTCTTAAACTGAGTTATTTAAGAGTCTCTTAGAAGAATCAGCTTTTATAACACTTACTTCCATACGAAGGATCGCCTGTGATTAAAAAATGAGCTCGTCGTCGATCAAAAACATTCTTAATGGGGTTCCCAGAAAAGTCTTCGACGATTGAAAAAGCTAGCTGGGAATATATCAATTATACCTCAAGAGCAATAGTACTTAGAACTGAAGTTTAATATTACATCAGCTTGCAAAGCTTTACATAATATAATACATGGGCTGAACACACTTTTTTGGTTCAAACTTAGCTTTATTTAACGTAATCTGCATCAAGAGTAACGCTCAGCACCGCTCAGCACCGCTCTAACATTTCAATACCACTTTTGTAGAACGATTTATATTTTGCCTCAAACTATGCCTCAGTTTCAGCGATAACTTTTTCATTCGTGCGAAATTTGTTACCGACGAGCATTTTTCTTAGGTCTGCGAACATCCAGTAGTCGCTGGGAGCCAATCCTAGGGAATACGGTGGATGTGGGAGCATTTCTAAATGCAATTCATGTAGTTTTGCCATTGTTTTGATTGACTTGTGGCACGGTGCGTTGTCTTGATGAAACAAAATTTTTTTTTGCCATATGCGGTCGTTTCCTTACAAATTCGTTTTTCAAACGCTCCAACAATGCTATATAATATTCACTGTTAATGGTATTTCCTATCTCAAGATAGTCCATGAATATTACACCACACACATCCCGAAATACCGAGGCTATAACCTTTCCGGCCGATAGTTATGCTTTCGGGCGCTTTGGATGAGGTTCAACAGTTGCTGTTCCCTCAGATGACGATCGTTTTGATTCCGAAGTGAAATAATGGATCCATGTTTCATCCATCGTTTGTTACCGATGAGCATTTTTCTTAGGTCTGCGAACATCCAGTAGTCGCTGGGAGCCAAACCTAGGGAATACGGTGGATGTGGGAGCAGTTCGATTTGATTGGCTTGTACCACAGTTGTCTTGATGAAACAAAATTTTTTTCCTTGCCATATGCAATCGTTTCTTTGCAATTTCGGCCTTCAAACACTCCAACAACGATATATAATATTCACTGTTAATGCTATTTCCTTTCTCAAGATAGTCGATGAATATTACACCACGCACATCCTAAAATACCGAGGACACAACTTTTGCAGTCTATTGTTGTGCTTTCGGGCGCTTTGAACGCAGTTCATCAGTTGCTGTCCATTAAGATGACGATCGCTTTAATTCCGGAGTGAAGTGATGGATCAATGTTTCATCCATTGTCACATATCGACGTAAAAATTCCGGGTTGTTACGTTTAAACATGGTCAAAAACTGCTCAGAATCATCAACGTGTTCACGTGTTGATACGTGACACTGAGCAGATGCGGCACCTACTTTGAACAGAGTTTTGTCATAGTCAATTGCTCATGAAATTATATATAGCCAGTATGTTCTTTTGATATCTTTATGATGTCAGCTAACTCACGCACCATTCGATTGTTGAGAAAGATTTTGTGCATTTTTTTATGTTTTCTGGTGTTACCGCCTCATTTGGACGTCCACTGCGTTCTACATCATTGGCGTCACGTTTGAAGTCAGCAAACCAACGTTTTATTGTTGTTTCCCAGGAAAAAATTTTTTGGTGTTCAATAACGAAATTCGTTGAATCAATTAATAAATTGTTTGAATACTGACCTTGAAAATGGATTCAAACAAAAATTAGTAAAAAAAAAAAATAATTGATTGAAAACAATTTTTTTTTTAAACAGCAACAAAATACTATATCCAAGGTTATTTTTTTCAAATTTATGTATATACATACAAATTATTTTTTTAGAAAAAAATTTTGTTGATTTTATTTTTGCTATAATTTTTTCCGAGTTCTGATAGATCGAAGTCCCCGTAACACTTTTCAAGTCATTGCTTTGCTTGAATGGTACTTTTTCCCATCAAGAAAGTGTGTAAAATTAACACACAAAATTGTTTTTCATCCATTATTTTGTAAATAACAAAAGTAGCGTCACTGTTGGTACAATAACTCACAAACAAATGAATAGAAATTTTGACAGCTGTCTTTTGAAAGTAGGTATTAACTGAAAAAAGGTAACTGCAATAAAACTAGCGCCATCTATGTGTTTAGACTTAGAAAATGTAGTATAATATATAGAATTAGTAGTGATAGTTTGATGGATGAATTGGTTAAGAATGCTCTTAATAAGCTTTGGCATATTAACTCATAAGCTTTGTCCTCCATTGACTGTATGGGAAATTGCTTACAGGAGAGATTAGAATGCCCGTGCTAGTCAGCAAGGGGTTTGAACTGTTTGATAGGCGTTGTGTCAAATAGTACCACCCTGTTGAAAGCATAGATAGATCAGGTTAAACTCCAACAGAAGTCTGTTATCATTTCGCTATAGCGAAGACAACGACGAGTCTAGGCTGGCGGGTTTTCTGCCCCACTATCGTACTCGTAAATAACAACAATGTTTTCCAAAGAACAGACTGCACAGATGTTTTCACGTTTCCCGTAGTACCAGTTTGCTCCCCCCGGGGAACAGGTTTTTCCTTGGCGTATTCCTAACTTAGGCACTCTGTTTTTCGGAGAAAAGAGGGGAAGGGGTCCCCCGTTTGGTGCGGCAAACAAAACTCTAGGAAGCCACATGACTTATGTTGTGTTGGCTTCCGAAACCCCTACCAAGGGTATAAATTGGCAGAACGGGGATCAGCATGGCTCCCGGGAAGTTCTGCTTGCGGTTCGACCCGGGCTGATCATGGTTGAGGTGCCTACCTTGGCTGAAACGTTCTGGCTGTGGTTGAAACCTAAATCGCTGGAAGGAAGTGTTAGTATCCTTGATAATTGTTTGGTGATGGCGAGGGCTAACAATCTCCCGAGGATCTGTTGCCTATACAACAGATACGTGTACTGTAAGGAACCAGTGGTGATGATTGACGGGTGAGTTGGTTTAAGGACTGATGCTCTTAATGGGCTTCGGCCTACCAACTCATTAAGCCTTGTCCTCCATTGATGGCTGCGAAATTGCATACATGAGGGATTAGAAAGCCCGAACTCCTCAACAAGAAGTTGTTCATATGACCGCAATCATATGACAAGAATTGCTACCTGTGTGAGCCTAGCAAGCCACATGGGGGAGGTGGTGAATCGTGAAAAATTCACTTCCTGGAATTGATCCACCATTAGGTTAGCCGTCAAGGCAGGTACTGATGTAAATCATTTTCGCAGTACCAGTTTGCTAAAATTTGCGTACAATTCTTCCGACTGTAGACACATTTTGTCGGTTTTGTGATCACGAAGTGCATTTTGCTTTAAACCATCATCTTCATTAAAATTTGTAATGCGTTAAAAGCTACTCGTTATATAAGCACTTTTAGCTTTAAGGGCCATTATTACAACTGACGAATAGTTAACATTAGAATTTTTTCTTACAGATAGTTTTTTTGCTTACTACAAGTTAACATTAACCTGAAAAGTTACCAATAACTTAACAGCAGGTTTATTCTCATGGTAAATTTCAAAGTGATGTTTAAGCATTTGAAGCTGCCATATTTTCTGCTGAAAATATTGTAAACTTCAGTTGTAGAAATGGCGAAAATTTAATGGTGACTTTATCGTTCACGTTAAGTAATTTTAAGCTTAACTATCAAGAACTTTATGGTTAAGTTGTAATAATGTCCCTAAAAGGTGCATGATACTTTCAAGTTTTTTTGTTGTTGAAGGAAACCCATTTATTCTCCCATATTCTATTACTTGTAACATTATTATACTAAATCTTAACTTTCTGCTTAAATAAAAACAATTTTTTTGAACACCTTTAAATAAATTGTGCAACAAATTTTGCATAGAATATTTCCTCATTATCACAAACAAGCAAATATTCTATTCGCACACAATGTCTTTCAATCTAATAAAAATAGTAATAGATCAAATCGCCTACGTAATTTAAATAAAATCTACAACAAAAAAAAAATCATTGCACAACATTTGTTGTTATCAAACTAGTAAAAAAAGTAATATCAAGCAAAACAAATGTTTATAATTCTTTTAAATTATAACGACATTCAACTTGAACTTAATGAGATTTTCATTTGACAAACTTATTGTTTTTCTTCTGTCAACACGAAAATAAGTTTAAAGCTTAAATTTAATGCCTTGAAAAAGAGATGATATTCCATTTACAACCTCAATTGTGGTATTCATAGTTTGAAATTGTGTAAAAAATTAAAAAATTTTAATTATATCAGAATTATTTTATTGTTTCCTGTCTAGAAAGATGATCGTTTATCGTTGCTATTGTAATCAGAGTTCTCAAGTGTAGGCTCGGTGTTTGTAAACAATACCGGGCGTTGTTTTGCAAATGTGTTTTAAATTAAAAAGGCATTTTATCTCCATAAATACTTGTTATTTTAATTTGTTTGTACATCTTATCTCTTTTAGGTAATTTTTTTACAAATGATGTTTTAAATATATGCATAAAGAAAACGGGTAATAACTACAACGTTTTTTAACAGGCTTGTATCGCTCCTTTATTGCAATATAGTCATAACTAAAAGAAGCTTGTTTCGAGAAAAATCATGTCAAATTTTGAGTTTCCCTACAAGTCTTAGACAATTTTTTTTAGAACATATCTCCTAAAGAAAATAGTATAAAAGTAACTTGAATAAATTTTTGGCACAATATAAAAGGTAGCACTGTTAACAATTGTGCATTTTTAGCTTGAAAAGCTCATTTTTTGAGATATAACTATGCTGCAATAAAGGAGCAATAGTAGTTTCACTTGTATGTTTGTTTGCTGGTTTGCATGTTTGCAACACTCGAAATTGATGCCATAGAAGTGATTATTATACATATATGTAGCTATATAAAGTTAGGGTTGCCGTATTGCGTATGCTTGCAACACTAGAAATTATTGCCATTAAAGTGATTATTACATATGTAGAAATACAAAACTGTATATGCAGTGTTGCCGCTTTAGTGTCAAATTTATGGTTACCGTATTGCTTCCGGGGAAGTACTTCTGATTTTTTTTTGAATTCCCAAAATAGGCTTAGTGAGTTCCCAACAAAATTCAGAACTACTTTGCTAATCGAATCGGAACCAGTTTTTCATATTCGGTACACGTTATTACTGGTACACGTTTTTGCTGCGTATCTCAATCATTAACGGTAATTCTATTTAATGCAAAAGTTTAAGTTGCCATATTGTTTCCGGAGACGTGGGGGATTTTGGTGATTCCTGAAGCCGATTTTGGGAATTCCAAAAAAAAAAACTCGGAACGTGTTATACGGATAATTATCTGGTTATATGAATAATTTAAGAAGAAACTTAAACAATAGTAAATGAAAAATTTGAAATTTGATATCGAAGCGTGTTTTTTTAATTTTATCTGTTCTTCTTTGGTCTTATTGTTTCACAGCAATTATTGTTATAAGTAAAAATAATCCCACTTCTTGACTGTAGTTGGACTCGAACTCACAACTGTTTAATTAATATCATATTTATTTTTATTTGCTTCCTATTTTTATATTGATAGGCAGCAAGCTTAACGTGGCATGACGTAGTGTATTTTCATTGAGACAACAATGACGTAGACATATCTATCATCCTATACGGTAGAGAATATATAATTTATTTACATCAGCACTTGCCTTCACAGCCTTATCTGATGATGGGCCAACTTCATGATTCACCAGCGCCCCTGTGTGGCTTGCGAAGCTCATAGAGTTCACAACTTTTCCAAAACTTTGTTGCCACATAGACAAACTCCTTGCTGGAGAGCTTGGAACTTCTAATCCCTTCTGTATACAATTTTCCAGACAGATTGTTAGATAAGAAAAGGTTATGAGTATGTAGGCTGCAGTCCATTAAAAGTATCAGCCCTTAAACAACTCACCCACCCAACTATCACTACTGGTTCTTATACTACAGTTCTTACACTACAGATAGCTCTTACACTACAGATAGGTTCTTACACTATAGATAGCAGCTAATTCCCCTTCCTGCGATTTTAATTTTAAACCACAGAACATTTTAGCCAAGATATGGGCACCTCAACCTTAGCCAGCGTCGAGATAGTCAGCACGTAAAATCTTTCAGCGTCTTTTCCGATACCCGTTTTAACAACTAACCCTAGGTAAAGGGTTCGGAAGTCCAACACAACATAAGTCATGCGGTTCTTAGAGTTTGCATGTGATATCACAAACGAGGAACTCCTACCCATCTATGCCTCAGAGAGCAGAGCTTTCTGGTTAGGCATACACCAAGGCAACAACCTGCTTTCCGAAAACGAAATAGTCGTATTGACTTTTCTTATTTTTAATGCACAATGGAAAAATTAACGCCACCTTATGAGCAGGTAATAATAGGGGGCGATTTCAATTCGAACCTTCTCTGTGATTCAAGTTTAAGTGAAAATATGAAATTTCGCGGCCTTAGTCCAACTAAAATGTGAACATATCAGCACACTTGTAATCAACTACTTGTGTTTACTCTTTATTTCTAGCGGGTCCGATATTTTGATATATAATCAACTATCAATATCATGTTTTTCCAAACATTACATCACTTTTTTGATACATATAAATGTATAATATACCAATTCATACTTCTTATAGCACAGTAAGCCTTGTAGCCTACAGGAGTAGGAGATGGGCTAGGCCCCCGGGAGATTCTGCTCGTAGACCATTCCGGCAAGTCAAGATGTGAGTTGAGCTGCCCACACCTTGGTTGAAAAGTTCTGTCTGTGGTGTAAAACTATAATGGGGAATTAGTTGCCTTGATAAATTTGGTACATGCCAATTTTGGGAGCTAATAACCACCGAAGTGCTGTTGTCTTGCAACAGATATCTGTAATATAAGGAAGCAGTATGGATGTTTAGGTGGCTAAGTTGGTTAAGGGCTGATGGGCTCCGGTCTATCAACTAATTAAGCCATTTATTCCATTGATTGTCTGTTAAATTACATGCAGGTGTGATAAGAAATTCTGAGCTCTTCAGCAAGTTGTTCGTTCATATGACTATAAACATATGACCGAAGCTAGTGAATCGTGAATAATTCAACCCGAGTAGTTGGTTCAGCAATACTCGTAGATAAGTCCGTCAAGGTAGGTCCTGATGTAAATCGGTGACACATTCATACTGCGAAAGTCCTTCCAGTAGGACGATTAGGGTGACCATAAGAAAACCTCCTCCTGGTGGAGGAAGAGAACAGCTATTTTGACAATATACTTTTACGAGTACCATTGGCATGTGCTGTTGAACGCTTCTTCCGTTCACACAGATTCGGCAAAAAAGATTTAATAAATAAATAGCCAATCAAACAGGTATAGTATCTATAGTTTTTATTGAAACACCCTGTATTTGCTTACAGAATTTATGCAACAACAAGAAAATAAAATTCCTAACTCCCTCTTCAAAGTTGTAACGTTAAGCGAATACTCCACATTATCTTTTACAAAACGCCCACATGATCTCATGCCATTTTAAGGCTGATGTAGTTAATTTAACGCATCGAATAACAAACATGTATAAATTCATGCAAATAAATATGTAATGACGTATAAATGTACATACATATTTTTACTCATACTGCATACAAAGAACCATACACATGTTCGTTGCCATTTACAGTTTATTAAATGCAAACACAAGCACTTGTGGTTTATCTTGTGCATTGAATCGCAAATCAGTGATCTCTGAGACCAAATTAAGTGTATTTAACACTTGTCAATTGGTGTTTGTGCACGGCACAAACCCCCTTCCCCTTCCCCCTCCCCAAATTAAATATAAAATTAAAATAGACACATTATTAGGCATATTTGCACAAACACTGGCTGGCTGACTTGAGTTCGTTTTGTTTTTTGTATTTTAATTTCTTAATTAATTAATAAATATTGCAGTGCAGTCAGTCAGTCAAATGGGCAGTCATTCAGACAGCCAGTTATTTAAATCAGCCATCCCAACCTAGTTATTTCTTACTGCTGGTGTTGTTGTTTTGTGTTGGGTTAATTGATTAGTTACAACTATTAATGATCAAGTGGTCTGGTGAACACATCTATCCCTCGATAAGTGGGCCTTGCTGCTTGAGCATAAAGTAGGACAAAATATTTAGTAATTTTTGTTTCTAATTATGAGTAGTGGAAGAAAAAAAAGAAAATAATAATAAAAAAATTATAAGTAGCTTGTTTTCTATAAAGAAATGATAGAGACGTGTATAAATGAAAAAGCTTGTTTTTTGTGTTTTGACAGATATTATTAGTCTGTGGTCAGACAGAACGATTTTAATTGCCGAACTTTTTAGCAATTTTCTTTTGGAATTGCTTTCTTGTCCACACACAAAAACTTTTTTCGGCAATTCTTGAGCAATTCTCTACCTTTTGCTTTATGCAATTTACATTGTACATGCACATACACATACACACATGAGAGAAAAGTAAGGAATTGCTGAGCAATTCTCTACCTTTTGCTTTATGCAATTTACATTGTACATGCACATACACATACACACATGAGAGAAAAGTAAGGAATTGCTGAGAATTGCCGAGTACCGGCAATTCTTTTTCCCTTGTTATTCCCCTCACCGAAAGCTTCTATAAAGTCAAGAATTGCCCAACTAAAGTTGCTGTGTGTGACCATACACTTAGAGCATTTTTCTTTTTAAATTCTCAACAATTTATTTAGATTGTTGGGATATAAAATTGAATGTTTGAGAATATCTTTCAAAAATTTCCAAAGTCTACTGATAGTTAGGGCAGTTCCTATGAAATGTCGACATATAGATAGCTGGGAAACATAAACAACAAGCTATTTATAATTTTTTTTATTGGTATAAATGTTAGAAGCTAGAATAGCGAATAAAAAAACTCAATTGCTTGAAAATAATAATAATAAAAAAATGGTATCTAATTTGATTAATTTGTTATATAACGGTTATTTGTAAAAATACTTTTTCGTATTATTGACAATATTTTGTTGTAATTTTGGTTTATTTTAATTTGTTCTTAAATATAGCCTTTCATTGAAATTTCTTCTAAAAACTTTTTTTAGTCTTATCTCGACTTAAGATGTTATAATATAATGTCACAGATATATATCCTACTCACACTATACTGTTGTGTCTCAATTGCAGAATACAGATAAGAAAATCGTTAAAAAAATATTATTGAAAATCACTGCATTTTTGGACTGCTTCTCATACACGAGTAGCTCTTCTGCCAAAGACTTATTTACTTCCCAAAAGTAGCGAATACGATTTTGCTTCCAGCGTTTTTGCCTGAAATTCAAGGCTTTATTATAGAATTATATAAAATTTATGACTCAAAGTGTTGTCCATTGCTGGCGACTACTTTTTCCCATATTTCAGACAATGTACGAGTCCCGCCTTGAACAAACTGGTCATCCTTTGAATCGATCCAATTTTTCACTTCTCCATAAGACCGGAATTGCTCTTCAGCCAGGCCGTGCGCCATTGATCGAAACAAGTGATAGTCGCAGGGAGCAAAGTCTGAAGAATATGGCGGGTGGGTTAGGACTTCTCATTTCAACGTTTCTATTAACGTATGTCTTGACCTCTTTCGTAACATGCGGTCGGTCAATGTTATGCTGTAAAATCCCTTTATCATATCTTTCGTTGTATTGCGGCTTGTCTGTCTGTCTTTCAATGCTCGTCTCAAACGCATTACTTACGTTGGATAACGATCGCCGGTGATTATTTCAGTCGCTCCTAATTACTCATAATATAACACGCTGAGCTGGTCCCCCTAAATGCTGAGCATGAGCTTGGAACCGTGAATATTCGGTCGTGGTAGCATGGCCCGAATATCCCCATGATTTTCTGCGATTGGGATTATGGTAATAAACCTATTTTTCTTCTCCAGTCATAATGCAATGCATAGATCTCTTGAGTCTTTGCCTTACGAGCAAACAAACGCCGTTCAACATCTCTCGACCTCAGTTCTTACGGCACTCAATTTACTTGTTTCTGAATCACTCCCAAGGTCGTTCAGTTCCAATGAGCCTGCCAATTATTGTTGGCCTTGACACGAGTCCTACTCAAGTAATGCCTCCAATTCGATATTCGAAAAATAGACATTTTCTGAAAACCGGTTATAGCTAGTTGTCCCCCAGCTTTAGTGTTTATTTTTTCCTGTCTTCAATTATTTTTTCTTGTCTTCTTTGATCAAGAGCTATTGATTGCGACAATTATTGCTATAATTAAAAATAAAAATATTTCTTAGCTATAGCCAAGATTGAACTTGAGCCAGACGAATGATACCATTATACATAATATTAGAAAAACCGGTTACAGGAAAGTAAAAACCGGTCGAATATTAACCATTCGACCTTCCTAATCATAAGCAATGCAAATTCAAACATTTAGGATAATAATTTGAAATTAAGATCTTGGGAATCCAAATAAAATATATATTTTATATATTTATATAAAATATATATTTTATATATTTATATAAAATATATAAATATATAAAATACATTTTTTACGCATTAAAAATACGATTTTTTTTTGCCTAGATTATATAACGCATTTTGTCCTATCAAAAATTTCATGTTAGTTTTATTAAACAAACATCAATAGTAGTTTTTATATAATCAACAAAGTATGTTCGGAAAAGCTTTCGATGTAAAAAACGGGTTGTTTGAAAAAATTAAGATTTTTCTTTAGATCAGCAAATATTTTTATTGAATTTGTCTAAAAGTAAATTTTATAACAGTCTTTTCAATAACAAATTTAAAAAGTAAAGGTACGTACACACGGTTTTCAGATCTTACAATATTGTCAGTAAAATTATCTGAAAATGTATTACAATCGTGTGAACTGCCAATTTTTCAATAACGAAATTCGTTGAATCAATTAATAAACTGTTTGAACGCGGACCTGTGCGAAGGAATTCGCTGATTCAAACTAAAGTTTAGTAAAAATAATTATTGATCGAAAACAACTATTTTTTTTAACAACAACAAAATACGATATCCAAGTTTACTTTTTTGATATTTATTTTTATTGTTATTTTGATATTTATATATATTATTATATTTATTATTTTTTCAGACAAAAATTTTGTTGATTTTATTTTTACTATAATTTTTTCTGTGTTACAACGTTGTCAGAAAAACCATTGTCAATCAATTGTAAGACGACAATGTTGTCAGGCATCTGACAATCGTGAGAACATCGGCATTGCCAGATAATTGGCTGGTATTGTAAGCGCAGTTTTAATTGTCAGATGTATAAAATTAATGCATCTGACAATGGCATCATTGTCAGAAAAAAGTTTGATGGGCAACACTGCCAAACAGATGGTTGTTGATATACATAAGTAGAAATACCTTACAACATGACTGGCAATTTTTTTTACCTAACAATCGTACAACCGTGTGAACTGACAATTTTTGTTGTCAGATGGATTATTTGTCAGACCATAGTCTGACAATGAAATTGTAAGATTTTCTTACGATCATCTGAACGCACAATTTACTTCTGCGGGACAATTTTTCATTGTCACTACATTATCAGCATGTCGCCAGATCTTACAATATTATAACATCTGACAACCGTGTGTATATAGCTTGAGGCTTACATAAAATCGAACATGATTAAAATTAAAAACCAATGAAAACTTATGTCGCGTCGGGCTAAAAGTAATTTTATAAGAAAAAAATTGTTTTTTTTTTGGTAAAAGAGCAAATTTAATTTTAAGTTTTTTTTTTTTTTTTTAAGAATTATGTACATATACCTTATAAAAAGGGGTTTTTATATCTAACAAAGATAGTTTGAAGTTTTTTAGAGTAACTTAATCATATCGAGTGATTTGTAAAACGAGGGTTAGATGTAAATATGTGTTTTTCTTATTTTCTACAAAGAATTTCTGCTTGTCATAAATACATATTAATGGCACTTCTTGAACTCTCATAGCAATTTGTATTAATTAATTTGAAATTAATTTTATTAATATTTTAATTTGACTTCATAAAAACAAGCCGCTATTTTTTGGCTCTTTATTTGTTTAATAGTTCAAACTGTTTGGCGTGGGGTGTAGAAACCATTATTTGCATTCGTTTAATTGATAGAGAAAGAAACGAAAATTCTACTACATCAGCGGAAATAATGAAAAGATACAAACAGACATTTTGTTAAGAAATTCTGGTATTCGACTTTTTCAAACGTCAGAAAATTTATTTTACTCTCTCTGATCTGCATATATTACACTGCACTACAGCATATCCGACGATTGCGTTATGTTACATGTTATAAGCACAATTTTTCCGTGCTTGAAATTTCTGTACATACCAACTTTTGCTAAAAAATATATGACAACGATTTTTTTGTAGTAAAGTAATATAAATTTAGATGTAATTTAAATATATTTAATACTTATAATAAAAAAAAACCTTCTCTTATATGTTTTTCATGCGAAAGCTGAAGGCAAGGATATAGTTTAAGAAACTAAACAACACGATTCGATATCGAACAAAAAAGTAAGAAATAATTTTAAGAATAAGCTTAAACAATAGTTAAGGAAAAATACTAGTATTATTGTGAATTAAGCGTAGGGTTCTCGGTATACGAAAAATATGACACAAAGTGGCCCAAACTTAATTCACAATAATACTAATATTTTTCACTCACTATGGTTTAAACTTGTTCTTAAATTATTTCTTATTATTTTGTTCGATATCGAATCGTTTTTTACAGTTTTTTCAACTTTTTAGCTCAGTATCCTTTAAAAGCTTGTGTTTTAGTTTTTTAAAACTATATTTATTGAAAGACTTCTACGACGTTATAATCCTGTGCCTTGCTGTAATTAAAAATTATTATTTTTCCAATTAATCACCAGATAATTACCCAGTATGACCGTTAACAGTTCAGATACACGTTCTGAACCCGTCACTACACATGTTATGAGTTTTTTGGAATTCCCAAAATTGGACTTGGGAATCCCTAAAATCCAACCAACATTGCAACTTCAATTTTCCCAATAAAGCGGATGACCGTTAAATGTTCAGATACACTTTCCCTGCCAAGAACACGCATTAAATATGAGAACCCTGTTCCGAACCGGTTTTGAGTTTTTTGTACATTCCAAAATCGGGAATCTCCAAAATTTTCACACATCTCCGGAACCTATACGGTTATTTCAATTTTCGCCATAAAGCGAATAAGCGTTAATAGTTGAGATACACTTTCCGCACCGAATATGCAAAATCGAACTGGTTATCCAAGCGGTTCTGAATTTTTTGATAATTCCCAAAATTGGCCTTCGGAGTCTCCAAAATCCCCCATTTCCCCGGAAGCATTTCGGCAACTTAAATTTTTGCATTAAAGCAGCAGCACTATATATACAATTTTATATACCTACATATGTAATAATCACTCAGATAGCGTGAGTTTCGAGAGTTGCAAGCATACAAACAAACATACAAGTAATATCGGGTGGTTAAATTTTAAGGGCCGGAGTTGGATGTGAACCACACCTAAACGTCAAGTTTTTTGTGGATTTCATTTGACATTTTTCAATTTCAGTTTAATTCAATTTAAACCAATAAAAAATACACAATCGTGCAATGCGTTAAAGTTATTTAGGCTTGTTATGAAATTGAGCGTTCAAATCAAAATGCATATTGTGTACTTTGTGGATTTTTCGGTCAATTTACAGCCTGTTCACCGATATCGAATGAAAATGTATGCGAAAGGAAGCTAGTCACTCACATTGGAATCAATTGGTGTTTGTCTATGTCACTATTATTCGTTCTAATTGAATTTTGGCACATCGTTCGCCTAGAATAAAGTTAGACGAACCCAAAACATTTTTCTTTCGCTCTAGAATGCGAATAAACTTATCTTTTCGACATCGGCGAACTGGCTGTTAATCATCCAAATGTGCGTATACTTTGCAGAACAAAGAAAGAAAATATAGATATTGTTTTAGACATTTCTTTAAATCCTCTCGAAATTTTTCTCACACCCTCTCTGGGGGCTTTTATTATTACTTTAAATGTAGGAAAGTTTATATGTTATACCCTCTATTTCTATTCCCAGTTTCTTCTTTCTTGCTTTTTCGAGATTTTGGTACAATGCGTTGCTACAGAGATGATGTTTATCTCGCAAGAGCACAAAATTTTTTATTGTAATTTATCTGAAACAATGTTCTTGTATTTTAATTGTGCTGTAGAGAAATACATATATAGGAAAACTTTTTCACATGGCGGAATTGAAACCACAATGCATCTTTACTTTGACCTATGATCATAGAATCAACTACTGCAATATATGAAAACATTCTTTTAATAGTTTTGTTAATATTGTTATGGCATCCACTGTTGGATTCTCATAAGTATGTAGGCATGATATTGCAACTTGTATTTGACTTGACTGACATTAGTCTGGTAAATGAAAACTGCAAAAAAGTGATAAATTTGCAAAGAGAATGACATTCATAAATTAAGTACAATGCTAATTAGTGTGTTTGTTGTTAAGAAAAAAAAAAAGAACAAAAGAAAATTTATAATTTATACGTGAGTTGTGTAACAGTTTAGCAGACTAATAAGTTTGTAGGAGGTTTGTTTTATTTAAATATTTATTAACAATTAAAAGCAGACTTAGAATAAAATATGATATTAATGCTTTCAGATAGAAAAAAAGTAGAACATACAGTTTCACCTGGTAAAATAAATTCTCCTTTGGGTTATTATTTCCCGGGACCGGATTACGCAAACATGAATTTTACTCGTATACCAGTAAACATTGAAAGTAAAATTCACCGACAGACATAGTGTTCACTTTTCATTAAAAAGCAATTCTGTACAAATCAAAGATTTTTTTTTTTTTTTTTTTTTTTTTTTTGTGAAAAAAAAAAAAACGTTTATTCAAGAAGTTTTTTCATAAGTTGACTAACTGCTTATAAAATAATAATAGTTGCAAAATATTTCAAGAGCTTAAGACAAAAGCAACTATTTGTGACTAGCATTGTTTACTTAGGCGCACAAAACAAGGGTTTGGGTAGGAAGGCCTCTAAGCACATAACATTAAAGCACACATTATTTTTGGCAGGGAATGATAGGTAGAAATTTTGTCTTAGACTACTCGTAAATGGATGTAATCTGAAAAATAATATGTCCTGATGTAAAATTATTTGGAAAGAAACACAGAAAAAAATTGTTTTCGTGTTCAATAACAAAATTCGTTGAATCAATTAATATATTGTTTGAATACGGACCTGTAAAGGAATTCGTGGATTCAAACAAAAGTTTGGTAAAAATAATTATTGATCGAAAACAACAATATTTTTTCCAAGGTTATTTTTTTTTTTTATATTTTTTCAGACAAAAATTTTGTTGATTTTATTTTTACTATAATTTTTTCTGTGAAGAAGAAGTAGCGTACTACGAAACAGCTTGTTATCCCTCAGCTAAAGATTTGATTATTATTTTTCTTGTCTTCTTCAATCAAAAATTATTGTTCACAGCAATTTTGTATTGTAAAAAATCCTTCTTAAAAAAAATCTTAAGAAGGGAAAAAATCTTGAACTAAAATCCGATATACAAATATACAGAATAAAAATCTAATTTAAAAAAGAAGAATTTTCTTTGGAAAAATAATCTTCCTAAATGAAATAGGGCTATTGGAATATAAAAGAGTTTGGTGATTCTTTTAGGTATATATATATTTTGTTGCTGAGCTGAATTGTCAAACCTATTTTGTCTAAAGGAAATTCAAATTTTTGTAATACGTTTCTAGATTATTTTCAACCTTATTTGACAAAATACCAAAACTAACCACAGATTTTCGAGTGAAAAAATTATTCTTTAAGTAATCACAGTATCTGTGAAAATTATTCCTTCTCAGCACTGCGGGCACAAAAATCTAATGTGAACACTGAAATTATTGCGATTGCCAAAAAAATATATATTTTTGCAATGCTTCCGGAAAATGTAAGTATACAGTTCCGGAAAGCAAGAATATTAAAATAACGTTGCATGATAGTGAAATACAATTTAAGGACCTTGGAGTTTACTTTAACAAGCTGATGAAGTTTAATAGTAAAGTGCTATGGAACAATAGATAAGGCATATCGGGTCAAAGGTGAATTTGGTAAATTATTTAATAGAAAATTATTGCCAGAAAAGACAAAGTTGCTTTTGCGCAAAGTCAGCATACTATCGGGTGCTTAAATTTCAAGGGCCGATGTTGAATGTGAACCACTCCTAAACGCCAAGTTTTTTTTCGAATTTTATTTGACATTTCTCTATTTCAGACTTACTCAATTTGAACCATGGAGATATATACAATCCAACAACGTGTTAAAGTTATCCAGACTTATTATGAAAATGATGATCAATTTTCGAAGAAAATCATCTTCAGTGATGAGGCACATTTTCACCTCAGTGGATTCGTCAATAAACAGGATTGCCGCAAGAGTAACTGTCGAAAAACCAATGCACCCACAAAGAGTGACTGTTTGGTGCGGTTTATGTGCTGGCGGCATCATCGGGCCGTATTTTTTTCCAAAATGAGGCCGGTAAGGCAGTTACTGTGAATGGTGTTCGCTATCGTGAGATGATAACGAACTTTTTATGGCCCGAATTGGAAGATATGGATGTAGAAGATATGTGGTTTCAGCAGGACGGTGCCACTTGCCACACAGCTAACGAAACAATTGCTCTTTTGCGCAACAAATTCAATGGCCGTGTTATCTCACGTAATGGCGATATCAATTGGCCGCCAAGATCATGTGATTTGACGCCGTTGGACTTTTTTCTTTGGGGTTATTCGAAAGAAAAGGTGTACGTCGATAAGCCAGCAACAATTCAACAGCTAAAGCATGAGATAATTCGGCACATTAACGGCATAGAACCTCCATTATGCCTCAGGGTCATCGAAAATTTGGACCATCGGATGGAGGTATGCCGCCGTGGTCGTGGCGCCCATTTGGCCGATATTTTGTTCCATACATAATTGAATAATACCAATATATCATAATAAAATAAAATTACAATAATTTCCTAAATAGTTTGCGTTTTATTCAAAATCAACATCGGCCCTTAAAATTTAACCACCCTTTACAAGATCCTCTCTAAGTATTTCCGATGTAGTTCAGTATTTCCAAAACTCTTATAAGGAAAATGGAGATTTTGAAAAGAATAATAGATACATGGTATTTTTTAAGCTTTAATGTGATCATAGATGCCAGATAAATCTTAAATCAGATTTATCGCCAAATTTGCCGGAAAAAATCGTAAAAATCGTCAATATGATTCTCGCAAATCGTCAAAAAAAATCTTAAATCAGATTTATCGCCAATTTGCCGGAAAAAATCGTAAAAATCGTCGATATGATTCTCGCAAATCGTCAAAAAATCGTCAGCTAGTACAATAATTGGTTTTTGCATTAAATATATATTTCAATACGTTAAAATATAGCAAAACAATCCATGGTAGGTTTTAATAAAAAACTACTAATTTTTTGTACATAAGGCATTTATTTTTTATATTTTTATAAATATAGATTTTTATTAATAAAATTAGTTTTCAAATTTCCTTTCATATACTGTATTTAATAAACACTTTTATTAAATAATACATGGCTAAGTCAAAACAACCATAGTTGCTAAGTCTTAAGTGTTTTTTAGTAGAAATATAACATTTCTTCTGGAAATAGTTTCTTCAACTAATTTCTCAGTTTGGTTTTTTTAAGCTTCATTTCCGAGATGCAAACTCTCACATATCCTAACTAATATTTTTCCTATAAACTTACCCATAAAAAGAAAAATGACCAAAGAATCAGTTTTGATAACTGATTTCAAAAATCTAGCATTGTCATAACTGTATCGTAAAACAAATTTTCCAAGATTAATAGGCTACGTTGCTTTAATTCGTCTTTCGAAATCTACTATGAAATATGAACCCTTTTTGATTATATCAGAAAAATGGGCACTTTCTTCTTTTATAATACTGTAAGGATAATTAAAAGTTAAGGTTTTTGAATTTATCTTCATATTTAACTATACGCTGTAAAACATGCAAACATAGTATTTTAAATTCATAGTTTTTTTAATTCATCTCTAACCTATAATATAATAAATATCACGTATCATTTAAATTTGACATATATATTTATGTACAGATTTATTTTACTATATTTTTTTTCTTTCTCTCAATATTATTTTCATTTCTTACATAAATTAACTAAAAATGAAGTATGTATGTAGTTGTAAATGTGATCTACACAAATCGTCAAGAACTGGCCTTAAACAGCGTTGTCAACTTTGAAATTTCAAAACGCATCAAAATGGGGAAACAAGCGCGTTTTTTCAACGAAAAAGCACCGAATTTTGAATTTTTTCCTTTCATTTTCAAAAACCTATTTTGTATTATAAAATTACATTTTTATATTAAAAACACGATAATGAAACAGCCTTTTAAACGACTACCTATTATACAATCAAACTGGGTCTGATATCACTGCCTGATAGCATGCAATCAAATTCATTCAACAGCTATAATTCGTGTTTGTCAAACTTGGCCTTTAGTACGACTCTGTTAGTTTTATTAAGGTAATGTTACCTTTACAATAGTTATAATGATATTTTATCGCATTTATTATTAAGCAATATCATTTAATTATATTTGCTGTCAACCGAAATCATCTGATACTTTTATTGCCTATTATCAGGGACACAAAAATGCAGTTGTCTCCCGTCTTCAAAATTATATTGCAGAGCATACAACCATTACTGTCGAAAGAATTTACAATTATCGGATCACTAAAAGTTACAGAATCGCTCTATAAGTCTTGAAACTTTGAACCATTGGCAATTCTACCAAACACAGTGTACATTTCACATGTGTTTTCATAAGCGGTGTCTGTAAAAAAGTTTATTGAAATAAACGAAAATTTGCCAGAATTATAATATACAAAAGATGAAGTTTACCATAATCAATATTTAATGCAAAAGTTTCGCAAAAACTTTATAATTTATTTAATAATTTGGTCATTTCCCAATTACCAAAACCGTGGCAAAATCAGAGACTGCATTTATCGCAATATTTAACAAACTTGGCTTGACCGATTAATAGCAAAACACGCCCTAAAAGCAGTAACTTTTATAAAACGACGGTGTGTATAATATATAACAGCAAGATTGTCTTACTTTGTGCATATAACACGGTAAGCAAAATGACACGTAAAAATTTTGGGCACCTGATTATAAACTTTTTTTACATTGAAATAAAAAGTTGAGTTGAATTTGATTTTGTGCCACCGAAATTTAAAAAACGCATCGAAAATATAATAAAAGCGCACTCCGCACCGACTAAAGAGTTTTTCCGACAAATAATTTTAAAAAGCACCAAAAACGGTGCGAAATGAGTTGACAACGTTGGCCTTAAACCGTCAAGGTACTATTTTGAGCACACAAAATCGTCAAAATGACGATAAATCATTAAAAAAGGCAACTATGCAGCCTGTGATGTTAAATTTCTGTTTTGGGTTTTTGCCTGTATGCCGCCTTAAAATTTTTCCAACCTGACTCACCCTGTGTAAAATGAATTCCACAGCCACACCAACACCATAAAAGCATTGCCTACTTTTTGGCTGTAATAAAACTAAATTTAATATTTTTGTTTATTTTCAGATCACGCAACTACCGGCCGGGTATAATGCGTAAAGTACGAAGACGCGCCGTGTTCAAGAATGGCGATTGCAATGTCCTGCAAAAGAATCTGACCAAGCGGCGTTTGCGTTTCCTGCAAGACATGTACACTACGCTGGTCGATACTCAATGGCGTTGGACTCTTTTGGCATTTGCTCTCTCATTTATATTGTCTTGGCTTTTCTTTGCGGTTTTATGGTGGCTGATCATGTTCACTCATGGCGATTTAGATGAATTGCATCTGCCACACAATCAGGGTTTGTTATGATTCTATACAAATACTAAAACACTTCTAAGCAAGAACATTTTTTCTCGCGTTTCGTTTTCTAGAGGAAAGTGGCTGGCAGCCATGTGTCTCCGCCATAAATGGTTTTACTTCGTGTTTTCTGTTTTCCATTGAAACTCAGCACACTATTGGTTATGGTGTGCGTACCACGTCAGAAGAATGTCCAGAAGCTATTTTCATGATGTGTTTCCAGTCCATTTATGGTGTCATGTCATCGGCCTTTATGGCTGGCATTGTTTTTGCCAAAATGACACGAGCCAAACAGCGTGCCCAGACTCTACTATTCTCGAAAAATGCCGTCATCTGCCAGCGTGATGGTTGCTTGAGTCTGATGTTTCGAGTGGGTGATATGCGTAAATCGCATATAATTGGTGCCAGTGTCAGAGCCCAGCTGATACGTACGCGCACCACCAAAGAAGGCGAAGTGATGACTCAACATTTCACCGACTTGGAAATCGGTGCTGATGAATGTGGTTCAGATATTTTCTTTATTTGGCCCATGATCATTGAGCATAAAATCGATGAAAACTCACCGCTCTATAATATATCAGCCACCGATTTACTACATGACAAATTTGAAATTGTTGTCATACTGGAGGGAACTGTTGAGTCTACCGGCCAATCGACGCAGGCTCGTTCAAGTTATGTGAACACGGAAATTTTATGGGGTCATCGTTTCGATCCGGTTGTAATCTACAACAAAGATCGTCAGGCGTATGAAATCGACTATGCACGTTTTAATGAGACAACGCAAGTGGATACGCCACTTTGCAGTGCGCGAGATTTGAATGAGATTTACAAGATTCAAGAAGGCTTCACAACACCAGGTAAGTTTTTGTGTCATCGTGAGGGGGTTATTGGGTTTTGTTAATTCATTATGTGTAATTGCTTACATTTCTCATTATTTAAGCTAAAAAGATCAAGGCGATGTCTAGGAACCTTAAGTTAATAACAAGACAATTTTTATCCACTTTGAGGCGTACACTATTTGAAATTATATTTATAGAATGTTTAATATAAAAACAATGGTAGGTTTTGTAAAAAGATTCTGGCCCACGATAAGTGCAGTTTAGCATTTCCTTTTATGTGCTCCATACGGTTCTAGATGGCAGAGTGATGATTGCTCGTACTGATATATTTTAGTGAACAGTACAACAATTGTTGTGGGTGTGGGATAACAATTGAATAAACGCCAGGTTGGTTGCATCTCCCCGTACCTGAGATTCGGGTTGGTATGAAAAATGGGTTCGGATATTGCAGTAATTTCATTGAGTTCGGTTAGTTATGCTAACTAACTAGCTGCTATCTTTCCCTTATGGGAATTTACACACAGAAAAACTTAGCAGCTAGTTAGTTAGTACAAGTTTTTTATTATACATAAGGCCGTAAGACTTCTTGTCATATACCAACGATTTGACATAGTTCCAATGAAATAAGTCTTGCTACGTTACATCACAGGAATGGGGTGGCCAATTGACTCGTCCGTTTCTGGAGATAACATGCTCACCAAACTTACTCTTCTTTAAATGAATTGTTACGTGTGCTGTGTGGCTTGTGGTAACATTATACTGAAACCACATGTCGTCCAAGTCATTGTTTTCCAATTCGTGCCAAAAATAATCAGTAATTATGGCACGGTAACGATCACCATTCACAGTAACGTGACGACCGTTATTGTCGACGATCATATACGGTCCAATGATGCCGCCGGCACGTAAACCGCACCAAATAGTTATTTTTTGTTTTTTTTTTTTTGGATAAAGTAGTGATTCATGAAGCACATGTGAATTTTAATCAGACCAATTATGCATATTTTGCATTGAGCCAAAAATGAGTTTCGGCACAAAAGATGATTTTGCAATGAAATTCATCATCTTCGTACATCTTTTTCAATTCTTGAGTCAGTTTGCTTTTGTATGGGTGTTAACCAAGATCTTTACGCAAAATTTGCCATAAAGTAATCTTGCCCAATTCTTGAGAACACACAGACCGACTGATTTGGGTCGTTTGCTACGGACGCCTGAACGGCAGTGATATTTTCATCACCTCGTCATGTACCCTCCTAACTAGGGCATTCTGTTTTTCGTGTAAAGAGAAGAAGGAGTTCCTCGTTTGTTGTAGCAAATAAAACTCTAGGAAGCCGCATGACTTATGTTGTGTTGGCATCCGGAACCCTTACCTAGGGTATAAATTGTCAGAACGGAGATCAGCATGGCCTCCGGGTGGTTCTGCTTGCAGTTCAATTCAGGCTGATCTTGGTTGAGGTGCCTACCTTGGCTAGAACGATCTGGCTGGTGGTTTAAACTTAAAACGCAGGAAGAGGAAGTTAATATCCCTGATAATTGCTTGGTGTGTGGCTTTTTTCTGGGACTAATAACTTTCCGACGATCCAGGAACCAGTGGTGGGGGTTGACGAGTGAGTTGGCTGAAAGGCTGAAGCTCTTAGTGAGCTTCGGCCTGCCAACTTATTAAGCTTTGTCTTCCATTGAGTGCTGGGCAAGTGCATACAAATTGGAGTTAACACTCTTAAAGCTGCAGACATCGACTCCATATTTCAGTAGTACATTTTTGTAATTTGCATACGTTGTTCGTGTCTTGAGTTTACTGAAAAAAGGACAGTAACAGTTAAATGATTAGTGAAATAGTGTGTTCACAAATTAAATTCAAAGTTATCCAGCATCTATTGGAAAGACCTTTACTACCAATGTTAAGTTCAAACTACAATTTGGGTATGATGAGAATACGGAGTTTTCTGAAATAGGTTGAAAAAATGAAGATTGATTGAAGTCAAGTTTGCTGAATATATTTTGCTTTTATACGGTAAGATTCGGCTTACTCTACATAAATTTTTGATAGATCTATATAAACACTTGTATCGCTATGGAAACATGTATTAAGCGGAAGTGAATACAGCAACAACAGCAAAAATTTTGTGATTGATTTAACCGCTGCAAGTTCATGCCTGTTGTAACGATTGGTTTCAGTATCGACCACATGGCAAAAGTCAAGAATCTAGAGGTTATTTAAGAAGATTTTTTTTTGTCTTAACGAGTTGTAATTGTATTAGTTTACAGTTTTTTTTAGGTATTTATTTGTTAACCACGCGGCACGAGGGCATAAGTCGTTATAGTTAGTCATCGCAGCTGCAAATTGCTGTTAATACCATTGCGGGCATAAGGTGTTTGTTACTCCGCCCATGCTGGGCATCCTATATTTCCTACCCTATAGTTAAGTAAATAAATATTCATCAATCCACTTTGCATCTATTAAATTTGACAGTCTAATGTGCAATATGGTTGGAAGGAATTATTGGACCCCACTGCTTTGAAAATGAATGGGGAGTGATTTCGAGATATGATTGAAAACTTTTTAATGCCACAACTGCATGAGTTGGGCTTGATTAACATGTGGTCACAAAACACGGTGCCATCTCGCATACAGCCAGGATTGTAATGGAATTACTGCGAGTAGTATACCTTCCCGGCGGACTTTCGTATTAAAATTAATTAGAAATCCAACTCTTTGATTTTGAATATATTTATTTTGCTAGAAAATTATGTTGTTTGCCATTTTTCAATTAAATTATGACAATAAAATTTGAAAAAGTTTACACACAATATTCCTTTTATAACTTGGCAATAGAAACCGACAGAGAGACAGACAGACAGAAAAACGGCCACTAATATCATTTTATGGTTGTTGCTTTAACTACTAATCAAATTGGGTGTTTATTTCTGTTTATCATTTTTATTATATATACATACATACATATATATTTTTTTATTATTATTTCAACAGAAACCACATTTACCATGCGTCAAATGTCCCTCAATGCTCCATCTGAACAGGCATCATAAAACTAAAAGAAAAACTTTGTTTGACCAAAAGCAATAAATTTTAATCAACGAAACTCTACATATCCAAAACTAATACAAACTCCATTAAAACACAATAATAAACAAATATAAATTGGTTTAACTAAATTTAATTTGAAATTAAATCATAAATCAGAAAACTAAATTTAACAAAAAGGAAATCATGTTGCGAGCAACCGACAAATAACAAACAAAATAAAATCTTTTATAAACAAAATACCATAATTTTAATTCAGAAACAAGTAACTCACTTTTAATATGATCATGTATTGTTTAACTTTTTTTTTTTTTTATTGTTTAATAATGTACACAATAAATTGTATTTGTATAAAGTATTTTAGTAAACATTCATATGTAATCGTATTGAACTTGTATGTCTGTGTTTTATAAATAAATAATAAAAAAAATTTTTATGTTTTCATATAAAATAAAAACTAAATTACTTGTATTTACTTAAACATTTAGTGTTTGTGGGGTAGTTTATTTATTTTTCATCATATATACACTTTATTTAATTACTGGGTGTGAGAAAAAGTTATTTCGTAGTAAGTATAATGTACAAAATATATGATATAAAGAAATTTATATTTAGTTGAATGCAAAAATATAAATAAAAACTCCTTTTTTAAGTTGTTTGAGAAAAGTATCTAAAACAGCAAGATTTTCCGCAGTTTATTGTTTACCTTCTTTAGACAAATTTACAGTCTTTTTGTGAATTAAACAGGCATGTTGTGAGAAACGCAAATCGCTTAAATATAGCGTTTTCGATTTAAACATGCCAAATAGGTGTTCTGAGAAACGTATAATGCAAGAAGTAGGTTTTGCGATTTGAACTCGCCAAGTAGGTGTTCTGGAAAACGCATATCGCTTCAAATAGGCGATTTCAACTCGCATGTGTTAACCACGCGGCAGGAACTGACTGAATTTGCTAAAACTAAACTTGCAAAAGGCAACTAAATTATTCACAATTAAAATTTCATATGTTTTCTTTTTATTTCAGTAAAAAGTTGCAAGAATTCTACACATTTTTAATTAAAAAACTAACAACCTGTTCGACGATATCGAATGAAAATGTATGCAAAAGAAAGCTAGTCACTCACATTCGAATCAATTTGGGTTTGTCTATGTCACTTTTGTTCGTTCGCATGAACTTATGTATTTATATAGAATTTTGACACATCTTTCGCATAGAATAAAGTTAACAAAAAAAAAAAACCCAAATCAATTTTCTTTCGTCTAGAGTGCGAATGAACTTATCCTTTCGACATTGGCGAACTGGCTGTAAATTAAATAATTTTTTTATTTTTTTTTTTTTTTGGTTTGTACATTTGTACAACGGGTTATAGTTCAGGTTTTTTTCTTTCTTAAGTTTTTTTTCCTTAAGAAGGAAAAATGTAGATCATGATACGTCATGTCCCGAGTTCAAATCCCAGTGGGTGCTGATGAGTAGTGAAGCGACTACGAAACAGCTAGTTGTCCCCCAGCTAAAGATTTGATTATTATTTTTCTTGTCTTCTTCAATCAAAATGATTGATCATAGCAGATTTGTATTGTAAAAAATCCTTCTTAAGGAAAAAAAAAGTTAAGAAAGAAAAAAGCCTGAACTATAACCCGTTGTACAAATGTGCAAACCAAAAATTTAATTTAAAAAATTATAAAAGTTCATCAAAAATTCAATAAATTTTTTTATTTGTTGTGAATTTCTTTTTTTCATTTCATATATGTAAGTACCACATACATATATACATATGTAAAACACATGATGTACTTTTTCGGAAAAACTCCGAAGCGCCAGTAAAATGCGCGTTTCTTAGAATACCTAAAAATCAATTAAGCGTTTTGCAGAACGCTTTGCGATTTCAGAAGGCGCGTTTCTCGGAAATACATATATATTACATATTGTAATCAAAACTGTTAATTTTTTTGTTTATTTTACTGAAAACTTTAAAATATCGGGTGGTTAAATTTCAAGGGCCGATGTTGAATGTGAATGTAAACGCCAAGTTTTTTTCCGAAGTTTATTTGACATTTCTCTATTTCAGACTTACTCAATTTGAACCATGGTGAGATACACAATGCAACAACGTGTTAAAGTTATCCAGACTTATTATGAAAATGATGATCAATTTTCGAAGAAAATCATCTTCAGTGATGAGGCACATTTTCACCTCAGTGGATTCGTCAATAAACAGAATTGCCGCATTTGGGCGAATGAGAATCCAAGAGTGACTGTCGAAAAACCAATGCACCCACAAAGAGTGACTGTTTGGTGCGGTTTATGTGCTAGCGGCATCATCGGGCCGTATTTTTTCCGAAATGAGGCCGGTCAGGCAGTTACTGTGAATGGTGTTCGCTATCGTGAGATGATAACGAATTGGAAGATGTGGATGTAGACGATATGTGGTTTCAGCAGGACGGTGCCATTTGCCACACAGCTAACGAAACAATTGCTCTTTTGCGCAACAAGTTCAATGGCCGCGTTATCTCACGTCATGGCGATGTCGATTGGCCGCCAAGATCATGTGATTTGACACCGTTGGACTTTTTTCTTTGGGGTTATTTGAAAGAAAAGGTGTACGTCGATAAGCCAGCAACAATTCAACAGCTAAAGGATGAGATAGTTCGGCACATTAACGGCATAGAACCTCCATTATGCCTCAGGGTCATCGAAAATTTGGACCATCAGATGGAGGTGTGCAGCCGTGGTCGTGGCGCCCATTTAGCCGATATTTTGTTCCATGCATAATTGAGTAATACCAATATATCATAATAAAATAAAATTACAATAATTTCCTAAAAGTTTGTGTTTTATTCAAAATCAACATCGGCCCTTGAAATTTAACCACCCTTTATTTGGAGATCAAAACAAAAAATTTCAACGTAAGCTGCCAACATATTATTACGAATTTGTATCTCCTTTAACTCACTATGTGAAGCCATTGCTCTGCTCACTATATAAAAGTGCAGACACTCAAGAATGATAGAAATACAGAATACGCCATGCGCATGATTTCCCGTTAGATGACGTAATTTAACCCGTGTAAGGATTGCCTATGTGTTATCATATCGTCTAGTGATATGTTTGCATTGAAAAGTTTTATTTGTGTTTAATAATGACGAACCAAAATTAGCATATTTTACATTTGGAAGATTAATATGAGTGCCATTATTTGTAGTTTGTTGAATTTGAAGGAGCAGATATGAAAATCTTTGCAAGCAATCGACAATAGAGCTCTCAGATTTATTTTTTTATAAAAAAAATTTTTGTCGGACTAATTTAGTATAGACGCTTCAAAACACAAAGGTAAAAATATTCCGTTGTATGTATGTGCTAACCCTAGATGAAATACATACCATAGGAAATGGAAATTAAATAATTTTTATATAATCAAATATAATAGAAAATAGATCAAAACTAAGCATTTTGATTATAGATTTTTATTAAAATAATGTAATTGTGAAAAATTTCTCTTATACAAGTATAACGTTACTTTTTTAGAAAACTATATTCAAACTAATAAGGACTTATGGTATAGAAAGATAGGAAACTGCCACCTGGTATAAAATTTAAATAATTGAAAGATTAATTACAATTTAGAACCATTATGTTCCAGAACATTTGCTTGCAGTAATGCATCGAATGCTCCTCTAATATATGGCAAAGATATTTAACGATTGAATCCCCCAAAAAGACAGACGAAATATATACATTTTGAATTGAAAAATTACCATATTCTTGTTCAAGAGTGTTTAAGTGCTAAACTCTACATACACTGCAAAACTAACGATTTAGGTAGTTCATATGAAATTTAATTAATATAAATAATATTAATAAACAATTATAAATAGCATGTTTTCTATGTTTCCCAGCTATCTATATCACGAAAAACGCAAGACACATGTCGTTGTATTAATGTAAAAGTACATCAGTGCTATGACACTTGTCGTTGTATTAATGTTGAAGTACGTCAGTGCTGTCTGTTTAAAACAACAACATAAAACTCAATGCAAAATATTGTAATATTCCGGGTGTTTCTCAACTAGAATAATATAAGTTTTGAACAATTAACATCTTTTCTTTACTTTGACTGGTATCTTTCGTTTGTATATAATTGTTTCCAATGGAGTAAGAAATTCTTCAATAATTTTCATGGAAATTTACTAGAATTTACTTGACGAGTCGGTGGTCTGTAAACAGTATTAACACACATATGTATCAATCATACCTATTTACATACACATACATACATATACATACATACATATATACATATTTATTCTTTTATATATTTTTGTTTCTTTTACTTTTTTTCATTTTATTTCTGTTAAATATTATTAAATAAAATTTTATATTTTAGACTTGTGCAAAAAGGTAAATCCCAACTCTCTGCGTTCATCTCCTTCCGTAAGTCCCACTTATTCAACGAAGAAACGTGTTGCAGTCTATTCCTGGCAACTTTCCACAGAATCTTAATTATAAGTTATTTAATTTAAAAAACATATATTTACGAGTACACTAATATGTATATGAAGAGGACAAGTTTGTATGTTTACAAAAGGCAATCCCTGGAACTACCGGCCCGATTTAAAATTTTTTTTTTCAGAAAAGTGTAGAGTGAAACCTCCTGACGGACATAGGCTATATAAAAGTCCATTAAAGTGCTTAGTGTAGTGTCAAGAGATGGTAAACCTTCTAAGCTCAGGACATTTTTCTTATTGAAGAAGAAATCTGTTAAAACAATAGCTTTAGAACCAAAAATGCAAAATAAAACTCAAACAACGTAAGGACGCTATATGCACTCCAAACTGCGTGTTTTTTCGCCTGTTCATCCTTTGACCGAATACGAAAGTTAATTACTCTTATAAGCGTTTGTTACTCTTATAAGCTAAAAGGCTTATAAGTACAATCAAATAAAGTTTATATTGTTGCAAAACTATGACAAAGTGGTGTCAAAGATAATTTTTTGTCTGCAAAACTATCTAAGCTCACTTTTATCAAATTCAAAACATAGATATAACTACGTCCAAAAATCACTCTATGTAGATACATGTTCAAAGGCGCGTGGCAAGATAGTTTCTTCTTCTCCTGAGCTGTCCAACTTACTTTAATGAAATTAAAAGCAAAATTAGATACAAATAAAAATGTCTAGATTAATAAAGTATTTTAAAACTAGGACCAATTGGATCGTAAACCGAAATCTCTCTCTTTTGCGTTCAAAGAAATAAAACAGCTTTAAATAGTTGCAAGGCTTTGACTGAAGGAGTTCAGGTTGCTTTGTCCACAAGACTATCCAACCCATTTTTTATGGAATTCAAAATATAAGTATAAGAATAACTTCGTCTAAAAAGGAAGGCAGGCTTTAATTTCTTTAAAGCCAGAACAAACCGTGTTTGATGAGAAATTTTCTTCTACTTCTGAGCTCTTCAACCTACTTTGATGAAATTAAAACCAAAACTATATATACATACGAGTATGTATGTATGTATGTATGTATGTATAAAGCTAGCCTACTTGGGTCCAGTCAGGTCCCGTTGTGTTGCCTGGATCTTATATGTATCTCAGTAAATCTACATATCACTGGCTTAGAACCAACCCGAGGATCGGATAAAGGAGTCCAATCCACTTACATCGCATTCCGATACCTCCGTCAAATCGTGCAGCATCGGTCTGCCTAGGTACAATGCCCTTATATAAGAAAGAGCTGGACACTGACAGAGGAAGTGCTCAACGCTCTCTTCTTCCTCCTCGTCACTGCAACTTCTAAAGAAGTCATTAAATGGAAGATTTAACCTCCTTGCCTGCGTCCCTATGTGGCAATGTCCCGTCAGAACCGCCACAGCAGAACGCAACCTCCGTCGGGGCAAGCCCCTTAGGATAATAGTCCTCCTGTTATCATATCTGGGCCATGCCAGCCTTGATATTCGACAGGTACCCTCATTAGACCATCTGTCGTATGTATGTCTAAATGAATATACTTTTTTTTAAACCAGAATCGAGTGAATAGTAGAACTAATCTCCGAAAGTATCGTATCAGTTTTGACGAAACTTAAAAATTAGCTTAATTTAAAAAAACTTTAACAACTTTTAATTAAAAAAGTTCATGTAATTATGAAATAACATTTATTTGCATACTGTATATGTGAGAATAGCCGCTGGTAAAATTAAGGAAAGCACTTTAATGATAATTTGGGACGAGTGTAAAATGAGATTCAGATCTCATGTCGAAGCTGTGGACTGAATGTTTAAAAACAACAGGAATTCTAGCGCAATTATGGGTGGAGTAACTTTTGTGGTTGCTGACGATTTTTATGATTATAAAAGGAACAGGAGCAGAAATGATAAACGCTTGCCTTAAATCCTCCACTTTATAGATTTTTGCTCAGAACTGAACTTGCGAATAAAGATAAGAACCTTTATTAACAGACATATAAACAACGACTGTTCAAATTCGGCGACGATATTTCTCCGTCAACCTCTTACTCGATTGACTTTATTTTAGGTGAAGCTGAGGGCTATATAGTAAATATTATTTAAATATATTTTATACGCAATATATCTTTGCCTACAAAATTTACCTCACACAGGTTTTCGTTTGGTATGCTTAGGGGAAATAGTGTCGCCAAAAATCGAAATATTCAACGATACTAATAATTTAATTAAACAAAAAAAAAAAAAAAAAAAAATTCGTTGCTAGTTTAATATTTATATAATTAATATATAAGAGGATACAGTCCATCATACATAAACAATTTTAGCTAGCTTAGACCTTTCGGCTCTTCATCACATGCTATTTTACCGAAAGTTGGTGCTCTTAAAAAATTTAGGCCCAGGACATAAAAGATAATTTTCAGTAATTCCAATACAAACGAAATTTTTAATGACTATTAACCCATTTCCGCCCGCTGTACTATATATAGTACACAAGTTAAAGTCGATTTTTTACTCTGGCAGCGCTTTTTACCAGTCAATAAGAGTACATGCTACATTTACGTAGCTGTTGGACATGATAGTTGAAAAAGAACAATGAGGGGAATCCCCGTTTTGGGTAGCGATTTATTGCGCGTGGTATTGTGAAGTATTATTTAGCTTATTTTATGTCAGTTAACACTGAAGAACCTTGAATACCATTTCATTTTCTTGATAACAGCGCACTCTAATAAAAACGGTTTAGTTTGTGTAGAATTTTTTGAGCCATAGCATATTAAGTGCTACTCTACCATGTTTAGTACACTGGGCGTTCAAGGTATGATAAAGTACTACAGTTAAGACATGTTTATTTCGGTACTATGCTTTAGAATTAAAGTTTTTCTGGTTTTGTTAATGATTTTTTAATAGCGTCTTATTATTAATATTATTAAAAAATACTTCGTTAAATATAATATGGCGAACCGACGTAGCAAAAACTATTTTGGGTTGGAAGAAAAACGACGCTACTTACGATGAATTTATGCTGCCACCCGGTCTAAATGTTATCACCGACGAAGAGGAAGGTAGAGTAAATGACTTGTATGGAAATAAACTACCGCCAGATGTTCCCAGTAATATAGAGGTTGGTACTTACAGACCTACGTTTGAAGGTATATGGGGTAGCTATGACGATGAACACCTCCAAACGATTGTGTCATCTACTTTATGGAATAAGCAGAAGAAAAGAAGAATTGAAGTTAGTGTTGAGTCTCCAAGTTGGAGAAAATGTGCTCCCCTTTATTCATGTTTTCCATCTCCTCCAGATCAAAAACAAACTAAAGACCGGCTTGCTAATGTTTCGCAAATCTTAAAAGATATAACCCCAATATAAGTTTTCGAGCAACTTTTTGAGGATCACAAAGCAAAGTACCATCTATGCCGAACAAAACAATAGACATAATAGCTTTTTTATTAAAAAGAAAATTTTTTATTACAGAAAAAATTTTTGGGAATACTGATATGTACCGGGTTTCATCAATTACCTAGTGAAAGATCACACTTTTGCTTAAAGACCTGGGTGTGCCATTAGTTTCAGAGTGCATGTCAAGAAATATATTCTTACAGCCTGTTTACCAATTTCGAAAGAAAATAAATGCGAAAGAAAGCCAGTCACTCACATTCGAATCAATTTGGGTTTGTCTATCTCACTACTATTCGTTCGCACATTCTTATGTATTTTCATTGAGTTTTGACACATCGTTCGCATAGAAAAAAGTTAGACGAACCCAAATCAATTTTCTTTCGCTTAGATTGCGAACGCAAGCAGGCTGTTGAGATTAGTAAACTGGCTGTTAGATATTAAAAGAAACCTGCATTTTGCAGATAATACTATGTCTATGACACCTAATGATAGAATGTCCAAAATGCCTCCACTTTGTAATGATCTGCAAAAAATTTTTATCAATTTGGAATGCGACATGAAAATTTTTCGATTGACGAATCGATAGTTAAATATTTTGGCCCCATTCAGTGGGCCAAAATATTTATAATGGATAAACCTACACGATACGGTTATCGTAATTGGGCATTGAATGCATCATTGCATCAAATGCATCATTGCACTGATTTCGCCACAGTTCTAGCATCGATCATACTCAATATTTGATGTCTTTTGTTATTAAAATTGATGTCAGTTGACATAATATTGACGCTTGTTTACATGACATTGATGTCACTCACGAGTCTGCTGATATGCTGAGGTTTTTATATTTATGGTTGTTTTCATTTTGAGAGACGAAAATATGCTAGAGACACTATGCTGCATTTTTTGAGCTTAAGAACACTTTGCTAAGAAATAAAAGATGTAAAAAAATAATAATAAATTTTATTCTTTGGTTCACAGAAAAACATTTTTTTTCGTGTTCAATAACAAAATTCGCTGAATCAATTAATAAATTGTTTGAATGCGGACCTGTAAAGGAATTCGTGGATTCAAACAAAAGTTTAAAAAAATACAATATCCAAGATTATTTTTTTGATATTTATGTATTTGCATACAAATTATTTTTTCAGACAAAAATTTTTTTGATTTTATTTTTACCATAATTTTTTCTGTGTTTTTGTACATTTGCACATAGGGGTTTTAGTTAAAATTTTTGCTTCCTTAAGTTTTCTTAAAAAATAATTTTTTGATAATGAGAAAAATATAGATAAAAAATAAGTTAATGGCTCGGTGTCTGAGTGGTTAAGGCAGCAGCTCATGATACGGCATGACCCGAGTTCAAATCCGAATGGGTGCTGATGAGTAGTGTGGCAACAACGAAACAGCTAGTTGTCCCGCAGCTAAAGATTTGATTATTATTTTTCTTGTCATCTTCGACCAAAAATTATTGATCACAGCAAATTTGTATTGTAAAAAATCCTTCTTAAGAAAAACTTAAGAAAGGAAAAATTTGAACTAAAAACGCGATATACAAAAGCCAAAAATTTAAAAAAATAGATTTTGTTACCTAAAAACGTGAAATTACCAAAATGTAATTTTGCAGGAAACGAAATTTCTTATTAAAAAACTCGGACTACTTGTTGACTTTTTACAAAATAAATAAATATAAAGGGTGTTTTTTTAAGCTAGATAGAACTTTAAATTGTAAAAAGTAACACAAAAAATTAAATTTTGATGAAACATTTTTTTTATTTGTTTCAGTATACTCTGACAATGAATAGACTCACGCTTGAACAACGCTACGAAATTATCCAAATTTACTTTGAAAATCAGACCCGTTGTTTTATCGCAAAATTGTGTTCAGCGATGAGGCGCATTTTTGGCTTAACGGGTTTGTTAATAAGCAAAATTGCCGCATATGGAGTGAGACCAATCCACAAGAGACCCTACAGACTCCATTACATCCAGAAAAATGCACTGTTTGGTGCGGTTTTCATGCTGGTGGCATCATCGGACCTTATTTCTTCAAAAATGAGGCCGGAGCTCGCGTTACGGTCAATGGAGATCGTTACCGCACCATGATCAATGATTTTTTGTTTGAAAATATGGATGACATTGATCCGGAGGAGATGTGGTTTCAACAGGATGGCGCTACGTGCCATACGGCGAACGCAACCATCGACTTACTGAAATCAAAATTTGGCGATAAGTTGATTTCGAGAAATGGACCTGTCAATTGGCCTCCAAGGTCGTGCGATTTGACACCTCTCGATTATTTCCTGTGGGTCTACGTGAAGTCACTGGTTTATGCTGATAAACCAGCAACAATTGACGCCTTGGAGGAAAGCATTGTTCGTGTTGTTCGTGACATACGGCCAGCAGTGCTCGAAAAAGTGGCCCAAAATTGGACGTCCAGAATGCGCTTCGTCAAGAACAGCCGCGGTGCCCATATGCCCGAAATCATTTTCAAATGTTAATGTCACGTATTGATCTTTCGAATAAAATTTTGATTACAATTTCATTTTTTGTGTTATTTTTTACAATTTCAAGTTCTATCGGGCTCAAAAAAACACCCTATATAATATTGTATTTTATAAGAAAAGCTGTAATACGGCAAAATATATATTTTTTTCTGGAAACACCCATACGAGTATATTTGTTTGCTATAATTTACTTATTTTTCGTTTTACTAAATTTTTTATGAGAATTTAAAACACAAACGTAAACAGAATATCCAGCTGTGAATTATTTTTCGTGGTTTCATTATCAGTTAATTACCTTCTTTTAGTTTCTTTTTTCTTCTCCTTTTTTTTATTCTGTCATATTTAATATGAATTTATTAATTATTTACGAAAAAGGTTCAATAAAACATCGGCGTGCAAACTGAAGCATTCGTGCTAATATTTCTTTTTTGTGGTTTCCTTTATGTCATTTTTAAATATCATATTACAGGCACTTAAGGAATTGACAGACAGTAAGTATTCCCCCAACACTGATAAGTGCAACTATATGTTATGTAGGTTAAGGACATTAATTTGACCAATTAAAGAAAATAACAACAACAACAACAACAACAAAAAATATATTTTTTTGCTGGGAATTATGCATTTTTGGTATTGAATGAAGGATTGCTGCATTTGCGTTAAACAAGAAATGAAAATTGTAAGTAATAAAATATAACAAGTGAAAACAAAAATATGAGTTGAAACGTTTTTTTTTTCGTATGAAAAATTTTAATTAAATAAAACTGTAAAAACAGGGTGATGTGTTTGAAAAGAAACAAGATTTTTCTTTTTATAACCTTCACAAAAAAGTAAAGAGATTGTGATTCCATTTGTAACGTATGTATATTTTATAGGATCATTTGCGACCCTATAAAGTATACATATTCTGAACCAGCACTGATAGAAAAGTCGACCAAGCGATGTCTGTGTGCCCATCTGTACGTCCAACCGTCTGTCGGCCCACCGATGTAATACCGTTTATTTTTTCTTTCACCATTCTTTTACCCCATTGATTAATAGGTTTGATATTGAAATTCAGTAAAATTGGCTCACGTATAGCTGAGATATATCCAAAATTCCGAAAAAATCATTTTTTTTTGCAATTTTGTATGAAAATTAAAAAAAAAAAAATTTCTTTTTGTTTTGCTTCAAGCTTGAGAAAATGATTTGGTACGGCGATTACAATGCAAAAAAGAATTTTCCCTGATATCGGTACATAGATGTATATTCGAGATATAGCCTTACGTGCTATTCATAGAACGCAGAAGAGTGACTTGTAAAAAAATGTGTATGAAAACAACTCAATTTTTTGAGTGCTTTCCATATAAATTTTCTAAGCAAGTTGCTCGACTGTGTTCTATGAACAGCATATTAACCGATTTTTTCCTTTAAAATGTCGAGTACAAACAGGTTGGTATTAAAAGAAGATTATATAAATATGGGGAATGAAAACTTCCGATAATAGAGATATAGCCTAAACCGGTTTTTTCATGAAACTTTAACAAGTTTTTTGCTTAAAAATAGTTCTGGTAATATAACGAGACTACCAAATACAGAAAATGAAAATTTCTGATATCGTTTTATATATAGATATAGTCTAAACTGAGTTTATCATGCATTTTTTATTTTATTTTTTTTTTTGGTTTAAAACAGTTCTGGTTAAAAAAGAAGGTTAGCAAGGGCCAATATTACAACTTAACGATAAAGTTCTTGATAGTTAACCTTAACGTTAGTTAACGTGAACGCTAAAGACACCATTAAATTTTCGCCATTTCTACAACTGAATTTACAATATTTTTAGCAGAAAATATGGCACCTACAAATGCTTGAAGTTCACTTTGAAATTTATCATGAGGATGCACCTACTGTTAAGTTATCAGTAACTTTTTAGGTTAATGTTAACTTGGAAAAAAAAATATCTGTAAGATAAAAACCTAATGTTAACTATTTTTATTATTATTTATTAATAGATATAAAATTTTGTACATATAAGGTTATAATTATACAAGATTTCTTTATCTATACATGGCAAAACATAATTGTTGTGGGCCAGATTGGCATAACATACGGTACAAAAGTTTGTTTATGTATATTTGATTGAGTTGGCAAACATATATTATATGGAAGTGTAAAAAATAAAAATAAAAAAGAAAGTTAACTATGTAACAAATTCACCAAGTATCAGTCTTCTATACTTTAAACAGGATTCAAGGTATTTATATAAGCTTTTAAAATTAGAACCATTCAGTATACTAATGACCTCATTTTCATTTGGTTTCCTTTTTTGAAAGTACTGTTGTCTAAAAGCATTATATATGGGACATTCACCAATTGCATGCAGAACATTTTCAGATTTGTCAAGGTTGCATACTGTGCATATACCAGTAGTGTTGTTCTGGAATGCTCTACCATTTATATCTGGTAGACCTCCTCTGGCTCGTATTATAAGTTCAGTTTTCCTTGATGAATAATTTTGTTGCAAAATTGTTAACGTGTAGAAATTAAGCTTAGGGTATAGATCGTGAAATTGAGATCTACGTGCATCACTGATGAACTCCTCCCTCTCTTTATTTATTAGCTGTTGCAGTATGCTTTTCCAGTTGTTGCTAATTAATGTATTTGATTCAGTATTAATCTGTAAGTCTTGCCTTATATATTCCTATTGCGCGAACCAATATATTTTTTTACAGATTACATATTCTACTAGTATACGAGATATTCTGTACTCATTCATATTTAAAACCTTGTTGACATAGCATAAATGAAGTTTCAAAGATGTAATGTATAGTGAGTGCAGTCCAGTTTCAAGATGTATTACATAATTTGGAGTCGTGGCAGGTAAACAGAGCATTCTGTTAATAAAATATCTGAATAGCTTTTCAACCTCATCGTATTTTTGAAATCCCCAGATCTGTGCAGCATATAACATTATTGATTTAGAAGCAGCCTGAACTATTTTAAGTTTATTGTAATTGGAGATATGAGGGTTTGCTATATATTTTGACTAAGTTGACCTAATATTTTTGATCTATATATTTTGACCAAGTTGACCTAATGTTAACTTGGTTTCCATGAAAAAATTTTTTATTTGCTTAAAAAGTAGTTACTAAAATACAGGAAATAAACATTTCCGATATCGGTCCATATACATCCGAGATATAACACAAACCAATTTTTCCATGAAAATTAAAATAAAAATTTACCCATTTGGCATGGCGATTACAAGGCAAAAACATTTTTCCCCGATAGTCCATAAATATCCGAATATATTTAGTTCAAATTTGTGATATATACTATATACATGTGACAATTGTGAAAAGTATTTTAGACTCGGACCAGCCGAAAATCTTAATTGTTTTTATTTGCTTTTAGAAGGCAATTGTTTTAGTTAAGTTTGAACCTTTATATATTATTCAATAATTTGTTTTATAATAATTCTTTTGTTTTGCTTGTTCTTCAAGTGCTATACTTTAATATCGCAAATTCATTGTTGAAGAACTTAATGTATTAAAATTTATATTTTATCTATTATAAATTCTACGTAAAATAACTTTATATTGTGCTATTATAAAACCACATACTGTAATTCAAAAGATTTATATCTTGTTGTATGTGATATATCTTTTTCATGTCGTTGTATAAACATCTAGAAAACACGCACTGCACATGGTGAAGAACATAGTGATAAAAGGACACATTCAAGATCTGTTAAATAAGTATTTATACTACAGAAAGTGCCACGTTAAGATTTGAAATAGGATCAGTGAAGAAATAAGCGTGAATCATTGTGTACCGCAGCGATCAGTATTAGTTTTATGCATATGCATGTAGATTATTTCACTTTCTCAAGATAGTCGATGAATATTACACCACGCATATGCCAAAATGCTGAGGCCGTAACTTTTCCAGGCAATTGTTGTGCTTTCGGGCATTTTGGACGATGTTCACCAGTTGCTGTCCACTCAGATAACGATTGTTTTCATATCGGAGTGTAGTGTTTGATCCATGTTTCATCCATTGTCACATATCGACGCAAAAATTAGGGTTTGTTACGTTTAGACATTGCCAAACACTAAGCACTGCTCAGAAGCAGTGAGCATACCCGGCATCCACAATGTCAGCTAACTCACGAAACTTCACTTCAATCATTCAAAACGATTTTGTTTATTTTTTTATGTTTTCTGGTGTTACCGCCTCATTTGGACATCCACTGCGTTTTGTATCATCGCTGTCTCTACGACTACGTTTGAAGTGAGTTTAATTGTTGATTCTGACGGAGTAGAGTCCCCATTACACTTTTCAAGCCATTGCTTAGCTTGAACGGTATTTCTCCCCATTAAGAAGCAGTGTAAAATTAAAACATTTTTTTTTGATTCATTGTTTCGCAAACAACAAAAGTAGCAGCACTTTTAGCACAATAACTCACAAATTAACGAATAGAATGTCAGCAAATATTAACAGCTGTCAGACGCTATGGTATACGTAGTTACCTGTCAGAGTTACAATAATGCGTATTGGAAAACACATGTGGAAATAAATGAAAGATTTTTTACAGAATAGGTTCTAACATAGTTGATCCACGGCCAACAAGCGTTAAGTAACTAAATATTTTTTGTAGCCAACATTATTTTTTACACTTTAAGCTGTAATAACCAATCCAAATAGCATTCATATGTAAACACCCACTATAATAAAAATATTAGTTTTGTAAAATCATAAATATAACAAAACAAAAAAGTGTTATGTTGTATTTTTTTTTCTAGGTTTTCATGTAATTTCTGCTAAATAGTGGGCTGCTTTTCACCAATTGCAGTGTATTGAATGTTATACTTATGTTAGTTATGTTGTGTTTGCTTTTTTTTGCCCAGGTAAAATATTATTTATAATGATTGTTTTTGAAAAGCAATTAATAAACTTAATTTTTTGCTGAATTTGCTTTTTTTCGGTTATTAAGCAGTTTTAAAGTTTTTTTTTGAAAATTCATAAATTTGAAATTTAAAGGTGTGTTGAAAATTTACGGCACTTATTTTTGCAAAATCATGCTAATGGATCATAAATGTTATTTGAATAACCACTTAAGCAAGTCATACAAAAGCGCACCAGTGCACCGGTCATAATAAAGTGTCGAAAAAACAAAAGACTTAAGAAACAAACTGGTATTTTATGAGTTTATTTTGATAATAAATTCATCAATTGGTGGTAAAGTTTTTGTGAAAATTTCATTTTCAAGAATTATAATTATGGCTTACATTAAGGTTTTCTGGGTATTTTATTGCTTCGAGTTGAGCAAACGAGAATAATGTAAAAAAATTGCTTTAATTTTCTGATTGATCTCCACTATTTTAATTTGTTTTTTATTAAATATTTATAAATAATACGATAAATACGAGTACAATGAATATGTTTTCTAAAGGAATTGATGATTTAAAGACTAAACTTTGTTGTTGATGATTTTTTTTTTTATGAGAAGGACATCGGCATTAGAGTTAGTGGTACTTTAAAAACGTTTCCGTGCCATGATAAGCGACATTTGACTGCCGGAAAAATCTAGAATACGCGGTTTGAAGAAGATGGTGTAACTTTACACACTACAGCAGCCATAATGGATATTGTGAAGGTAGCATTTCCTAGTCCCGTAGTCTCCTCCTTAGACGTTTGATATTGCCAGCAAGATTGAACTATTTAACCATCCCAGACTTAATTTTTTCGGGCTACTGAAAGTCATAGGCTTATATTAATAAGCGCCAAACGCAGCTCTTAAAGAGAATTGACCTGTCTTTGGATTAAATTCCAAATCAGGTCACACTTTTTACATTTCGCGTTTCTCTACAGTAGTCCAAGTGCGTGGAGGGATACTACCTCTGGTTTCGATGCCCTCTCTGACTCCACATCGAAGATTCTCGAAAGTTTTCCGAGCAGTGAATCGTAGTTTCTAGTGGTTTCAATGTTCACTACGTATATTGGCTTCGGCATTCGAGTCATAACACTGCAGAAAGCCAATATGTTGCGTTATTCCCTGTGAACAACCACCTAGTGCAATTAGTGAATGACCCAACGCATATTCCATGTGCTGAAGGGCATCATTCCAGCACACTTGACCTATTCGTGACTTTACAACCTGAAAAGTATGAAGTCATAGTTAGTGCACCTCTCGGCAATTCGGATCATTGTAGCATTTCTGCCTCCTTTTCGGTCTCTGAACTTCGTAACGTTTCCAAATCAGCTACAAAATGGTCAAAATTTATTTACGAAAAGGCTAGTTGGGTTGGGCGCAACCAAATTTTGAGAATTTTAATTAAAAAATTTACTTTCTAGATAATGAGATAAATGCTTCAGCAAAAATTTTTGAAAATACAATCTTGCTAGGGATGAAAACATTCAGCCCTTCTAAGCAGATTTCGATAAAACCAAGAGTCTGATTCAGAGAGAAAGATCCAGTAGTTGGTGTTAAAAAAAAACCCAGTCATTGGTTTGCTACTCAAAAAGCAGGATATTCATGTGTCAAGGTCTATATGTGTGAAAAGTTTCCTGACGAACAGCATCTTCTTGCCAAGGTCCTATCAGTTTCCTGGGGCAGTAAGACTTTTTGGCCTTTCGTTAAGAGAGTACGGAACAGTGCTAGTTCATCAATTCCCACCTAATTGCTAAACTGCTAGTTGAAATTTTTGAAAGCAATTGTTACTTGCCCGCACTTGAGTAGCTATACCAAAGATATCTTTCCGGGCTCGAGCAGTAAAAAGGGGTTTGCCCAAGAGTCAAAAATGAATGACTCATAATGATCTTCTATTAATCTCCGAATGCGGTCATAAAAATTGGGTCACCTTTAACGCTCGTAAGACCCAATACTGTGTGTTAATAAACAAATTAACAACTGAAAATGCTGCTTGATCTGTAGTGATGGATGAGAAATCGAATGCTCTTGATGTTCTTGTAATAAAAATACAGTGTAATGTTCGCTGGACTGAACACAGTTTTTGAAACAATGTAGGCTATACTTCACACCATCCGATCTCCTTACTGTTGGTGCCTCCAAGTCTATTTTGGGGTTACTCGATTATGTGCAGGACAGGGGAAGTCTTATCGGTGATAGTAGGGTATTAAACTTACTCTCATCTATCGTTACTACAACAGATTTTGATCTGACTCGCACGTTTTTAAGTAGCACGCGTTCATCGTCCAGAGCTCATCCACTTGTAGTTGATTGCCCGGCAAATCGTACAACGCATTACAGAGAGAATTCGTTTTTTAGCCGTACGCTTCGCCTGTGGAATAAGTAGCCTGCAGACGTGTTTCCTATCTGTTATAATGTTGGAAAGTTCCAGTCAAATGCTTACAAACACTACTTGCTCATTTACTCTCCTCACAACTTATTTTCCTAGTTCTGGTACAATGCACTGCAGATAAAAAAAGTAGTTGGCTGAAATGGGAAATTTTTGTCACCAGAAATATTTCGGAAAGTTATTGAAAATACGATAGAATGGCAAAATGTGTATTAATACTATTGACAACTACTTACATGGTAGAGGTCCAAATAAAGATTCCCAACACTCAAATTACTATTTTTTTTTAGTAAAAAGCTATTGAAAAACGACTGCACAAAGGAAACGATTTTGGACCTAAGTAACCTGGAGATATATTGGAAATACTGCGGCTCTCCCACCTATTCAAAAACGAAATTGGATTGTTAATTTCACGCCACCTTATATAAATTATAACATCCTCTGTATATGTTTATAATTATCATCTGAAATATTAAAACCACATCTATTTTAAATACGTAATTACACGTAAATACATGTTCATTTATTATACTAAAACTTATTTTGTTTTTATTTTAATTTAATATTTTTTATGATACTTACATCAGCTGAATTGGTCTACCAAACAACCTTAAGCTTTAAATAGAAGTTTTAAGAAAGCTTTAAATTATTTTTGTGGCAAAACGTTTTTATTCAACATTTATGAACGATCAACAAATTTAAAGATATCAAACAGAAAACACTTTAAACAATTCACTGAGTTTTAAATTGAAAGAAATATATCTTGTGTTATCACTTAAACCAAAAAATAATAAAAACATATAAATAAAATGCAACTTGCAGTACATAAGTAAGTGATTTTAATTCATTTTCCGTTTTGTTTTCGTTTTTCAATTGTAATTCAATTCATGATTAAGATTTCTTAAAGCACGTTTTGTAATAACTTAAAAACCTATTTAACAAAAGAATCTAAAACTTATCTCTTAGACTGCCGGAGCTGTAGTGGCATTAGAAATATATATGTGTGTATATACTCGTATATGTTTGTAGGCAACTTTGTTTGCATGAGTTTTCGCGTTTTATGTTATTTTTGTTTGTTTTGTTTTTAAATATATTGCTTGAAATTAAAATATTATCGTGTAATAAGTTTTTCAAACAACTTCTGAAAAAATTTATTTCATATATTTTTGGCAGTTTCTAAAATTAAAACGTGACTAGATTGAAAATTGTTTTTAAAATAGTGCAAGTGCTTATAAAGTAAATATGTAGGTAATGGGTTGAATTTGAAATATGTTTTTAATTAACTCGTATTGTAGTCCTTAGCGGTGTCTTCCTGAAAGGTAACCAAATTTTGCAATAAATTCATTTTCTCCATTAAAATCTTATTTATTGGGTTTTCAATAGGGGTAACCACCCCTATCGTGAATAGAATGTGAAATTTTTATTTCCATAAAATTTTCGTTTCCCAAGTAGGGAAATTTGCTAACATGAATATCATGGGAACGTTTGTTTTGCTATCAATATATAGTGAGTAGACAATAGGGAAAAATAAAATATAAATACAAAGTAAAAATTATAAAAATCTTGTGGTTAAGTGATTAAATATAAGTTTTATAATTAATACCCACAAATTTTTATTTTATCTGCAACTTCTTTTTCGCGAAGTTTTTCAATAACTGAGTTGTGAGGCTCCAATTCTTTTATATTTGTAGATTTTGAACCAGTGCTCTTTTCTAAGAAGCGATATACCGTTTTCATCATAACTTCCACTTCTTTGTTGTGGTTCTAAATTGACTCAAACATTTCAACGATTGTGGAGAGCAAAAGTTTTCCTCGGTATTCAACTCTTTCTTAATAACTTCTGCAGTTGTTAATTTTTCCTGTGGCTCTATTCTTCTTCTTTTAATGGAGAAAACGTTTTTATTACTGAACTTTCTTCTTATTGTAGTGCCTAATGGCGATGGTGTTAAAAGTTTTGAAGAGATGGGTGTTTCACAGCTTATTTCATCATCAAGAGCACGTAAAGATGTTGTTTAAGTTTTTAGTATTCATAAATGTCTTTTGGTAAACCAAAGCTGAAGTAGTTTTCTAAGCCCTCTACCGACTCTTTCATTCCTATCAATTCATAATACACTGCTCACTGGGTGACAAGCTTTTGGTTCGGTGTTGGCCACCCCCCGTTTCTCGTTAGTTTTTTATATTAGCGGCTGCTTTTCACCGCACATACATTTTCTGGTCTATCCACACGTATTGCAAGTTGTATAAGTATGTACATACTCGTATGCATGTAATATGCATGTTTAAAAATACCTTTTTCAATTCATCAACAATATTTAGTTCGTCTGTAAGCGAATTCCAAAATTAATAAATAATAACCGACCCATTGCTAGTTATTTTGTATCCTATCGCAATTATTTACTGATTTAAACCTAAAAATAGATTTTAGTTAATTTATATATCCATTAAAATATAACAACTACTTACATTTTTTTCTATTTCCCCAAAGAAAATAAAATGAAAAAATTTACACAAAAAATGGGAAAAATGTCTTTGGAAAATCCATTCACGATAAGACGAAATTTTTAATGGGAACATTTTTTTGTTCATGTCATTCACCGTTGAATTACATATCAGAAAATGGGAACACATTTTATGGGAAAAATTATTCATGATCGCACTTTTGGGAAATGGGGAAATATTTTAGCGGAAAAATTATTCATGATAAGGGTGAATATTTTTAAATATTGTTACGAAATTTGTATCATATCTTACCCAGAGTGCAGCCGTTGATATGTTTGTTAAAAACTTACACAAAATAAGATAAAGATAAAAACATAATACACAAACAAATAAACCTACATGATTTAAAGTACGCAAAATTCAAAGTAAATCAACTACAAATGATGATATTGTTATTCTTGCATTCTTAGTATTTTGCCTCTTATTGTTTATTGTTTTTGCTTACTTATTTTTCGCAAGCATGCATGTGAATCTATATATGCGTAGGATTTTTATTTGTACGCTTGTAGCAGATGATAAAGCAGTATAAATAGCAGGCAGGTCAGCGGCAGTTCAGTTAGTTTATTTTTAAACGTTATGTAAAATAGTTATAAGTCATAAAAGTAAGCAAGTCTAGTATTCACAAGCAAGTCTAGTACACAGTGGTACTAAGTGTAAAGAAAGTTGTGAGTTATTTAAGTACTGTGTAACGAACAAGGGAGAGTGTCATTATTTCATTTGAAGTTGAACAATCCGCAAAAGGATTTTTAGAGGCAAAAACGTCACAATATATCAAGTAGCCCATTGAGACTATAAAGGGAGCAATCACTTTTGAAATTTTTTGCCATAAGTTTGTAGCCATATAGACAAACCCATTGCTGAAGAGTTTGGGTTGTCTAATCCCTCCTGTATTCAGTTCCTAACAGTCAAAGAAAAACAAGGTTTAGTGAGTTTGTAGGACAATGTCCATTAGAAACATCGGCCTTTAACCGACTCATCCATCTTAACATCACACGTGATTCCTTACAGTGCAAGATCTGTTGCAAGACAACAGCACCTCGGGAGTTATTAACCCCTGAAAACTGGCATACAGCAGAGTTATAAGGGAAACTAATTAATTCCCGTTCCTGTGATTTAGGACTGAACGTTTCAGCCAAGGAAGGTACCTCAACCAGGATCAGCCGTGAGGTGGTCTACAAAGCAGAACCTCTCGGCGGCTTTGCTGATCTCCATTCTGCCTATTTTAGACCTTGGTAATGGTTTCGCAAGTCACACATAAGATAGGCCATGCGGCTTCGCAGAGCTTTATTTGCTACAACAAATGAGGGGCTCCTTCACCTCTATGCCTCAGAAAGCAGAGTGCTTTCGTATGGTGTACGTCGAGCTGAAACTTAATTCCTGAGGGGACCAACCTTGCGGAATTGGAAAAAATATCGGTCAAATGGCCGCCGCGATCACATCTCCATCCAATGGTGCAAATTATCGATGATGCTGAGGCGTAATTGAAGTTCTATGCCTTTAATGTGCTGAACTATATAATCCTTTAGTTACTGAATTGCTGTTGGTTTATTAAAGCACATATCTTCTTTCAAATAACCAGAAAGAAAGAAGTGCGACGGTGTTAAATCACATGGTCTTGGCGGCCAATTGACATCACCACCATGTGAGATAACACGGCCATTGAATTTGTCGCGTCAAAGAGCCATTGTTTTTTTAGCTGTGTGCCAAGTAGCACCGTCCTGTTGAAACCACATACCGTCCATATCGATATCTTCTGAAGCGGGCCATAAAAAGATCGTTATCATCTCACGATAGCGAACACCATTCACAGTAACTGCCTAACCGCTCAAATTTTGGAAAAAATATGGCGCGATAATGGCGCCAAATCATAAACCGCACCAAACAGTCACTTTATGTGGGTGCATTCGTTTTCGATCATCACTTTTGAATATCATTCGCCTACATGCAGCAATTCTGTTTATTGACGAATCCTTTGTGGTGCAAATATTCCTAAAGAAGATTTGCTCCGAAAGTTGATCATCCACTGATGCTTTTTATTGCCACCATTCTGACCATTGAGGACGATTGGAATGGTCAAGAGGCTTGAATCAATGCACCTGGTAAAATTAAAAAAAAGTGCATAAAATGCAAATGTTAATGCGTAATGTTCATCAACGATAAGCCTGAGAGGTGAAATTTTTGGGCACGACGCCACACTATCGCGAGCAGCAGCAATATTTTCTACAGAACGAACTGTTCGAGCATGCACTGCACTCATACAGACCCGGCTTACGCAAATTTTTGCACGATTTTGCCGATTGCACGCACATTTGAACAATTAAGTTGACCGAAAAAATCACAAAAATTTGAATGCCCATTTTTAGAACAAGCTTGAATAACTGTAGTTTTCAATGATTCAAAGTGAGTTAGTCTCAAATTGAAAAATGTCTAAAATGAAACGCAAAAAAAGCTTGACGTTTAGGTGTGGTTCGCATTCAATCTCGGCTCTTAAAATTTAACCACCCTTTGGAAGTAGTAATTTATATATTGTTGCTCTCTTTTTGTTTCTTTACTTTTGAAACTAAAAAACTGATAAAACTTTATGATTAAATTCTTTGCTCATTTTTAAAACCCTTAATCAGTTGTCATGACTTGTACATTTCATATATAAATTTTTTAAATTAACAGGAAGTGACACTTAATTATTTAATAACAACTAGATGCAAAATGTTCATTATTCATTACCACACCGCCCACGGTAACTGCAGGCCACAAAAACGTATGTCGCAAGTCAGAAAATATGCACTTGGAAAACATAATTCTTGAAGAAATAAATATGTACTTTAGAGGCGATATTTAATCATAAAATACGAGTAGAAACAAAAAGAACTGGTGTATGTACAATATATAAATCGTTGAACACTGGTAAGACACAGGTAAATTATTTTGCTATTTTTATTATTAAAACACGAGGGTGGATTGGTATTGAAGCTATCAAGTGCTACATGGCAGCACAAACACAAATTTTTTTTTCTTTTTAATTGGGATCTTTCAAACGTCAGTTATTAAAATTTCACCCAAATTCATCGATTAGTTTTTATGTTGTACTCGTTTGAAGTAAGCAACTTTTGTGTTTCTTGAGAAATGGAAAAAAATGAATTTCGTGCACTATTTGAAAGGGAAAATGCCGAAAGAGACAAAAGAAATACTCGCTAAATGTTGTGGAGAGTCTGCTCCATTCGATTACATAGTAAAATATTGGATTGCTGAATTTAAACGCGGCCGTAGATGCAATGCTTGCAGATGATGCAATAGCATCAATAGGAAGGCCAAAAAGGTGGCTACTGAAGGAAATATATCAAGAAAATCTTCGATATTGTTATGAAGGATCGCCGAGTCAAGAAACGTGAGATTGTTAAAATAGTAAACATATCATATGAACGCGTGTTCAACATTTTGTTTAAGCATTATGCATATGAAAAAGCTATCGGTAAGAAGGGTGCCGCGTTTGCTCTGTATCAAACAAAACTGAGTTCGATATTCCACTTCACAGCGTCGCACTATGGGTGAAATTAATGGTTTTTGAGGCAAGAAATCACAGGAAGCAGCTAGAGCTTCAAACTTTAGTACAGGTGACTACGATGGGTATCTTACTCTTTAATAAAAATTTAATTTCGCTCTGCCCCAACCACGCTCACTTCTAATAACTATATTGTTTACCACGTTAAAGTTATTATAATGCCCATTTGCATTGCCTGGAAAAGTATGCTTAGCAGTGGTAGAGTTAATAGAAAACGCGGCCTTTGAATAATGTAAAATCTGCTAGTAATAACATTTATTTACTAATAAAATTATTAACATAAAACCATAAAATTATATAAGTCTTTATATGAGATAGATCCTTTTTAAGAGATAGATCCTCTGCCTCTCATTCGATAGCACTTAACTTGATAACTTGTTGTAAAAGTATTACAGTCTAATTTATAAACATTTTTGACTGCGTTGTTAAGAGTTAATAAGAAGAAATCGAAAAAACAGTATTTATAAACACTTAATAGCACTATTCGGCTGTTATTAACGATTAACAATTTCCAAAAATTTATTGTAGCCTCTACCCTTTTCTAAACCTTTAATAAGTTGAAATTTATAATTATGAAAACATTTTGTTCGCAAATTTAGAGAATTTTTGAGATGAAAATAAATTAAAACGAACTTTATAAACTCAATTCATACTATCGGTAAGTGTAACAAATATATACATACATGTATACATGTATTTGCATTTCCAGGGAAAATTGTGTAGATATATCATTACTCAAAAGGCGCCGCAAAATTTATAGCACGAGAATTGATCTAGTCGCTCTTTCAGGCAATGTATATAAAGAGAGCTATCGTTTTTATATATCGCGCTGTCATAGAAATTGTGCTATTTCTTTCGAGAGGCTAAATTTTAACGACCGATGTTCAATATGAACCTCAGCTAAATGCCAAGTTTCTTTCTGTATTTCAATTTGTGTGTTACTAAATTTTATTGCCTTACTGCCGTGTTGTTTGTAGAAATTCTTTAAGGGTTTAAATATTATATGTGAAACAGTAAATACACCGTTTTTTCTATGAAAATCTATAAAAAGTAGCACAATAAAACTCAAAAGTTACTTCTTCGACTCAAAAAAAAAAAGCAGATACTACAACTGTCCAGGATAATAAAAATAAATAAGCATTATTTGACCAATTTTATTATGATTCTTCCTTGTTAGACAGCGTTCTAAAATCGCCAACTTCAAATGTGTATAAAAAAATCGCTAACTGAATTAAAAAAAAAAAGGTTCTTGAAGATTTTGTAATGCCAACTTTCATTTCCAATTGGTCTAAGTTGCTAAAGTGGATTAACAATAAATATTTAAAATGATAAAAACTTGAACTAAAACTCGATGTACAAATACCAAAAATCTAATTTAAAAAAAATTATAAAGTTCAACAAAAATTCAATAATTTTTTATTAATTTATAATAATAATGCTTAAACACAAATTCTACTTAAACTTTTTTTCGTCCGTAGCACTTGAAAAATTTACTTTTATAGATAACATAAGATCATTTAACTATTTCAAAAGGATACTTCAGCAATAATACCCCGGATAATATATGCTTAAATAAAAACAGACAATTCTTGAAAATAATAAAAATTATGAACAAATGCAACTTTGCTGCTAAAAAATTTGCAAGCATTGAAAACTTTTTCGTTTATCCAATATGTTCGTTAGATATAAATATTGCTTTTGCTAAAAATGAATACACCGATGAAGACATATATGATGTAAAAGATATATTTGCGAAAGTTGTTGAGCTGCCTTATAAAAATGGTTTTGTGTTAACTGCAGAAACACATTTTTGCTGACGTAAATAAATAACTGGAGGTAAAAAAATAATATGTCAAAAAAAAAAAAAAGAAAACTTTCCCTCGACGATACTATGATAACAATATTACAAAAACTCGAAACTCTACAAGAAGATATTCGCCATATCAAAAGTAAGTGCAATTTTGTAATTACTTTGTGAATATTTTTCATATAACTTTAATTTCAATCAGCCGACATTGATCAACAAGTGCAGTCTTATAGGACGAATCAAAATATGTTTGGTAATTATAATTATTTGTCCAGTAAATAACTATTAATAAAACTTTTTCATTTATGTATGTATTTAGATAAAATCTTAAGCCAAAATGTTAATATAGGTAATGTCGTCGCGGAACAAACAGTTGCCCTCAAATCGACTATTCAATCTTTATGGAAAAATCCTAAAATATTAGAACGTTTTCCAATAACTTCCGAAGATGCTTTAATTAATTGGGAAGATTCTATAAATGAAGAAAATAAAGCGGCAATGGTAAATATACATACATACATATCAAAATAATATAAATCTCAAAAGACATACAATACATAAGATAAACATTTTTATTCTTTGTTATATCGTAGGTTCATTCAGTTAAATGCTTATTGGGAAAGCCTGGGATAAGAAAAACTTTGAAATTAATATTGGGACAAGACCTGCTCCTTAATTACATTCTAAATGGTAGTCATACAAAGAAAAGACTTTATAAATTTTCAAAAATAATGGACATCCTCTTACGTAAGCACTAAATTCACTGCTCTTTCATTTAAAATATTTAAGAATTTGAGTTCTATGTACATATGTATGTATACTATATGCATTTCAGATAGCACTATAAATCTGAATGATCTGCACGCTTTTGAAAGCGATATAATAAAAGCCATAAAAGACATGAAAAATCGTCATTTTAAAGATATGTCTGTAAAGAAAAAAGAGCATCAAGCAAAAACTGATTCTAATGATTAAAAACAAATTTATCCTAACTGAATGAATGTATTTTTATTTTTTTTTATTTGACTTTGATCTTTTAAAACAGAAATATGTATAATATACAGATATACGTGTATATGAGTATATGTGTGCAGAAAAAAAAACATAAAAAATATCATACCTTTTGTATTAAATTTTTATAAAAATCTATAATTTTTAATATTATTTTCATACTCTGTCTATGGATTCTGAACTTTTCATAAACTTATTTTTGGTTTCAATAAACAATAAAAAAAATATATAAAAATATTGTAACTTTAATTTCGCTTTTTTTTTATTCATGATTTTCTATACGTTATTTATAGAGATCAATTTCATTAATTTTCACAGTTTTTACTAACGACGACTTCAATAGTCATTATCGTGAACTTGTTAATTAATTACTTTTAAATAATTACCCTCTGTAATGAATTTTTTGTAATGACATTTTAAAATAATTATTCGTAAGCGAGAATAGTAAGTACTTGCCTCCAATGACATCGCCAGGTTAAAATAATGACTTAAAATGCCGAAGTAGAAGTAGTGGAGAGTATGATTATTAACATTTTAACTCATTACTTTGCAATAGATATTTTCGCTGGGAAGGTATTGCCAACATATAGCCACAAGAGTATTTAATAGTTAATTTGATATTATCAAGTATTTATAAACAAGCCTTTTTATTACTGGTTAATAAGGTGAAAGCCGTTGAATAACTAATGTAAGGATAATCTTTTTACAAATTAGACTATTAGTTTATTAATATTTCGACACCCTTTTGTGTGTCTTTTTCAGAAAAATTTAAAAATTTTTGTGTTTACAAAGTTTTATAAAATTTAAAGCAAATTGATATACTTACAGTTTAATTTATAAAAATATCTTAATTTAAAGATACTCCTTACATTACTTATTCAACGGTTTTCACTTTATCAACCAGTAATAAAAAGGCTTATTTATAAATACAGTGAACTCTCGGTAATGTAAACTTTCAATATAATGAACTATCCAGTAATGTGAACACCTATTTTTTTATATGGACGCTCTAAATAGTGAACAAAGTTTGATGGCTCTAAATAGTGAACAAAAATTTTGGCGATTTTTGTTTGTTTTCTAATTTGGGAAATCCCCCGATTGAACAAACAACTGTAAGCAATTGTACTTACAAACTTTGAGCTTTGTTAATGAAGGTCAGTTGTATTTCGTGACGCGTAGAAACTACTTGAACTTAATATTTCTTCTTACATTCCTATGTATTTGCCAAGATGTCTAAGAATAACAGAAAGTTTTTAACCATTAATGAAAAATATGAAATTCTTCAACTTTTGGAAAAAGGATCAAGTGTTACAGCACTAAGTGTTAAATATAATGTTGGGAAATCTACCATTTGTGCAATACGCAACAAAAAGGATAAAATTTATAAGTGTGTTAATAATACGTGTTATGGAGCAGGAAAAACGATCTTCAGAGCTTCCTATAATGGAAAAAACTCTATACAAGTGGTTTCTTAACATGAGAAGTAAAAACCTTCCAATAAGTGGATTGATACTGAAAGAAAAAGCGAAACAGCTTCATTCTAATTTTAATGAAAATGGACACCACAAAATGACACTACAAATTTTTACAATCGAAAATGTGAACAAATGCGATAATGTGAACTACCTTGGTTTTTATTAGCTCACATTATCGCGAGTTCACTGTACTTGATAATATCAAATTAATTATTAAAAAATACTCTTGTGGCTATATGTTGGCAATACCTTTTTATATAGTTCGAATTTTATACTTTTCTGAGTCAATTTGTTTTGGAAAAATATAAAATTGTGTTTTTTTTCTTTGAAAATAGAATGTAAAAAATTGTTGAAATAAAATTTTTATTTTTGAAAGGGTTTGTGAACAGGCTAAGTCTGTTCATAAAAATTCAGGATATGCAATAAATGTGAATATGTGTATATTTGCAATTCTTTATTTTTCCAGAAGAACTTTTTATGTAAAAAATAGAATTCGTAAAAGTTTAAAAATAATCCACAAGAAGAATCGAAGCTTTTCAGTTTTTTTTTAATTACAGCCAAAAAACATCGGAAGGTTATTTTTGCGCCACTACTCATAGTCCAGATTTTGCTTCTAGTGAGTTTTTTCCGTTTCCAAACTTGACAAAATGGCTCACAGGAAAAAGCTTCATCTGAAACGAAGAAGTGATTACCGAAACTAACGCGTATTTTGAAGGCCTTCCAAAATCGTATTATTCATTTCGTATAAAAAATTTGGAATATTGTTTTATATACTAAGTGTATGGAGCCAAAAGTAGACTATATTGCGAAATAAATGGTTTTTCGAAAAAAAAAAGCTTTTTCCCTATTTAGGTAACTTCAATATCAAACCGCACTCGTATACTTGCAACATTAGTCAGATACACAAACTTGCTTACATATAATCTCATATATATGTAAATATGTATATGATAAGTGTGTGTGTGTGTGTGTGTGTATAAGAATGTTAGTACATTTTGGCAAATAAATAATCTCTTAAGATTTAAAGCAGCCAAATGATTTATTTTAAATGATCACAAATAGACAGCAAATAAGACAAACATATATATAAATTTTTTTTATTTGTGTAAAATATATAAAAAAAAATACATTATGGGTGGTTTGCTGTAGTGTTTTGCTTTTTTTTGGTTTTGTGTTGCTATTTTTTTTTTTCGTTTTTTCGTTTTGGTAAAATATTGTTACGCCAAAAAATATTGTAAAACGTGTGTGGTTTTTTGTTAAGGAAGTAGTTAGTTATTTATTAGTTTTATTTATTTTATATTATTATTATTTTTTTCTTTGCTTCTCTTTATCCTCCACATTGAAATTTGCTTTTAACAGCAAACGTATACAACACTTGCCTGCAAGACCATACAATCAGCTAAAGTTTAGCGGCATATACTGTTAAGATCGGCCCGGTTTCTTGCAGATCTATTCAGACAATTCGTACGTATCTAAATTAGTCAATTTGAAATAGTTATAAACAATATTATTGCAATTTATTTTTTTCAATATTAAATTTCAAAAAGAAAAAGAAAACAAAAACCCCAAAAGATTTAGTGTTTTTCTTCGATTTTTTTTTCGTTCCTTCAAGTTTTATTCGTTGGTTTTGTTAATCTCTGTACGAGAAATAAATGTTGTGGTCATGCAAGCGTAACTAAAGCTCATGATACATTGTTTGTTCACTAAAATATTGTATTGTTATTGTTGTTGTTGCTCTTTTATTTGTTAATACATGTTTGAAACCAAAAAATATAAATACAATTTTCTATACAATTTTATAAACATACCCTACGCCAGGAGCAGGCTAAGTTAGTGGGAGAGTAGGTATAACATATTTTTTTTGAGCTTTTTTTTTAATTTTTTTTTATCTTGGACCAGTAGATCATTCATCAGGGGATGACCGCTATATATGCAGTGCACTGTGCCAGAACTAGAAAAATAGGTTGTGAGGAGGGGGAAAGAGGGAGTAGTGTTTGTGAACATTTGACTTGAACTTTCCAACGTTAAAACAGACAGGAAACACGTCTGCAGGCAACTTACTCGTATTCCACTGTCAAAGCTTTCGGCTGCAAAATGAATTCTCTCTGTAATGCGTAGTCTGATTCCCCAGGCAATCAGCCATATGTGGATGAGCTCTGTACGATAAGCGCAAGCTACATAAAAATGTGCGAGTTTTGGGAACAAGATCCTTAATCGCATCAGAACAAAATCCATTGTGGCAACGATAGAATAGTGTAACGCACCCCACACTGCCTCGATGATCCAGTGAGTCAATAGAGTTGGATACCCTACTAACACCGATAAGCTTCTTCGGCCTCTCCTGCACACGGTCGTTTAACCCCAAAACAGACTGTGAGGCACCGGCCCAAACATGAGAGTTGTATTCCATTTTCGGTCGGATATAGGTAGTATAAATAGTAAAGAGGTCGGATGAAGTGAAGTACATCTTATTCCGTTTCAAAAACCCGAGGCGCTAGAATGCTTCTTTAGAGACATGAAAAATGTGTTATTTCCAGCGAACATCTCGCTGTATCTTCACTCGAAGAACATCAAGAGCATCCGATTCCTCAATATTTATACGATCCATGAGTACAAATGAAGCAGCATTTGCGGTCGTTTGTTTGTGGGTTAATAAACAGCATTGGGTCTTACGAGCGTTGAAGGCGACTCTGTCTTTATGACCCCATTCGGAGATTAAAAGGAGATCACTGTTCAGTGAATCATTCATATTTAGCCTCTTGTCAGCGATCTCTGATAGGTTAGGACTATAACTAAATGAGTACGAGTGGCAAATGCTGCTGTCATCCGCGAAAGAGTGGATAGGAAGTGGTTGGAAGTTTGATAGACAAGGTCGTTGAGGAAAATAAGAAATAGAGTAGGAGAGAGAACGGAGCCTCTCGGTACCCCTGAATTAGTCTTGAACTCGTTGGATGAAACCCCATCCAGAGCCACCACATTTATTATTATTATTATTATTATTGGATGGGATATGGCCCTCATCGGCCATTTGCACTGCGACCAATGGTGATCTATTGTGCGTCCCTTGCCCCATTATGGGTTGACTATGTCAAGAAAACGGACAAACTCCTTCATAGGGAGTGATATTAAGTCACATTCGCTTAACATATAATCTTGTAGTAGCCTATATCTTCTGTGTCCCAGTGCTCCACATTGGATGATTAAGTGCTCCATTGACTCCTCTTCATCACCGCAGAATCTGCAAATGTCTGTGTTGGAAATTCCCATCCTATGCAGGTGCTTGCAGCAGTTATAATGACCTGCAAGTGCACCTGTCAATGTTCTGAGACTTTTCCCGTCCAGTTTTAGAGCACGTTCGGCTCTCTTTTTATCAAAGTTTAGAAATTTCTTGGAGTGTTCAAGACCAGCTGTCTCGTTCCAATGTTGTTCAACGATGGACACCGTCCATTTATTTATCTCCTCATTCAGGAGACCCTTATTGAAGCCAAAAGTTGGAGTGGGTCCAATAAAAGTCCCCTCTGCTCCTTTCTTGGCATAAATGTCAGCCATTTCATTGCCATGATGCCCTTCATGTCCTGGCACCCAGATCAGGGTGACCTGGTTCTGGCTTGCCAGTTCATTTAGCCTGTTGTAACATTCCAGTACTAACTTGGATGTGAAGACACAACTGCTCAGGGCCTTCAGCACTGATTGGCTATCGGAGAAATACTTTCCCTTGTGTCCCCTGTGGGAAAGTATTTCAACCGCTTCCCTTATTGCGTATAGTTCCGCTTGGAAGATTGTGGTGTCTTTGCTAAGGGTTATATATTTGCGTGCTCTAGGCCCCACTATTCCCGCTCCAACACCTTGGAGCGTTTTGGATCCATCCGTGTACCACTTTTGTGAACCATCCCGCAACCATCTTGGGTTCATGCTCCATTCCTCCCTTGTTGGGAAGATGGTCTTAAACTTCCTGGCAAAGGAGTTAGAAGGATCTATAAGGTCACTTGTTTGAGACATATCGATTACGTTTCTGATGTCCAATAAGGTTTCCTGCCTTAAGTTTTTCCCTTTTGTAAATTGAGATGGCCTGAACGGCCGCCTCTTTTTGTACAGCTACGTTAAGCGGTGTTAGGTTCAAAGGAGCTTCCAAGCCACCACATTACTTTCACCAAAATGATGGCAACATATTTCTTGACTAATAGTAGAAGTAATCCTTCTAAAAAAATATATATATACTGGTGCAACAAAGATGAACATTAGGCGAGCAATGCCGCAGGAACAGCAAGTTTGATGTATTTGAAATTTTAAGGAAACACGCAGTCGGTGACAACGCACCTCTACTCCTACTTCTAATAGTTTTTAGATAACTCACTTCCAATTTATATTATTATTATTTTTTCTTCTTTTTTTTTTTGCTTATTTGTTTCAACCGTTAAACAAAATTTTAAAATAAAATTGTATAAAAAGTTGGTAAAGTGGCAACACGCCTTAAATATTGTTGATTATTTTGTTTTATTTTATTTCAGTACATGAATGATTATTTTTATTTTTATATAAATTTTTTTCAAACACATATTTTAGTACATGCACTTTATTACTGTTCATTTTTCTATATGTTGTTAAGAAAAAAATATATCTATTGTAGATTTTGTAATAAAAAAAACCAAAAAGAAAAAAAAAAAGAAAAATTATTTCGTATTGTTTTGTTGCTGCTGAAACTTGCAAAGATTTTTCAAATTACTTAATGAAATATTTTTAATAAAGTGTTTTATTTGCTGCTGTTTGCTGTTTTATTTTGTGGTTTTTAATTTAAAATTTGATTTTTTAATTACATAATTTACACCAATTAAAAAACTTGACTTTCAAATAAATTCACATGTAATTCTTAATGGGTTTTTTCCTTAAAGAAAAATGTCTTAAATATAGAAATCCGGCAGCGTTTTCTACGAAAAACTGTCTTAAATGGTTGTCAAATACAATGTATCTCTTGTTTTCAAGTGTTTGCTGGCAATTTGATAAGATCTCCGCCGCCGTTATCAATGAGGTGGCACTTTTAACAGCAGCAGTGCAGCTGCACTTGCAGTTGTGTGGAAATTTGAGATTTTCCTTTTTTTTTAGTTTTTTCTGTTGTTGTTGTTGTTTTTTCTTTTTGTTATAAATGCGATGTTATGGTTATTTTTATATTTGGGTTGTGGTTTCAGATTAATCAGCAAAGTTAAATATGGTTTTAATATTGATAATGAATTTGTAAACAACTGGAAAATGTGTCGCAAGTCGCATTTATTTGAAAAAAGGCTTATCAACATATAGATTTATTTATTTGTTAAAGAGTTGTTTTTGAACTAAAAATAAATGAAATTTATTTTCTACAAATTTGGATTTTACATAAAAATATTTCTTGTTTGTATTCATCTTGATGTGAACATACACTTGTAAGCATATTGTGTTATCAATGATTTAAAGCATACGAGGTCTGATAAAAAATAACTGTTATTTTCATATTTGGTGAGTGACGTATGATTTTCGCATTTTTTCCGTTATGTTAGTACACATGTCTGTTATACTATACTAACGTTGGCAATATCAGCCATTTCGGATGGGCGGTTTGATTTTGACAGATAAAAAGGTTAGTCGTGTTTTGGTGTGCTCTTCGATTTTTTACTATTCGATTAATTAAGTGAATTTTTTTTGATTAATCAGTGAAATTTTTTAGTTACATACATATGTACCATATTAACTAATCAGTTGTGAGTTCGAGTCCAATTTCAGTCAACTGTGAAAATGATTTACATCAGTACCTGCCTTGACGGCCTGACCTGATGGTGGACCAATTCCACGGAGTGAATTTTTCACGATTCACCACCGCCCCCGTGTGGCTGACTAGGCTCACACAGGTAGCAATTCTTGTCATATGATTGCGGTCATACGAACAACTTCTTGTTGAGGAGTTCGGGCTTTCTAATCCCACATGTATGCAATTTCCCAGCAATCAATGGAGGACAAGGCTTAATGAGTTGGTAGGCCGAAGCCCACTAAGAGCATCAGCTATTAAACCAACTCACCCGTCAACCATCACCACTGGTTCCTTACAGTACAGGTATCTGTTGTAAAGGCAACAGATCCTCGGGAGATTGTTAGCCCTCGAAAAAAACCATCACCAAACAATTATCAAGGATACTAACACTCCCTTCCTGCGTTTTAGGTTTCAACCACAGCCAGAACGTTTCAGCCAAGGTAGGCACCCCAACCATGATCAGCCCGGGTCGAACCGCAAGCAGAACTTCCCGGGGGCCATGCTGATCCCCGTTCTGCCAATTTATACCCTTGGTAAGGGTTTCGGAAGCCAACACAACATAAGTCATGTGGCTTTCTAGAGTTTTGTTTGCCGCACCAAACGAGGGACCCCTTCCCCTCTTTTCCCCGAAAAACAGAGCGCCTAAGTTAGGAATACGCCAAGGCAAAACCTGTTCCCCGGGGGGTCCAATTTCAGTCAAGAAGAAGGATTATTTTAATTATAACAATAATTGCTGTGAAACAATAAGACCAAACAAGAACAAAAAAATAATTGAATACCATTAGCTGGGGGACAACTAGCTGTTTCGTAGTCGCTACACTACTCATCAGCACCCACTGGTATTCGAACTCGGGATCATGTGAACATGATGTATTTTTAATACGGCCACTTAACCAACTCAGCAGAGTTCGAATACCAGTGGCTGCTGATGGGTAGTGTAGTTCAATTGTGGTATAAGCGATTTATGGAAGGCCGAGAAGATGCCAATGACGATGCTCGTTCTGGTCGCCCGAACATGTCAACAACCGATGAAAACATTGAAGCAGTCAAGAAAATGATTTCGGCTCCGCTCAGGAGCTGCTGAACATCGTCAATGACGATCCAGATCTCCTCAAAAAGGTTATAAATTGTGACGAGTCATGGGCGTGTGGCTATGAAATTGAAACCAAAGCCCAATCATCCCAATAGATACGTCCAGAAGAGGCACGATCGCAAAAAGCACGTCAAGTTCGGTCAAATTTGAAGGTTTTGATCACTATTTTCTTCGACTGCAATGGCGTGATGCGTCATTAATTCTTGCCACAAGGTTGTACGGTCAATAAGGAATGCTACCTTGAAGTTATGCGCCGTTTGCGCGAAGAAATTGGTCAGAAACGCACAGAATTGTGAAAAAAGCAATCAAGGATTTTGCACCAGCTCACACATCGATGCTTGTAAGTGAGATTTTGGCCAAAAGTAAAACCGCTATCGGTGCTTAAGGCCACCGTATTCACCGGACTTGGCCCGCGCTGACCTTTTCCTTTTCCCAAAACTGAAGACACCGATGAAAGGAAAGCGTTTTGCTACGATTGAGGAAATAAAGAAAAATCGATACAAGAAAAATCGAAAAGCGCGTTTCAGAAGATTTTCGAGGATTGGAAAAACCGCTGGTGTAAATGTAATATGTCTGAGGGGGACTACTTTGAAGGGGAGAAGATAGTTATGGATGAATAAATAAATACTTTTTAAAAAAAATTTTAAATAACGGTTATTCTTTGATCAGGTCTTGTATATTGAGCCCCCGTTGTATCTTTGAATAAATAGGTTAGGTTAGGTTTATCAGGCTGTCAGCTACTTTAAAGCTAGCCAAGTTGGGTCCAATTTGCTATCATTGTGTTGCCTGGGTGTGATATGTATCTCAGCACATCTACATATCAATGGTTTAGAACAAACCCGAGAATCGGATAAAGGAGTCCAATTCATTTACATCACATTCCGATACCTCCGCCAAGTTGGGCAGCATTGGCCTGCCTAGATACAGAGCCCTTACGTTAGAAAAAGCTGGACATCGACAAAGGAAGTGCTCAACACTTTCTATTTCCTCCTCGTCTCTGTAACTTCTATAGAAGTCATTAAATGGAAGATTTAACCTCCTGGCCTGTAACCCTATGTGGCACTGACCGATCAGGACCACCACAGCAGAGCGTAACCTCCTTCCGGACAGGCCCCTAAGGATAGTAGTCCTCCTGTTATCATATCCAGGCCAAGTCAGCCTTGACAATCGTCGGGTGACCTCACTAGACCATCTCTCTTGTGTGGGCTCAAAAAGTTGACGCTGCACCAAGATTTAAACTTATTTTCATATAAGATTCAATTAAGAAGCTGAACTCTGGAGACTTCCCGATTTGCTTGGAATTTTGTGAGAAGATCCTTCAAATGGTGTCAGAGGAGAACTGCATTTTTATGTCTGACGAGGCACATTTTGATTTAAGAAGCTGAAATCTAGAGACTTCCCGATTCGCTTGGAATTTTCTAAGAAGATCCTTCAAATGGTGTCAGAGGAGAACTGCATTTTTATGTCTGATGAGGCACATTTAAACGGCCATGACGACAAACAAATTTGCCGAATATGGGGTAATTCTAACCCACAGATACTCCATCAGATGCAATTACATCCACTTTGCATCACAGTGTGATATGCAGTTTCTTCAAGGTTCATTAACGTTCCTTACTTTTTCGAAGAAAACGAACTTCCTATTACGGTCAATAGAGACCGTTATTTAAAAGTGTTGAAAGAGTTTTTCTTTCCAGAGTTACGCCCAAAGATAATCCCTTTCAACTCTGTTTGGTTTCAACAAGATGAGGCAACTTGCCACATAGCCACGCCTGTTAAGACAGAATTGAAGCAAACAGTTCCCAATAAACTGATTTCAAGAAAATCCAAATTCCGTTGGCCTCCCAGGTCCGCTGACCTCACTGTATCTGAATGTTGAAGTGAATAGTCAAATATTCACGTATATTTTGCATAAAAGTGGTTCCAAATGAACCCGATAAAGTACCAAAAATGTTGACGTGAATAGCCAAATATTCACGTATATTGTGCAAAAGTGGTTCCAAATGTACCCGTAGAAGTTGATAAACAAAAACCCAAAAAGTTTGGATGATTTAAAGCATGATTTAGAGAACGCTAATTGAGACAGTTACCGCTGCAAAACTCCAGCCAGTAATGAATAACTTTTTGATTAGATGTCATGCATGTGTCAACGAGTGTGGTGGCCATTTGAATTCAATTATTTTCAAAATTTCATGAATGACCTTAATAAAAATTTATTATTTTCCAAATGATTGACTAAAAAATATATTACATAAACTTTAGAAAAAGTTATTTATAGAGTTCCTTTTCTGTACTTTAGAGAAATCCGGCAAAATATGCATTTTCGTCAACTTATAATAAACGGCAACTTCTTGAATTTATTTCCAGTAAATTTCCATAATTTAGTTTTACCGTTTAAAGCGCTGGCCATAAATAAGTTTTAATATGTTACTGACACATTTAAGTAAACGCTGTTTTAAATATGTGTTTTTTTTATTTACAACATAAGCTTTTCTTAAATACACTTATAAACTAATAATTATACGCACGATCTTTTAATTTTTTTTTAATTTACGACCTCAAAGAAAAATGGAAAAAAACACTAATATGGGCCTCAACTTTTTTAATGCAAAATGTGCCAATTTAAAAGACTCTACAATAAAAATAAAAAAATAAAAAACCAGTCACAAGATCTGTAGGAATACTTTGTATATTAAAATTACCCTGTAAATTATTTACGGATTAAAAGATGTAGAAAAAAAAAACAAATAATAGAGACATCATTTGTATCATCAGGCAGCTGATGACGATGCTGATAATAATAAAAATAAAGAAAAAAACAAAAACAAAAAGGCATTGTACAATATACATACGAGTATAATGTTTTATGAAGAAAAGAATTTTATTTCAACTCGAATTGAGGAGTTGCAAAAATCGTTAAGGAGATGATAATAAAAATTTACAAAAGAAAAAAAATAAAACGCTGCACATGATCATAATTCAAAATATAATCAACATAGTGTTTACATAAATTAAAATTTAAAAAGGAAGATGAAACACCAAAAACCCAAAAAGAAATAAACACGATGCATCAAGTTAATATGTTTGTAACTGAAAAATAAAGAAGAAACAAAAAAAACCGAAAACCACAAAAACATACCGGGGGGAAAAATGTAGGCTGTACAAGATTTATTTTTTATTTTTATTTTCAATAAACTCACCCGTAACATGACTTACTTAAACATTAAAATATAAGAGAGAGAAAAATAAAAAATAAAAAATTAAGAAAAAACGACAACAACATTTTTGGTTGACCGGCAATATTGTTTTCAACTCAGCGCGAATATAATTTATTATGTGTATTTTTTACAGAAATAATGAAGGCAGCAGCAGCAGCAGCAACAACATTAAAACACAAACAAATTTATGTTGTGCATACGAGAGGAGTTTGAAAATATTTCGCGATTTAAAGATTGCTCAAAGATATTGACTTAAGCAGGCTGCAATAGGCAACACACTACACCCTCGTATACGAACATTGCATACCCGCTCTACGCATTTCATATTTGCCTGTGCCCGCCCGTCTGTTGACCGGTGACTCTGGCTGCACGTTAAGATCAGTAAACTTTTTTCTTCTTCACATTTTTACTAATATGCTACAAAGAAAATTGATTAATTATAGTGTTTCGGCAGCAGCCAATACATCCTCATGCCGTGTTTCTTGGTTACTCATAATCGCAAGCAGCGGTAAAAAGATTCAACACCAAAAAAAAAAAAAAAGAAAGAATTAAAAAATTGAAACACTAAAACTGAACGGCAGCCACAACACATGTCGATACATTAAGGACAACTAAAAAGTTTTTTATATCTTTTATATAAAAATATTTCTCTTTTGGAGGATGTTTGTTTGCCTGCTGTTCCCGTGGTAGACAAGTATTTTGTTCGAGGAAGCTCCCAATAAAATAACCATAAAACAATGTAAAAACAGCGTGTTGTCTCTATAAATTATATGCCTCAAATTCAGGCATTAAGTCTTTGTGAACGTGTAAGGATTTTTATAAATTTTTATTGAAAACATATTTATTGATTCATCGAAAATAAAAGCTACATTTAAGGATAGTCAAATGTGTTTCTTACATCATTGGAGTTTAAAAAAGTTTATATCTTTAAACTCTAATAGAAATAGAATAAAGCTGGATTTAAAATAAGATTTAAATACCCTATCCACACATCAAGATATTTGATCAAATTATGTGTTATGTATGTGGTAGTAAAACTTGGTTGGATTTACCACAGCAAAACATCAAATTTTTTCCATCAAGTCTTATCTTGAAATTGTGTGAGTTTATTCCCACGCAACGCTTCACCACTTCAGTCCTCCAAGGTCTCATTCGATTATTTGCTACTACCACTAAGATCTCTAACAATGAGTTGAATTGAGTCTATCCAAAAACAATTCCTTTTTTTCATCCTGCGCAATATCTACCCGACCACTGTAGCCAACTTATCATCTATGAGTTCAGACTGCAACAAATAAAGCTGCCTTCTTTGACAAGTCGCAGAAAAATGTTAAATGCCATTTTTGTCTTGAAATTGATTAACGGCAATATCTGCTCGGAGTATCTGGTGTCCAATCAAACAAGTGACCTTATAGATCCTTCTAACTCCTTTGCCAGGAAGTTTAAGACCATCTTCTCAACAAGGAAGGAATGGAGCATGAACCCAATATGGTTGCGGGATGGTTCACAAAAGTGGTACACGGATGGATCCAAAACGCTCCAAGGTGTTGGAGCGGGAATAGTGGGGCCTAGAGCACGCAAATATATAACCCTTACCAAAGACACCACAATCTTCCAAGCAGAACTATACGCAATAAGGGAAGTGGTTGAAATACTTTCCCACAGGGGACACAAGGGAGTGCTGATAAAAATACTCTCCGATAGCCAATCAGTGCTGAAGGCCCTGAGCAGTTGTGTCTTCACATCCAAGTTAGTACTGGAATGTCACAACAGGCTAAATGGACTGGCAAGCCAGAGCCAGGTCACCCTGATCTGGGTGCCAGGACATGAAGGGCATCATGGCAATGAAATGGCTGACATTTATGCCAAGAAAGGAGCAGAGGGGACTTTTATTGGACCCACTCCAACTTTTGGCTTCAATAAGGGTCTCCTGAATGAGGAGATAAAAAAATGGACGGTGTTCATCGTCGAACAACATTGGAACGAGACAGCTGGTCTTGAACACTCCAAGAAATTTCTAAACTTTGATAAAAAGAGGGCCGAACGTGCTCTAAAACTGGACAAGAAAAGTCTCAGAACATTGACAGGTGCACTTACAGGTCATTATAACTGCTACAAGCACCTGCATAGGATGGGAATTTCCAACACAGACATTTGCAGATTCTGCGGTAATGAAGAGGAGTCTCACCCACTGTGGAGCACTGGAACACAGAAGATATAGGCTGCTACAAGCTTATATGTTAAGTGAATGTGACTTAATATCACTTCCTATCAAGGAGCTTGTCCGTTTTCTTGACATACTCAACCCATAATCGGCACAATAGATCACCATTGGTCGCAGTGCAAATGGCCGATGAGGGCCATATCCCATCCAATAATAATAATAATAATAATAATAATAATAATAATAATAATAATAATAATAATAATAATAATAATAATAATAATAATAATAATAATAATAATAATAATAATAATAATAATAATAATAATAATAATAATAATAATAATAATAATAATAATAATAATAATAATAATAATAATAATAATAATAATAATAATAATAATAATAATAATAATAATAATTTTTTTACCTCATATGCGTGTACATATATAGTATCTGCCTGTAAGGAGTTATGCTTCATAGGCATAAATAAATAAAATAAATAAATAAAAAAATGGCAGCTCCATGCAGGCTTACGCCAAACACTTCTATGCTCACCACTGTACCCTCTTACTCACTAAAGTTTCAAAATTTATAATCCAACTGAAATTGAATATAAACCATCTACTTTAGCGGTAATGTATAACTATACAACTTAAGCGCCATCCATTTTAAGGGCTAGTTGCTTTGGCAGGTGAGTTGTTACACACTTCTTAGCAGATTACGACTTTCATGTTCACTGTCCTGCTGTTTTGATCAACCAATCTGCATGAGCTGTTAATTTGCGCCAGTTTTGCTTACCAAAAATGGCCCACAGCTATCTAATATATTACAACCCAGAAATGTGAGGTTCTTACCAGAGATCTGCACCGGTGCACCGCAACCGTAAGTACATCGGTTGTTTACCCAATCATTTTCCCACTAACACTCTTAAAAATTGATGCGCACTTACACCTGTCGTTTGTTTGCGAAATCCTTATACATCAAATATGTATCCAACCACTTACGTATCTTGGGTATTTTTTTTTAGAGCCAGAGAACGCCCAGGGATTGAATTAGTAGACTATAAACAGACTAAAACTAATCCAAATATTAATCTAAAATTATAAACAATTAAGTTTTTTATTCCCTATTTAAGCTTCTAACATTTATACCAGTAAAAAATTATAAATAGCTTGTTTTCTATGTTTCCCAGCTATCTATATGTCGACATTTCATAGGAACTATCCTAATCATCAGTAGACTTTGGAAATTTTTGAAAGATATTCTCAAACATTCAACTTTATATTCCAACAATCCAAATAAATTGCTGAGAATTTAAAAAGAAAAATGCTCTAATAATATCCGTCAAAACACAAAAAACAAGCTTTTCTATTTATAAACGTCTCTAACATTTCTTTACACCTTTCAAACAAATGAACAACCGTTGGTTGCTACGATTTGTTTTTTGAAAGTATCGAAAAGCAGAGAACAAAAATTCAAACAATTAGGTTTTTTAATTTTGTTAATTTTGTTATTAGGTTTTTATTCCCAATAACTTGCAAATATGTTAGGCTCCTTGTTCCGTGTTTCATGACGGATCCTGAAGGTATCCTGAATCTTTCACATTGTTAATCATACAAGTGCATAAAATAAACATAAAAATTCATAATCAATATGCTATTATAGAATATCTTGGACATACTCCAAAGCTGTAATAATAAAATTACTCTCCGATAGTCATTCGACCCTTAAAGCCTTAAGCCATTGTGTTTATTCAAGCTAATACAGGAATGTCACAACAAGCTAAATAAATTTACAAGACAGAACCAGATTACTCTTCTTCGGACACCAGGACATAAGGGACATTGTGGAAATAAGATTATTGATTATTGAATATTGAGCAAAGAGCACTTTATTTGACCCAAATTATAACTTGGTTTCAACAAGAGCCTCCTTAAGACGGAGGTAAAAAATTGACTGAGTCCATCGTGAAAAAAAAACTGGAGCGAGACAAACGATCTGAAACAATATAAGAAATTTCTAAGCTTTGATGCAAAGAAAGACGAGCGTGCTCTTACACTAGACAATAAAAATTAAATCATACTGACAGCTGACAAGGTATGCCAGTAAACTAGAACTTCATCAAAATCCTCTTGCGCGTAATATACTTAAGTTTTGGCGGCCACACTTGGTTGAGAAGAAGGGATACCGTTGCCACCATTAGAACGTTCAATAGGTGATTTTACCGATATTGCTCACGCATAATAAAACTTTTCGTCTAGCATTGGACTGGAGTAAAAAGCACATTTAAATTTTTGTTTTGTATTTCTTTATTTTAATATTTAGTATTAATGAATGAATAAAAAACGCTTATGAAAAAATACTGACAGCTGCACTTATAGGTCATAATACCTGCCTCAAGCATCTGTACAGATCAGGAATTTCCAATACAGACATTTGCAAATTTTGCGTAATACTTGATCACCTAATGTGGGGCATTGGGACACAGGAAATATAGGCTACTAGAACCGTTGAGTGAAGGAGTTAGCCCGGTTTCTTGACGCACTTAACCCGTGAGGGGATATGGAGAAGCACAATAGATCAACAAGAGTCACAGTACAAAGCACCATTTTGAGGCACATTCTATTTTGTAAGGTATCTAGAGTCACACAGTCACGGATTTCATAAGGGTCGCCATACTGGTTAGGTATCTTATTCTCGACACCCGCATATTTTTACATAATACACTTTCATCCTGCAGAGGTCACCCATTTGTGGTCGATTACCAAGGTAGAATTCGTTTTACAGCCGTTTGGTTTGTCTGTGGAACAACTTGCCTGCACACGTGTTTTCTACTACATATAATTTCTAATATTATATGATGGTATTTGTCTGGGCTCAAGTTCGAACCTGGCTTTTGCCAAGAATTATTTTTAATTATAGCAATAACTGCCGGGATCAATAATTCTTGTTTCCCGCTGCAATAATTCTTGCTACGCTGCTCATCAGCATCCATTAAGATTCGAATTCGGTACCATTTAAACATTATTCATATTAATACGGCTGCCTAACCAACTCAGCCACCGTGCTCTTGCGTCTATATTTGTCGCATATTGATTACATATGCAATTTGTGTTAATCTCAGTTGTATGTACTGCATTCTGCTGTCACTGAACAACCAGGTATTTTGTATAATTTATCAATGTACGTCTGTATGTATGTATGTATGTTGATGTATGTGCCGTGATAGACTATCAACATACGTACAATTTTAAACCCGACTTTCGCCAAGAGTTATTTTCAATTATAACGTTACATATAATGTTTAAAGGTTCAATTCAAACGTTCACAAACACTACACTCTCTTTCGTCATCCACATAGCTCATTCTATAGTGCACTGCTTATGTAGGGACCATCACTTGACTACTCCAAGAAAAAAATAATTAGGGTTCAAAAATTTTTATAAAGATAATAAGTATCAATAATATCCATTCGTAAATAAAGATCGGAAAGTGTTCTGCGAATATTTTCTAATTTGGTGACTTGTAGATATTTGTTGGTTGTTGGATAGAAGAAACCGACAATTTTTCTGTAAATAGTTGATCTTGCATGCGTCATCTTGTTGCGGGGAATAGTATACAGGAGTAATTGGAAGATTCAAGCTATTCAGCACAAAGTTTGTTCGTATGGCCACAAACAAATGACAATAAGTTGGTAGCTTACTAATCATATCAGCGTGCTGGTGAGCCGCGAAGTCTTTAGACATGTGAGGCCAGTCTACTGTCAAATTAACCTTTAAACTATATGCAGGTCAATTACATATCTACTTCCTTATCTGGTCATGGAATAAATATTACTGGAAACATTCTCTCAGATATTACTATAAGCTTAAACTTTACTGTTCTCTTATTAGTTTCAAAAATTATAAAATTTTGACAACTGAAACAATTTTTGAATAAAAGGATGTAATTAGAGATCAATTCAATTAAAAAATTATACAATTTTTACAATTAGTATAATAAATGAATAAAAGGAGTTCATTAGAGATCAATCCCTTGGAAAACTGAGAAAGTTGAAACACCTTTTTTCTAAGTATAATTTTTAAATACTGTGTTACATATTCGTTTAATTCCATATTCAAAATTCACTACTGTAGGTAACTTTGCACGGCTGTCCTAATCATGCCCAGCCATAATTTTAAGTGCAATTGATTTAAGTTACTCAGTTTTTTTTTGTTTTTGTTGCAAGCTTCATCATAAAATATGTAATTTGTTTATGTTCTGGCTTGTAATACATGTATTTCGAGTGGCTATATTATATGTGATTTTCTCTTTGTTGTCTGCAAAAATTATTAAAATTTGGCATGAACAAAACACTGCTTAAGTTAGTTTTGTGCGGCAGCATGTTGATTGGTTTAGCAGCCCTTTGGCTTAATTGCCACAGCACTTTATAAATATGTGAAGATTTTTCTTGCGGACACTGACAACAAACTGAAAATTGTAGTTGACTTTGTGACTGAAGGGGTTCTTTTTATATTTTGCATAAATTTGAATTTCAGTTTTTTTTTTTTTTAGTTTTAATTTTCGGTATGAAAAAATTTATTAAAAATTATTAAGTAATTTTCTTGTTACCGTTAATCATAAGAAAACAAAAAAAATATATATATTCAAAAAAGTTTTTGTCTTCAGTCTTTTGTTTTAAAAGTGAGATTTTTATGCTTTTTTGTTCTCTTTACACACAATCGTTATAAAATTTTACTACTACTTGTTTTAATTCATCCTTAACATTTCCAAAACTTCACTTTTCATGTCATGTTGATTGATCGTGCCATAATTATTTTGTAATAAACACCCTCTACGCATTTTAAAACTTATTTTAAAATCCTTTTCTTTTTGTGTTTTTTCTTTTTTTGTTAAAGGCGCTTAACCTTGTTTTTAGTTATGGATTTAAGTGTTCTACTTTAGTTTTAGTCCAGTATACACTTAACCTTGTTATGCAACATTTAAACTGGTTCAAGAATATTGTTTTGTCTGTCAGTTGGTTTATGAGTATATATACGTGTATATCTGTCTGTGTATGCGTTTATAAGTACGTGTTAGCAGTGTATATATTTTTTTGTTTTAGCAAGTGTTGTTTTCATGAAATGAAACCTTTAATTAAGTTTAAGTTGAAAGCTATTAAATTGTAATTTGCGTAAAAAACGCAAATATTTTGCTCAAATGAGGCAAAAACTGCTCCTGGTTTTTCTCTTGGATTGAAAAAGAAACTGCAAGTAAAAATTAGATATTTAAATTTTTGCCAAAAATTTTCATCTAAGTAAATACGCTGTTGCTTAAAGAGCCAGTGTCTGTAAATAAATGACGTTACAACAATTTTATTTTTTACAAATTTTGGTACAATTTACAATTGTACCAAAAAGCATAATAGTTTATTGTCACTGAGCTACAGATTAGTTGATGTATGCTTTTGAACAACATTGCGGCGGCAAAAGTGCGAAAATAAGAAAACATTATAAAATATTGAATTTTGAAATGAAAAAGTAAATATAGCTTTAAATTTATTTGTAAGAGGGCGGATTGATTTTGAAGCTACCTAGCGTATGACAGTAGCACAACCAAACTTTTTTGAGATTTGCTATCTGTGAGACCTCAGCTGGTAAAATTTCAAAGAAATTCTTCAATTAATTTATTTGTTGAAGTCGTTTGAAGTAAGCAACTTTTGTGTTTCTTGAAAAAATGGAAAAATTGAATTTCGTGCAGTGATTAAACACTGTTATTTGAAAGGGAAAACGGCGAAAGAGACAAAAGAAGCATTACGGTGAGCCAGATCCGTCAGATTATATGGTAAAATATTCGATTGCTGAATTTAAATGTGGACGAGCAAGCACTGCAAAAATACCATCAGCAGAAAGGCCAAAAGAGGTGGCTACTGAAGCAAATATTAGAAAAAACGTCGATATCGTTATGAATGATCGTCGAGTTAAGTTACGTGAGTTTGTTGAGATATTAAACATATGATATGAACGTGTGTTCAACATTTTGTATGAACATTTGCGTATGAAAAAGCTATCGGCAATATGGGTGCCCCGTTTGCTCAGTGTCGAACAAAAACGAATTGGACAGACCACTTCAAAGCGGTGTCCTGTTGATTTTTGCATTGATTAATTACAGTTGATGAAACATGAGACCATCACTACACACTTGAAACCAAAAATCAATCGAAACAATGGGTGTAGGCTGGTGGAAGTACTCCGAAGAAGGTGAAGACAGTGAAATCGGCTGGCAAGGTAATGGCAATATGGCTCATCGATTATCTTGAAAAAGGATCTCTAATCACACAGGAAAGTATTATCGTGCATTATTGGCTCAAGATAAAACTACCCTATACTAGATAGGAAGAAGAGAAATAAGTATATTTGAGCGCCTGGGAATGTTTTCCTACAAACATATATTTAAAAAAAAGTGATACACCTTGGTGCACAACTTGTGCCAGCCAATTAAAAGTGTCACACATTTTAGAAAAATATTTTTATTACAATTACTTAAGCTCTTTAGTCTTTGGGTCCACTACACCAACTGATCCACCTAAAGATACATGTGTCAAAACCATCAAACTTATAGATTTAGTTATTTGCTTTTAGTATATAAGGGTGATTTTATAAGAACTATCGGAAATTAAAAAAAAAAAACACATAAAATTCAGAAAAATGCATGAAATATTTATTTGGATCGATAGTTGGGTCGATATAATTTAATGTTTGAAGATTATTTCATGCAAATGTTGGCCGCGGCTGCGCCTCAATTGGTTCATCTGCTTAGTCCAATTTTGGCATACTCTTTCCAACATTTCGGCCGGTATCTCACGAATAATGTTGGCAATGTTGGCTTTCAGTGCGTCAATCGAAGCGGGCTTGTCGCTATAGACATTAGCTTTAACATAGCCCGTCTTGTTGAAACCACATGTCATGCAAGTCAAGTTCTTCCATTTTGGAGAAAAAAAAAGTTTGTTATCATCGCACGGTAGCGCTCACCATTCACAGTAACGTTGTGATTCGCATCATCTTTGAAGAAATACGTCCCAATGATGCCGCCAGCCCATAATCCGCACCAAACGGTTGTTTTTTGTGGATGCATTGGTAGCTCTTGCAATGCTTCTGGCTGCTTTTCACTCCAAATACGGCAGTTTTGCTTGTTCACATATCCATTCAACCAGAAATGAGCCTCGTCGCTGAACACAATTCTTCGATAAAAAAGTGGATCTTCATCTAACTTTTTAAGAGCCCATTCACCAAAAATTTGGCATTGTGGTAGGTCGTTTGGCTTCAATTCTTACACCAGCTGTATCTTATAAGGCTTCACAACCAAATCCTTCCGCAAAATTTTCCACGTAGTGGAGTAACAGAGGCCCAATTGCTGCGAACGGCGCCGAATGGATAATTCACGGTCATCACCAACACTGGCCGATACGGCTGCGATATTTTCTTCAGTTCGCACTCTACGTAAGCGTGTTGGTGGTTTAATGTCCAACAATGTAAATTTGGTGCGAAATTTTTTTACAATAGCCCGAATAGAAGCCTCAGTAGGTCGATTAAACTGACCATAAAATGGAAGAAGCGCGCGATGAACTTTCTTAACAGAGCACGCATTTTGGTAATAAAATTCAATAATTTGCAAGCGTTGTTCGTTTGTAAGACGATTCATGATTAAATTATAGACCAAACTGAAGATGTTTGACAGTGACACAAGATACCAAACGTGCGTGAGCTGTCAAAACTAGTGTTGCCAAAAAGATAATAGCAAAAAAATCACTCGCGTTAGGCGCGTGAGGCCTAACTTTTTTATGTCAATAAAAATGCACAACCTTTGTTAGATATTTTCTCAACGTTTCGTGAATTTTTTGTTCACTTCTTCAGGCCATTTGTATTTTTGTGATTTTACAACAGTAAATACAAATATATTGAATTATATTTTTAATCAAGCAATACAACATTAATTTATTAATTTCGTTTGGGCCACGTGCAAGGATGTTGCTACCGTACAATAACCCTTTTTTTCGAAATACTTATATTTAGATACATTTCATATTTGTTGTAAATTTATCTACCTCATGCTTCTCTTGGTTTTTGGTCATTTGTTGTTTTGTATTTCGATATTTTGTCTTCTTTGGGAAGAATTTAAAAAAAAAAAAAAAAAAAAAAAAAAATTTGTATATGTGTTGTAAATTCAAAAAAATTTTTGCAAATATTGAATTAATTAAAGATCAAAGCAACTGGAATCAAGATTAGTATACCAGTTGAACTAGCAATGAGCATTATAGAAGATAAAAGGGGATTAATAACACAACACACAATGATAGAAAAAATTTTATTTTTACGTATTTTGAAATTTTATATAGAGGATAATAGGTATTTTCAGTATAATGGGAAGATATATACGCAAATAAATGGACTACCAATGGGATCTCCAGCTTCCCCAGTTATAGCTGACATTGTAATGGAGAAGTTATTGGAGAGCTCTATAGAGAGATTGAATATAAAACCGAGAATGATGACTAAATATGTAGATGATTTGTTTTGTATCATTCCTGATTCGGGTATTGAGGATATGTTTACAGCTTTGAATGATTTTAATCATAATAATAAGTTTACCATGGAAAAGGAGAATAATTCAAGACTTTCATATTTGGAAACAATGGTAATTAGGAGGGATCATAGGCTTGTTATGGATTGGTATCAAAAACCTACTGCATCAGGAAGGATAATAAATTATTTTTCAAAACATATAATCATCAACACGGCTAAAAATTTTGTTGAAAGGGTATTTAGAATAAGTGATGAAGAATTTCATAGAGGAAACATTATTAAAATCAGGAACTTGCTGAAAGGCAATGATTTTCCATCTGAGCTAATTTATAAATCAATTTTGAAGGAGAAATACTCATAATGTAGTTAATATAGTTGTAAACTTTTTATAAAAAACCATAATCTGAAGCTGCAAAAATTAAATTTATTTATTGTATGTTTATTAATTTTATTCAATGAATTTAAAAGTGAAACACATGATTTAAACGTAACAAAGTAAGGAAAGTAATTCTTTGATTAACTTTTATCTAATGATACAAAACTGATTGGATTGAGAATAAACAATATATTAAATATTTCAAAGACTATTTAATTTGAAAATACAAGGTATAAAAAATACAAGTATGAGCTGTAACACCTCTCGTCAATTATACAATTTTAATAAACTTCTAATTGTTATAAAAGTTTTTCTATCCAAGGATTTGGTCAAGATGTCAGCAACTTGAGCCTTTGTAGATACTTGCTGTATTATTATATGAACTTTCCTAATATGATTCCTTATAAAATGATGCTTTATATCGATGTGTTTAGTTCTTTTGCTTTCTTCATTTTTGGCCATTGTAATACATCCAACATTTTCTTCATAAAGTTTAAAAGCATCTCCTGGGCCCATAACCTTTTATTCAATGAATTTAAAAGTGAAATACACGTCAGGAAAGTAATCCTTTATTTAATGTGAATCGTTTGATTAATTTTTATCCAACGACACAAAACTGATTGGAGTTTATTCTCAATATATTAAATATTTCAAAGACTATTTAACTTAAAAATACAAGTTATAAAAAATACAAGTATGAACTATAACGTTAAACTCTTATATGAAAAATTTCCTATAGAAATAAACATATAATTTTTTTTTTATAAATAAGCCCATTATAGTAATAATTATATTATTAAAGAATTATAAATAGCTTGTTTTCTATGTTTCCCAGCTATCTATATGTCGACATTTCAAAAAAAAAAAAAAAAAAAGAAATAGCGAATAAAAAACTCAATTATTAAATAAATAAGTACATAAATAAACAATAAATAAATCAAATTTTTCTTATTCACTATGCGAGCTTTACTGTTAATGTGAAATCTTTAGAGTTTTAAATATAATTTTACCTTTGCTGCAAAATTTTTAATAATAATATCACAAAAAAAAAAAAAAAAAAAAAAAAAAAAAGCAACAACTGCTGAAAGTTTATAATTTTGTTATTTTTTTTTTTCTTTGTTAAATAATGAGACATTTTGTATGCATTGCATCATTTAAGAATTTAATTTGCCAAAAATTTACTTTTGCAATTTAATGCGAGTACAATAAATTCGTGAGACTTAAAAACAAATAAAATCCTACACACATCAAAATCCTTTACTTTAACACGCACTGTTATGAAAAGCAACAAAAAAAAAATATATATTTTTGTTGTCTTGACAAAGTGAGAAGAAAACAAAAAAATCAAAAGACTTAAGCGACAAACTTGAAATAAGTTAAACTGCTACCGTTTCGGTTTTATTTCATTTGTTCTGCTTTTATGGAGGTTTTACAACGTTTTTTTTCTTTAAATTTATTTTTGATTTTACTTTTTGTGAACGCATGAAATGGCAAGCCGCGTTTTGTGTCACATTAAATGTGTAATTTTAGGTCATTTTTTAAACACTTGCTGATATGCGTGCAATGATTTCACAACAACATCCTCGGGGCTTTCGATTTCAGTTAAATGCGGCTTTTAAGTGTAGATACTTTCAGGGCAGTACACGTTTGAGGCAGTCAGGTGTTTATAACTTGAATGTGAATTTTAATTTATGATTTTAGGAAGTGTTTGGGCAACTGGATAAATTTTCAACTCGTCAAGTAAAACTAAAAAAAAAACACATATAATGTGTTATCACTATATAATATATTTTTTTTATTTGTATATTTGTAATTATTTTACAATTAATATAAAAAGTCAATTTCATAACATATAACTTACTTACTCGTATATTGAGTTTCATTTTTTTTTTTATATTTTTTTAAGCATTTTTTTATTTATTGAATCTTCAAAATGAACTAACAATAAGTATTCAAATCTTAATACTAAATTTAAAATTAAAAAATGTGATTCTTAAGTCCAGCCAATGCTAGACAAAAAGTTTTATTATGCGGGAGCTATTTCGGTAAAATCACCTATTGAGCAATCTGATGGTGGCAGCGGGTAGCCCTTCTTTTAAGCCGAGTGTGGCCGCCAAAATTAAGTATATTGCGCCCAAGAGGGTTTGGGTGAAGTTCCAGTTTACTGACATACCTTGTCGCGTACTTAGAAAACTCCTCTTTTACCAGCGGAACACTCAGATCGTTATGAATTCGTGAATTTTTTACATACCATGGAGCTGCAGTAATCGTTCGTAGAATTTTGTTTTGTCGCCTTTGGATTTGTTCAATGTTTGATGCTGAGGCGGTGCCCCATAACTGAATTCCGTAGCACCATATAGGCTTTAGTATTAATTTCAGTACCGAATTTCTGCCCATAAGCCAATTTAGCTGCGCTGCTTTTAGTTTCATCTGAGTGACTTTTGCTTCAATGTGAGACTTCCACGTTAGCCTATGGTCCAGGTGAATACTTGACTTCGTTGTGCTGCGGAATAGGTGAGTTGTTAATTTGGATAGGCGGACATGTTTGCCTGCACAGTGTGAATGTAACATGAGTACATTTATGTTCATTAACTTTGATTTTCCAAAGTTTTAGCCATTTCTCTAATATTGAAGTATATTCCTGTAAATTTCGTGATGCTAATTGGTGGTTTTCATGAACACTCAAAATCGCTGTGTCATCTGCAAAGGTAGAAGTGTGGATTCCGGACGTCGTTGGCATGTCAGAGGCGTAAATCAAATATAAAGTAGGCCCCAGTATGCTGCCTTGGGGAACTCCTGCCTTGATTGGCTGAATTGGGCTTATAAAGTCGCCTTCTCTGATAACAAACTTCCGCCCGTATAAGTAGCTTTCCAGGAGCTTGTGTGTATTTGCAGGCAAGTTTAGCTTTATTTTGTGCATCAAGCCGTCGTGCCACACTTTATCAAAAGCTTGAGAAATATCAATGAAAAGAGCTGAGCAGTACTTCTTCGCCTCAAAGGTTTGTCTTATGACATTGACTAGTCTGTGTGTTTGTTATATGGGGCTATGTTTAGCCCGAAAGCCAAATTGATGATCAGGGATGCATCCCACATTGTTCAATATTGGAGTTTCAATTATTAGAGTACTTTTCTTTTTAAATTCTCAAAAATTTTGAAGTCTCAGTAGACTGGATTAAGGTAGCTCCTATGAAATTTCCACATACAGTCAGCTAAGAAACATAGAAAATAAACTGTTTATTAGTTTTAATTGGTATCAATGTTAGAGTCTAATATAGTGAATAAAACTCAATTGTTTGGTTTATTTTCTTTTTTGGAATTTTTTTTTTTAATATTGCTGCATTTTTATTTAAAAACCTGCAAAATTATGACTATAAAAATATTTTTAAAGTGCTTTTGTTTAATTTTTATCATTTTTTATTTTAAACATATTATTAATTTGTTTTAATATATTTTTTCGCGCAAATGTTTCCATATTTTTTAGTGCTTATAAATAGCCACTAGTAGTGCCGCAATAAGCAAACAGCAAACTTCTGTTTTTTCAAGCGTTTCTTTTACAGCCGACATTAACAATTATTATGATTTTTATTTAAAATGTTAATAAAATGGCTTTGCCTACTTATATTTTGTTTAATTTTGGGCTGTATGTATTTAAAATGTTGGTTTCTTTTTTCTTTTTTTGCTGCTTGCGGTTGTTTTTAAGAAGCTGTTTTTTGTCATGATTTTTAATTTGTTCGTTGCTGGTGTTTTTTTTTTTTTTTTTGTACAATTTATATTATTATTTAGATTATGTGCAACAGGCGCAGCGCAGAAAAAAGTTAAGTTTAACAATCGTGAGAAAAGAATTTTATGTCTTGTTTTTGTTTGGTTTTTTTTTCTTAATCTTAACTTAAGCTTTTACTGAAGGTCATTTTGTGTTTTTTGTATCTTTACAAGTTCTTCAGAAAGAATTTTTGTCATTTATAATAAATTGATTTCGCTGAAAGTGTATTACAGGTTTTTTTTTTTTTCAATTCTTGATCAGTATAATAAAGACTTCTGTGGGTAATTTAAGGAAGCCAACATTAAATATCAAAAATAAAGACAGTCAATTTATACAATATTTAGAAGCAGTTATTAAAACTAATTGTGCATATGTATGTAAAAATTGGGCAAACTTTAAATCATTATGAAACAAGTTTTTAATAAATAAACTATACAGGGGGGTTACACTCTATCGCGATGCGAAAGAAATTTGGTTCGTAATCGAAGAATTGGTACCCTGTATTCCCTTTTCATATTTTCCATTCGCACATATTATCTTATCATTCTTCCCTATTGTTTAATTTGTGGTAAAAGTGTTGCTTCATTTCTTAACTATTTCGCGAAAAAGTTTCCGCCAACGGCACAAAGTATCAAATTATACTCTTATCGCATTTATCTTTCGCATCGAACTTACTTGCGCATCGCAATTGAAGGTAACCTTCCAGATTTTGTGAGAAACTTGATATCTTGAACGATATTACAGAAGCTAGTGTCACTAATATTTCTCTACTCTATAGATCCATATATATGAAACAGAAAAAGATCAAGCCGGAGACTAAAATAATATTGTTACAAACTTTTGTTATATAACGCAATTTTAAAGCCTATATGGTGCTACGGAATTCAACATATAACATTGAAAAAATTCAAAGGCGACAAAACCATATTCTTCGTACGATTACTGCAGATCCATGGTACGTAAGAAACTCACGAATTCACAAGGATCTGTGTGTTCCGCTGGTAAAATTTTCTAAGTATGCGACAAGCAGCGTTGTCAACTCGATGCGGTTCGCACCATTTTTGGTGCTTTTTAAAAATATTTCTTTTGTCGGTGCGTGGTGCGCTTTTTTTTTTAATTTTCGGTGCGATTTTTAAATTTCGATGGCACCAAATCAAATTTAACCAAACTTTAGTGTAAGAAAAATGTTTATTTAAGTGTCCAAAGTTTTTACATTTCTTTTTGCAGCGCACAATCACAACACGGAATTGTTTTGTGGAAAACCCACCGTATTATATGCACAAAGTAATGTAATCTTGTTGTTGTATATTTTACATATTTGCGAAAGAGAAAGAAACATTTCGTTTTATAAAGTTTGCTACACTTTGAGCGTGTTTTGCTATTAAACATGTTCGTCAAATATTGCAATAAGTGCTGACACCGATTTGGTAATTGATAAATTACCAAACTCTTAATTAAATTATAAACATTTTTCAAAACGTTTGCATTAAATATTGATCATGCTTATTTATTTTATTTATTTGTTTTATTTTATTTATTTATTTAAATAAATTATAAGCCTTAAAGTCCGAATTAATTAATAGTTTTTAAAAGGCAAAATACTATATGTACATACTTTGATTTTATATAATACTACCGATTAATAAACATAAAGTTAAAACTACCCCCCATGATTAATACTAATATTCTATTTGTTATAATTCTTGCAAATTTTCGTATATTTCAAAAAATTCTTTAAGCTAATTAATTTCCACTGTTCGCTTACGAAAACAGAAATGGAATTGATACCGAGTTTGATAGAGTTGCAGCTGTAGTTTTATGAACCTCTGGCCGACAGCGTATATAATTAAATAATATTGCAGAATAATAATTTTTATAAAATATTGTCATAATTGTTGTTCAGATACTATTACCTTAACAAAAGTAACAGAATCGTACTAGAGGCCAAGCCTCAATTATAACTATTGAGTGAATTTGATGGCAAGTCATCAGGCGGTGCTAACAGACTTAGTTTGACTATTTCATTATCGTGTTTTTACCATCAAAATATTATACTTTTAATAATATAAAATGGGTTTTTAAAAATTAAAAAAAAATTTAATTCGGTGCGTTTTTGTTGAAATAAAGCGCTTTTTGCCCTATTTCGGTGCATTTTGAAATTTCAAAGTTGACAACACTGGCGACAAGGTATATCATCCAAATGCTCTTGCACGCAACATACTTAATTTTGGTGGCCACTCTCGGTGGCATTCTGATGCCACCATCAGAATGTTAAATAGGTGATTCTACCGATATTATTCGCGCAAAATAAAACTTTTTTGTGTAGCAGTGTCTGGACTCAAATAGCTTTTATATTTAGTGTTAAGATTTGAATACTTATTGTTAGTTCATATTTTGAAGATTCATCAAATAAATGATTGAAAAAAATCATAGTTTTGAATTCTAGACCCTGTCGTAGGCACAGGCCATGACTAAAACAACTCTAGATGTTTCTAGCATTAGCAGTCGCCACTAATATTAGTTTCCCTTGTGCCCATTTTTTGTTAAGAGGTAAAATTTTGTGCACAGTGCGCCGTACTAATAAGAAAAAAGGGCAAAAATAGGAGTTATTATAAAAAAATTAAATTTGGTGCAGACGTTTCTTAAAGCTGAATAAACTTGTGTGCAGCTATATACCAAATTTGTTCAAAATAGAACTATGGGTATTCCCACCGCCTATATTGCCTATATATTTGAGATAAATAAACCTGCTGAGGAACTATTTAGTTTTAAAAGGAATCTAGCTGTGTTAATTATACTGTGAAACACCAAAGTTATTTAGGTGTCCTCATTCCACCAATTCTAGTTTTTTAGAGCTTATAGAGCACGAAATTACGTTTAGTTTTTTTAGGTCGCTTCCTAAAGATGATATTATTGCTGTACATATAACGATAAATGCGTTTTTATAGTTTTAGATTGAAAGAATCGTGAGAGGAGCTTTTAAACAAAATATTGGTCTTTAAAATTTCATGGTCAACCGCTTTAACTAGCCCTAGAGGTACCTGAAAGGTGCCAAATGTATTACCGACTTGCAATATTTTTGTAAATTCAACATTTTTGTTGAGCATACCTAGCTTCTATCTTCAATTATTAGGGTGGTCCCGATATCAAAAGTTAGTTTTCAAAATATCATTTTTTTTAATTGAAAAGTATAGGGTGTTTTTTTAAGCCCGATAGAACTTGAAATTGTAAAAAATAACACAAAAAATTAAATTGTAATCAAAATTTTTTTTTATTCGAAAGATCAATACGTGACATTAACATTTAAAAATGATTTCGGGCATATGGGCACCGCGGCTGTTCTTGACGAAGCGCATTCTGGACGTCCAATTTTGGGCCACTTTTTCGAGCACTGCTGGCTGTATGTCACGAACAACACGAACAATGCTGGCCTCCAAGGCGTCAATTGTTGCTGGTTTATCAGCATAAACCAGTGACTTCACGTAGCCCCACAGGAAATAATCGAGAGGTGTCAAATCGCACGACCTTGGAGGCCAATTGACAGGTCCATTTCTCGAAATCAACTTATCGCCAAATTTTGATTTCAGTAAGTCGATGGTTGCGTTCGCCGTATGGCACGTAGCGCCATCCTGTTGAAACCACATCTCCTCCGGATCAATGTCATCCATATTTTCAAACAAAAAATCATTGATCATGGTGCGGTAACGATCTCCATTGACCGTAACGCGAGCTCCGGCCTCATTTTTGAAGAAATAAGGTCCGATGATGCCACCAGCATGAAAACCGCACCAAACAGTGCATTTTTCTGGATGTAATGGAGTCTGTAGGGTCTCTTGTGGATTGGTCTCACTCCATATGCGGCAATTTTGCTTATTAACAAACCCGTTAAGCCAAAAATGCGCCTCATCGCTGAACACAATTTTGCGATAAAACAACGCGCGAATCGACGACTGATTTTCAAAGTAAATTTGGATAATTTCGTAGCGTTGTTCAAGCGTGAGTCTATTCATGATGATTTGTCAGAGTATACTGAAACAAATAAAAAAAATGTTTCATCAAAATTTAATTTTTTGTGTTACTTTTTACAATTTAAAGTTCTATCTAGCTTAAAAAAACACCCTATATTAAATATTTTTTTGTTTTTTTGCTAATAAACACAAAAACTGCGAAGCTTTTTGGCTTGTCTGCAATAACACCCAGAGTCTGTGGCAGTAATCCAACCTGCAACCTCGAGACTGTTGGTCGAGCACTCTACCAAATCAGCCATCGAGTCACACAATGTGGTTAAATTAATAAGTTTTCATTTCACAAGCGATAGTGCTTTCTACTTTCAGTGACAGCTTGAAGCAATAATAAAGCTCCACAGTGGGTGATCAAATGCTCCAGTGTCTCATCTTCCCCATTGGCGAATGTGCAGATGCCTGTGTTGGTAGTACCCAACCTGTGCTTTAGGCGGGTGTAATGACCTGTAAGTGCACCTGTCAATGTTCTGATGCTTTTCCTTTCCAGCTTTAGAGCACATTCGGCCCTCTTTGCATCAAAGTTTAGAAATTCTTGGAATGTTCGAGACCAGCTGTCTCGTTCCAATGTTGCTCAACAATGGACTCCACCCATTTCTTCATCTCCTCATTTCGAAGGTTCTTGTTGAAGCCAAATGAGTAGGGCAAATAAAAATACTTTTGCTCCTTTTTTTGGCCTAGATATCAGCCATCTCACTACCATAGTACGCCTCAAGTCCTGGCACCCAGATGAGGGTAACCTGGCTGTGGATTGCCAGTTCATTTAGCCTGGACGTGAAGACACAACCGCTCAGAGCCTTCAGTATCGATCGGCTGTCAGAAAATATTTTGATAAGCACTCGCTTGTATCCGCTATCGGAGAGTATTTCCAACTTTTCCCTTATTGCGTATAGTATCCGCCCTAACTCCTTGGAGCATTTTGGATCCATCTGTATGATTGATACAATGAAGAAAAAACGACCACATTTAAAGAAGGAAAAAGTGCTATTTCTTCAAGACAACGAATTCGAATTGCTTGATCATCCATCTTATAGTCCAAATTATCTCCTATTGACTTTTTCCTGTTCCCAAACCTTAAAAAATGGCCTGCAGGAAAAGGATTCATCTCAAATGAAGAAGTGATTACAGAAACTAACTAACGTGTATTTTGAGGTGGTTCCCAAAATCGTATTATTAGGACGGTATAAAAAAGTTGGAATATCGTTTTACTAAGTGTATTGAGCTAAAAGGAGACTATGTTGGTAAATAATTGGTTTTTGAAAAAAAAAAGTTTTTTTTCCTACTTAAGTAGCTTCAATATTAACCCGCCCGTATTAATATTGCTGTAACTATATTTCCAACTGATTTTACATCCATTACCTTGCTTTTATACGAAAAACTTTATACATTTCTCCGTTACTTATTTACCATAATAAAGTCCTAGGCCTTAAAAGTACATTCCAGCCCTTAATGGTTTAATACTTGTATTCATCATTGAAGTAATTTTTAATGAATACATTTAAAATTCAGCAAAAATGAATTTATTTTATTGCTGTTCAACATGCAAACAGTAGCAGCAAGATTTCCAGATACTACAGCTAATTACAGGCCTCCGGAAAGATGAAATTGTTCCTAATGACAACTTCTTTTAATTGCAAACGTTTAAGTTAATTATAAACATCTTTCACCAACTCAATAAAGAAATGGCTAAAAACCAAAAAAAGAAATGACAACTTTTGTTTTCTTAAATGTTACAAAACTTTTAATATTTCTGCAATTAATATCAATTAAATGTTAAGATATTTCGAATACTTTGCTTTAGTTATGAGACAGTGATAAACGATTTAAAGTTCTGTAATGAAGGGGAGACAAATTTTTCGAATTAAATCTGTTTCTTGTTGCTCTAAATACCCAAAAAAAAATTTTAAAAGATTAATAGTATAAAGAGAAAATATTTCGTTCTTTGGTATATTTTCGTGTAAAGCATTAATTTGTTAAATGAAGATAATATTCTAGTTAAAATTACCCCTTTAACACTATTTATATATAAACAATATTTCATTTTTAAACTCACATTTAAGTTGTCACACTTTTAGCAAACAAGGTTGCTAAAACTTTTGATAAAACATAAACAAAATGACAACAAAATAATAACATGATCTAAAAATAAATGCTAAAAAAAAAAAAATAGAAAAACTCAGTCATACAAAGAGATAAACGGCCAACAGGCACGAAGACAGACAAATTGTGGGACAGACTTTAGCGTTAGATATGCAAGATACGTTTGATACTTATGCAACACAATCTCTGCAAGTAAATGACACCAAATTGTTAAACAACACCAGAAGTCTTACTTTTTTTTCTGTTTCTTTTTTATTTCTCTCTAAAACAAAAACACTAAAAATTTATTGTTAACAAAAAATGTTAAAATATATTAAGTAGCAGTATCTCATGTATTTACACAATTTGTCATACAGTATGCGTGTTGCAAAATATCTGGAAATAATAACAACAACAACAACAAAAATAGCACCAAGAAAAATATATCTCAACTCAACTCGGTAGCAGGAATGAATGAAGAAAATATTTGTGAGGAAAAAAAAAACGAAATGATACAATATTTTGTTTATGCGTTTGAGGCGTGGTTTGTCTTACAACATTTGATACGCATAATGGATTGTAAAATATTTAATTTAATCAGTCTGGGGTGGGCAATTTAGTGAGTAAACAAGACACTTTATACCGGTATGATTTGTTGGCAAAGACTAGATTTATTCCAAGAGCAACAAATGGGGTGTTTTTAGAGTTACAACATTTTAATTAAATATTGAAAAAATTTAATACTCTCTTTTCAAAACTGTCTTTATTTTTATTTATTTCATACATTACAATATTTACTAACATTCTATGATCAACATTTTATTTTATATAACAAGTAGTTTTTCAATATCATACATTACAGTTCGGCCAATCTGCCAATTTGATTGACCTCAATCACCACTAAAAATGTTAAATGGTGTGGCTAATGGATATAAATTAATTTGGTGTCACCCATTTCCTTAACCTTTTAGCTTCCATAATACCTCTATAAGGAATTTGGCTAAGTTGACAATTGTCAATATCTTTTACAACATAACGGTCATTAGATAAGACCTTTTCTACAATTAAAGGTCCTCGATATTTTTCAACAAATTTCCGATTTTTACCAATAGAACTATCATTACTCATGATTACAACATAATCCCCTTCCGAGTATTGTTTTGCAGGTACGTGGTGTTTATAAAAATAGTTTTCGTTACGTTTTAGCGAACGTTCAATTCCACTCAATGCATCCCGCCGTTTAGACTCTATACTTCCACCGATTTCATTTCCTACCTTATTTTCCAAATATTCCGGCAATTCGTCAATAATTACACCACGCTGTTTTATTCCAAATAATAATTCACTTGGTGTTTCCCTTGTAGTGCTGTGCACAGTATTATTCAAAGCAAATTCTACTTCAGATAACTCAGTTTACTGTCAATTTTGGCATAGGTTATTTCAGGAGTGCCCAAGCCCTATGCGCTTGGTTTTCATTTGTTTTTGTAAAAGCACTTAGCTATAGGCTGTGCGCTTTCCCTGCCGGCAACTCAGTTAGCTTAAAATTAACTTTAAACGATTTTTTTTTGCAGCTGATGCTGGGTGACACTTAGGTTATTTTCAATGGAGATAACTGACCATTTTAACATGGTGATGTCCTAGGAGGTAGTCAATTATCCGACTTTTCATTACTTTTCAACTAACTTAAAGTTAGTTTTCTAAAAGTCAACTTTTAACGGACTTATATACAGCTACTTAACCGTTCATCAGTGGATTTTAAGTTGTTTTTTTCAGTTAGTTAAATAACTAACTACTTTTTATCTAGCTTCTTGCTAGTCTATATGTTAACTTTAAAAAAAATCCTAGTTTTTCTTCTATAACGAATGGCTTCGTTCAAAAAACATAATGGGTGATTTTATAAGAACTATCGGAAATTTAAAAAAAAACACATAAAATTCAGAAAAATGCATGAAATATTTATTTGGATCGATAGTTGGGTCGATATAATTTAATGTTTGAAGATTATTTCATGCAAATGTTGGCCGCGGCTGCGCCTCAAAAGGTCCATCCGCTTAGTCCAATTTTGGCATACTCTTTCCAACATTTCGGCCGGTATCTCACGAATAATGTTGGCAATGTTGGCTTCCAGTGCGTCAATCGAAGCGCGCTTGTCGCTATATACATTAGCCTTAACATAGCCCCACAAAAAATAGTCTAGAGGCGTTAAATCGTACGATCTGGGCAGCCAATTGACTGGTCACAAGCGTGAAATAAACTGTTCACCGAACTCGCCTCTCAATTGGTCCATTGTTTCGCGTGCTGTGTGGCATGTGGCACCGTCTTGTTGAAACCACATGTCATGCAAGTCAAGCTCTTCCATTTTGGGCAAAAAAAAGTTTGTTATCATCGCACGGTAGCGCTCACCATTCACAGTAACGCACCATTCTTTGAAGAAATACGGCCCAATGATGCCGCCAGCCCATAAACCGCACCAAACGGTTGTTTTTTGTGGATGCATTGGTAGCTCTTGCAATGCTTCTGGCTGCTCTTCACTCCAAATACGGCAGTTTTGCTTGTTCACGTATCCATTCAACCAGAAATGAGCCTCGTCGCTGAACACAATTCTTCGATAAAAAAGTGGATCTTCATCTAACTTTTCAAGAGCCCATTCACCAAAAATTTGGCGTTGTGGTAGGTCGTTTGGCTTCAATTCTTACACCAGCTGTATCTTATAAGGCTTCACACCCAAATCCTTCCGCAAAACTTTCCACGTAGTGGAGTAACAGAGGCCCAATTGCTGCGAACGGCGCCGAATCGATAACTCACGGTCATCACCAACACTGGCCGATACGGCTGCGATATTTTCTTCAGTTCGCAATCTACGTAAACGTAGCCCGAATAGAAGCATCAGTAGGTCGATTAAACTGACCATAAAATGGAAGAAGCGCGCGATGAACTTTCTTAACAGAGCACGCATTTTGGTAATAAAATTCAATAATTTGTAAGCGTTTTTCGTTTGTAAGACGATTCATGATTAAATTATAGACCAAACTGAAGATGTTTGACAGTGACACAAGATACAAAACGTGCGTGAGCTGTCAAAACTAGTGTTGCCAAAAGGATAATAGCAAAAAAAATCACTCGTTATAAAATAATATAAATTTGAAAACAAATGTTGAAATAACAAAAACAAAATATTCAACTACATTAACATTTACAATGAAGAAACATATTTTAAATTATTATAACATTAAACATATTACATACATATATCGTTTTGGAATGGTGATTACAAGGCAAAAATATTTTTTCCCGATATCGGTCCATATAAATCCGAGCATTTTAAGTTCAAATTTTTAATATATACTGTACGTTACTATTTTGAAGAGTATTTTAAAATCGGCCCAGTCGAATTTTTTACTCTTTTTGTTAAAATTTTCTTCGAAAAGATTTATGCTATAAATCTCTATATTATTCTTTTAGTTCAGAAGATGCATTTGGGATTATTTTTTTTTCCATTAATTTATTTATTGAATCTTCACAAAGTGAACTAACTATAAGTATTCAAATCTTAATACTAAATACATAAAATTAATTAAGTCCAGCCAATGCTAGACAAAAATGTTTTATTTTGCACGGTCAATATCGGTAAAATCACCTATTGAACGTTCTGATGGTGGCAAGGGTATCCCTCCTTCTCAACCGAGAGTGGACTTCAAAATTAAGTATATTGCGTGCAAGAGGATTTAGGTGAAGCTCCAATTTACTGATATACCTTGTTGCGTACTTTGAAAATTCGTCTTTTACAAGAGGAACACAGAGATCCTTATGAATTCGTGAGTTTTTTACGTACCATGGAGCTGCAGTAATGATCCGAAGAATTTGAGATGCGCATGGAATGTTACTAATCACAAAAAAGTATTCAGAATCACAAAAAAGTATTATCGTCCATTATTGGATCAATTGATTAATGCAATGAAAAAAAAACGACCAAATTTAGAGAAAAAAGTGGTGTTTCTTCAAAACAGCGCACTGGCTTACACAGCATTAGATACGATGCTAAAATTACGTGAAATGCACTTTGAATTGGTTGATCATCCGCTTTATAGTTCACGGGTATGTTCTGGATTCTACTTTGAAGTGAAAATAGTTTGAAATCACTTTAATTTCAAGCTTTGGTGTTTAACATTTCGAACATTAATTTGTAGTGAATTGTCTGGTTCTTGAAACTACTTTTACACAAAAATTAGTAGTTTGAAAACACTTTTTAATTTTATTGTGAAAATGAAATATTTTACAGAAAACTTATCGTTATCATCTCTTATTACAGCGTTTACGGAGTCACTAACTCGTCCGAATCATCGTCATTACTTACATGTCTTTCGCACTTAAAAAAATACGATCTTCGTTGCAAGCGGAGAATTTGATAAACCTAACTAAAGGCAGTATCAGATAAAGCTTTTTCTTCGCTTTGCGTTGCAAATTCGCTTTGACATCGAAGATAAAACATACATACTCATATGAAACATGTCACATAAAGTACTTTTAACGCAACGTGAAACGAAAAGTTCACAAACTCTCATGTTTTTACTCGTTGAAGTTTTTTCTAATAGCCCCAAAGCTTTATGCACTAAGAAAACAATTAGAACCAATTTCAGAAGTTAGTCCAATAATATTTCTAACTTCTATTATCATAAGAAATAATTAAATATAAAAATTAACCATAATTTTCTGTTAAAATTTTAAGCTTCACGCAAAGCGGCAAAGTGTTATCTGACATGTCCTTAAATTTTCTTCTTATAAAATAACATGCATTAGATAAAAAATTTTCCACGTCGTTTTTTGCGCAAAAAATAAAATGAAATTGAAAATATGGTTCATTTCAGTACTGGCTTGTATAAAAAACAAATAAAATTGAAAACATGGTTCGTGTCAGTACTAGTTACTGCACATTTTATCCAAGTTTTATTTTCGAAGTTCAGTTCGAACGAGAGAATGAAGCACACAAACTACTACTTTTTCAACAACACAAAACGACAAAAATGAAAAGTTAACTTTTCAAATCATTTTTTTTTTTTCATTCCACTACTTTTCTGAAACATGCCGGTCAGATTTCCTGGTTTCCAAACTTAATAAAATGGCTCACAGGAAAAAGATTCATCTCAAACGAAGAAGTAATACCGAACGTATTTTGTGAGGTTCAGATGTCATAAAAAAATTGGAATACCGTCTTACAAGTGTATTGATCTAAAAGCAGACTACGTTAAGAAATCAATGGTTTTTGAAATAAATGTTTTTTTCCTACTTAGGTAGCTTCAATATCAATCCGCCCTCGTAGTTTGAACACAGAGGATAAATCCTCATTAATATTGGAGTATGCGTATTATATATTTATTTTAGCTAGGCTTTGCTATCCATTTGATAACCTGCCCCACTTATTGCCCTTTTCAGTTTACTAACAATTTTACGAGATATGCTAAAACATGCTTCCACACAACTTTTGACTGCATTTATATATTTTAAATGCTTGCGTTATTTATTTTAAACGACAATTGTTGGCAAGTAAAAGAAAAAATAACAAAATATTTAAGGATTAATGAGAGCTGTTGTTAGAAAACGCAAACAAAATATTTCAAATCGTATCAGCGTAATGATAGAAGGCAATCTTTAACTGTCATAATCGCAAACATTGAATTAATTGCTTTAAAGAAATGTAATTTTTAAAAATTACAAATATGTTAAAATAATATTGTAAAAAATATATAATTTTCATAAAATTCGTTGTTCAAAGGTAAGCTGACAAAATTGGAGATAAGAATATAACAGTCTTCAGACGTTTTACGGTCGCTATAATTAATCTACAGCGAAAATATATCGAGAATGTGACTTAGAGATAATTAATGCCGCCGCTGGAAGAGTGAAAAGAACCCAAGGCAGTCACGGTTGCCATATTTCACAATTTATAGTCACCTTGACAATTTTGGGTGCCGAAAGTAGCTTGTTGACAATGCGACGACTGTTGTTGGCAATCTTTTTAGATAAAATTTTTACTTTCATATCTTTTCACTTACCTTGGATTTCACAACTAGGAGTTTTCTTTTTATGCACTTCACAAAAATGTTAAGGGTATATATAAATTTATAATTCCGTTTTTAATTTCTGTTTTCCAACAGTATAAAGTATACATAGCCTGAATCAGTATTAATAGAAAAGTCGATTAAGCCGATGTCCGTCTGTCCGCCGCTGAAATACTATTTCTGAAAAACCATTAGACGCAGAAATTTTTTTCCTTCACCATTCGATTACTTAATAGATTCATGCGGTTGCTATTGAAACTCAGAATAAATTATTTTTAGAAAGTCCTTAACAGGATATGAAAAATCATACGTCTCTCAGACGTATCCTTATCTTTAAAGTATAAAAAAACGTTATATTTCTATGGTTAAGATACTCACAGCTTTTAACTACTCTGCGTACTGATGACTTGCTTGTTTGCTGGCATTCCAGCGTGAGCGTTGACTTGGGAAACAGCAGCTTTGACAGGTATAAGGCAGAATTAGAAGCAATTTTGATGATGTTTCTTTTCTTATACGTAGATAAAGACGATGAAATCCTTTCTTTAAAACTTTGTCCACACCCCTCGGGATCCTTGATGTAATTGTCTACGACTGTTGGGTTTCTTCCAATTTTTTTAGCTGTTGCTACATATATATTGCTATTTAGTTTTTCCGATAGATCTAAAATTTTTTGTTTTGGCATTTTGACTCGTAAATTGATTAATATGTAATAAATTTTAATAAATTATGGCTCTATACAAAAAATCATGGCTTACTTTAAAAATAATAAAAAAAAGTAATAAAATGCATTTATTCAAGTGGATCAAAAATGAAAGCACATTTTTAGACTTATTTAGATTACTCAAACAAAGTTCTTTAGTTAAGAAACCACTTTTGTCATGATTTTTTAGTATTTCAAAATGTCTAGCTTCCATTTCTATTTTAAAATTCTGCAATTGGTTAAAAATTGCAAAAGACACAGGCCTAAAGAATATATAACTTTTGGTGCCTTTAAATAAGTGAACCGGAGCGTACATACACGTTACTTTATCTCGTTCACCCAAATTTTTTGTTCTGAAAAACGTTGTTAACAGTTTAAATACACTTCATCCTGCTGATAAGAAATGAACGTATATCCCACAAAGCAAATAAAATAATTTTAATTTGAATATAAAATTATTTCGGTCAGGTAGGAAACCTCCCCCTCTATTTGTTGGCAGGCTCGAAATCTTTTACCGAAATTTGACCAAAATTGTTAAACACTTCTTTCTATAAACTTTTGTCAATGGTTGATATCTGTGCGGTAATGTTGGTTTAAGGCTCTTAAGCTTTTCTGTCATCATTTCCGAGCATTTTCGATTTCAAAAAACCCTACTATAAAATCAATAGGTGGCAAATCTCACGGTATCGGCGGCCATTTTACTGTTCCCATGCGATGGGGGAACAGGTTTTGTCTTGGCGTATTCCTAACTTAGGCACTCTGTTTTTCGGGGAAACGAGGGGAAGGGGTCCCTCGTTTGTTGCGGCAAACAAAACTCTAGGAAGCCGCATGACTTATGTTGTGTTGGCTTCCGAAACCCTTACCAAGGGTATAAATTGGCAGAACGGGGATCAGCATGGCCCCCGGGAAGTTCTGCTTGCGGTTCGACCCGGGCTGATCATGGTTGGGGTGCCTACCTTGGCTGAAACGTTCTGGCTGTGGTTGAAACCTAAAACGCAGGAAGGGAGTGTTAGTATCCTTGATAATTGTTTGGTGATGGTTTTTTTCGAGGGCTAACAATCTCCCGAGGATCTGTTGCCTTTACAACAGATACCTGTCTTGTAAGGAACCAGTGGTGATGGTTGACGGGTGAGTTGGGTTAAGGGCTGATGCTCTTAGTGGGCTTCGGCCTACCAACTCATTAAGCCTTGTCCTCCATTGATTGCTTGAAAATTGCGTATAGAACGGATTAGAAGGCCCGAACTCCTCAACCAGAAGTTGCTCATATGCATACAAACATATATCAAAAATTGCTAGCTGTGTGAGCTTGATAAGCCACACTAGAGCGCTGGTGAATCGTGAATAATTCACTCCATGGGATTGGTCCATCATCAGATAAGGCCGTAAGGCAGGTGCTGATGTAAATCTTTTTCACAACTGCTCCCGTGCGAGGAACAATGTGATTTTCGAAGTTTAATTCAAAATATCCATCGAATCCACATATTATCTACGTCTAAATCATCATATCTCTGACAGAAAAGCGCAAGAAATTAATGCATTTCATGTATGCTTTTTGGTTTGAAAGATGATTTATCTTGTTGAATAGCATATGAATTTGTAAAATATGGGAATTTGTTACAAATGTATCAGTATAAAAATTATAATATATTAAAAGAGTGTTTCAATAACATTATTATCAGGAGGTGGATCAAAAGCAATAATTTCTTGATCTCGTATAAGTCTTTTCTTCCATAGAATATTTTTTTTCGAGAAAATTTGCTTTTAGTTTATGTAATTAAACCTCAGAATTTCCGAGTTCAACTGCGAAATATTGGGAACTACGATTTCCGGCAAAACCTGCTCTTCTTCAAACTCTTTCACCAGTGTTTTGTGTTGGTTTAATTTTGAACTACAGTGTGTTTTGTCTTAAACTTATATTAGTTTTTATTCATGTGTTTGCTTTTAGGAAAAAAAAAAAAAAATGAGAGCAGTTGTTTATTTCAAACCTCAAAAAAATATTTTTTTTTCTATTAAAGTATTTCAACACAAGTTGTTGTTCATCAATGTTAAAAATATATTAGAAAAAAAAAATATTATTTATAGGTTTTTAGGACATAAATTCATTTGAAATCATCATCTGTTGGCAAAAAATAAAAAATAAGACTTTTATATAAACAGTCGTTTTGAAAAATAAACAAATTCACGTGGGTGTAACATTAAACAAAACCGCACGAATTAAAAATGTTTCTGTTACGAATCAAAATAAAATCATGCTCACAAAAAAATCCTTCACGAAACCTCAAACATGTCACATCAATAAGGCATGATCTTTTTTTTTTTTGCTTTTTTTTGGTTTTTGTCTTCTTCTGCTCTTTTTGCTATTTTTTAAGATTAAAAAAGAAATTTAGAAGAAAAAAATAGAAGCAAAACAAAAGTTAGAGCACCAAGAAAAACTCTGGTCCAGAGCTATGCTGGCTGTGGCAACGGCAACTACTCGTTGTTGCAAGATTATGAAGAAAATTGCCAAACACAAACATTTTGGGTGGTCACACTCTGTCTTTGTCACAGCTTAAGACAAACAAATCGAGAATTTAACAGTGAATGAGAGAAGCAAAAGAAAAAAAAAAAACGAAAAGCTAAAAACTTATTTGAAAAATAACAAAAAACGTATTTGAAGAAAATAAAACTTTTTTTTTTTGGCGGCGGCCTTGCTAAAGGTAAGTCATCGCATTATGCAGTGCTAAAGCAGCAACAGCAACAATAACTATAAAATGCAACACGCGTGGTATTTGCGTTTAATTGATTGCAACTTTTGCCAATTTTTTGTTGGCGGCTTCAAACAGCATGCAACCCACTCTCACAATGTTTTTCTTTTTTTTTTTCATTTTGTTTCCCAAGTCAAAGAACCTCTTAGATAAATCGTCATATTAAATCAAACAAAAGCTTTAAAAGTAAAACTATTGATCAGTAAAGGTATAATTTTCAAACGCCCTACAAAACTCTAGAGGCAAATTAAATTTTTGCTTCACTTTTATAAAAAATTTCTCGTTTAATCAGCTCTTGAAAGTTGTGACCGAAAACTTCACAATGTCTTTATTATGCCTCAACCTTTCCAAAAAATATTTCAACTTTTGAACTCTATTTGTTACAATGTTTCTAACAAACTGTTAAACCAACCATATTTCGAACACCCAGCATGACGTAGGACTTAAGCCGCAGAAAAAAACAATATCGTTGAAGGCAAAAATATCGGTTAAAAAAAAAAGACACGCGATTTTTGAAATTTCCAGCAACTCACCAATTCGTAATGTAGATATGTCTGTATGTATGTTTAGGTATGATAAAAGAAATACATACATTTGATTAAAACAAGCCAAAAACAAAATGTTTAAACAGCCTACATTCTCATATACAAATATATGTACATATATACATACGCTGATAACTATATATACATATGTATGTATATATGTATATATATATATATATATATATATATATATATATATATATATATATATATATATATATATATATATATATATATATATATATATATATATATATATATATATATATATATATATATATATATATATATATATATATATATATATATATATATATATATATATATATATATATATATATATATATATATATATATATATATATATATATATATATATATATATATATATATATATATATATATATATATATATATATATATATATATATATATATATAAAATAAATTTTGTTTCTTTGACATGAACAAAATGTGCAGAAGCCCAAAACAATCGATCTCATATGGAGCCAGCACGCGCACTTTGTTTGCTTTAGCTTTTATTATATGAGCATATCAAATAAACAGACTTTCTGCGAATAAATGAATACTCACTCACTCCTATAAACGATTGGCTGGCTGGATGGCTGGCTGACGGGATGGATGGATGTTGCCACCATCAAACTACAATTCAATACATGTGTACGTTTAAAGTACGTTTTATTTGATTAAAGGAAGGTTTTTTGTTTGCCTAGTTTTTCTTCTCGTTCTCGGCTGTTTTTCCTCACTGTGTTGTGTCTTACATACATGCGAGTACATACGAGTATGCTGACAGATTGATGCCGCTTGTAGCCGCCAAAAAGCCTTCATTATTCAAACGCTTTGGTATTTATCAAAGTCTAGGCATGTGCGGCATGATTTTGTCTCCCTCTTTGCTTCGTTTTGCCAGCTTTTCTGTTTCTGTTTCGGTATCGGTGTCGGTGTCTGCGTCTGTTTCTATTTGCGTTTAAGTTTGTTTGTTTATTTTTGTCGTCGTGAATAGAGTAAATGACAGCACCCACCAAAAAAGCGTTTGCCACTGCTACTTTTCGGTTTAAAGTTTTGACTTTACATGACTTTTGAGAGATGCAAAGAAAAAAAAATCGTGTTTTTTGCTTAGTTACTTGGTTATCTTCATTTTAGCCAGAGTTGCCAGAGTTTAATACCCAAAAAGCGTTAAGACACGAAAAAGCAATAATAATAAAAAAGAAGTCAAAAGAAGTGGAGTTAAGAAAAGAAGAGACACATGAGAAACAGACAAGTGAAGAGAAGCAAAAGCGAGGGAATAAAGAAGAAAAACGCAGCAAAGAAAAGAGAAAAAGTATGTATGTAAATAAATAAGAAATAAATACCGCCAGTTCTAAGATAGCATACGCTGTACAAACAATGCGGGCAATTAACAAAATGCATATGTGATTCAATATGAGATGAATATAGATAGAGAACAATTAAATGACTCGGTGGCTGAGTGGTTAAAGCAGCAGGTCATGATACGTCATGACCTGAGTTCAAATCTCAGAGGGTTCTGAAGAGTAGTATAGCGGCTACGAAACAGCTTGTTGTCACCCAGCTAAAGATTTGATTGTTATTTTTCTTGTCTTCTTCAATCAATAATTATTGATCACTGCAAATTTGTATTGTATAAAATGCTTCTTAAGAAAAAACTTCAGAAAGATAAAACTAGAACTAAAAACCCGATGTACAAACTAAAGAATTTTTAAAAGAAAAGAGAAGGTGTGTAATTGATTTGCGTCTGTACCCAGAGTTATCAACTATTTGTTTTCATTTATTTAGACTTAATCACATGTACTGCTGATAGATAGGTTGTGAAATTTGATATTACTAACGCAAAAGTGCCGTGACCTTATTCAAAAGAAGATAAAAGCCGCCATACTACCAGGGTTGCCAGAATTTAAAGATGTAAAATCTTCAAAACTCAAGAATTTTTCATGAAAAAATCTGCAAAATCTGCACTTTCTTTTCCAAATCTTCAAAAAATCTTCAAACTCTTATTAATATGCCTTTTTTATAAATAATTTTAAAAATACTAACAACATATTGAAAGAAATTATGCTTTTCGGAATATTAAAATGCAAATAGATTTAATGAGAAAACAAACATACATGAAAGTTGTTAAAATTATTTAATGCCTGAAGGTCCTGATTCAGTATCCTACACGATCGTACGATTCATTCACAGGAAACTGTTTCAAAAGTCTGGCCGACTTGAAAAAATCGTTTCAAAATGGCGTTGTAGGCCACACTATTATACAAGTATGATTAAAATAATTTATTTACGCAGTAAAACAATCAAAAACTTTTATTAACATAATAATTTTACATTACTTACATTTTTTCCTCGAGGCACCAAAAATATTTTCATATTTTTCACAATATATACAACGCTGATCGCACAGAAACTATAATGTTTTGAAAAGTTTCAAAAAATTTTCCAAATCGCACGATTTGTAAAAAACTCTGTCGCACGATTGAATTTGTAGTACTTTTTCAGCACACATGCTTTATTTAGTAGATCGCACGATCGTGCATGATAGTGTAGCAAGGCCTTTAACACGTATACCGATGTACGAGTATATTAGGACTACTGTGTCGTTAACACTTACTTAGCTAAATATTATCTGTAGAATCATTATACATTTAATAAACTCGGTTAGAAGTTAAACATTATGTTAGAATTAAGTGGCTTTATTTTAGTTACAGCTCTGGGCTGGAGAACAGTTCTCACGTTATCGTAATTATTTCTTAAGTGCGGTCAGGCTTGTCGTTGTTGTTTGGCCTTCAAGAGTTTTGCGTTTGTCACAGCTCCGTTGCAAATTACTGTTATTACTATCGTGGGCATAAGGTCTTCGGTACTCCCCCCATACTTTACAAATTTATTTGCAACTGTACGAGTATAATTAAATAAATATTTTAGATAAATATTTTAAATGTCTAAACGGCATTGTTGTTGTACTGAAGAATTGTAACAACGAAAGACATTTTTCATGTTTTTTTTTTCTAATTTCCTTTTGAATTATTTATTATGTTTTTAAAATTGTTTTATTTTCATTTGACTGACATCGATTTAAGCAAAAGGATGTAATTGTCGAAAATTAAAGACATGACTTAAAAATCGTCGTAAAAATGTAACATGATTTTGTTAACAACTTTAAAAGAGTATTATAAAAAATACTTTAAATTATCGTATAAATAAGCTCATATTACTTTCTAGAAACTTGCCAAAGTTGCTTTAACAAAGTTACTTTTTAAACTTCGAGTGCAAAAACTATCAATTGCTTTCAACCTTTATAATTTTTTCATTTAATTTTTTTTTTTTAATTTTTTCGCTTCATTTTCTTAAATAACGAAACATGTTCAGAAACATGTGCAAGATGTTATTCCATTTTGTCTACTTTATAACATGAACGATTGATATTTTCGTTCTAACTTCGTTCTAGTAGAAATATAAGGGACAAACTGCAAAAAGTTACTTTATTATTAAAAATTTTATGTACGTATTAATGTTAAATAGTGGAGCTTTATTTTCATATTTCTAATATTATATGATGATGGGTTGATATCATTCGTCTAGCTTAGATTAGATTGAACTTGAGCTAGACGAATGATATCAACCCATCATCATATAATATTAGAAATATTATAAATTTTAAAAATCTGCGTTTGCGGGCCAAAAATCTTCTAATCTTCATTTAGTGTTTTTAGAGAGTAAAAATCTGCAAAATGAAGATAAATCTGCATTTCTGGCAACCTTACATACTACACATATTAGCAAAAGAGTAAATATTTATATCGGGTGGTTAAACTTCAAGGGCCACTATTGAATGTGAACTATACCTAAACGTCAAGATTTTTCCAGCATTTCATTTCAATTTCAGATTAATTCAATTTGAACCAAAGAAAAACTAACAATCGAGCAGCGCATTAAAGTTCTACAGGCTTATTATGAATACCCATTTAAAATCAAAAACATATATGTATATCACTTCGAGATTTTTTGCTCAATTTAATCATCCAAATGTGCGTATCATCGCAAAAATCGGTCTAAAATTTTAGCAAACTGGGTCCAGTGAGTGTTCGTACAGCTCGTTCTGCAGAAAATATTGCTGCTATTCGCGATAGTGTGGCTGAAGAGCCATCCAGTTCAACGCGTCGTCGTGCCTAATAATTGCATTTATCACGCTCATTGTTGATGACCTCTATGCATAAAGACTTGCATTTACATGCTTACAAAGTGCAATTGACTCAAGAACTAGAGGCTCTTGATCATTCCAAGCGTTGTCAATGGTCAGAATGGTGGCAAGATATGACAATAGTGGATGATCAATTTTCGAAGAAAATCATTTTCAGTGATGAGGCACAATTTCACCTCAGTGGCTTCGTCAGTAAGCGGAATTGCCATATTTGGGCGAATGATAATTCAAAACTTGTGCACCCACAAAGAGTGACTGTTTGGTGCGGTTTACGGGCTGGTGGCATCATTGGGACACATTTTTTCCAAAATAAAGCTGGTAAGGCTGCGAATGGTGTTCCCTATCCTGAGATGAAAATGAACTTTTTATGGCTCGAATTGGAAGATATAGATGTGGACGACATGTAGTTTCAACAGGACGGTGCCACTTGCTATATAGCTAACGAAACAATGGCACTTTTACTCGGCAAATCATATGATTTGACACCATTGGACTTCTTTCTTTGAGATCATTTGAAAGAAAATATGTACTTCGATAAGCCAGCAACAATATAATAAGATAATTCAGTACATTAACGACAGAGAACCTGAATTATGCCTTACCGTCATCCTAAATTTGGATAATTGAATGGAGGAGTGCTGGGGAAATCGTGGTGGCCATTTGGTCGATATTTTATTCCATACATAATTGAGCCTTACCAATATTATCATAATGAAAGTAAATGACAATAATCCCTAAATAATTTGTGTTTTATTCAAAATCAACATCGTCTGTTAAAATTTAACCTTTAATTCACCCCGACCTCCTCAAGGCAGGAACATGAAATAAAAGATTCGACATGGTTGTGGCTTCATGTGAGTCCTATTTATCCATTTATTTTGATTTATATATTTATTTATTTATTGAATTCTTGAGCCACTAAGGCCAATTAAACTTTATTTCTTGCCTTAACTGCTTCTAGTTGTCATTTATCTATTTGTGGCTAATAAATGTTTATTAAACATTTTTTGGGAATTTCTATAAGAAACATATTTCCAATAATTTCAAGTTGGCATCACTAGCTCTCTATTTCTATTTAAAAAATAATAAACATTGGTCCTAAATGTTATTGGTGTCTTTACATATTTTTTTTTGCGGTTTAACTTTTCAGTTTCTGTGTAAAAATGTGCATGTAGGCGTCAAATGATTTGCATCATGTTTTTTTGAGGTCAGTTTCGGTTTTCCCAACTTCTTGATATACATTTTCGTTTTTTTTTTTAAATTTATTTTTCTTTTTTTTCAGTTATTGTATGAAGGGGGAGGCAGGCAGCCTCCAACAGTTGTTGGTCTTCTTGTTGGTCGAGTTAATTTGTATTTTAACTTTCTTTTGTTGTGTTTGGTTGTACTCGTAAAATTGATCAGTGTGGCTTTTGTGCGAGTTTTTAAAGACACAAGTGTGTGAGTGTTTTATATCACTCAAGCTGCAAACTTTTGTAGTCTACATATACATATGTATATAGGCATTCAAACACATATATGTATTTACATATATGCTTATCTTGGTTGGTGTACTGTTGCGAGTTGCGTGGTTATCTTTTGCTTTGCATTCATTGATTTTCTTTTTATGCAAATCGTAACGAGAGCATACTCGTATTAATGGCAGTTTCAACATCATCACAAGTCTGGTTGCAGCCAGATGATGCAAAATTGGTGCGGCACCACTGGTCGTCTATAAAACCACTATTAAGCCAACCAGCCCAGTCATCAGTGGCTTAAATTGTGTCATTGGCATTTAAGATAAATAATATAATCTTATTTTATTTTTGTTTTTTGTTTCTGGTAACACATATTTTCATCATTGATTAATTTGATTGATAGCGAAGTGAAACATTTTTAAAGCGAAAATTAAAAGCCAACGTGTTGCAATTGATGAAGAGAAATTGCTGCAGCAATGATTTCAATGAAATCGTTGTTATTGATTGTTCTTAATCATTCAAAGTAACGCAATTAATTAACAAACATGTCTAGTTTATCTCAAAGAAAAATAATAATAATAAAAAACTCGTTTTTGTACGCCGAAACACTTCAAGGATTGCGGATGTGTAAATTTTAGTGAGCTTTTTCGATTGGTTGTTTGGCTTAAAAAAATGATGAACTTATAATTTAAAATACATTAAACTCAAGTACCTGCTATTGATTTTCTTATAGGTCAAAAACATATTTACATAAATTTTACTTTCTGCAGACAAATTAATAATTTTTCTTGATCAAGCCACATACATCTTATCAAAAACGTTTTCAAAGTTGTTTACCTCGTCTTAAATTTCATGTTTAAGACTTTTTATCCCAAGTAAAATAAAAGCCCATCATGACAGATTTCACGGCTGAGATGACAGGCAAACTGTCAAAAGATAACACTTTACAAAAGAGAAGAAAAAATATTAACTTGGCTGAATCAGTGAGTTGGTATTTTGAAAATTTATTTCAAGATAAGAATTTTTAACATAATTTCTTTAATCAAGAGTTTTAACTTAACGTTTTAAAAACGGGGAGAAAATTAAAAGTTATAAACAGCTTGTTTTCTATGTTTCCTAGGTCTTCATTTCACATGAGCTACCTTGGTTAATCAGTAGACTTGGAAACTTTTGAAAGATATTCTCAAAGATTCAGCTTTATATCCCAAATACGAGTATACTAAATAGATTTTTTTTCTGCATTTCATTTGACTTTTCTCAAATTCAGCCTAACAGGTAATTTATTTATAGTTTAAGTTTCAATCATTCATCTGCACGTTAAAAGTTCTAATATTAAGAAACGAAATTCTCTTTTAGCTTATGAAGTTTTTAGTTTTTATAATTTTTGAATTAAATTTTTGGTTTGTACATTTGTACATCGGGTTTTGGTTCAAGTTTTTTCTTAAAAAGAAGTTTTTACAATACAAATTTGCTGTGATCAATAATTTTTGATTGAAGAAGACAAGAAAAATAATAATTAAATCTTTAGCTGGGGGACAACTAGCTGTTTCGTAGTCGCTACACTAATCATTAGCATCCATTCGGATTTGAACTTGGGTCATAACGTATCATGATCGTCTACTTTAAGCACTCAGCCACCGAGCCATTTAATTATTCTCTATCTATATTCTAAAGCCCGATGTACAAATGTGTACAAACCAGATATTCTCTTTTATTTTATAGCTTTTGGTGTTTGTTTTATTAATATTTTCTTTATTTACTTTTCAATTATTTAGACATTACAAGATATTACTAAGTAGAACCGTTCTCCTTATCCCATTTTCTCGATTTTCCTAAAAATGTCTTTTTGCACCTTAACCTCTGATTTTTTCAACCTTTGTTCCTGTTTTATCAGCAGATTGTGAAATTGATGTACATCAGAGCCAAGGCAGCCTAATATGATGATGCACCAACTCGGGTGAACTATTCACGATTTACCAGCACCCTCATGTACCTCAAACCAATTGCAATGCGATGCACGATGTCATCTGCGGATAGAAGTCCAAGAAATCGAACATCGCGGCGATTAACACAACTTCCACATCGTGGAAGATGCTACTTTTAATTATGAGAGCGAAATTGATAGCAGTCTACATGGATGTAACGGTAGAATAACGTTGGGATGTCCACATTTCCAGATGGAACCACTGGCCTGTGTTGTGCTAACGTAAATTGAAATCGCCATCCGATCCACTCCATTCATTGGTTTTTGGAACGTCAACAAGTTCCAAACATTTTTAGTTCATATTCGACAGTAAAATTTGACGCTTTAAATGACTTCCTTCGGTATGATAACAATGATGAGAGATAAATATAAGCCTACGAATGTTTTTATGTAACTTTTATGGGCCATAAATCAGACGTTTGTCTGATGGATATTTGCGAATTTTTCTTACGAAAGAAAAATTAAAGTATCATGTAAAATTTATTTTCTGTGATTGCGTGGCGTTCTATATACTGAAGCTAACAAAAAAGTAAGTTCAGGTTATTATTATTCATATCGGACTAATAGTTTGTGAAAATAAGGAGAAGTACATCTTGAAATATTGCCGTCTATTCCACCAATACGTTGGCAATATTCCATTACCAGTCCCTTTCTGTTATTTTACCGAATTTATTGAATCAAAATCTAAGCTCATCAGCAATGTACTCTCAAACATTTTACAAAAATCATGTTTAGTTGACCGAACGTGATGTCGTCGATTTGAATTTTCGGATTAAACTGCTTGCGAATAGATGATGTAAAACATGGTGGCTCTCTTTACTTCTCAAGTTAAGGTCGCCAACTCTACAAGCCAGTTTTTCAATTTGCTAGAGTTAGTTAAAGTCACATCGGTAACCATAATATTACGAAGTATAAACCAACAATGTCTTTATAATGCCATTTGGCTTCCGGTGGAAAATTTGATCATCAACGTTTTAACAAAGGAGTACTTAAAAAAAAATTTAAAGGTGAGGACGTATTGATACCATGAGTCCTAATGTTTGCGAAAGACATAACATCCCATTTTAAGCATTTGCAGATGTCAATACGGCTTGCACTGACAATGGCAATTTGAAAATTTTAACCCATTCATATCATGTAATCAAATTTTATTTAAACAACGTTTGCCGGGTCAGCTAGTATTATAAATTTTTTGAGTTTAAGGTCGTCTTGGTTTTATAAATTTCTTTTATCTGGCAATATTTCTTCAGGCCAAATAAGCTATCCGAAGGAGAGCGAAATATTGCCAGATAAAAGAAATTTAAAAAAACAAGACAGACCTTAAGCTCAAAAAATATATAATATTATTTCTTTACACCTTTCACACAAATGATATGAAGTTGAGTGTCTGAAAATATCTTCCATTTCCAAAGTCTACTGATGATTGGGGTAACTCCTATGAAATGTCGGCATATAGAAGCTAGGAACTCTAGAAAACCAGCTGTTTATAATTTTTTACTAGTATCATTGTGAATAAAACTCAATTGTTTTAAGGTTAAAATATTTATTTATCTATTTTTTGTGTGTTCTATTGTCTGTTTTTTATTAGCGCAGCTGATCGAATTGGTATTGCCAGCACTTGCCTTGCCTTATAGACCATGTGTCTACGCGTGGCACATTGCCTTAAACAAAAGTTTTGTTCACTAAACTACTTTTAGTGTGCTTGTGCACTCAGCATTATACGGCTCCGTTCTATTGGATCCGCTCATCATCGCTTTTAGCTCAAAATTCACTGGGCTTCTAATATATAAAAATAATTTCTCGGGCTGTAGCTGCCCAAGAGAACCATATTTTGGACTTAAAAGTCAACTCTGAGCGACATACGGCTCCGTTCTATTGGATCCGCTCATCATCGCTTTTAGCTCATAATTTTCTGGGCATCTAATATATAAAAATAATTTCTCGAGCTTTAGCTGTTTGGACTTACAAGTCAACTCTGAACTGAGAGCTATTTGAAAAAACTTTTCTAAGATTTTAGTATCATTAGTTTTCCCAGAAAATCATGTAGGCTGCCCTAAAATGTTCCTCTCTAATAATAAAATATTTTTGCCAGCAAACTTTTTAAGATTTGACAAATGAAAGTTGCGCACTTTCTAAATGCAACTAACAACGCTTTTTGTAAATTTAAGTGCAAGCGTAAAAAATCGATTTATTTTTGATCATAAAATTTTACTCTCCAAATTTTTTTTTTTTTTTTGATTTTGAAATTCTTTAACAAGGCGAAGTAAAATATTGAAATGTTTTAAAAACGAAACAATTTTTAATGTCTTCATAAAGTCAATAGCAAACTTAAACCCTGTTTAAGTTGATTGCATCTAACTTAATCGCATAAAAGTGTAACACTCAATCATTTTATGAGTGTGTGCGAGTGAGTGTGTAAGCGTGAGTGAGTGAATGAGTGAGTGTGTAGGAAGAGGCGTCCCATCAATAACCAGTGTATTGAACAAGGAAAGTAATTATATTTAATGTATTTTTAAAACCATAAAATACCAAAAGCCTCGTTGTTATTGATGATTATATATATTTCAGCTATAACCCATAATCAGATATCGATCGGCTTGACTTTGTAGTTAAAGTTTTTCGTTTCTTTTTACTTAATTTTTATAAGAAAAATGTATCAATGTTGGTAACAAATAAACTCCCAACCAACATGACATGTACGAGTATCTTCTGAAGATAACAAAGCGAGCAAATTTGTTCCTGAACGAAATTAACAAACAAGAAAAACATCAATGAAAACAAATTCAATAATGCAGAAAATTTGTTGAAAATCAATAACAAACGCTCTTGAATTAAGGGCAAACAATTATTTATTTTACTTTTAACAAGAAACAACATCTTTATTAAGTGTGTTTGCTCAGCCATCGGTTCAGCCCCTTATTGTGTCAGTCAGTCAGTCAGTCAGTCATTTACTCATTCCGTCTCAGTTATTTATTAAAACTTGTTTGTATTCCCAGATTACATGTACTCGTATTTGATTGCGTCCATTCATTGTATTAAATATCAGTCTCAGCCTGCTTTCAATGGGTGTCCATGTTTTCCGTATTTTATGTGATTTTTTCTTCATTATCTTTTGCACTGGCGTTTAAAACTTTATCAAATACAACACTGTTGTAAGTGCACACTGTAAAATGATGAGTATGACGAAAAGTGTTGCAATTTTTATTGCTGAAAATTATATGTCTTCAAAACTAGCAATCAACTTGATGGTTTACAATAAAAATACATAAATCGAAATAAAAAAGGGATCAATGTTGTTTTATTTTTTTTTTCTATCATTTGTAATGTGTTGGTAAAACCTCTTTGTTCGTACTTGACGCAGATGAAAATTCACAGCTTACGAGTGTGTGCTTGTACACGATAAAAGATGATTTTGCAATCAAAATTTATAAGTAACCAGCAAAAATCTCAACTTATTTCTGCTGGTTGCTATTTGAAACTTAAGAACTTTTGTGATTGGCGTTAAGCTGAAAGATGTGCGTAGTCTGGCGGCAATACGTAACTTTTGTTAAAGCTAATATGTATAATGAGCCCAACAAATACGTCTCCTCTGTTACAGCCTATTATTGATCTTAAAAAAGATCGATGTTTTAAAGATTTTGTTTAAGGACAAAGTTGAGTTGTTAATTATCTTGTTTTTGTTTAACAAAATTTTGTGCTGAATGAGGCTGCGGTCATCTTTTTAAGCTTACTCGTAATATATTACATAATTGTGGTTTACTTGAGCTTGAGGTCACTTGTTTCAAAATTATTCGTTTTATTAATGTTTCGATATTTCGATACCCCCCTTGTGTATCTTCTTCAGAAAAATTTCAAAATTTCTAAATTACAAATTTTTATAAAATTTAAAACAAAACTTGTAAACAAAAATTTAGAAATTTTCCCGAAGAAGACACACAAGGGGGTGTCGAAATATCGAAACATTAATAAAACGAATAATTTTGAAACAAGTGACCTCAAGCTCAAGTAAACAACAATTATATTTAAAAAAGGGTCGAACAACTAGGATCAAGATACGAATTTAGTAATATATTACTGTGTTTTATACTCAAACGAAGGGTTGTTATAAGGAAATTAACATCAGATGCTGCGAACCTATGGAATCTTAGCTATGATGAAAATTTTCAACTGGAAGTGCTTTCTGGTGGAATATGCACACGACATTGCAGCAGTCATTAGGGTTGAGGAGGCAAAAAGAAAGTCGAGGCAAGCGATGATAAGAACAAAAGGATAGCTAGATACACATGGCCTGCAACTGGCTGAGCAGAAGACTGAGCTATTAATCCTTAATAGACGTCATATTCCAATGGAAACTGATATACAGTTTGATGATTTAATCCTGACAACGAGAAATTCGTGAGTTATCTCTGGATAAGGCTTGACTTAAAGCTAACGTTCTCAGAGCAGGTTCAATATGCTGTTAACAAGGCTACTGGTATAACAGGACGATTAAGCCGGCTGATGGCGAATATAGGAGGCCCGATACCAGAAAAATGCTAACTTTTAATGGAGGCCTGCAATAGCATTCTTCTCTATGGCAGCGAAATCTGGGGGGAGAAAGTTAGGATACAATATAAAGCAAAATCATTGTTAGCAGTGCAAAGGGTAGCTGCTTTACGCATCACATCTGCATACCGCACGGTATCGGCGTCATGGATATTAAGGCAGACTGGACCTTGCAGGTATGCAGCCAATACAAAAGGAAATGTTACGCAATTGGCAGTCTAGATAGAGTACTGACACTAGGGTTGGATGGACGGAGCGTCTCATTCCCAATATCGCGAAATGGTTGAACAGACGGCATGGGAAAGTGAACTACTACTTGACTCAAATGCTGTTAGGTCACGGCTACTATCCGAGCTACTTATACAAAATGGGCAAATGTAACACAACCTTTCGTTTATACGAAGAAGAATAAGAAGCCCTTGGACGACGCCGAACACACTTTCTTTGAGTGTATTCGATGGGTGGCAACTTGTAGAGAACTGTGGCTGTGTTCTGTAACTCTCACCACGAGAAACTTTTCGACTGAAACGTGAGTAATGAAACAAAGCTGAAACAAACAGCTGCTTTTCTCACTAAACTGTAGCTATAACTTTTCTTGGTGCGTAATAGCTGTCACGTAAGGAAATTACTCGCCATTTTACAGAAAAACTGTAAAAACTGTGTCTGTAAAACTTTTGCGAAAAAATTTCCCGCTTTCAACTGTCACATATAAAAATGCTGTAAAATAGTATTTCAAATAACAATAATCATCATTAAATGAATAATAATGCTGAAAAAATAAGTATTTTGCAGTTAAATTAAGTTTCACATATATATTTACAGAGTGTTGGATTCCTGCAATGCGTAATTACACACCGATAGTAAATTTCCAACAGGGTCTTTCACACGCACATTATTCTCATTATTTGAATACAAGTATGTTTATCACTTTCAAAGCAAAATTTAAAAGAATTTATTATTATAGTTAGCTGCTGCACTCATATATAATCTATACAAAAAAAAAATGCAGCTTTCGGTCGCAATTATTTGTAACAATTATTTATTACAAATTATGTACATTTTTTTTATTTTCTCTTTAAATATGAATTCAGTCGTTATAATACAGTCCAACTATATGAAATATATTGCGCATTTTTTATTTTGAAACTTTATAACCAAGTATTTTGTTTTGAGCTTGGATTTTCTACATCGGTAGAAGAATTTTGAACTCAAATCTTGCTTTGTGGCAGGAAAAGGCTCCTGGCTCATCCACACAGTTTAGAATGATTGGTTTTTTATTTTAACTTTTTATTTAATTTTTATACCCTTCACACAACAAGTTTTAAGGGAATACTTATATAAGTTTGTAATTTCTACAATTTTAATTTCCGACCCAACAAAGTATATTGTAATACTTTTTTTTTTTTATCCTAATTTTTTGACCTTTTCTTAAATTAAGATGAAATGATCTTCAAGCTTGAGGTCTTTTTTATAAATTTTTTTTTTTTTTAAATGTGTTTATTTAATTCAATATTTCGTCTTCCTTGAATGTATGTATGTTAATATTATTTTCATTTCCTTTCAAATAATTTATAAACAAAAAATCAAAAAAAAATTTTCCTGAAGAAGTCTTCCGAAGGAAGACGAAATATTGAATTAAATAAACACATTAAAAAAAAATGTATAAAAAATACCTCAAGCTTGAAGATCATTTCATCTTAATTTGTAATACTTTTATAATGTTTTTTTCAGAATTCACAAATTGCAATTGTTTTTTAATGTCACAAAATTTTGTGCAAAAGTATGTATGAAAGTATGTATTTGTAAATAAAATGTAAACGTTCGAGCCATACAATACATTTTCTAGAATAGCCGGCGGTTATAATATGACGCCGTCGAACAAAATTACTTAACTTGATTAGTTTTTGCTCGGCGGCGGTACTAATTATGGCTGGCGCTTTCATTTTTAAAATTGCATGTCGGCTTCGTTTTATATTTTCAGACATTTCTAACGTAACGATGTAATCACTTTGGATAGTTTTTGACATGAGTTACAGACGCAGTTTTTTCCCACTTTTCGAGAAACGATGGAATAATTTGTTTCACAAGTTTTCGACGCGAGAGCTTCTCGCCAAAGTTACAGAACACAGCCACTGGAGATAGTAGCTGGCTCAATAACGGTAGAGAATGTCGTGAAAATCATGATAGAGAGCGAGGCCAACTTTTAAGCGGTATCGCGATTCTGTGAAGAAGTTCTGCGGACGAAAAAGCCAAATCTGGACGCCGCAGAACAAGATCATATTGAGGATCCCAGACGAAGGATAGTATAAAGAAAAGGGCTGATTAAGCCATTGGCAATCCATCTCGAAGCAATGCTAAGGCGGAATCGGGGTGGAAATTTTCAACCCAGAAAGAAGAGGGGGTTTTTTAGTTGGTATGTTCATTGAGGTGATTAGTCCAACACAAAGCGGAGGGTAGGGACTCTCCGGTCAGTGCGTAACGCATTTTCCCCCCTCGCCGGCAAAAAAGGGTTATTTTAATAGAGGTAATAGATCTTTGAAATTATTCCATCCATCAACAAAGATGAATACTTTAAATTTGGCATGATATACGAGGGCTGATCAAAACATAACCGTTGTTTTCAATTTTGTCAAATATAATATAATAATAATATAAAACCAGATCTTGAAGATGAACTGAACAAAGGTTCGAAATATATAGATAAAAAAAATTAAGTTTTATTCAAAATTGAATCAAAAAGGAGGCAACAGAAATAGATAAATTAAGTATAAACTACACATTTATATACATATACATATATTTTTTTTAATATAGCTGAAAATTGTCTTTGTACTGCTACAACCACGAAATATATTTTATATGTATACTAACAATATCCTACAATACTAATTATTTTCCTACATTTGTATGTAAATATTATTTATTCATAAATATGTTAATTTTATTCTTATATTTAAATAGATAAAAAAAAACTGCATTTCAACAAATCATGGAAAAAATCTCCAAACATACCCTTAAATATGTCGCTGCTTTAAAAGACTTAATTAATTACCCCCAAAAAACATGAAATGCAAATGCAAGAAAAAAAAAAGAAATCTAAATTGGCAACAAACCAAAGTCATGCCCAGCATTCAAAAACGAGACATGATTGACAAACTACAATGTTGACCCACATATCGCTTTAGCTACATGATAAAATTTTGCCACAGATAAAAAAACATATAAGCAAAAAAAAAATCACTCCTTGAAAAAAATCCAAACTACATTTGAAAACAAATCAAAACTATTTCAATACGAAATCACTTAAGGAACAATTTTTCCAGTGACACCGTCACCAAAACCAAACTGGCAAACAACGCATGACTTGTTGTTGTTAAATACTCTATAGATTAATTAAAAAAGTTCTCTCAAGTGAATTAAGAAAACAATACAAATACTCGTACAGGCAACCGCATGTGTCAGATTAATTCCCAACTATTCAATTTAAACTGTTTTAAATATATTTATTAAAACTGAAATAATTTGAAATTGAAACTAAAATAACATGACAGGAAAACTATGTTTGTTATGCTATGTGGTTTGCTATGGGACAGCGTCGCACAGTGGCTCCCGCAGAACAAGTAGGGTTGCAAAAAACGAAAATTTCATGTGCTCCTTAAAAATTCAAATATGCAACACATATTACAATCAGATTTTTGCTTTAGACGATGTAGCACCTCAAAGTGGACTAATTTTTTATCTCAAAAAACAAACAAAAACCATTTCTATTTTGCTTATTGTTTGTTTTTTGAGAGGCTGACTCAAGAGACTTATGTGCTGTTCATAGAACCCAGGCAAGCAACTTGTAAAGAAAATTTTTATGAAAGTTACTCAATTTTTTGAGTGATTTCTATACAAAATTTTTAGACAAGTTGCTCGTTTGTGTTCTATGAACAGCACACTAGTTTTGTAGAAAATATTTTCAAAACCCATGAAAAACAAAATAATTTTTAAAAATTTTGCTTCATAAGCGCCACAAACATTTTTAAATCATTAATTTATTGAATTTATGTTGTGCTTTATAACTTTTAAATTAGATTTTTTGTTCGTACGTCGGGCTGTTGCTCAGACATGAAAAATAATAATCAAATCATCAGATAAGGCCAACAACTAGCTGTTTCGTAGTCGCTACACTACTCATCAGCACCAATTGGGATTTGAACTCGGATCATGACGTATCATGATCTGCTGCCATAACCAGTCAGGCACCGAGCCATTTAATTACTCTCTGTCTATATTCGTCTACAGGAAGTTGCTCATATGACCGCAAGAATATGGCAAGAATTGCTTGTGAGCCTGGTAAGCCACTGGGGGCGCTAGTGAATCGTGAATAATTCACTCCGTGAAACTGGTCCATCATTAGATAAGGCCGCAAAGCAGCTGCTGATGTAAATCTTTTTCACAACTGTCTATATTCGTCTCATATTGAATCACATATGCATTTTGTTAATTGCCCACATTGTCTGTATAGCGTTTGCTGTCTCAGAACTAGCGGTATATCTTTTTTAGTTATTAACATTTTTAAATCAATTTTTTTTTTTTAATTTTAATTGTTGCACAGGTCTTTAGCAATAATTTTACAGATTAAAAAATATCAATTAGTCGACGAGTTATAGCTAAAGAACCGTATAAACAATATGCTTAAAATTTATTTATTTATTAAATATAAAATTTTGTAAATAAAAAAACATATCTATAACAAGACCTAAGCGTCTTAAAGGCATTGCTGAGGTAAGCTGCAAATAATAAGAGCATTTATATTTACAATACTTACAAAATTTTATATATAAGGGTGATAAATTAAGGCTATATTTATGTATATAAGTTTATCAATTCAAGAGATCATAATAAAGTCAAATGACATGAAAAACAAGCTGCTTTTTTGATAAAAATGTTTAAATGAAATCGGAAGCTGAAAAAAAATTTATTTATTTTCATTAAATCACTTACTATCATTGACGACAATTTAGTGAGGATATCGCCGTAACAGTCGTCAACGATTATGTCGCCTATGCAGTCGTCGCCTACACGATCGTTGGCGAGGTAGTGCGGATATTGTTAATTATGTATTCTTCGACAACATGCTCATTCATATCCAACAAAAGAGATTAAAAAATAAATTTGCTGTTGTTATCATAATATTTTCTTCCAGTCGCTGACACATAACTTTTTTTTTTGAAATAAAAATATGTTTTGTGTACTTTTAATTTGAAAAATATATACATATATTTGTTCAGCTTTATATAACAAGGAGAAAGAATACGAAATTGGCGAAAAATACATTTTGAGCATTCGAGAAAATACAAAGGTAAGTCTGTAATATTAAAATGCATATAAACATATGCAACAGTACGACTACGCGCAACCATATTAATATGATTACTTTTAAAATTGCAATAAATTGCAATCGCAGACAAAATTCTTAATAACTATTTTTGTTTTATTGCAGCAGATGGATAACTCAACATCAAAGAGGAGATGCAACGTGTTTGTTTTTTGAAATTTATATTAAACATGGTATCAAAATATATTATAAGCTGTCTTTTTCTTGTAATTAATTAGCATATATATGTAGTCGTGCTAATTATAAAAAATATATGGTTTTATTGCAATAAAGCTATTTATGACATTAGTATGGTTATTTTATGAAAGTAACATGGTTACATATGAGAAAAGTATGAGTGGTTAGTATAAAAATATGGTTAAGTATGACAATTATTTGATAACTTTACTACACTACTGTGGATACTAATTATTATAATAATGTTAAACCAAAATATAGTATGGTTGCTTATTATATTTTTTTCACAATACTATGGTGTGTCCTGTCAATGGTGTTTTAAATATAATAATGTAGTATTACCAAGTACAACCATATAATCCAATAATAATATGTTACCCTCAGAATATTGTCGTATAAACCATATATTGTTTTCTACGTGTACAGTTGCAGATCTTGACTAAATATGGTATTAGTTCATCAACACATTTTAAAAGAATTTTCGGCCTCTATTTTCAGACTCTCAGAACCGAGCGAACTAACTTGAATTTGTTCCATAGTGTTATTCATCAGTCACCTTGGCATCTACTAAAAGTGATGGTGTGGAGTCAGGATAAATCACTACCTTACTTCTTTGGAAATGAAAACGGCATAACGGTAGCTGCAAATGAGGAGCGATATCATGATATGATTTCAAACTTTTTACCACCACAACTGCATGCTTTAGGCTTGATTACCATGTGATATTAACAAGACGATGTCACATCACATACAGCCAAGTTACTGTATACTTTCCTGGCGAACACCCGTTATATTAATATGTATCATTTCATTTTTGTGATCAATTGTTGTAATATGCAATTGTATAATGTGTAAAACATATTGGAGCCATATAAGGTTTTTTTTCTTGTACAAAATTGGAATTGTTAAACAATAAATCAATTTTATTGAAATTCATCAAATGCAAATTGTCAGCAACAGTGTTGGACAACAACAGGACACACAAATCATTAGACGCATGACGAATGCAGAACAGAGAATTGTTACAATTAGAGGTGAGAAAAATACTGAGGCCAAAGAGACTTTATTAGTCGATATTTAGCAACGAATTAAAAGAAATTGTGCTTTTGCTAATGAGTATTAAATAAAATATCATATCATAAATAAAATTATTATATTTTAATATTTTAAATTTTTAGCTGTTGCATATTTAGTGGGCGATGACATATTTTTTTTTTATCAAATTTAAAACCAAAAATAGCAAAATTTGTGTTGTCCGGAAACTACTTGTGTTTGTTTGAATAAAATTTTGACATGCGTGTAATGAAATGGAAAATTATTCACGTTTTTAGGTGTATTTCAGTCATAACCACATTTTGACAATTCAAGCATCTTATGTGTCAACACAAAAAAGAAAAAAAAAGAGGGGTTACTGCTTGTATTTATGTAAATTTGTGTGGTTGGTTGTAATTTGCTTTGAACGTATGTTTGACACTGTGGTGTTCTGATAAACAGTCAAGACCTAACTAAAGTACCAAGAGAAGTGAGCAGAAGTGATTTTGAACAAAGAACGGCGCAAATTATGTAATTAAATATATTAAAAAGTATAATTAGAAGGCTTATAGGTATACGAGGGTGGATTGATATTGAAGCTACCTAGCGGTAAATGGCACCACATAACTTTTTTTTGCAATTGCGATCTGTCAAACATCAGCTGTTAAAATTTCACCGAAATTCTTCGGTGAGTTTATTTGTTGCAGTCGTTTAATGTAATTTTGTGTTTATTGAAATATGGAAAAAGTGAATTTCGTACAGTGTTTAAACACTATTATTTGAAAGAGAAAGCGGCAAAAGAGACAAAAGAAAAGATCGTTTATTATTACGGTGAGTCTGCTCCATCAGATTACATGGTAAAATATTGGGTTGCTAAATTTAAACGCGGCCGAGCACGCTTGCAGATAATACTATGTCATAAACAAGAAGGCCAAAAGAGGTGGTTACTGCAGAAAATATCTAGAAAATCCTCGATATCCTTATGAATGATCACCGAGTAAAGTTACGTGAGATTGTTGAAATGGTAAACATATCATATCGCTCCTTTATTGCCACATAGTCATACCGGAAAAAGCTCGTTTCAAGAAAAACGCATTTTAAATTTTTAGTATCCATACAAGTCTAAGCAAATTTTTTGAGGAAATATCTCCTAAAGGAAACAGTTTAAAAGCAATTTGAATAAATTTTTGGCGCAATATTAATGGTAGTACTGTTAACAATTATACATTGTTAACTCGAAAAGCTCATTTTTTGACATATGATTATGTTGTAATAAAGGAGCGATATGAATGTGTGTTCAACATTTTGCTTGAACATTTGTATGTGAAAAAGCTAACGGCAAGATGGTTGCCGTATTTGCTCAGTGTCGAACACAAACGAGTTCGAAAGACCACTTCACAGCGGTGCATGGACATGATAAAGCGTAATCCTGTTGTCTTTTGGCGTCGATTAATAAAAGCTAATGAAAGGAGGGTCCACCATTATACACCTGAAACGAAAAAGCATTCAAAACAATGGGTATAAGCTGGTGGAAGTGCTGCGAAAAAGGCGAAGGTAGTGATATCGCCTGGCAAGGTTATAGCTACTGTATTATGGGATGCACACGGAATATTGCTCATCGATTAGCTTGAAAAAGGATCCACAATCACAAGACAGTATTATCGTGCGTTATTGGATTAACTGATTAATGCAATCAAGAAAAAACGGCAACATTTAAAGAAGAAAAAAGTGCTAAAATTACGTGAAATACACTTCGAATTTGTCGATCACCCATTTTATTTAATTTTTTTCTATCTTGGTTTAGTACTCGTACTCAGGGAATGACCCCTACATATACAGTGCATTGTACTCGAACTAGAAAAATAGATTATGAGGAGGAGGACAGAGGGAGTAGTGCTTGTGGAGGTTTAGCTTTAACAGGAACAACACAGCATTTAAAATGTTGTAATTAAATTAGGCAACACTAGTGTATACACCTTCGACACTACTCAGACCAATAAAATTTAGTCCAACATCTTCCACACTATAAGGTAAAAATGATCACATATGTAGCAAATGCGGACATCGCTGAAAAACGGCAAAAGAAAGAAACACGTGTACACAGTACCTATTCCCTTGTATTTTAGTTTCGTACGAAATCAATAGCGAACATATATAGAAAATGTGGAACGCCCTAATAAGAGACGTGTTTACAGGATGGAAGACAAAACAATATTTTCATAGTCTAGATTTAGCTCCTACAGACTTTTTTCTGTTTTTAAAGTTGAAAAAATGGCTCGCAGGAAAAATGTTCATCTAAAACGAAGAAGGGATTACTGAAACTAAAGCGTATTTTGAGCGATTCCCAAAGTCGCATTATTCAGTTTTTATAATAAAGTTGGAATATCAAAGTGTATTGAGCTAAAAGGAGACTATGTTGACAAATAAATGGTTTTTAAAAAAAGTTGTTTCCCTTAGATAGCTATAATATCAATCCACCCTCGTAACTATATTCCTTTAAATTAAATTTAACACTTTCATAATGGTCAGATATTTAAACAAGATTAGTTTCAAAGAAATACAAATTACATAACTAACAATCACTTGTTAGTAAAAAGAAATCATTTTGAAACATTTTGTAAATTAAGGTCAAGTATGGAAAATATAAAACACGTCTGCTTTGCTTGGCAGTTAACAATCATCTCCTCGTCTTTATTATTATCTTTACACACATGTAAATCAAAAGTAGTAGGTTTAAGGTTATCTAAAATAGTACTATAATACTGGTACTGTATAAAGAAGTGAATAGATGCGTTTACACGATATGTAAATATGTTAATGAATGAAAGGTTATGTATTTGCACTACACTAGTAATCTGTTTAAATTAAAATCAACCCCAGAGCACAATAAAGAGGCCCACCATATATAATTATAAAATGTCTGAAAATATGACTTTTTCTCTTGAGGTCAAAAACAAAACAAAAGGTTGCACTGACCTGCTGTTGGAAGTTGTTACTCATACACGTCCCACATAAGCTTTGCAATTCTTTACATCAAGTGTCAAATGTGTTATTTTTAAGTGGCTATTTTTCAATTTTTTGTCTATTTATTGTACTTATTTCTAACATTTTGAAAATGCGTTTGTTTTTCTCTCATTCTTAAGGTTGTTAAATTGTTGTTTGTTACAGCCATTCTGGGTCCCAGAAAAACATGTAAATTTATTTGTATTACGTTAATTGAAATGTAAACGGATTGCAAGCACACAAATAATGACAATTATTTTTTAATACAGGGTGTTTTGGAATGCAAAATGATTGACAAGATTGATTGTAGTTATCGTGAGTAAAATCAGAAAAAAAATCAAAAATTAAAAAGTAACAGACCAAAAATGAATAAAAGACATTTGAACTGAGTAAAATAATTTTTATTTTTTTTTTAGATTTTTTTCTAATTTTTCTCATGATGGATACAATCAAACTTGTCACCCTGTTTCGGCTTGATTATTGCTAAATTTTACCATATTATTATATTTATGATCATATATATTATATTATTATAACACAAATTTTCTAAAACAATATAATACTTTTGTTTTACCTTTTAAATTACACAGAAAAAAAATTTTTCGCGTTCAATAACGAAATTCGTTGAATTAATTAATAAATTGTTTGCATGCAGACCTGTAAAGGAATTCGTGGATCCAAACAAAAGTCTAGAAAAAATAATTTGTTAAGAAAAGTAGGAACGTGTGCAAAAGAAATTAGGAAAACATGTTAAATTGTGAAAAATTTTCATTTCTTCTAAAGGTTTAGTTTCAGCAAATTAAAGGGTGGTTAAATTTCAAGGGCCGATGTTGATTTTGAATAAAACACAAACTATATAGGAAATTATTGTAATTTTATTTTATTATGATATATTGGTATTATTCAATTATGTATGGAACAAAATATCGGCCAAATGGGCGCCGCAACCACGGCGGCACACCTCCATCCGATGGTCCAAATTTTCGATGACCCTGAGGCATAATGGAGGTTCTATGCCGTTAATGTGCCGAATTATCTCATCCTTTAGCTGTTGAATTGTTGCTGGCTTATCGACGTACACCTTTTCTTTCAAATAACCCCAAAGAAAAAGTCCAACGGTGTCAAATCACATGATCTTGGCGGCCAATTGACATCGCCATTACGTGAGATAACACGGCCATTGAATTTGTTGCGCAAAAGAGCAATTGTTTCGTTAGCTGTGTGGCAAGTGGCATCCTCCTGCTGAAACCACATATCGTCTACATCCATATCTTCCAATTCGGGCCATAAAAAGTTCGTTATCATCTCACGATAGCGAACACCATTCACAGTAACTGCCTGACCAGCCTCATTTTGGAAAAAATACGGCTCGATGATGCCGCCAGCACATAAACCGCACCAAACAGACACTCTTTGTGGGTGCATTGGTTTTTCGACAGTCACTCTTGGATTCTCATTCGCCCAAATGCGGCAATTCTGTTTATTGACGAATCCACTGAGGTGAAAATGTGCCTCATCACTGAAGATGATTTTCTTCGAAAATTAATCATCATTTTCATAATAAGTCTGGATAACTTTAACACGTTGTTGGATTGTGTATTTCTTTGATAGTTCAAATTGAATAAGTCTGAAATAGAGAAATGTCAAATAAAATTTGGAAAAAAACTTGGCGTTTAGGTGTGGTTTACATTCAACATCGGCCCTTGAAATTTAACCACCCGATAGTTCACTTCAAATATACACAACCGAGTCAAAGTCGCCAATATTAAGCGATATGTATTTACGTTTATCAGAGCATACCTGTATACAAGTAATTGCTATAATATTAAGGAATTTGAAATTTTGAAAATAAATCTTGTAATTACTTTTCGTTTTCTTGCTAATAGTTACGTACATATATCTTATGTAAAACATTAACTGACAAAAGTCTTGGCTGACCACTTAAATTCCAGCTTTTCACATTCCCTGCAGCGATATCAGTCATTTCGATATCATTTGTATTTATTTAAATTTAATTTTGTTTATCCAAACATAAAAATAAATGAAAACAAAAAAAAAAAAAAAAGATTTTATTACTATTTTATGATTTTGAGTGACAGCTCCGTAAGACTCGAGTCTAAATGTTTTTATTTATCGCTCTGTTCGTGTACTTTGTGTTTATTGGACATTTGCATACAAACGAAACAGAATCGCTGCAAAAGTGTTAGTGGAAATCTCTAACTGCTTGCAAGTTTAGCAAAATCGTAAGCAAATAAATGTTTCTAATAACTTTTTTTTTCTATTAAGATACGCTTGTTTGTATACGTCGTATGTACGAGTACATGCATGCATACATAAGTATGCAAAAGGTGTTTACGTTTACGTTTTCTACATTTGTGTATATCAAATCAAAGTAACATATCCAGTTAAGCTTGACAGCATATTTTCATGCTTATTAGTTATGATTTGCGTCCGGCGTTGCAAATTTAATGGGCGTTATGCGTTAATTGATTGCGTGCTGCATTCTTTTCTAAATATTTACCAAATATAAATAAACTTGATACAAATTCAGATTACATTACAATACTTGTTTCTGGATGTTGTTGTTGCCAGACACATATACAAATTTACTAAGTGACCGCCCCGTTGCTGCTAGACGATATTAGATGTGACTGACTGACCATTATTAGCTCTCGCATGTTGACTACAAATGCAAATTATAATTAAGAGTTTGAATGTCTGCGGATTATCAAATAATATGCAGTTTTAGTATTTATGTAAATTAAATGCTTTGACCCAGTTTTGTGTACAAATTATTAAATGAACATTAATTAAATTGATAAATATTTTGATACTTGAAATTTATGAGAAAACGGCCTAAAGGTTTCTATGAACTGTAATGTTTTAATTATGGTACGTATTCACTCAATTGTGTGCTTTTGTGTGTAAACGATTGAGCAGTTACTGGGATGTGTGATTTTGGAGTCAAAAGATCATGCGAAAATCCCAAGCTTTTGAAAAATTTGGCTTGAACTGAAATAATATTGTAATCAATTTTAATGATTGCTTGACCAAACGAAAATATGTCTATTACACACAAGCAGTGTAGTCAGATCATAATACTACATTTACATCAACTCAAAATCTAGTAGATTTAAATTAAATTCTACAACGAAATCTGTATAGTTTACATCACCATTTTTTGACATCTAGCAAGATTTCATTTTCACAAAAATAATTTCTGCATGCGGGTTTGACAACATAATTTTATCAGAGACTGCATAAACCAACATTTTTTTTTTTTAACTTTATTATTTTATTTATTGAATCTACATAAGAAATGTAATGACAATAAGTATTCAAGTCTTAATACTAAAAAAAAAAATTGTGATTAAAGTCCTGTCAGTGCTGGACAAAAATTTATTTTTATGCGAATATTATTTCAGAATTCAGTCATCTGTTTAGAGCTCGAATGGTAGCCAAAGTATCTCTCCTTCTCAGACGGGTGTGACCACCAAAATTAAGAATATTAGCTGCAAGAGGATTTGGATGCAATTCAAGTTTGTTAATATATCTTGTCGCGTACTTCACAAATTCAGATTTCACAAAACGTACGTTCAGATCTGCGTGGATTCGTGAGTTTTTAACGTACCATGGAGCGTCTGTAATTCTACGGAGTATTCTGTTTTGACTTCTTTGAATTTTTTCAATGTTGGATGCCGAGGCTGTGCCCCTTAATTGAATCCCATAGCACCATATTGGGTTTAGAATCGAGTTGTAAAGCAAAAGTTTACAATCAAGCTTCAAGGTAGAATTTCTGTCTATTAGCCAGTTAATTTGCACTGCTTTCAATTTCATCTGCGTTACTTTTGCCTCGATGTGCGACTTCCATGTTAGTCTACGGTCAAGATGAATTCCGAGGTATTTGACTTCACTGTGTTGAGGTATTACTTTATTGTTAATAGTAATGGGTGAGCATGTTCCTAGACGCTGTGCGAATGTAACATGGGCACACTTTTGTTCATTGACCTTGATTTTCCAAAGCTTGAGCCATTTCTCTAGTTTGTCGATATGTTCCTATAAGTTTATTGATGCTTGCTGGTGGTTACTATGCATGCTAAGGAATGCTGTATCATCTACAAAGAAGTGTGAACGTTGGTGCGTGTCGGCATGTCAGATGTGTAGATCAAATATAAGATAGGCCCTAATATGCTGCCTTGGGGAACTCCAGCTTCAATAGGCTGGGCGGGGCTTATGAAATCGCCTTCTTTTATTATAAATTGGCGACAATATAAATAGCTTTCCAAAAGGTTATGTATGCTTGCAGGTAAGTTAAACTTTATTTTATGCATTAAGCCATCGTGCCACACTTTATCAAAAGCCTGTGAGACGTCGATGAATAAGGCAGAGCAATATTTTTTATCTTCAAATGCCTTTCTTATGACATTAACTAACCTGTGTGTTGGCTCAATGGTGCCATGTTTCGCTCCAAAACCAAATTGGTGATCAGGAATACATTCAACCTTATGAAGCATTGGATCCAACTTCGCCTTTAGCAATTTTTCGAAAAGTTTTGATATTGTTGACAGTAGACTTATTGGACGGTATGATTCTACTTTCGTGTGATCCTTCCCTGGCTTAGGAACCATTGTTATCAGGGACACCTTCCACTCTGCAGGGTAATACTCAAGTCGTAAAATAGCATTAAAAATAAAAAGAACAATTCTTTTAGCTACACGAGGCAGCTCTACGAGCATTTTGTTGCTGATTTTATCCATACCTGGAGCTTTTTTAAGTTTTAGATTACCAATAGCATTTTCAACTTCTTGGAAATTGAATCTTAAAGGCGCAGGAGGTCTACTAACAATAGGCGGCAACTCATTTGCACCAACATTAAAGTATATATTCTTGTTCCAAGAGCCTGCAAAAACCGCATTAAAGTGTAATTTTTGTTGCCGCATAGTATTTTTAAGTATTTTTTGAACCAAATCACGGTTGCATCAGTTGGTACTGAGTAGATTTCAGCAGATTTCCTCGAAATCCAGTCATAAAGTAGATTTAATTTTGTATAGGATATCTTCTCAAAATCTACTAGATTTGGCTTGAAATCTCGAATGAGTAGATTTCGCTTTGGTGTAAATAGACTATAAGATTAATAATTTTTTGCTGGTTTTTTTGAGATGCCAAAAATATATTTTTTAAAAAATTTTTTTTTATGAAAAAAGTTTTTTTTTTGGAAATTTGTGCAGTTTACTTTTTTATACATTTAGAATAACATGAAACCGAAAACACATACAGAAAAGTTGTTTTGGTCTAAAATAAGTAGTTTTTTTTTCAGATAATAAAAGAATTTAAAAAAAAAACAGTAACATTCGGCTAAGCCGAATCTAAAATACCCTTCATGATAGTCACGTAAATATATAGCATACATTACAAACTTTAACTAAATATGCTCGGATATTTATAGACCGATATCGGGCGAAAATTTTTTTGCCTTGTAATTGCCATACCGAACAGGTGATGTTTCATGGAAAAATCCGTTTAGACTATAATTCGGCTTTATATGGCCCGATATCGAAAAATTTCATGCACTGTATTTAAGTAACATACTTTTATAAACAGAACTGCTTTTTTTTATGGAAAACTGGTTTTAGACTATACCTCGAATATATGGACTATTATCGGATTTTTTCGTTTTCTGAATCTTAGTAACTTCGTTTTATAACCAGAACTGCTTTTAAGCAAAAAAACAAAAATGCTAATGAAAAAATCGGATTAAACTATATCTCAGTTATATATGAACCGATAATTGAAATTTTATTTTTCTGTATTTGGGAACCTCCTTATATTACCAGAACTGCTTTTAACAAAAAAAAATTGTTTAAGTTCGCTTACGGGACTTTTTCATGGAAAAATCGGTTTAGGCTATATCTCGGGCATACTATATGGATCGATATTGGATATTTTAATTTTCCGTATTTTAGTAACCTCCTTTTGTAACCAGAGCTCCTTTGTAGACATTGTACAAACAATGTGGGCAATTAACAGAATGCATATCGCTCCTTTATTGCAACAAAGTCATAAAGCAAAAAAGATTGTTTCGAGAAAAACACTTTTCAAATTTTTTTACTTTCCATACAAGCCTTAGAAATTTTTTTTAGAAAATATCTCCTAAAGGAAACAGTTTAAACGTAATTTAAATAAAACTTAGGCACAATATAAAAGGTAGTACTGTTAACAATTCTGCATTGTTAACTCGAAAAGTTCATTTTTTGAGATATGACTATGTTACAACAAAGGAGCGTTATGTGATTCAATATGAGATGAATATACATAGAGAATAATTAAATGGCTCGGTGGCTGAGTTAAGGTAGCAGATCATGATACGTCATGATCCGAGTTCAAATCCCAGTGGGTGCTGATGAGTAGTGTAGCAGTTGTCCCAGCTAAAGATTTGATTATTATTTTTGTAGTCTTCTTCAATCAAAAATTATTGATCACAACATATTTGTATTGTAAAAATACTTCTTAAGAAAAAACTTGAGAAAGGAAAAACTTGAAATAAAATCTGATGTACAATTGTACAAACCAAACAATTTAATCAATTAAGTTTTTTATTCGCTATTTAAGCTTCTAACATTTATACCAGTAAAAAATTATAAATAGCTTGTTTTCTATGTTTCCCAGCTATCTATATGTCGACATTTCATAGGAACTACCCTAATCATCAGTAGACTTTGGAAATTTTTGAAAGATATTCTCAAACATTCAACTTTATATCCCAACAATCCAAATAAATTGCTGAGAATTTAAAAAGAAAAATGCTCTAATAATACCTGTCAAAACACAAAAAACAAGCTTTTCTATTTATAAACGTCTCTACCATTTCTTTACACCTTTTAAACAAATGAACAACCGTTGGTTGCTACGATTTATTTATTTGGATTGTTGGGATATAAAGTTGAATGTTTGAGAATATCTTTCATAAATTTCCAAAGTTTACTGATAATTAGAATAGCTCCTATGAAATGTCGACATATAGATATCTGGAAAACATAGAAAACAAGCTATTTATAATTTTTTACTGGTATAAATGTTAGAAGCTTAAATAGTGAATAAAAAACTCCATTGTTTGAATTTTTGTTCTCTGCTTTTCGATACTTTCAAAAAGCAAATCGTAGCAACCAATGGTTGTTCATTTGTTTGAAAGGTGTAAAGAAATGTTAGAGACGTTTATAAATAGAAAAGCTTGTTTTTTGTGTTTTTGACGGATATTATTAGAGCATTTTTCTTTTTAAATTCTCAGCAATTTATTTGGATTGTTGGGATATAAAGTTGAATGTTTGAGAATATCTTTCAAAAATCTCCAAAGTCTACTGATGATTAGGGTAGTTCCTATGAAATGTCGACATATAGATAGCTGGGAAACATAGAAAACAAGCTATTTATAATTTTTTACTGGTATAAATGTTAGAAGCTTAAATAGTGAATAAAAAACTCCATTGTTTGAATTTTTGTTCTCTGCTTTTCGATACTTTCAAAAAGCAAATCGTAGCAACCAATGGTTGTTCATTTGTTTGAAAGGTGTAAAGAAATGTTAGAGACGTTTATAAATAGAAAAGCTTGTTTTTTGTGTTTTTGACGGATATTATTAGAGCATTTTTCTTTTTAAATTCTCAGCAATTTATTTGGATTGTTGGGATATAAAGTTGAATGTTTGAGAATATCTTTCAAAAATTTCCAAAGTCTACTGATGATTAGGGTAGTTCCTATGAAATGTCGACATATAGATAGCTGGGAAACATAGAAAACAAGCTATTTATAATTTTTTACTGGTACAGACAATTTAATTTTATATTAAGTTTCATTTTCATGAAGAAATCGGTTTAGGCTATGTCTCAGGTATACGAGTATATAGACCGATATCGGGGGATTTTTTTTTCTTTTAATAGCCATGGCAAATAATTGTCTCTGGTTTAAAGCAAAACAAACAACTTATATTTTGAGAAATGTTGCTACAAAATTGCAAAAAAATTGCTTTTTCGGAATTTTGGATTTTACCTCAATCCAAATGAGAATATGTGGTCAATTCTGAAAAGACGGTTGGGACTATATGGAAAGGCTCCATCAAACTTAACCAAGCTATGGCAATAGGTGCAGATTCCAAATGAAATTATTATTATATGAAAAAAATAATAGGTTGAGGGCAAACTACTAAAAACACAACATATTTTAGTTATTGCCTGAAAGTGCAAAATTGAGACATATGAGTAACTAGAATTTTATTTCGTTTTTTCAGTGAATAAATAGTTTTTTTGTTTTTATTTAAATATATTTTTGTAAGTATCTAACTTATAAATAAAATACATAAAAAATAATTTAAATGACTTTATTATTAAAAATGCTATGCGCCTGCAAGTCCATAAACTACAAGCATGTACTCACCTCTGCTCCCCACTGTATACTTTGCAATTCCTTGACAATTTTTACTGGTGTTTTATAGGAATCATAAAATTCTTACAACTTTAAAAATCTACATGAAACATTTAATTATATTCTCTTTTTAAAGTCCACAAAAATATTTAAGATCTTAAAACATCAGCTAAACATCATCAAATAATAATGTAGTTTTATTTATTTATTTATTTATTTTTTTGTAAATTTTACTGACCCAATACGTGCACCGTAGCGCACGTTATTTCTGCAAAACAATCAAATCGATTTGATAAAAAATGAAATGAAATGTTTTAACTTTCATGTTCGTTTGATAAATTTCTTTAACTAATTTAAGTGATCTAGTTTAAAGGCCGTCTCAGTTTTCCTTCGCTTGCCAGCCAAATTAATGCAAGTTTTTGAAATATTTCCTCCACTGGAACGGCATCTCTCTCTCTTTCTCTCGCTCGCCATGTTCGCAATTCATTATAGAGTCATTTTACTACTTTGTTCTGTGGCCACTTTTTTCGTATCTAATTAAGTTCAAATTTAATTAATTAATTTAAAGTAACTGTAAACTTATAGTTCGGCAAAAGTTTGTGCATTTTTTTTTTTTTGGTTGCCGCCAAATGGGTGCGGTTCATCTTCTCTTGGCCGAATTCAATGAATTTTATTCTGCTGCTGGAGTTTGTGGTGATGGCCGTCGTTGTCGTTGTCGCTATTGTTGTTAGTTTTTTGTTTTGCTTGAAAAATTTAATTCGTTTTCATTAAATGATACAATGCCAATTCAATTGTAAACCAATTCATTTTGTTACGATTTGTTATTGGGTTTGTATGTATTCATTTGTTGTTGCCATTTGTATGTGTGTGTGTGTGTGTGTGTGTAGTAGTGTTTGGTTTCTTTCTTTGTCTTTGTTTTAGCCATGACTATTGCCATGACTTGACTGGGCTTGTTATTGATCTTGGCTGTTTTGGTTTTTTGGGCTGATTGGAAGGTTGAGCAAAGGTTTTTTTTAAAATAATTTTTTGTCGCTGGACGAAAAGTTGGCGATTCGCAACAATTTAGTTGGGTGGATGTTTTGCACCCTACATTAATATATGTTTATTTAGCTATTGATTTGTAATGAAAAATGGTTTCATGTTTCATGAATACATCTACGCAACAAATAATACGATTTTGCTTCCGCCGTTGATTTTTATATACATTTATGACTCAAAATATTGTTCATCGCTGGCCACTACTTTCTGCCAACTTTCGCCCAGCCTACGAATCCCGCGCTAAAACATCTGGTACATCTTTTGAAGCGATCTATCTGGTATACCGTTTGAAGATCAAATTTTTTAGTCCTTCATAGAACAGGAAGTGTTGGTCAGTCAGGTCATATGTCATTGATCGAATTAAGTGACAGGCCGCCGAAACAATGTCCGGAGAATACGGCTTATGGAGGAGGACTTGCCATCTCAATGTTTCCAAGTATGTCTTGACCATTTTCGCAACAGGGGATCGAGCATTATCATGCTGTAATATCACCTTATCATATATTTTATTGTATTGCTTTAGTTGCGTTCGATAATGATCGCCTGTGATTGTTTCAGGCAGCTTTTTTTTTTTTTTTTTTATCTTGGACCAGTACTCAGGGGATGACCCCTACAAATGCAGTGCATTGTACTAGAACTAGGAAAATAGGTCACTACGCTGAGCCAGTCTCAGCAAATACTGAGCATTACTTTGGAACAGTGAATATTCGTTTTGCATGTTGACGTGGAGGCTTCCAATTAAAATGCTCGTAAAATGGCTTGTGTACAGTCCAGTGAGCGTTTTCCTAGATACAGTTTAATCATTTCTTGACTGCTTTAGAAACACTGTGAAATTCTGAAAATGAAAAGGAAGCGAAAATGGAGCAATAATCGAGAGGTATGAAGTTAGAAATAGCTCAAGGGCATTTAAATGGTATGAAGTTAGAAATAGCTCAAGGGCATTTAAATGGCGCCCTTCAACGCACTTAATATGCATACATGATGAATGTGCACAGTGAATAACTTAACACACGGGTATTGGCTTTGTGGAGTTGTTTGTCTTGAATGATGAAGGCAGAATGCGGTTGCGATATCACTGCTCGTGAATCTTTCCATGATCTACGATATAAAATCCGTCAGGGAATCGAAATCAGAAAAGATAATATCATTGCCGCCTTTATGCTTCAGTAAAGAAACGCGTTGTGCAAAAAGAGTGACCTGATTTTGGTGGTTCATAGGTGCTTAACGATTGCCGGCATTGGCACACAACTTCATGGCAAATATGTGTTGCAAGGATACGAGGGAAACTGAAAAGGGATAGCAGATGGTGTTTGGTATCGGATTTTTATTTTCAAACTTAAATAAAGAACGTAATAATTGACATAAAGTTTTATTAGCAATAGATACATTTTTTTAAAGAGTATTTTATCCGGATGTCTTCTAGCGAGTTGAACAAACTTCACAAAAAACAAATCCTTGTGTTCAGTGCAACACGCTGCAGTAAACTTGGTATAATTGAGCTGATTTTTCGACGAATATATTCCTTTAAAGCCACAAGAGATTAGAAATTGTCATTATAAAATAAAGAAATCCATGGGAGTTAGATCGGGCGACCTCAGTGGTCATGTGATATCCCCAACGTAATTGATGAAATTTATCAAAGCTTTTGCTGTGTGCGCAGTTGCCCACGGGGAACATGTTTTGCCTTGGCGTATTCCTAACTTGGGCACTCTGTTTTTCGGGTGTAGAGGGGAAGGGGTCCGTCGTTTGTTGTAGCAAATAAAACTCTAGGAAGCCGCATGACTTATGCTGTGTTGGCTTCCGAAACCCTTACCAAGGGTATACATTGGCAGAACGGGGATCAGCATGGCCCTTGGATGGTTCTGCTGTAGTTCACCCCGGTCTGAAACGTTTAGGCTGTGTTTGAAACTTAAAACGCAGGAAGGTGGTATTAGTATCCTTGATAATTGTTTGGCGAGGCTTTTATCGGGGACTAACACTAACCTCCCTTTACAACGGATACCTGTACTGCGAGGAACCAGTGGTGATGGTTAACGGGTGAGTTGGTTTAAGGGCTGATGTTGCTAGTGGGCTTCGGCCTAACAACTCATTAAGCCTTGTCTTCCATTGATTACTGAGAAATTGCATACAGGAGGGATTAGAAGGTCCGAACTTCTCAATAAGAAGTTGCTTATATGACTGTAAACATTGCTATCCGTGTGGGCCTAGTCACCCACACGGGGGCGTATGTGAATCGTGAATAATTTACTCCGTGGAACTGGTCCATCATTAGATTGACGTGGACGTTTAAGTGAAAATGAGTCACGTCGCTTCAAAATATGGGATTTACATGGTGTCATAAACATTTTTGCAAAAAGCAAAGTAACTTTCTTACAGTTCTTGAACGATTCGAACTTTTAAAGAATGGAACTTGGGATCCTTTTTTAAAATTTTGGGAATAATCGCTCTTTGTAATCCCGCCAACGCCGCTCTTTTCCGTATTGAATGACTCGATATTCACGTAATCTGCTTTCAAACAGTTCAATCTTCATAGAGATTGACTAGGTCCTGGCCGTGAGGTACTCAGAAAAAATAGGAAAGGTCACGGAGTATTTAACACAACAACTAATTTATATGAACGAAATTCAGCCGTATAGCCTCAGAAATACAAATGATTTTAGAATACATCGTTCTATAAACAACGCAAAGAAGAGATGTCTGCTTTACATGGGTCTACAACTATTTAATCATTTACCGAATGAAGTAGAAAATGAAGAGAATATAAATATTAATGTAATTAGTCTTATAATTGACATAGTGTAGTATTTATAACATCCTGTGTAAATCATTTATTTATTTTTTTTTTCTCTCTTTCAAATTGATATCGCAACAAGAGGATAATGTATCACATAAAATAAGGTGTCACATAAAATACTACATCTTAAGCTATCTACAATTGGCTACTACAGTACGTTTCTCAATTGGCTAAATTCTTATTTTTCTGGTAGGAGATATACTGTTGTCCTTGAAAATTTTGTGTCTTTGCCCTACACAGCTTCCTCGGGTGTACCCAAAGGAAGTATATTAGGTCCGTTACTTTTTCCAATTTTTATAAATGACATTGAAAATTGCTGTCATGGGTCTCAGTTTTTATTAATTTTTAAAGAAATAAGATCGGACAATGACTCGCTGTCTCTTCAACTCTGTATCGATAGAATATCCTTCAAAATTATAAATTATTTAACTGTAATACTAAACTTATTCATTAGAAATTGTTAATATTTAAGATATAAGGCAAAGCCATTTCTATGCAATATTTGTTTCCTTAAGGCCCAGTTTTTGAGTTCGTATTTAAATGTTATTTAGCTTTAAGTTTCATTTAAATACGAAAATCAGTTTTTCACTACAAATTTGGACTAAACTTAAATGCCCAAACTTCTTTATTTAAGTATTATTTAAGTTTTTCTTATAGTCCATATGGTTTTTGTGTGCTTGCATTTGTATTAGTGCAAAAAAGGTAAACAAAACACACATAGGAGCTATTGCCTGCAGAAGATATTCGAAAATTAGTTACTAATTTTGCACTAAACAACAGCACAGTATAATAATTTATTACAAATAACTTAGCGTGAAATAAAATTTTTAAGTTTTTCTATGCCGTTAATAAATTTAATATTTTTCTTTAAGAATTTTTCTATTCTTCCACTTACAAACAGCTGTTCTATGGAACGCTTTCCATAATATTTGGAATTAAAGTAGAGCTGCCACACTTTCATCGTATTTAAATAAGAACAATAATTTAATAGTGATAAACTGAACTAGCATTTAAATACAACTTAAATTTAAATGAAAATTAACTAATTTTGTATTTAAATACGCAGTCAAAAACTGGGCTTAAATGTAAAAAATTGTAAAACTTACTATTAAATAAATGAATTAATAATTAATAAATATTTAAAAAAATATGTATAAGTCATGTAAAAAATTATTGACCTGATGGCAATTTTACTTTAATCTTAATTAGTCTAAATTATTATATAATATTTTTTATAAAATATTCTTATGGAAAGAAGCAAGAAGAGAAGCAGCCGGAAACGTCAACGCCGCAACAATCACTACAACCACCAGCTTCATCAGTATCAACTGGTATTCCAACCATAAAATCATTGGCCAACATCCTCTATCCGAGCAATGATCCGGCATCAACTGCCTAAAGCCAAGGCCGATTTTATTTTGATTTCTATTTATAATTTACTAAAATTAATTTTATATGAATTTTTAAATTTAGTCTAAATGAATTTCATTCTTTTTAAATCTATTTATAACTCTGTTAAGATTTGGTTTGTGAACAAGAATATTGACCTTTAAACATTTTTATGTGGTGCTTATGGGACACGATTGAGTGATACATCCAGAAAAATTTTATAATATACACTTAAAACATTGAGTGTATTTCATACAAATTTTCTAGACGTATCACTCAATCGTGTCCCATACACACCACTTTACTTATCTGTAACTATATTTGAAATTACTCACCACTCTACCAAATGTTGTTTACGTTGAAAAATGGAAATTTATTTGTCTTAACATCGGTTTTCCAAAAGTCGAACTTTCCACATTGATGGTCAGAAACATGAATTTTTTACTTTTGTTTATTACTTTTGATACAACGTCAAGAAGATCTCCAGATGTTAATTCCATCTGGAGATCTTCTGCTTTTACCGAAAGTTTATATTGTAAAATCATTACATTTATCTGAGACCAACTTACTGCAACCTATTGTTAAAAAGGTATAATTACAAAATAAACATTTCCTAAGCTAAAAGAGATATACACTTACCCTGTTTGATTTCTTTTCCCTATTTCTACCATATAAATTGCTCAATCTGAGTAACTTATATGAATAACTTTATTCAGAAGCTCATTTCATATAGTTATTTTAGCATAAAATTAGGAAATCGCTAATTTGTTCAATACTACTATTCAAACCAAATTTCTTAGCCGAATCAGTTGCGCGAAGTGTTTTAAATTTATTATTTGTTCTTTTAGTGAATCTCTGGGTCGATCTTAAGTTTATTTTTCTCGTACTAATATTTGAAAAAGTTAGTTTGTGTTTGAATTTGTTCAATTGAATTTGGTAATTCATTTAGTTTATATCATTTTGTACAACAACCCACAAATCGATTTTAGTGTTTCTTGTTTTTATTTATTTCTTTTTGCATCAAGTTTATTAGTTCGTGCATTCATTTTGTAATTACTCGACTACAATTGATTTTAAGCGATGAGTCTTTTCAGTCCAACTGTTTCTTTGACTTTATTTCAGTTAAAACCATAAATTGTCTTCTTTTTTTGTTTATTTTGCTCTTTTTTTCTTGGTTTTTGGTTCTCCTTTAATGTCTCCTTTTTAAGTTTCATTTACTCTGCATAAAAGGTTGTGTTTTAAAGTGCTTGTAAATCTACCTGTCTGCATGGCGAGTTTTTTTTTCTTTTTTTTTTTTTGAGTCAAAAGACTGAGGTGTGCTAACTAAGAAAGGGGATTTCTAGAACTAGAAAAAAAAACAATTAACGATTGTAGTTAAAATTAGTAAAAAATAGTGGCAAATTTAAATACGATATTTTCAACAAGTAACAAATAATAAGGGTGGAATTACCGACTGTGCGGATTTGTAAGTTACGATGTCGCAGTAATCAAGGGAGCATCGCTCGTTTACTTTGGAGACATTTTTTAAGAGCAATGATTGTTACGTAATTGCTTCTCGACAATTCTGTTCAAATTTGTGTATTTTATGGGCCGAGTGTAAATTTAGTTAGTTCGTGGATGCAGAGAATCCGCTCAACTGCTTCGCCTATGAATGCCCCACGGCCAGGGCAAAATCGATCTCCAAGGACTCTCGAAAACATTGAACTTTCCATAGGGAAAAGAGCAGCCTCACTGGGACGTAATTGCTCGTCGACAATTTTGTTCAAAGTTCGGTGTTCGGCGAATACGTGATGAACCGAGTGTAAATTTAATTCGTTCGCAAGTGGGGAGATTCCGCGTAACTGCTCCGGTTATGAGTGTCCCACGGACAGGGCTCAGTCTATTTTCAAGAACTTCCGAAAACATTGAACTGGCTGAAAACTGTTTACGTGTAAATCCGTGACTTTCAATACGAAAAATAGCAGACTTACTGGGGCTTCCAAGAGCGTTTGTGAAACGTTGTTTGAGTGTTTTCGTACTGTCAATACCAATTTTTGGAGCCACGACACCCATTTTCATTTAAACGACCTCGGTAACAAAGCACAGCTGCTGTTACTGGTCTCCGAGAATCAGCAACTCTCATTTGAAACATCAAAAACCATTGCCTTGCCCCAGGGTAGCTATCTCATGTGCGTTAAGCACGCATGAGATAATTGGATTTTTACTTTCATTGGTGTGTACAGTTTTGTGTAAAGGAAAAAGTCAGCGGTGGCCAAGTCCGGTGAATACAGTGGTTGAGGCATGATAACGGTTTTATTTTTGGCCAAAAAATTACGTGCAAGCATCGATGTGTGACCTGGTGCGTTATCATGGTGCAAAACCCATGATTGTTTTTTTTCCAAAATTCTGTATGTTTCTGGCGAAATGCTTCGCGCAAACGGCGCATAACTTCAAGGTAGTATTCCTTATTGACCGTACGACCTTGTGTCATGAATTCATGACGCACCACCTCATTGCGTTACTCTGTTCTATCGTTACTACAATGGATTTTGCTCTGACGAGATTAGGGATCTTGTTCCCGAAACTCGCACACTTTTACGTAGTACGCGCTCATCGTCTAGAGCTCATCCATTTGTGGTCGATTGCCCGGGGAATTGCACTACGCATCACAGAAAGAATTTCTTTTTCAGCCGTACGCTTCGTCTGTGGAATAAGTTGCCTGCAGACGTGTTTCCTGTCTGTTATAACGTTGGAAAGTTCAAGTCAAATGTTCACAAACACTACTCCCTCTTTCCCCCTCCTTATAACCAATTTTCATAGTTCTGGTACAATACACTGCATATGTAGGGGTTATCCTCTGAGTACTGGTCCAAGCTAAAAAACAAAGAAAGCAGTGAGTAAAACCTTCACATGTGACCGAACTTGACGTGCTTGTTTTTGTCGCTTCCATTGGAATGATTGGGCTTGGTTTCAATTTCATAGCCATGCACCCGTGATTTGTCACCATTTATGAACATCGTAAACAACGATGTTTAACAGTTCCCGAGCGATGTCCTTGAGACGTTATTTTTGCTCAACATTTTGCAATTTTGGAACAATCTTAGCTGCCGCATGTTTCATGCCTAAAACAGCCGTAAAAAATGCTTGGCATGAGGCGAACGATATGCCAAAATCATCAGCGACCTCTCACATAGTGATTCAAAGATTATTCAAAATCATTTTCTTCACTGCTTTATTGTTTTCATCGGTTATTTGGCGTACTCGGGCAACCAGAACGAGCATCGTCATTGAAATCTTCTCGGCCTTTCTTAAACCGGTTATACCATAACTTAACTTGTGGTCTGCTCATAGTAGACTCGCCAAACGCCACAGCCAGCATTTCAAATGTCGTTGTGCATTTAATTTTTTACACAAAACTTAATACAGTTTACAGTACAAACAACTGGGGTTATAACAATTGCATATATATGATCAATATGTGACAAACATTAACGTAAAAATAATTAAAGAGCTCGGTGGCTGAATTGGTTAAGCGGCCGTATTAAAAATACATCATGTTCACATGATCCCGAGTTTGAATGCCAGTGGGTGCTGATGAGTAGTATAGGGACTACGAAACAGCTAGTTGTTCCCCAGCTAATGCTATTCAATTATTTTTTCTGTTCTTCTTTGGTCTTATTGTTTCACAGCAATTATTGTTATAATTAAAAATAATCCTTCTTCTTGACTGAAGTTGGACTCGAACTCACAACTAATTAGTTAATATCGTACATATTAATACAGTTTTTCTGATCGATTTTTTCGAATAGTAAAAGACGAAGAGCACACCAAGACATGACTAACCTTTTTATATGTTTAAAACAAACTGAGAATACAAAATGGCTGATATTGCCAACATATATAACAACAAAATAAATATGATAATCGAACAAACCTCGTAGAGTTGATTTCTTCAGTGATTCTTTGCTTCAAAACATACAGGTTGGATGGCAATGCATTGTCAATTTTACTTTTTAGGTAGTGTCATAGAAAAACATCGGCTGACATAAAAACATCAGTCAGGTGTCCTCGGTGTCCAGTTGATGTCTTCCCGGTGGCTTATTACTCTTACAGGGAATATATCGTGAAGAGCATTTAATGAGTCATTTTATCACCAGGCTTCATTTCTGCGGTCATCCCTAAAAAAATAACGACCGATTATTCCTTGACTTGAGAAGCAAGCTCAAACAATAACTTTCGGCGAGTTCAATGACTTCTGATGCTGTTGCAGTGGATTCTCGGCAGACCAGTATCTGCAATTTTGTTTATTCACGTGACCGTTGATGTGAAAATTCTATTTATCGGAGAAGTAGATGTTATTGAAACTCCTAAAATGGTTTTCCATTGCCCTTCTTTAGTTTATCAGGATCATTAGGCTTCATTTCTTGAATATTAGCAATAGTATAAGGGTGAAACTGTAAATCTTATGAAATAATGCGATGAACTCTAGATTTGTTCGAACTAAGAGCAGCTGCGCACAATCTCAAACAAATATCGTAAGTCGTGCATAATAGACTGGCAACGCAGTCGACGTTCTTGATGTCCGTTTGCGGCCAGACGATTTGTCCGGCATTGTATTTCCAGTCTCTTCAAACTTGCACATCCAATTAATTAATTAAATTGCCTCTTGGCGCATGTTTTAATTTTGTTGAATTAAAATGTGTCCTGTAGAGACGACGAACAATAGTATAGGAATCGTTGTTTTTATAAAAAGATCACACGCGAACTGCGAGCTGCGGTCCCGTGAAACGATTCATGGCTACTAAACCTAACAAGCTAACCAGCTATTGAGATCACTCCCCTAACCCTGCTACCTGCGGTTGACGCGTAGTAGTTAATTCAAAAACGAAAAACATTCTGAGACATAAACATTCTGAGACACCCTTAATATATTGGCTTCTTTCGTATGGAGATACGAAATATTGTGAGAGAAATGGAGCTGAAATGGAGTTATATTCTAGACAGCTCGTACGTGGAGAAAATGCTAGTTTTTAATATTCTGGCAGCAATTTGCAATGCAAACTTTTGTTTGCCTTAAATCTAAACTAAATTCTGAGTCCATTTAATTTAATTCCGAAAGTGTTCTGTAAAAAGTGCTACAACAATCTTTAAAAAAAAACAAAATTTATAATAAAACGTCCACGAGGTAATTTACAGTTGTAGAAGTTAACCCTTCTCGGCTTTGAAATTTCCTAATATGATTTCTTTTTGTATGTTTAGAAAGAAGCTTGTAACAATATTATTTTTAAGCTGTTGCCATTTCTTATTTGTTACTTTATTGTGATGATTGTAAATCAGAGTTTATTCTTTTTTAGTTGTATTTTTATTTTTGTTTCCCATTTATTCATAGAGATGCACTTGTTCTTTATTTGGGTTTTGCCGCAACTCACGTTTTCTGTCTTTCAAACTTTTATGCCATTATAATCCTTGAGCGCAGCAGTTGAGTTGGAGTTTTTTTTTTTTTTTATTGTTACAAATAGCACAACCACCCAAAGCCACTGTATCGAAAATTAAAGAAATGATAGACCAACCTTTAGTTAAACTTTAGACCATTAAACAGTCATCCTGTCCATGCTGCTGCATGGGGACTATAAGTGTGTATGTGTGTGTGTGTGTGTTTTTTTTGCCTTTGCCATCAAGGTAAGCCCATACGACGTGTTTGTTGTATTTATAACTTTACAGCAGGTTCAAATGCTATTTAAGCTTTTCGAAAAACAAAAAAAGTAAGTGATCGTCGTCTAAAAGAATTGCTTTAAATCCACAGAGATTATAACAAATCCGCAACTGTTATAGTTTATCATTTTGTGCAGCTCGCTCTCAATTCAACAACTCTTTACCTGTTGCTTACAAAACGAAAAACCAAAACAACAAAACACAGAAAAAAAAACATAACAAAAGTCAAATGCTCATTTCATTTAATTATCAAAAATATTTTAACGTACTTCGGCTGTCTGTCTTTAGTATTGTTTGTTTGTACATTTATTCCTTGACACCGTTTCCTACAGAAAAATAAAATACAATAGTTCTATTGGGTGGTTAAATTTTAAGGGCCGATGTTGAATATGAACCACACCTAAACGTCAAGCCTTTTTCTGCATTTTTTTTATAGCCCCAGAACTCTGGGGATGACCCCTACATATGCAGTGCATTGTACCAGAACTAGGAAAATAGGTTGTGAGGAGGGAGAAAGTAGTATTTGTCCTGGAAAGGTACATAATTGAGTAATGCGTTAAAAGTTATTCAGGCTTATTATGAAAATGCATATCGTGCACTTTGCGACTTTTTCGGTCAATTTAGTCGTCCAAATGTGCGTGTTAGCAGAGAATAGTTCCGGCTCTTGTGGTCCACTTCAGATTATAAACACACGATTTAAAATAGTAAATTAATTTTCTTTATTCAAATTCAAAATACAATATTTTATTTATAAAACTACTTTTTATGTGTGTTAAAATTCTTTTTTGGCGTGGTCACCATCTTAGTTCATCTCTATGTCTGCCCGGAAAAATATGGCTGCTTTTTCTTTTATATTGTCCAAACTTCGGCCAAGAAAACCCGCGTGGAATTATTAAAATATAAACAAATAATTTTGACATTTACTAATATGGGTTTTAAAGCAACTATAAAGATAAATGAAGATAATACTGTTTTCTGTGTTATCTTTTTTTTTAAAAACAGTGGTGGCGGTAACAGTGCGTACAATTGAAAAAATCGTGCAAAACTTTAAGCAAACCGGGTCTGCAGGATATCGTTTCTTTATTGCAACATAGTCATATCTCAAAAAATTAGCTTTTCCAGTTAATAATGCAGAGTTTTGAACAGTATTACCTTTTATATTGAGCCAAAGCTTTATTCAAATTACTTTTAAACTGTTTCCTGTAGGAGTTATTTTCAAAAAACTTTTTCAAAACTTGTATGGAAACTAAAAACTTCAAATGCGTTTTTGTCGAAACAAGTTTTTTTTTTAGTTATGACTATGTTGCAATAAAGGAGCAATATGTAAAAACACCAGTGCATGCTCGTACAGCAGAAAATATTGCTGCTGTTTTCGATAGTGTGGCTGAAGAGCCACGTCAATGGTCAGAATGGTGGCAGGAAATTGCAACACAGGATGATAAATTTTCGAAGGAAATCATCTTAAGTTATGAGGCACATTTTCACCTCAGTAAATTTGTCAATAAGCATAATTGCGTCCTTGCGACATCTTATGTTAGCTAGGCAGGCCCCTAGAATCTCAAAAAAAGTGGCTTAGATTCTCTAGCTCACTTGGGTCCTGAACTCCTTCCCTTTGCGCCAGCAAAGTGAAGGAGTGAGGAGGGATACAGTGGGTGGTGAGGATGGAGTAGGAAAGGAAAGGAAAGGAAAGGAAAGGGGGGAAATCTCTTTTTATTGTGGCGTTTTTCACTTATTTTTTAGTATTAATTTAAAATTTTCTCATTGCTGAATTAAAAGCATATCAACCACTGTAACCACGAAAAAATATATACCACGCCGCTCTGTCTACCCAATGATTACAATTCTTGGAATACGGCGAAAGTGAATTTGGTGCTTACAGCTTGTTATACTTTTTTGATATTTTTGTAATTAAGGTCGACATGTAGACGATTTTTATTTCCCATTTTTTGTATTTATTTTGTTATTTTGAAATGGTGTACTCGGTGTCAGACCTGTTGTTTTGTATGCCAACCTTTTTTTTCGTTTTTGTGCTGCATTTGGCACTGTTTAGGTAATGTTCTGTTTTAGAGCAACTCCTAACTGTTGGTTTTAGTACTGTTACTTGTATTGGCAAGAAGGAAATTAAAAAATAAACAAGAAATATAAGAAGTATAATTAGATTTTTATTTCAAATCACTTTATTAGATCTGTTATTTGATTCTTGGTTGGACTTGTTAGTGCATGTTTGGCGGGACTTCTAACTCTGGGCTACACTCGAAAAATCGGGCGGTAAAGGAAAACCTAGCAACATTTAACATAAAGGGCAATAGTTTTAAATATTAAAAACGTTTTCTTTTCTTAAAAATAAAATGTTTACCGGATTTTTAAGAAGTATTACATATTTTGCACTTACAAAAGAACAATAAGTGCAATTCAATCAGTTTTGAAGTGAAAAACGTTGACATTACTAATTTAAAACTCATACATATTAATAATTTTATAGTCTTTTTTCTCTTTTATGTTTGTTTTTGTAGTAATTATCAATAAATAACGTTTATACCAATCCCGAAACCTAATAGTGAGTTCCATCCAATAGCTATACTCCCGTATTTATCTAAGTTGCTTGAGAACCTTATTTCTAAACAAATAAATGAATATTTGAACAACAAGAAACTGATTTCAGCAAAACAATCTGGGTTTATGAAGGGTAGAAACTGTATAACAGCACTGGTGGATGTCGTTGAGGAAATAACACTTCTTTATTGCAACATAGTCATATCTCAAAAAATGAGCTTTTCGAGTTAACAATGCAGAATTTGTTATACTGTAGCAAAATTTTATTTAAATTACCTTTAAACTGTTTCCTTTAGGAGAAAATTTGAAATGTGTTTTTCTCGAAACAAGTTTTTTTGCATTATCACTATGTTACAATAAAGGAGCCATAAGATCTAAAATAGACGATGGCCTCTTTTCTGTTTCTTTTATATCACAGTAAGGCATTCGATACGGTGGATTGCCAGGTTTTGCTATCAAAACTTAAAAAATTTTACCATTTTTCAACTTCTGCTCGTAGACTCGTAGCGTCATACCTTTCTAATCGCTCGCAAGTAATTAACCTTGATGGCAAAATCTCCGAACGATTTTTTTTTCTTGGACCAGTACTCAGGGGATAGCCCATACATATTCAATGCATTGTACTGGAACTAGGAAAATAGATCATGTTAAAAGAGGTGTTCCACAGGGCTCGATACTTGGTCCCCTTCGTTATTGTATGCACATTAATGACGTCTCTGACATGCCTACCACCAGTTCAATTCATATTCAACTTAATAACCATATTCAACTTAATAACTATTGCACGATTGATAATGTAACTTCTAACCTGTATAAGCAGGAGTACTCGTAATAGCGACCTGGATAAAAGTAACAACTAAAATATATTTACTTTACTCAATTCACAAGATTTTTCCATTTTTACGATATTTAAAGTCGTGATAAAAATGTGCTTTGACTACCTTTTTCTTATATATTAGTTACCTTTCTCTTATATGTTTTCTTATATATTTTGGGGAGTGAGAGCAAAATAGTAATTCGCTTATTTATTATTCCGTTTCTCACCAAAAAAAAAAAAAAAAAAAAAAAAAAAAAATCAACCTCTGTGTTCTCATTAAAAAGTCTTAGTTTGATATCCATATCAAAATTTCCCCAGATATGTATGCGAAAAACGAGCAAAAAAAATTTAGAAACGGGGCTAACGAATAAAGTTTTTTGGTTTCCATAAACTTCCAGATACTAACTCTTTGAAACCGTTTTCGAAAACATTTAATATCGAACGTTAGTAAAACCCGTAAAAAAATTGTGACGAAATCTTGATCGGGTTTTCAATCGCTAAAATATTTAAACTCACTTTAGTCGTTTTCGAAGCCTACTCGCTTTTTCAATCTTAGAAACTGCTATATGCCGACTTTTTTTACCTTAAAAGCCCCTAGATACTGATTTTCATTAAAATCGTTAAAACCGTTTACGATAACAATCAAAACTACCTTAATAATTCCTAGATACTCATTTTCATTAAAAATCTTAGAGCCGTTTTCGAGAACAAATAAAAGTATAAGAAATGGGTGAAACTCGGGACAGTATGGGTCTTCCCTGGACCGGGAATACTCTAGATTGTTTTTTTGACCTTAAAACCCCCTAGATACTGATTTTCATCAAAAACGTTAGAGCTGTTTTCGAGAACCAATAAAAGTATTACAAATTGGTAAACATCAGGACAGAATGGCTCTTCCCGGACCGGGAACATTCTAGATAGCTTTTTAACCTTAAAAACCCCTAGATACTGATTTTCATCAAAAACGTTAGAACCGTTTTCGAGAACCAATAAAAGTATAACAAGCGGTTAGAAACCTAAAATACGTCAAAACCAATAAAAGGAGACAATCAAAATCGATTTTTCATCGTTAAAACCCCCTAGATACTTATTTTCATTAAAATCATTGAAGCCGCTTTCGAGAACCAATGAAAGTATTACAAGCGGTTAGAAACCTAAAATACGTCAAAACCGGGAGAAAATAGATTTTTCCGGACCTAAATCGATTTCTCGTTCTCAAAAACCCCTGGACACCGATTTTCATCAAAACCGTTAGAGCCGTTTTCGAGAACTCAGTTGCAAATATATATATTTATATATAACAAGAATTGCTCGTTTAATAAGATAAGGCCCAAAAGATAAGCAACGCTAATAGGTTTAAAATAGAATTAAAAAATTTATTTTTGTAAAATAGTATTAAAAAATTTATTTTCGTAAATTATTTTTTTACGACATATTTGGTGTCTTTTTGCAAAGTAATGCTAGTGATGCATGTTTTTCCTTTTGTGTAAGTGATAACACTAATTGTTCTGATTCTTACTTTTGTTTTTCACTTTTGATTAAATTTGCATACATACGTTTATTACCATTATCTGCTCTTATTACTAACACTGTCATTTGTAAGATATAACATCTTGTTGTGTTAGTTTATCAAGTAAATAAATAAATATATAAAAGAAATAAAATAAGTAAAATAAATAAATTATGAAAACTAGAATATTCTAGAATAACTATTTTTACATAAAACATAAATATAGATCAATATAACTCAGCCTGCAGATTAGTAAAAAACGGCAATATCCCACCCTCTACTTGAAGTTGAGGGTAAAATATGCTTCATATATTGCCCCTTCTTCATGCAGCATTTTTAGAAATGAAAACGTTTCTTACTTATACTGTTGCCTACTTTTTAGAAAATAGCATAAAAGCGGGCAAAGGGTAGAATATTTGCAACATTTATGTTAGAAAAGAAAACGCCATAAGGGAAGAATTTTAAAAATTGTATGAAAACCTAAAAAAGTATAAATATTTATTTTATATCAATCAAAAAATATTTACTTTTAATTTTGGGTGTAAACTGTTTGTCTTACAAATGACCAAATTTAGATTTCTTTTTTTTTTGTTATTTGGAAAGAGGAAGTAGCAAAACCGTTAAAAGGTCAAATGTTTTCAATCTTCTGTACGATTTGTAATTAACTATATATCATTGTATTTTAAGCACTATACATTTGTTGTTACGAGTACAATGTGTTTAATACTGATGGCTTCTAATTATAAAACTCAGTAGTAAAAAGTTTTTTTTTTGTTACAAGCTGTAAGAAGCACGCTTGACTTTGTGACTTTTTGCCTGAACATTTTCACTAGTAACAGAATTTTATAATAAAGCAATTAATCACACTTTTTTGTTATAATTTTTTTCCTTGCAAATTTTGTGTACTCTTTGAAAAACTTCAGCACTTTTAATAAATAATTATTGCCTACAGTGATCTTTAATTAAACCTAATTTTCATTAAAAAAAAGTTGCTTTTTCGTGCAGTGATTTCTAAATGAATTGAGATAGTGATGTATGGTTGAACCTAATTAAGAAACAAATATTAATTGAATAAAATTCTGGGGCAAAGACTTTTCATTAGTATTAAAAATGTTAAAGTATTATGCTGAGTGTCCTAGAACTCAACGTCAGGTCGAAGCAGAGTAACAGGATTCATTGCAAGCATCATGAGAACTATCAGGTCTGATTGTAAAAAACTCCTTATGTGATGGAGAAAAACCGAAAACAGATTATTAGGTGCATCAAAAAGCCACTACGTCATTTAAAAAAAACATTTAGAGGCGACTTCTTAACTTTTATTTCATTAGGCTAAATTAACTCCCAAGCCAGAACCGGGTTGTTCTGTTGAGGATGCCAGAACTTTACATGATGTTCAGAACACTACAGGTGCACTTACATTTCATTATGCCTGCCTTAAGTAAATACAGACAATTGCAAGCTTCGCGGTGAGGAGGAGGAGTCAATAGAACACTTGATCACCTACTGTGGGGCGTTGGGACACAGGAGATACAGGCTACAAGCTAACACGTTAAGTAAACACATCTGGCTATAACTCCCATTGAAGCAGTTAATATAGTTTCTTTACATACGAGTACTCAACCAGTGCAGGGGTTGGACTTAATCAAAGCGACTTATTTGCTCGCACTTTCTAGGAGCACCATGATCATGTGAACTGTTTCAGTTTACAATCCCAAGCATGAAAATGGTTCAACACTTTATTCAGACCTCTAAGTCTAGCAAATAGACGTTAATCGTCTCATTGTAGCACGATTGCAGCCTATAACATCTAAGAGCATCACAGATCTGTTACAATCAAGCATAACATGTAACAAGGTTAAAAGCGGTGTCTGTGGTTGCTCAGAGATCACGGTCATATCTGTTGGTTCCTCTTCTATCTCACATGCTGATTTGTGAGACTAGGTCTGCTTTGAATTTTTTAATGTACATTTTTTTTATTGTTGATTTTGTTGTACAGTTGTTGCAGTTATTAGATGGAAAGCTAATCGTTTGTACCATTGTACAGTTATCAACATACGATTTTCCTATTTGATGGTCAAACACCATCTCTGGCTTAGTGATCCCTTTACCGCCATTGTATCGCCATGTTTTGTGCTCAGTATTAAGATATCCCGCTTGTCTTGTCATTTGAGAACAACAATGTTTTGTTGGCATTGCTGAGCTTTCTGTTCTCCCCATTTCAAATTTGCTTGTACAACCTCGGGGGGACTATCTCTTCAATTCTTGCACAATGTTCCAACCAAGTTAAAAGTTATCGATATAGAGGGTTCTTTCATGGATAAGAAAGCTCTCCAAACAATTCCATAACAGTTTTCTCAGAAACTAATGTCTCTTTTCCAGTGTACCCTTTAAAATTTCAGGTATATCCGCCACCGACACACAGTTTGAATAACTTTAAGCCATACTTGTGCCTATTTTTGGGAATGTTTTGTCTAAAGAAAAGCCGTCCTCTTATGGGTACATTACTTTCATCCATACAGGATTCCTCTTCTGGACTGTGTGATGTCTGATATTTTCTTTGAAGAAGAGTGAGAAACTTTTGTAGCTTGGTCAGACCTCGGAGTTTGTTCTTCATTGTTGACAAGATCGAACATTGATAACAGTAACTCAAATCGGTTTCTGTGTATTAAATCTGAAGTACGATTTTTATAGATGGGATCAGTCGACCAATAATCTCTTAGATGCCGCAATGGCACAAGACCCATCCAGTGAGTTTTCTCACTTCTTCTCAATCCACTTTTTGACTCTAACGTTAGGGAGTGAGGTTTCTGACAGAGTTTGCACCGCAAATCTGTTGGTGTCAATGACTAATAGACCAATTATTTCATCATCCAATAAATGATTGAAACATTCAATGTTGTAATTTTGTGTAGATATAAGGTGAAAGACCGGTATTTCCTAGTACTACGTCTGGAAATTCCCTTTCTACTGACTGACTCAAAAACTGATTCTGATACATCCGGATATATATTATTTTCCTCAAAAAGGACACGAGATGTTGAACTAAAATCTGTTGTTGATGGTTTACCAGAACATGAGGATTGTCTATCTGCTACCAGATTGTCTAGCATTTCGTTAGAATCGGTACACGTAGAGGAAGGAGGTGGTACTGTGATGCATATTATTTAGTTTAGGCGGAACAACATCGACATCTGACTCCATCACAACTACTAGAAGGAATGTAATCCTTATCTCAATCAACTTCATCATCAGATGAAGAGATCAGCATTCAAAGTTTCATTTATCTCTTTAACACTAAGTTTTTTCCTTGACATCTTTTATTTTTTTCAAATGAGCTGAATTAATTCCTTTAAGCAATAAAGAAAAAAAAAAAGTTAAATGTGCACCGGTAAGTAATTTCACTTCTTGGGCCCGCGTGATCACCGGTGCACACACGGACAATTGATGAAAAATCATGGAAAACGTAAAAATGTTCACTCTCTGTTTTCAAATATAAAGGGTGGTTAAATTTCAAGGGCCGATGTTGATTTTGAATAAAACACAAACTATTTAGGAAATTATTGTAATTTTATTTTATTATGATATACTGGTATTACTCAATTATGTGTAGAATAAAATATCGGCTAAATGGGCGCCGCGACCACGGCGGCACACCTCCATCCGATGGTCCAAATTTTCGATGACCCTGAGCGTTATGTGCCGAATTATCTCATCCTTTAGCTGTTGAATTGTTGCTGGCTTATCGACGTACACCTTTTCTTTCAAATATCCCCAAAGAAAAAAGTCCAACGGTGTCAAATCACATGATCTTAGCGGCCAATTGACATCGCCATTACGTGAGATAACACGGCCATTGAATTTGTTGCGCAAAAGAGCAATTGTTTCGTTAGCTGTGTGGCAAGTGGCACCGTCCTGCTGAAACCACATATCGTCTACATCCATATCTTCCAATTCGGGCCATAAAAAGTTCGTTATCATCTCACGATAGCGAACACCATTCACAGTAACTGCCTGACCGGCCTCATTTTGGAAAAAATACGGCCCGATGATGCCGCCAGCACATAAACCGCACCAAACAGTCACTCTTTGTGGGTGCATTGGTTTTTCGACAGTCACTCTTGGATTCTCATTCGCCCAAATGCGGCAATTCTGTTTATTGACGAATCCACTGAGGTGAAAATGTGCCTCATCACTGAAGATGATTTTCTTCGAAAATTGATCATAATTTTCATAATAAGTCTGGATAACTTTAACACGTTGCTGGATTGTGTACCTCTCCATGGTTCATATTGAATAAGCCTGAAATAGAGAAATGTCAAATAAAATTCGGAAAAAAACTTGGCATTTAGTTGTGGTTCACATTCAACATCGGCCCTTGAAATTTAACCACCCGATACAATAAATGACCATAAACAGAATGTTATCATAAAAAAAATCTTGGCTCGAATGAGTACATCGCGATTTTGCGGCTGGGCGCGAGATGTGTTAGAGCACGTTTCATAGCAAATTTAAAAAAAGTTTATTTAAAAAGGCGACAAGATATTTGTTTAAAAAAATTAAATATGAGTTTTGTTAAGTTAATATTTCATGTTGAAAATTTAAAATAAGTTCTATGCATTTATGTCATTGTGCTAAATTTTACATTTGTTTGTATTTTGTATTTGTCAAAAGAGAAATATTGACTAGAATTTTCAAATGCAGTTTTCCAAAAACGTTAACAAAAATCCCTGAAAACCAAACTTGAAAATAAAAGTGATATACTCATGAATGAGTGTTTTGGTTTTGTTACGAAGTCTTCCATCATATTATTTATTTTGAAAACTTTCCTTAAAAATAACCATGTCACTGTTAATTACACGTTTAATTTGTTGCTGTTTGTTTAAAAATGTTTGTCATTTTTAGTTGGTTTTACTTTTTTTCATTCTTGTGCTTTTGGTCTTAAGCCATTTAGATGCACTCAATCAGTTTCGATTAATCTCAATGATACATTATGACAAAAGTATATTTCGCTTTCATGTGCAACATGCCACAAACTCAAACTTGAATATGTAAAGAAATTGTTTCCTACTTGCTTATAAAATAAATATATAAAAAAAAACATTCATGCCTTTGGACTTCAAAATTCAATGTAATATATTGTATTTCTTTCATTGAGACGGCTACACAGGGAATCATACAAAACGTAGCAAATGAGCAGAGATGGGCAGTGGCTCAAGACACACTAAAAGTAGGCTTTAACATATTTTCGTTTGTGAATATTAAATTTTTCAGATAATTCTATGCAGCATCGGTACACTGTGAATATAATGTGGAAGTAATTCCCTCCTTTAATGTTCGGTTTGTTTATTTTGCAGCAACCAACAGGATAATGATGATAAAGATGATGATGATGACAATGAAAAGGAACAAAAACATTAAAGAAACATAACTGGTGCCAAGATTTGACGCATGATGTATTTTAAGCTGTTATAAATGCTGCCGAGGTTGAATACAATTTAACAAAATAACGTGGCTTTGTTTAAAATAAAATTTTATTGCAGCCATTTTGTGGTGTCTCAAAAGTAATATCGTAAAATTTTATTTTATTTTTATTTTCAATTTAAAGAAACTCATGTTAAGACATCACAATGACGCCCCTTTATTTTTATTTTTTAATTTTATATAAATATTAAAAAGTCCTAAATTAAAACTTGTTAAGGCAAGTTAATTTCTTCCCTTTGCTTAACAAACTGTTGTTCGACCTGCCTGGCCTTTGTTACGTTAATGGCATTTTTAGTTTAAGGATTTTGGCAGGTTTTATGAAAGTTCGCCTAAAAGAAAGTGTAGCGGCGAAATAAAAATTAAACCCAAGTCTTCATTAAAACGAGAGAGATAAAAACTTTTGGCTCTTTAAACTAATTCTCGATCATAATGCTAAAGTTACCAGCATTCAGGGAATGAGGCCTAAATATGCAGTGTATGGCATTGGAACTTGGAAAATGAATTGCGGGGAGGAAGAAAGAGGGAGGAGTGTTTATAGATATTGGATTTGAACCTATTAATAGCAATATGAAACGAGTTCTAAACGCTATAGTCATACGCTTAAAGGCAGAATTAGTTTGTACATTCTTTTCCATTCTGAATCAGCTGTTTTGTTTCTGTTCCATTGAAACTATTTTTTTCACTTTTTCGCTCTGCTCTGTTGCGGGCTAATCTGTTGAAAATAGAATTCAATCTTAAAGTGCGGTCTCCAACTGACTTGAAAACACTAACTTTAACGCTAACTTCAAGTTAGAGTTAAATGTGGACCGCTCATGTTGAAGTTTGGTTAAAGTTATAACTTGGTTGTTAAAAAATTTCATTTGGAAACTCTGTTATAACTTAAGTTGGCAACACTCATAGAAAACCTGTCATAACTGTGATGTATTTTGACATCAATGCAATGCCAAATGTCATAATTTTTGACCCCATGACACTTTTAATCGCTGTGATGTCAACCATTTCATCAGTTGCTCTAATTATAAACAGTGGCATTTATGATTATTAAAGGGTGTTTTTTTAAGCCCGATAGAACTTGAAATTGTAAAAAATAACACAAAAAATTAAATTGTAATCAAAATTTTTTTTTATTCGAAAGATCAATACGTGACATTAACATTTGAAAATGATTTCGGGCATATGGGCACCGCGGTTGTCCTTGACGAAGCGCATTCTGGACGTCCAATTTTGGGCCACTTTTTCGAGCACTGCTGGCCGTATGTCACGAACAACACGAACAATGCTGGCCTCCAAGGCGTCAATTGTTGCTGGTTTATCAGCATAAACCAGTGACTTCACGTAGCCCCACAGGAAATAATCGAGAGGTGTCAAATCGCACGACCTTGGAGGCCAATTGACAGGTCCATTTCTCGAAATCAACTTATCGCCAAATTTTGATTTCAGTAAGTCGATGGTTGCGTTCGCCGTATGGCACGTAGCGCCATCCTGTTGAAACCACATCTCCTCCGGATCAATGTCATCCATATTTTCAAACAAAAAATCATTGATCATGGTGCGGTAACGATCTCCATTGACCGTAACGCGAGCTCCGGCCTCATTTTTGAAGAAATAAGGTCCGATGATGCCACCAGCATGAAAACCGCACCAAACAGTGCATTTTTCTGGATGTAATGGAGTCTGTAGGGTCTCTTTTGGATTGGTCTCACTCCATATGCGGCAATTTTGCTTATTAACAAACCCGTTAAGCCAAAAATGCGCCTCATCGCTGAACACAATTTTGCGATAAAACAACGGGTCAGTTGCCAACTGCTCTAGAGCCCAATCGGCGAAAGAACGACGCATACAATGGTCTCGTGGCTTCAATTCCTGCACCAGCTGGATCTTATACGGGTGTAGGCCGAGATCTTTGCGCAAAATTTTCCACGTAGTGGACGGACAGAGCCCCAAATCATGCGACCGACGACGAATCGATAAATTTGGATCTTCTTCCACACTTTCGTTTACAGCGGCGATATTCTCTTCAGTACGCACATTTCTTCGACGTGCTGGTGTTATTGCATCCTCTAGAGAGTATGTGGTACGAAATCTATCCACAGTTCGACGAATGGCTTGTTCAGATGGACGATTATGTACGCCATACAAATGACGAAGTCGTCTATAAGTTGCGCGAATCGACGACTGATTTTCAAAGTAAATTTGGATAATTTCGTAGCGTTGTTCAAGCGTGAGTCTATTCATGATGATTTGTCAGAGTATACTGAAACAAATAAAAAAAATGTTTCATCAAAATTTAATTTTTTGTGTTACTTTTTACAATTTAAAGTTCTATCTAGCTTAAAAAAACACCCTTTATTTCATCAATGAAATGTCATACTGACATCATTGGTATGCTTTATCGTAATACGTTTGATGTGAGCTTGTAATCAATGCAATGAAACTTCAATACCGAAGAAAGTACGTTGTTCCTTTTTTTGTTTTTTTCTTACAAAATAATATTTATATACATATTTTATTCTTCATTTACACGTTTTTCTTTTAATTGTGCTCTACCGTAAAAAACAGTTGAATATTTTCACAGAAAAAATAGTTGTAAAATATTTGCTTCAGAAATAAACGTCACAGAATTGCAACAGAAAGTAAAACCTTATGAGGCCATATTTGTGACACATCTGTAATTGTAGATTTACTTAAGTATCAAGCTTTTAATAATGAGGATATAATTTTGCCCAATCTAAAATGTCCACATGTTGTCTGTGACCTCAAAAGCATTGCTTCGGTAAAAACATGAGTACTTAACGGCCCATAAATACCACAATATTTCATAACATCCAAGTTTTTCGAGGTATCTACATATTCAATTGTATTTATGTTGATCGGTAAGAAATACTCTCTTCTTTTACCTGTTCTCAATATTTTTATAAAATAGATCCGTGCAAGCAAATGTGATCACCAAAGTCAGGAGTGTGGTTTTATTTCATAAAAGAGACGCAAGATTGCGGTCACCATATTGAGATACCGAAAGAAATAGTCCAGTTACTAAAGCCATTCGAATTTGTCACTAGAGTTTCATCAAGTCAAAAATATTGATTTACATCAAAGCTGCAAAGTTTGTCTTCCTCAATTGAATGTGTCATACAGTTACAAACCTCGATTTAAAAATCTTCGCTTCTGGGATCCTAATTAATGCATTTCAATTTCAGCTTGTCAAACAGAAGATGAAGTCAATAGCAAAGCTATTGATTTTTGCCTCCATGTGTTCTTCCCTGCCGCTAATCGTACAAAGAAATCGACAGATACAAGTAAGTATCGATGCTTTTTCTTCGATACAGAGTAGGTGTCGATACTTTGCGATCGATACCGTACCAAGTCTAAGTATCGATATCGTTTCATCCCTATATGCACATTTGGCCAATTAAATGGACCCAAAAAATCACGAACTGTACGATATGAATTTTGATTTGAACGCCCATTTTCATAATAAGCCTGAATATCTATAATGCATTGCTCGATTATGTATCTTTCCATGCTTAAAATTGAGTTGTGCACAAATTTTCGTTCTATGCTTTTAGGTGATTTTCCATGAAACCATTTTAGTAGTAGATTCCGTTTTGTCTTAAAGCTTAAAATTGGCTTTTTATATGGCCATTGTCAGGCTGAAAATCTGATAAGTTGCTTTTATAAGCACATAAAAACACCCAAAAAAAAATTTGGCTGTGAAAAGGAGTTACATATTAAACTAAAATTGAAATCTTAAAATAATTTTAAAAGAGAAAAACATTCTTTACAGTTCTCTACATGACTTAACAAACAAACGTATAAATATATATATAAGTGTTATGTTTTCAAAAATTTTATGCACTGTGCAACAAATGCAAACTTTTTGTTTTTAATATCCAAGTTAAGTTTATTTAGGTTTATTTATACTCATATCGCAGCCTAAACGTAAAAGGGTCACAGCTGCAAAATTCTAAAATTTTCAGGTGGAAAATAAACTGTTTATGTAAAAGTGATTTTTTTTTATTTTTTATCCTGGACTAGTACTCAGGGGATGACCCCTACATATGCAGTGCATTGTACCGGAACTAGGAAAATAGGTTGTGAGGACGGGCAAAGAGGGAGTAGTGCTTGTTAACATTTGACTTGAACTTTCCAACGTTATAACAGACAGGACGTACGGCTGAAAAACGAATTCTCTCTGTAATGCGTAGTACGATTCCCCGGACAATCTACTACAAATGGATGAGCTCTGGACGATGAACGCGTGCTACGCAAAAATGTGCGAGTTTCGGGAACAAGATCCCTAATCTCGTCAGAGCAAAATCCATTGTAGTAACGATAGAACAGAGTAAGACACCCCACACTGAGTCGATGCTCAAGTGAATCAATAGAGTTAGATACCCTACTGTCACCGATGAGCTTTTTCGCCCTCTCCTGTACACGGTCGAGTAACCTCAAAATACACTTTGAGGCACCGGCCCAAACATGGGAGTTGTATTCCATTTTCGGTCGGATGTAGGTGGTATAAATAGTAAGGAGATCGGATAGAGTGAAGAACATCTTACACCATTTGAAAAAACCGAGTCATTTGATCATTCCAGAGCATCCGATTCCTCAATACTCATACCATCCATGAGTACAGATGAAGTGATTGTTATATATAAAGAAAATAATATTTAGTAGAGAATTTTATAATGATTGTCTCTTAAAAATCTCACTATTATGTAAAGTAAAATTAGATTCAATTTAATAATCAAAACTATATTTCAAAAACCGAAGAAACGTGTTCATTTACGACCTTTTAAACATTTTCAAAATGGATAAAATACTACATTTATTCATTTTCAAAACGAATCGTTTCAACTATTGATTTCTAGCAGACTCTTTATTGTTCCATTAGGAAAAATTCATTATTGAAGAAGGTTCTACTAAACTTTTTTTCAATTTTATAATATGTTTGCGAATGTTTGAAAAAAATCAGTTTTGGAAAATTAGTATTTTGTATTTAGGGTGCGATGTGTCGAAAAAAAAATATACAATATTTGCATCAAACTCTCAACTACAACAAGTCGAAGTTTTAAGAATGCAAGAATTATATTTAAACAAAATATACACATTTACATATTTATTTATTTCTTTATTGAACAACTTAGTTATAATTAATTATTAAAAAGTTACAAAAGAACGAGCACTAGCTTCTAGAGCCTTCGGCTCTTTGTTAAAATCACATATGTATATGTATAATATAATGATAAGAAAGAGTATTACGATCAGATTTTATCAGGGATATTTAGAGCTTTCAAAAGTTTTATCAAAATAATAATATTTTCTACTGATATGTTTTGTAGTATACTCGAAAGCGATATATTGTTGGCTCTGCATATTATAGAGATGTGTTGACATGCGTTGACTATGTGTGACATCGTCATCTTTGGCTCTGGACAAAAGAGGCAGTTTGGTTACTTTTTTCCCCATCAAGTGTTGATGAGTCAACTTGCTGTGGCCGAGCTCCAATTCGTATATATTTTTGTAAATTTTTTCTTGAAACTGCTGTTGGATACGTTGGTGTTTTACAACTAGGATTGAATTGTTTATAATAGTGCGTTTAACATATATGGGATAATCATATAACCAACTTAGCAATTTCGTTAAATATTTCTTTAAATATTATAAAATTCTTATCCAGCTTCAAACTTAACAGCAACGTACAAAGCTTACTATCAGCTATTAATGCGTTAATTATATCAAATTAAAGATATTCTTTAAAGCGTTGTCAGCTCGATGCATTTCGCACCGTTTTTGGTGCTTTTTAAAATTATTTGTGCGAAAAATTATTTCGTCGGTGCGGTGTTCGTTTTTTTTTTATTGCAATTTTAGTGCGTTTTTTAAATTTCAAAGGCACAAAATCAAATTCAACTCAACTTTTTGTTTTAATGTAAGAAAAAATTTGAATCAAGTGTCCATAATTTGTACAATTCATTTTACGTGGAAAAAGTACCGTGTTATATGCACAAAGTCAGACAATCTTGCTATTGTACACACTCTCGACAGAAAAAGAAATATTTCGTTCTATAAAATTTGCTGCTTTTAGGAGTGTTCTGCTATTAAGCTATCAAGCCAAGTTTGTCAAATATTACCATTAATGCAGTCTCTGAACAGTGAAGCTCGTATTTATGACGGCTCGAGAAATCGTTACAGTGTTGGTATTTAAGAAATTACCAAATTATTAAATAAATTACGAAGTTTTTCCAAAACGTTTGCATCAAATATTGAATATGATGAATTTCATCTGTTATTTGTTATAACTCTAGCAAATTTTCGTATATTTTAAGCGGTATTCTTTTAAGGATACCGCTTACGAAAACACAAATAAAATATACACTGTGTTTGATAGAACTGCTATTAATCGAATTTGAAGTCTTATGGCAGTAACTGGTAGTAACTGTTAAAGATCGTAAACTCTTTAGACAGTAATGGTTGCATGCTCCTGTAATAAATTTTGGTGACGTTAAACAATTCTATTTTTGTGTCCCTAATAATAGGCAGTCACAGCTGATTCCGGCCGACAGCAAAAATAATTAAATGATATTGCTTAATAATAAATTTGAAAAAATATGATTATAATTATCTTAATAAACCTAACAGAGTTGAACTAGAAGCTTGTGAAGTTTGACAAACACGTATTCTAGCTATTGAACGAATTTGATGACATGCCACAGGCGGTGCTATCAGACCCAGTTTGATTATAATATAGTCGCTTAAAAGGTTTTCATTATCCTGGTGTAAATGTAAAAACTTTATACTTCTTAAAATACAAAATAGGTTTTTAAAAATTAAAGAAAAATTTTCAAAATTCGGTGCGCTTTTGTTGAAATAACGCGCTTTTTTCCTCATTTTGGTGCATTTTGAAATTTCAAAGTTTACAACGCTGATTCTTTACCATTTTATGGACCCTCTTTAAAACTAAAATTAAGCAAATTGAACACTAATTTAAGCTCAGCTGTAAGACTGTCTCTCGGAGCGTTCCGTACAACGCCATTGAATACTATGCTCTACGCATCTAACATACAATCATTAAAAACTCAATTAAGCATATTCTTAGCTAAATTAGCTAGTTCTTTTATATTTAGTTCCAGTGTATTACTAGGCGCCATAATACTTAAATTTTCATAGGAGCAAAAAATTACAAACAGCTTGTTTTCTATATCTCCCAGCTGTCTATATGTCGATATTTCATAGGAGCTAACCAAACGTTTTTGCTCATTGTTTTCTTCGATGAAAGAAAAGCGTTTTGCTGCGATTGAGGAGATAAAAGAAAAATCGAAACAGGAGCAGTTGGCGATACCAAAAAGCGTTTTTCGAGGATAGGAAAAAACCCTGGCATAAGTGTTTTATATTGGAGGAATTTTACTTTAAAGGGCACAAGAATAAATAAATACTTTTTGAAAGAATTGAAAATAACGGCTTTGTTTTTATCAGACCTCCTATATCAGTTTTCGCTGTTGTAGCTTCTCCCCCTCAAAAGAGAGCACGTGCTCGTTTCTTCTTATTGTTTGACAACGTTACAATAACTTTTAAGAAATTAAGAAAAATAACATGTTTAATATTCTTTAGCCAATTGCTTGATGTTTCGCCATTCATTAAGTTGTTAAATGTGAATAAGCTGTACTTTAAGTTGTTAAAACATTTTTTTTTTATTTAAAAAAAACGCATCCTTTATTAAGCGCACAACATTGTCAAGATCAATATCATCTTTCTGCTGATCATCATCTGTGTCATGTTGAGAAACGTGAACATCCTTCGTAAGAATGTTGAATAATTGAGCACATTTTTATGGGAACTGGTCGCCACGAAAAGCGAAACTTTATTACAAAAAACTTAAACACACTAAAACAAGACAACAACTTTTAATCACAACTTTTAAAATGAGTTTTATCAAAAGCCATTACAGTGGTGCGTGAACATGTTTTATGTTGAGTAATTTGTAATGTAAATTAAAAATTATGAATCTTAAAAGAAAACGTTTCTAAAATTATATAAAAAATTTGGGTCTGCTAGATATACATATTACTTGATTAAAATTGCGAAACATGAGCTGCTGCAAAAAAAGCTATAAGTGTTAAAAATTTGCAGTGTGATATTTTGGTGGCATGTCATAACGTCCAGTGACATAAAGTACTGTCCACCCTGACATGAGAATACTAACAGGAACAGCAAAATACTGTTACTGTCTGGTGTAGCCTGCAAATGTTACTATTTTCTTGCCGTCTTGACACGGTTGTTAAGACGTCTGTTTTAAAAGCTCTGTCTTAACAGAAAATGACATTTTAATATGAGAAAAGTAAAAATAGTTTCAAATTAAAAAAAATTGACAAAAAAATTCAATTCTTATTTTAGTTTGCAAATTTTGCAATAAAAACATATTTTTTTCTGCAAACTATAAAAAAGGACATAAAAAGTTATGATGTGCTCTTGTTGACGGAATTATAATAATAAAAAATCAAGACATACGGGTACTCCACCATGTAACAATCGGGCCGTCAAAGGTATGTTTTAACAGTATGTCTTAACGGCGTTTCATGTCTAATGTAGACGAGCAGTAAAGTCCATGGACGTTATGACACATTCAAAAGTGTCAAAAGGTCCATGGATGTTAAGACACTTTTGAAGGTGTCATAATGTCTATCAGGGAGGTGTCGTAAAGTCCGAGGACATTATGGCGATTTGCAGAGTGTCACGACGTCCATAACTTAAGTAAGAATCAAAACTTTTTAGAAGTGTAATATTTTAATTATAATACCTTTGTCATAACTATATATGAGTATATGAACGTATAGGTACACAGAGAGAAAAAAGACGTTCTTTAATTTTTGTCAGCAAACGATAATGCATATCTCGTTAAATTGTGGACATACCGTTGTCAAACTGCGAATAGATAGCAAAAAACTACTGGTATGAAATTGAGAATGTCTTGTTGTCAAGATGAGATCGTTTTGTTCAATGAAGAACGAATGTTGTCAAAATGACAACACTTTTTGTCATCTGATATGATTTGTTTATAATTTTGCCATAAAGTTTTCTGTGTTTTCTAAGTGCTGTTATTTGAAAAGAAATATATACATACGTATATAATAATATAAAGAGCAAGCAATTTGATTTATCTGATAAGCAATCAAATGAAACAAAAATGTTTTATTTTTTATTTTTTTGGTGTGTACATATGTACATCGGTTTCTAGATCAAGGTTTTCCATTCTTAAGTTTTTTTTAAGAAGGATTTTTTACAATACAAATTTGCTGTGATCAATAATTATTGATAGAAGAAGTACAAGATAAATAATAATCAAATCTTTAGCTGGGGGACAACTAGCTGTTTCGTAGTCGCAAAAAAAAATTTTATTAAAAAAAAAAAAAATTATAAAGTTCAACAAAAATTTAACAAATTAATTGTTTTATGTATTGATAATAAAATTAAAACCCTCATGTACTGTTATATGTATGTACAGTGTCCAATTGCTGATCAAGTTTTTGTATTTAATAATCTGTATTACTTTGCATTGTTTGATCACTCATAAAGGAAGTATGAAAGAAAAATTGGCGCCGAGTTTTGCCACCGAAAGTGTGAACCAATTTGATAATAGGAATGGCTATTATTGGGTCACATTACGAGTATCACTTAAATCTATGGTTATTTTCAGATATAACTTCTTTTTTAATTCTTTTTTAATAATTGAAAAGTGTCACTATGCCCATGGACACTATGACATTCTCAAAAGTGTCATACTATCCATGGACCTTATGACACGTTTATGTGTGTCACAGTGTCCATGGACATTATGACAGTGGATATTATGATATGCCACCGATATTTTTTGTGTAACTCCCGCGTTAGAATGTTTGTAGGCATGGAAAAAATGTTGAAAAAAAACTTCTTCAATCTTTGGCAGTGACTGACAGGGTTTTTTTTTTGCTTCGAACTACTCTAATGCTCACTCGACCACTGGGACATCGTGGTTGACAAATTCGCCAAATTGATAATTCCAACGGCGCCACCCTCTGTGCGCAGAGGGTGGTGCTTTTTGCGATAATTGTATTTAAAATTGATAAATAATAAAAAGTAATTCGTTGTTCAATGACAGCAAACTGCAGTACAAACAACTGGGATTATAACAAATTGCATATGTGATCAATATGAGACAAACACTCGTATAGACGAAAAAATATATAAGTGCTCAGTGGCTCAGTAGGTTAAGCGGCCATGTTGAAAATATATCATGTTTACATGGCACTGAGTTTACATGGTACATGGAGCAGTGTAGCGACTGCGAAACAGTTAGCTGTCCCTAAGCTTTAGTGTATTTAGTTATTTTTTCCTGTCTTCTTTGATCAAGAGTTATTGATCGCGGCAATTATTGTTAAAAATTAAAAATAAAAAGATTTCTTGGCTAAAGCCAGGATTGAACTTGAGCCAGATGAATGATACCATCATATAAAATACTAGCTGACCAGGCAAACGTTGTTTAAATAAAATTTGAATACATGATATGGGTTAAAATTTTCAAATTGACATTGCCAGTGCAAGCCGTATTGACAACTGCAAATGCTTAAAATGGGATGTTATGTCTTTCGCAAACATTAGGACTCATGGTATCAATACGTCCTCACCTTCAAACTTTCTTTTAAGTAGTCTTTTTTTAAAACGTTGATGATCAAATTTTCCACCGGAAGCCAAATGACATTACAAAGACATGGTTGGTTTATACTTCATTCATATTATGGTTACCGATGTGACTTTAACTAATTCTAGCGAATTGAAAAACTGGCTTGTAGAGTTGGCGACCTTAACTTGGGAAGTAAAGAGAGCCACCATGTTCTACATCATCTATTCGCAAGCAGTTTGACTTTGAATCCGAAAATTCAAATCGTCGACATCACATTCGGTCAACTAAACATGGTTTTTGTAAAATGTTTGAGAGTACATTGCTGATGAGCTCAGATTTTGATTCAATAAATTCGGTAAAATAACAGAAAGGGACTGGTAATGGAATATTGCCAGCATATTGGTGGAATAGACGGCGATATTTCAAGATGTAATTCTTCTTATTTTCACAAACTATTAGTCCGATATGAATAATAATAAGCTGAACTTATTTTTTTGTTAGCTTCAGTATATAGAACGCCGCGCATTCACAGAAAATGAATTTTACATGATACTTTAATTTTTCTTTCGTAAGAAAAATTCGCAAATATCCATCAAACAAATGTCTGATTTATGGCCCAAAAAAAGTTACATAAAAACATTCGTCGGCTTATATTTATCTCTCATCATTGTTATCATACCGAAGGAAGTCATTTAAAATGTCAAATTGTATTGTCGAATATGAACCAAAAATGTTTGCAACTTGGTGACGTTCCAAAAACCAGTGAATGGAGTGGATCGGATGGCGATTAAAATTGTATCAATTTCAATTTACGTTAGCACAGTGGTTCCATCTAAAATGTGGACATCTCAACGTCATTCTACCGTTACATCTATGTAGACTGCTATCAATTTCGCACTCAAAATTAAAAGCAGCATCTTCCAGGAAGTTGTGTTAATCGCCGCGATGTTCTATTTCTTGGACTTGTAACCGCAAATGACATCGTGCGTCGCATTGCAATTGGTTTGAGGTAATCGTTCAGCTTACGATCTCCATTAAATTTTGATCGAGAAGCTCATCGCATTACCTTTGATGGAATAATCGTATATAGCAAGTGAAAAATCGAATGGTCGAAACAACGCCTGAAAAGATTCAGCTCAGGAGTTCGAATGTAGTTGTATTGATAAGACATTACGTTGACAATAAAAAATCATAATATGGAAAATGGAGAGAATTTTGGTGATATTTGTATGGGAATATATAGGAAAATCTAAATGCCATATCTCTGGAACCACTAAGCCGTTTTTGTGGAAACGTCACATAAACCATCTATAGTTCATCGCCAACACACCCATTGGTCGAAATTGGTCGAACCGTTTGTCCAGTTAAGCTGGATTCACCCATTGTTTCCGAACAAAATTTTTGTCCGGACAAAATTTTTTTATATGTAGTTTGACGTCTCTCTCATTGAGAGAGAGAGAGAGAGAGAGAGAGAGAGAGAGAGAGAAAATATCTTTTACGAACAACTTCCAACCAAGGCGAATTCATTACCAGATGAACTTAACAGCACAGGTGATTATTTTTTGCTGCTCGCGTTTTTTCCAATGAGACTGTCAAATTTTGTTTCTTTTGTTTACAAACTTTTTCGCGCCATTTTAATCTGAAGGTTTTTTTGCATGATTTAGTGCAATTTCAAGAAATTTGTGTGAATTTAAAAGTGAAAAACTAATATAATCTGTGATTTTAATTACAAACCATTATAAAAGCTTATATTTAACGTTTATATAAAATTTTTTCTCTGCTGAGCAATCTTAGGCGAATTTAGATTATGACATTCACGATATGTTTTACAATAACAAAATACATAGTACTGAATTCGCCTTTCCGCTTGCACTCACCTGTATAAAGTCGCCTTGCTTCCTACTTGAATTGGTTTAAGTTTATGTTTTTTCCGGACAAAATTGAAAAGAGATGCCAATAGGATAAATTTTTCATAAAAAATTGTATTGAGTTGCCCCATCGAATAAAAAATTTACATAGGTATTAATTTTATTCTGATGAAATTTCAATTGTGGCTGCCATTTGATATATGTACAAAGTTTTAATAGATATTAAAAAATAAGTAATAATTTTAATATGGAAATAAATGAATTGATTGCCCAAAACCTTATTGAAGAAATGAAAAAGTCAGGAAGAGAGTATATGCACTATATAATGTGTAAAAATAACCCATTGCTCTTCTTTGCTTTAAAAGACTTTTCTGCAACTCTTTTTAATTTTTTTTATATATGTATATGCAGGGCTGTGCAAAATACACGCCTTATGTATTTCAAATACAAAATACAAAATACTTTCCCGGAGTGTATTTCAAATACAAGATACAAAATACTTTCCAGTAGTGTATTTCAAATACAAGATACAAAATACTTTCAAGTTGTGTATTTCAAATACAAAATACAACTACAAAATACAAATACATTTGTGTAATTCTGTCTCAGAAAAACTGGCTTTAGATACATATTTTACTTTACATATGCACTTAAACTAAGTTGTATATTGTCAGCTAAAACCCAAAAGGACGTAACTGGCAAGATATTGAAAGCCCATCAAAATTTATGGATAGTTTTATTATTGATAATAACACCTCATTTAATAATAATTTTGGACTAGAAAATTTTTGACAGCTACGCTCTTTTGCGTTTTAGGTGACAGTATATATGTTCATACTTACAACTTCATATTTATCTATGTATTCAAATATTAGAAATAAAGTTGTCTAATATTATATAAAAATTTTCAATTTTTTTATTATGCACATTTAATATATATACATACATTTTACATATATACATGTACGGTATACGTATGTATATTCATATGATTATTCTAAACTTGCTAGGAAATTAAATTAACAAACCTAATATTTAGCATTTGATAGATAGTAAATAAAAGATTCATTCGGCAAAACAAGTATTTCCTTTTATAAAAACTTGATACTTCAATGAGTCATCCGACAAACAATAATCTCTTTCTACAGGTTCTGAGGAGCACAAGCTGCTGTCAAATTATATAAATGCATTTTTGATATTTGGATAGTTTTCCAGAATGGCAAGCTCCTTGCTTTTATCATTTAGAAAACTGATCAACTCAAGTTCCAAATTTGATTTACAAGGTTGATCACTGTATTGTCCAAAACAACAATAAAATCGTCATCATCTTTACCTCAACTACTACTTCTTCTTCTGCATCCAGTCATGGTTTCACGTTACTTGTAATTTTTTTCCAAGGTATCTTTTGCAAGATTTTGATTTTTTTGCCTCTCTTTTATTGAGATGGTTTCTGGCAATCAGCTAACTTTAAAACTAGGATGGAAACATGACACCGATATGACTCTATTTGCTCCAGATGTCAGCATGAGAAACTCATTAAATCTTCTTTCTCTCTCCTCTCCATTAATTATGTTAAAATACAACTGAAATGCCTCCAAGTATTATATTGCAGTGGATCTAATCTGGTTCTCGCAGCCTAAAGTTTTCCATAATAAAAATTATTCCCCTCTAATTATCTAAAGCGTGAGAAAAAAGCTGGTGGCGAATGTGTGGAAATTCTTACTGATATCACCTGATTAGTGCAAAATGTATTTGCTCTGGACAAAACAAATGAAAGCTGAATTGCAGTATTGCAAAATGGTAAACATTAACATATAAGCTTTTGTGTGAAATAACTTATTTTCAATTTATTATAATAAATAAATGTATTTTGTAAAAATGTATTTTTGAGCCAGATGTATTTGAAATACAAAATACTATTAAGTTATGTATTTCAAATACAAAATAAATACTTTCAGATCGTGTATTTGAAATACAGATACAAAATACGTATTTGTATTTCAACTACGTATTTCAAATACAAGTATTTCAAATACTGCCCGGCCCTGTGTATATGTACTTAACTAATAATAATAATAATGCTTTATGTATTTCAATGGCCAAAAGCAAACGCAGTTTTATTTTTTCCATTATTATCACACAATATTTGTTAATAATTGAGAATATGTAAAATACGCCAAGAAAATAAAGCAAAATAATAACAAGCAGTACTACCACCTGGTAAAACTAATAGACTTTGTTTACATATGGCAGCTCTTATTTTCCTGAACATTTTTTTGCAATGGGTGAATCTTGCTGCAGAAAACTCTCAGTAAAAAAATATTTGTCCGGACAAAAATTTTGTTCGGAAACAATGGGTGAATCCAGCTTAAGTGGTGACATTCAAGTGTACACTTATTTTTATTTTATATAGATAGATTAGAAATAAAAATATAAATTTGCCACCAGACAACCTGTACATGAAAAATGGTCCCAAATTTTGCTTTAAACAACAACAATTCTTACTTGATCATTTCCTGCATCTAGTTCCAATAGTCCAATAAATTAATTCAATTGCAGTGCACATAATCCGCAAGAAAACAAAAGCAACAGCACTGCTAAGCAAATTTGTTGTCTAAGGTATTCAGAAAAGAAAATTTCACTTTTTGCCAAAGAAAAACAACTGTCGCTAAACTCACCTCGTAAAATATTCTTCTTCTTTTCATAGTCTTTCAAATATGTTTTTAATAAATAATAAAACATCTTCAGCAACATCATATAATCAACGCCTTAAATGCTGGTACCTGTGAGCATGGACTGGGTAATGTTTGTGTGTGTTTGGACTGCGGCAACCAACCAACATGACTCTACTCGTTGTAAAGTCACTAAATGTTTCTGGTATATTTACGATTATTTAACATTTGCACCAACAGCGTATTAAGCGCAATTGATGGCACTTACCACATACCGCATCATCTTCCAACCGCCGACAAAACCAAATCATAAATAAAACTAAAGCTGAAAATATAAAAAAAAAAAAATACTTTTTCGATATTAAAAAATACATTCAGATATGTTTGTCTACTAAGTAAAGTGAGTGTAAGCGAGTGTTTGTGCCTGTGTTTGTGTAATGTGTCTCGGTCGCTTTATTCAGCACATTTTTCATCAATAATTTGACAACAAAACTGAGATAAATGGAAATCATTATTCGATATTAAAATTTAACCTTATTTTTGAACCCGACTCATCTTCTCTATTGATTGAAAGCTGAACAAAAGAAGAAAAAAGAAACCTGAAGTGAAAGAAATGGTGTGAATATTTTCTAAAGATATAAAATCTAAAAAGAAAATTTTTTTAGTTTCAGCTAAAAGAAAGCGAAACTTCTTTTTTTTTCTGCAGCATACTAAAAATACAAAATAAGACAGAATGTTTAGCTCACCTGAAACAAGTGTTCTGGATACATATGTAAGTATGTACATGTGCTGAACATGTGTGTTTGCCGGTTTGTTTGATAGTGTAGGGAATTTTTTGCATTACTGCACATGTTTGCCAGATATTAAAATATTTTGATAACTTAACATTCCATGATGGAAAATAAAAAAAACACATAAGAAAATTTAAAAATAGCACATCAAGATTAATAGTTTTGCAGCATCAATAAAAGATTTTGCTGTGTGTGAAATTTTTAAACAAAAAAAAAAAAGGAATCTTAACAAAATTATGGAAAATGTCATAAAAAGAAAAATGTGAAAATAAAAATTTTAATGTTTGTCAGATTTAATGTTCGCTATTATACATATTTGTAGCTAAAAGGTAGCCTTATATAAAGTTTGAAAGACTTAGTAGTCAAAATGTGTTTTTAATTCGCTATACGCTAAGTTCAAAAACTGTTGATATGTATGACTACTTTTACATTTACTTCGACTGCAGATTTTTCAACTACTGCTGCACTCAAGCTTTCAACAGAAAACTAAAAGTTATTCAATACAAAAAACATGTGAAGCCCTTATTTTCCCTCATTTTTGGGCTTTATCGACTAAAACTATTAATAATACGCGGAAGGCTTGAAGCTAACTAGCGCTAGATGGCAGCACAAACACAATTTTTTCTTTTTGAAATTGTGATCTGTCAAACGTCAGCTGTTAAAATTTCACCCAAATTCATCGATTAGTTTACTTGTTGTAGTCATTTGAAGTAAGCAACTTTTGCGTTTCTTGAAAAATGGAAAAAAAGTTAATTTCGCGCGATGATTATTTGAAAGGTAAAACTGCGAAAGAGACAAAAGAAAAATAAAGCTCGATAAACTTTATGGTGAGTCTGTTCCATCAGATTACATGGTAAAGTATTGGGTTGCTGAATTTGAACGCAACCAAACAAGCACTGCAATAATACCTTCAACAGGACGGCGAAACGAGGTGGTTATGAATAAAATATCAAGAAACTCCTCGATATCGTTATGAATGATCGCCGAGTCAAATTATGTAAGATTGTTGACATGTGTTCGACATTTTACATGATCATATGCATATGAAAAAGTTATAGGCCAAATGGGTGCCGCGGTTGCTCAGTGTCGAACAAAAACCACTTCAGACAGACCACTTCACAGCGGTGTTTGGACATGATAAAACGTAATCTTGTTGATTTTTGGCATCGATTAATAACTGTTGAGTGGGTCCACCACTACACAATCGAAACCAAAAATCAATCGAAGAAGGCGAAGACAGTGAAATCAGCTGATAAAGTTATGGCCTTGTTAGCTGATCCTTATCTTGAAAAAGGATCTACAATCACAGAAAAATATTATCGTACATTATTGGAGAAATTTATTGATGCAATCAAGAAAAAACGACCACATTTAAAGACAACGCACCGATTCATAGAGCATTAGATACGATGCTAAAGTTACCTGAAATACAGTTGTGAAAAAGATTTACATCAGCACCTGCCTTGAGGCCTAATCTGATGGTGGACCAATTCCACGGAGTGAATTATTCACTATTCACCAGCACCCCCGTGTGGCTTACCAGGCTCACACAGGTAGCAATTTTTGCCATACGATTGCGGTCATATGAGCAACTTCTTGTTGAGGAGTTCGGACCTTCTAATCCCTCCTGTCTACAATTTCCCAGCAATCAATGGAGGACAAGGCTTAATGAGTTGGTAGGCCGAAGCCCACTAAGAGCATCAGTCCTTAAACCAACTCACCCGTCAACCATCACCACTGGTTCCTTACAATACAGGTATCTGTTGTATTCGCAACAGATTCTCGGAAAAAAGCCACACACCAAACAATTATCAAGGATACTAACACTCCCGTCCTGCGTTTTAGGTTTCAAACACAGCCAGAACGTTTCAGTCAAGGTAGGCACCTCAACCATGATCAGCCCGGGTCGAACCGCAAGCAGAACTACCCGGGGGCCATGCTGATCCCCGTTCTGCCAATTTATACAATTGGTAAGGGTTTCGAAAGCCAATACAACATAAGTCATGTGGCTTCCTAGAGTTTTGTTTGCCGCACCAAACGAGGGACCCCTTCCCTTCTTTTCCACGAAAAACAGAGCGCCCAAGTTAGGAATACACCAAGGCAAAACCTGTTCCCCGGGGGGTTACTTGAAATACACTTCGAATTAGTTTATCAGCCACATTATAGTCTAGATTTAGCTCCTACTGACTCTTTACTGATTCCAAACTTGACAAAATGGCTCGCTGGAAAAATATCCCTCTCAAACGAAGAAGCGATTACCAAAACTAACGCGTATTTTGAGCGTTTCCGAAAATCGTATTATGCAGATGGTATAAAAACGTTAGAATATCGTCAAACTAAGTGCTTTGAACTAAAAGGAGACTATGTTGAGAAATAAATGGTTTTTGAAAAAAATCAATCCGTCCTCGTAAATTCTGATATTATAGTGTAAGATCAATTTTTTCTTTGTTTTTTGATTTTGAATTTTACTTTATAACTTTGGCTTGGATTTTTTTTTTTTTTTGTCTTCGACCAGTACTCAGGGGATGACCCCTACATATGCAGTGCATTGTACCGGAACTAGGAAAATAGGTTATGAGGAGGGGCAAAGAGGGGGTAGTGTTTGTGAACATTTGACTTGAACTTTCCAACGTTATAACAGACAGGAAATACGTCTGCAGGCAACTTATTCCACAGAAGAAGCGTACGGCTGAAAAACGAATTCTCTCTGTAATGCGTAGTACGATTCCCTAGGCAATCGACCACAAATGGATGAGCTCTGTACGATGAACGCGTGTTACGTAGAAATTTGCGAGTTTCAGGAACGAGATCCCTAATCTCGTCAGAGCAAAATCCATTGTAGTAACGATAGAACAGAGTAACGCACCCTACACTGCGACGATGCTCCAGTGAGTCAATAGAGTTGGATACCCTACTGTCACCGATGAGCTTCTTCGCCCTCTCCTGCACACGGTCGAGTAACCCCAAAATAGACTTTGAGGCCCCAGCCCAAACATGAGAGTGGTATTCCATTTTCGGTCGAATGTAGGCGGTATAAATAGTAAGGAGATCGGATGGAGTGAAGTACATCTTACACCGTTTCAAAAAACCGAGGCACTTGAATGCTTTTTTAGAGACATGAAAAATGTGTTCAGTCCAGCGAATATCACACTGTATTTTCATTCCAAGAACATCAAGAGCATCCGATTCCTTAATATTTATACCATCTATTAGTACGGATGAAGCAGCATTTGCGGTCGTGTGTTTGTGTGTTAATAATGTTAGTAATGTTATTAGAAAATAATATATTTCCAAGAGCAAAATTTGTTTATTACATATTTTTTTAAACATTGGTAACACAATTTTTATTTTGTAGCCAACAAAAATAGAAATTAGTTTAATTCGAGTGCGGCAAAAAAGTCAGCTTGGACAACAACCTGCAGTCGTGTCGTCTTGCTGTTGCCTAAATAAACATTCTCATTTAAATGCAAGTATTTTCTATTTGACATATTGAAGTCGGTTGTCTGCTGGCTTCAATGTGTTTAATGCTTTAAAGAAGAACAATATGTCCTTAATATTTATTATGCTATGTTCTAATAAATTAGTTTAAAAATAAAGTTAATTTTGGCTTTAGAGTCCCGGCCCTTTGTGCTCTTTGCTTTTGTAAGCAAAACTTTATATTTAAAGTAATAGTCTTGTTTTTCTTTATCTCCTTAACACAACCATAAATGGTTTATTAAAAATATTATTTACGATATTGTTAATGATTTTCACATATTACATATTTTCATTGAACGGCAAAATTTCTCTATAGCAAAAAAAAATTAAATTAAAAGAAAAACCTGATAGCTGAACCAACATACATATATCGCTCCTTTATTGCAACATTGTCATATCTCAAAAAAATGAGTTTTTCAAGTTAACAATGTAGAATTGTTAACAGTACTACCTATTATATTGTGCCAAAAATTTATTCAATTTACTTTTAAACTCTTAGGTTAGGTTAGGTTAGGTAGGCAGGCCGCTGGATACCCTGGAATAATCTAGGTTGTCCAGCTCATTTGGGTCCTGTAGTCGTTCCCTTTGTGATTGCCTGAAAAAATAAAATAGTGGAGTGAAGAAAAGAAGTTATAGGAAAATAATAATGAGTGGAAAGGATGGGCGGGGATGGGAAGGAGATGCGGGAAGGAACCTTTTAGTGTAGCGTTACATGCTGCTATACTAGCCATCCGCTGCTTCCTTCTTATGAAAGAGGCTAGCGCGGTCGGTTTGATCGAGGCCTGACAAGATAGGCTATTGAAGCTCCGCTCGCCTAAGTGTCTTAGACGATGATGCTCCAATGCATCACTCTTTCCATTAGGAGATATTTTCCCTGGAAACCTGGAAATTGTCAAAAATTATACCAATCCCAAAACTTAATAATGTTTCCATCCAATAGCCCGTATTTATCTAAGGTGCTTGAAAACTTTATTTCTAAACAAATAAACGAATATTTGAACAACAAGAACCTGATTGCAGCAAAACAATCCGGGTTTATGAAGGGTAGAAGCTGTATAACAGCACTGGAGGATGTCGTTGAGGACATAACACTTCTTTATTGCAACATAGTCATATCTCAAAAAATGAGCTTCTCGAGTTAACAATGCAGAATTTGTTAACAGTACTACCATTTATATTGTGGCAAAATTTTATTTAAATTATCTTTAAACTGTTTCCTTTAGGAGATATTTTTTAAAAAAAATTTCTAAGACTTTTATGGAAACTAAAAATTTGAAATGTGTTTTCCTCGAAACAAGCTTTTTTTAGTTATGACTATATTGCAATAAAAGAGCGATATGCACTCGTATGTATGTATGTGCATACATAAATGACACTAACATTATCGTCACAATTTTCTTTACATTTAACATGCTGATGCTCAGCAAATGTTGTAAAAATAAACGCATCGTAAATCATTCTTAAATATTATATTGTTCGTACCTAAATGATAATGTTGCTTAAATTATTGTTGTCTACGATTATGACGATGACGGCAATGATGATGTTGTTGATGGATAAACAGATGTGTTGTGGTTTTCTTTTCCTTAATCTTGTTACCGGTTGAAAAGAAAAGGTGTAGAAGAAAACGGCAAAGCAGAGGGGAGAAAAATGAGGAGGAAAATATTGCAAAGTAAAGAAACATCTAATAAACATACAACAATGGCCCATAGAATATAAAATTTTAAACAGCAACATCTACAACAACTGAACAACAAATTGATTTTAGTCACGATACTGTCAATTAGTTAACCACATGGGTCATCCTTTGCTGCTACAATGAAGATGGAAGAGTAGGCAAGAAAAAAAAAAAAAAAAAAACAACGATCATTACCACCACCAACAGTTTTTATAAAAAAGTTTTTTTTTTTTTGCTATTTTTAATATCAAAAAATTGAACGGTGGCCATTGTTTGGGCAACACGATGTTTAACATCATTGTTAATTTGAAAATTTTTTAAATTTTATTTACTTTTGCCGGATCGTGTTTTATTTTCTTAATTTTATTTCTTGGCAGTCTTTATTTTTTAAACACCTTCGACCTAAAAAAGCATCACTGGTGACGAAGGAGCCTCCAGCAAAAGCCACTTTGTTACGAACTTTACCCCGCTTGGCAGGCGACTATTTAACAAAGGAATTCATTTATTTCAAATATTTGGTGTATTTTGTTAGTTTTTTTATAAGAAATATTTTAATTTAAAACGTTAGTTTTTACAAGAAGGTAAAAAGTTATTAATAAATATATTTCTTGTTTTAATATGTTCCTTAAATAGACCTTGTGATAAGAAGGATAGCAATTTTTATAAGAAGGAAACGCCGTAGAAATAAGTACTTCATTCTTTGCAAGCCTTTAACTTATCTAATCAGAATAAAAATGTCACTTTGTCAAAAAAAACGAGGCAATAGTTTTGTAGGGTCCAGCAAACAACTTCGGAAATCTGTAATGCGCTTATATCACAGAAGTACTTTCAACAGAAAATATAGTACGCAGTACTTTAATAGTTCTTCATGCCCCTGTTTTAGCGGTATTTATGCCTTTGGTTGTACACTACCAAAAATTCAAGGCCAGACTAAGTAATATCTGAAAGGATATGACCAAAAAACATGACTCTGCTACGTACGCACGGTTGTCAGATCTTATAATATTGCCAGTAAAACTGTGTGAAAATGTATTACAATCGTGTGAACTACAAAATTTTAACTTACAACGTTGTCAGAAAAACGATTGTAAATCAATTGTAATACGACAATGTTGTCAGGCATCTGACAATCGTGAGAACACTCTTCGTCGGCATTGCCGGATAATTGGCTGGCATTGTAAGCTCAGTTTTAATTGTCAGATGTATAAAATTAATGCATTAATTGTCAGAAAAAAGTTGGATGGGCAACACTGCTAAACAGATGGTTGTTGATTTACATAAGTGGCAATGCCTTACAACATGTCTGGCAAGTTTTTTCATCAAACAATCTGACAACCGTGTGAACTGACAATTTTCGTTGTCAGACCATAGTCTGTAAGATTTGCTTACGATTGTCTGAACAAACAATTTACTTCTGCGGGACAATTTTTCATTGCCACTACACTGTCATATTATAAACTCTTTCCTTAAAGTCTTTATTTACCTATCGTAGTTAATTTAGCGTTATGAAAGATAGGGTCTCCTAAATTGTAAGGTCTTAAAGCGGTGTACTGCAGGAATATGGACTTGGACCTATTCTTTTTGTGATGTGATGATAAATGACACATTTTCGAGATTGTATTTATGTAAATGTTTTATTTATGTAATTGAATACTTCACAGAAAAAATTTTTTTTCATGTTTAATAACGTAATTCGTTGAATCAATTAATAAATTGTTTGAATGCAGACCTGCAAACGAATTCGTGGATGTAAACAAAATTTTAGTAAAAATAATTATTGATCGAAAACAAATATTTTTTTCAACAACAACAAAATACGATATCCAAGGTTATTGTTTTGATATTTATGTATATGTATACAAATTGTTTTATCAGACACAAATTTTGTTGATTTGATTTTTATTATAATTTTTTTTGTGTGTTAGCGGGCTGGTTAATCGTGAATAAGTCCCCTGGAGATGATCCTTCATTATATAAAGTCAACAAGGCAGGTGCTGAAGTAAATCAATTTTAACAATCCTTTAGCTCTGGGATTATTCTTGACTTAATGCCGTATACTTTTTTTTAAATATCCCCATAGAAAGAACAACGGTGTCAAATCAAATATATGAGCGTGCAGTTCAATTAACATCGCCACAACATGACATAACCACTTAATTTCTCACGCAAAAGAACCATTATTTCGTTAGCTATATAGCAAGTGGCAACATTTTATTGGCGCCACATATTGTCCGTGTCCATAACATTAATTTCTGGCCATAACAAGCCCGTTATTATCTCGCGATAGCGAACACCATTCACGATAACTGTTTGGCCGACATCATTTTCGAAGAAGAACAGCCCGTTAACGCTGCCGATTGGCTTTTCAATCATCTCTTGTGTATACTCATTTGTCAAAATTCACATGAGATGAAAGAGTGCCACCACCCTGAAGATGATTTTCTCTGTCACCATTCACTTCAGTCTTTTCTACCATTCACTTCAGTCTTTCCTACTAACCATTTGGCGTATTACCGCCGTTGAAATGGTCATTACGCTTTAGGGGTACGGGTCTTTGACTGAACTATAACGAACAACAACTTGTGTATACTTTTCGGCGAATATGCTGCTGAACGCCAATTTTCTTAGAAGCATTAAACAATCTTAACGCTTTGCACAATTGTGTATCTCTCCGTGGTTGAATATGTCAAGTACTGAAGCAAAGAAATATTAAATGAAGTTGGGCGAAATTTTTTACATTAATATGTGACTCACTATTAGTATTGTGAACTATGGGCTATCTTATATTTTATACTTGTGTCAGCATTTTTTTTTTCCAATTCTCGAAGCAGTTCTTAGATGCACTATATGGGTTGATCTTGAGCTCTCTCAGCGATTTTATATCTATAATCACCGCATGACACTCTGCATTTTTGGGAAGTAAATTTTGATGAGATAAATCTCCAGAGTGCGGTTGCTGGAGTTTAATAGTTAATATAAAAACTTTCTAAGCCTTTTACTCAAAAGCTTGAAAGTATCTACTTGTAATATCGTTTGAGAATATTTATTGGAATTTGCAAAAAAATACTAAAAAATATTTTTTTTTACCAACTATTATATCCATTTAAGTTTAACAATGTACCAAATTTCTTTGCTTACATCTAAATAAGCTTTCGTTAATTTTTTTTTTTTTAACACGTTTGCTACTTTATCGTAAGACTTGATGCGCTACAATACCAAGACTCGTGATAGCAGAGGACAGCATTGTAAATTTATCTATTATATCATATCTAAAGCATGTTGTATGTCTGTCTGGCCATCTTAAAAAAAAATGCATTTTTTTGATTTTAACTATTATTTATATTTTAACACATTATCGCTTTCGGTGTGCGCTGGTGTATTAGAGAAAATTTATTTAATTTGATAAATAATAAGATAGATAAATATACGATATGAAGACTTAACCGTTTGACCCCAACAAGATGAACACACACGTTGTGTTCATCTTTTTTCATTCTCATTTATTTTTGTTTTAAAGTAAACATCGTTTTGGTTTGGTAAACAATTTGTTTTTGTTTGTTTTTTGTTATTATAAATAATGTTTGTATAAATACAGATTAATTGGCTGCAAATTACCGTAATGCCTCTAAATTATACGTTCGGTGTGTACTTTAATGTGCGCATCTGCTAATGCGTCGTTTATTTGGCAAAATGTTAATTGCTCAGGTCGTGCGATGCGCAAGATAAATCAGTTTAGATTAAAGATAAAGTATGAGCATAGAAAGAGAAACAACATATTCATTTTGTTCAGATGATGGGGAGAGAAAAATACGAATTTGGATATTTAAATCGACCAACATATTTAATAAAAGTAAATTTATTGCTTAAAATGTCTAAGAAAGCGATCTTTTTTGCTCTATATACAGGGTGTTCCAGAACTTAACGTAAAGCCACAACAAGTTCACAAGATTGTTTATAACCATCATGATAGAAATCAATCAAAAAGTTGAAAGTATTACTCGACGAAGATTTTTGTCAAACACAGAAAAAACTTGCATTACAATAAGCCAATTCCTTACATTTGAAACCGTTGGGGTTCATTTAAAAGCAGCAAAACTGAGTCCCCTATGAACTGAAGCCGAGAAGCATTAAAAAGGGATTTTGTATGTCGGAAATAATTCTTCACAGCTACAAGCAGAAGTCATTCATGGACATTTAACGATTTTAAAAATTTTGAAAAAAATGTTTACACTTTTTTCACTTTAGTTTGAGAAATTTTGAGTGTAGCTAATGAAATGGACTGGAAGAAATTTCGATGAATATATGACATCTAACAAACTCAAAAACATGTTTTTGGGTTAAATTTAACGCACTTTTAACGTAGCCTAAGCGATTCTAAAAAGTTTTAAAAATATTAAAAGATGTTTATTTTTCACTTAAATTTATGATATTTTCCACGTAGGTAATGGGATGGATTTGAAGAAATTTGGAAAAAAATGACATCTCACATGCCCAAAAAAACATGTTTTTGGGTTAAATTTGACTGTCACTGTGGATCCCCCCGGGGAACAGGGGGATCCTGTTTTTTGGGAAGGGGTCTCTTTTTGTTTTGTTGTAGCAACTAAAACTCTAGGAAGCCGCATGACTTATTTTGTGTTGGCTTCTGAAACCCTTACCAAAGGTTTAAATTGGCATGGCCCTCGGGTAGTTCTGCTGGCAGCTCAACCTGGGCTGATCATGGTTGAAGTGTCTACCTTGGCTAAAACGTGCTGGCTGTGGTTGAAACCTAAAACGTTGGAAGGGGGGGGGGGCAGGTTAGTATCCCTGATAATTGTTTGATGTGTGGCTTTTTTCGGGGACTAACCACCCCCAATGACCTGTTGCCTTTACAACAGATACCTGTACTGTTAGGAACCACTGGTGATGGTTGACGGCTGAGTTGGTTTAAGGGCTGATGCTGCTAGTGGGCTTCGGCCTATCAACTCATTAAGCCTTGTCTTCCATTGATTGCTGGGAAATTGCATACAGAAGGGATTAGAATGCCCGAACTCCTCAACAAGAAGTAGCACATATGGCTACAAACATATGACAAAAATTGCTACCTGTGTAAGCCTGGTATGCCACACGGGCGCGCTGGTGAAACGTGAATAATTTACTCCATGGAACTGGTCGATCATCAGATAAGGCCGTAAAGCAAGTTCTGAAGTAAATCTTTTTCACAACTGTCATTGAGGATAAAAAATTGTTATATTACTATAACTCCAAGCACCAAATATCCCAGGTAAGGCTCTGTAACTAAATCAGAGAGACATTAAGGTAATGCTCTGTATTTTGTGGGAGTGCTCTGTATATTGTCGGAGTGTTTTTTTAATTATGAATTGCGGAAGTCGGATCAGACGATCACATGGAATCTGTACCGAAAGCAACTGATTCGTTTGAAGAAAGCAGTTAACGAAAAACGACCAGAATATTCGACCAGACATGAACCCATAATCCTTTATCATTACAATGCCCGGCTAAGTGTTGCAAGACTGGTCAAAAACTATTTGGAAGACAGTGGATGGGAAATCCTAACTCATGCGACTTATAGTTCAGACCTTGCGCCGTACCGTTGTAGTACACCCTTACTGGAATACGCTTCACTCTAGTACAGGATAGCTAAAATTGGCTTTCTTTACATTAAAACCGCAGCAGTTATTTTGGTTCGGAACCCATATGCTACCAGAGAGATGGGAAAATGTGTATATATTTCACCTTCTTGAGATATAATAGAAAGCTAGGAGTGCTGAGCTATAAATTTTCATGAAAAATCTTTTCCTTCCACAGCTCATAGTAATGATTAAAACGTTTACTTTGTGGATACATTTCATAATTCTATAACTTACCGAAAACATAAAAGTATAGAGTATACCAGGAGTGCCCTGCCCTATACGCTTGATGCACAATTGTTTTTGTAAAAGTGGCTAGCTATAGGACTGTGCTCTTTAACACACCCATACTACACTCAGCAGTAGCACCGAAAAATACAAAAACAACTTTGTCTTATATATGTTTTTTGCCGTTCTATAGTGCGCACACACAATATCGAAGCATTAAAACCTTTGCATGCTTTGCTGGTAAATATTGATGACAGCGACTATTACTGCAAATTTTGTTTTTGTAAATATGATTTGCTTTTTACAACAAATAATATTAAATAAAAGTAGGTTTTTGCTTAAATGTATTGGTGTTTGATCTTTCATAAGGAACTTTTAGGCACCTCTGCAGTGTACTGTTTTAGTGCAAACAAACTTCGTTGAGAAAATTGAAAATTTTGCAAGTTTGATCGATCAACCTTCCATAACGACGTAATCGTTTCATTCCAAAAAACTTCCTTCTTATAAAGAAGGAATTTGCGTTAACAAAATTTCTGTGGCGTACTTAACTAGAACTTATATAAAATCATTAACAAGTTTTATAATAAAATTCCAAAGTTTGCGTGCAGCTTTCTGAAGCTCGATTGCAAAGTCCTGTAACTTTGCCAGGGATGCCTTAAGTAATACCCGCAAAAAGCTTCTTTATTTTACAGCATGTTGTTGTGAATTTTTGGCGACAAAAGCAAAATAAATGGTTACGTTTTGTTTAGTTTACAACAACCGATTGTTGACTTGTGCTCCAATGTTTTAAAATGGGATGAATTTTTTTAAATAAATATCCATTTGTACAAAAATACAAATTAAAAAAAAAAAAAAAACGAAAATAACTTCAAATTCACTCGAAGCGAGTTGAAGCTTAAAGTTTCTTTAAAAAAATTGCTGCTGCCTAATTCCAGTTTTTAATTTTTTATTTATTGATTAATTTCATTTTCTTAAGAAATCATTATAAATCAAAATCATGCTCTTTGAGCAAAATAAATATGTTTATGATTGATCATAAATATTAACCATAATATATCATTTTATAACCTTTTAACCTCAATAACGTTTTGATCGGTGGATTTTCTGTATCAAAAGAAATTTCTATTATATATATAATTTTTTTTTTTTTGAAATTTTAAATTCATAAAAGACCAGAAGACCACACACAACCACACAAAAGATAAATTGTACAAACTTCTTCAGCCAGCAATGAATTTCGGGTTATTATTTTATATATATGTATGTGTACATGTGTATGTGTGCGAGTATATGCGCTAGCGATATTGTCTGTCTACAAAACTATTAATTTTTCTTTTTTTTTTTTACAACAATTGATATTAAGGTAAGAATTTTGTTGTTGTTTTTTGTGCTTCACAAAAATATTGCCTCCGCTGGAAGATGTTCGTTCATGCAGGAAATTTAATACGGAGTATGAAATATGTCTATTTATATATTCAGCCAATATATTTTCAAGTATTTGTTTGTGTTGCATTGCGGCACATCTATGTACATATATATGTGTGTAGTTGTTGGGTTTGGAAATACTATACTACATGTATGTGTATGTATGTCTGTGTGTGTTAGTTGATTTATATGTAAAGGTGTTTTGTCTGTTTGTTAATGTAAACTGACACGCAAATGCGGCATCATTTGATGGTGATGACTTGATGATGAGTTAAATCAGTTTGAAAATTATTAGTTGCTATGAACAGTATAAAAATGTGATTAAATATATACATACATATATAAAAACGTTTATGTGTACTATGTATATTAGAGTGACCGCAACTTATATGGGGCAAAAAAAATGTCGGAATCTTGTTCGTCTTAACCCCACAAAACAACTCCCCTTTCCAGATATTGGGATAGCCAAAATTTGAGCCCGATTAAACGACGGTAACACGTGCCGCTCGTCGCTCAACATTTGAAAAAAACGAATTTTTTGGCCAAAAAGTTGACGTATTGAGCCATAACGCGGGAACGGTAAATAATAAAATTTAATCATTTATTTTATTTAAATATATAGAAATCAATTTACCTAGACTCTGAAATGGCATCCACATCAGGTGTACAAAGCCGGACCAAGGATAAAATATTTCTTGTTGGCTTTCCCATTCACCAGATCACAGGTTGTAAACTACCCTCAAATTGACAAGTTTTGTGTGCTTTATTTTATTATTTACGTACTGTAAAATTAACTCTAAGAGAATCAGCAAAACTTACTATACGAGAGGTGTTAATTTTTTGGGAGAAAGCTCGAATCCCGGCTAAAGATGAGCAAAATGCAATAACAAAGCTTGAAAAACTTCACGTCAAGTGGAGAATTCTTCAAAAAGACAGGAAGAAAACATCGGAAACGATCAAAATCAAATTTAAACAGTTTGTTGAAAAGTTAGACGATCTTTTTGATATTGCTCATCAAGATGCCTTGACTCTGATGAAATTGGAAGTAGATAAGGATTTTCTTGTGAAACAGAGGCAGAAGGGCCGTCCAGGTTTCATGTCTGGAGTAGATCGCAAGTTAACTAGAGCTGAAGAAATCAAGGCGCAAAAGGAATTTGAAAGAATTAACCGACAAATCCAAGAAGAATATTTTGATATTGGTGAGTTTTTTATATTATTATTCCAATTTATTATTATTATTTTCTTGATGCTTCTTAGGGACGGATGATGAGTACAATTTCCCACCATTACACACGATGAAAAGTTATTAATGGCCAATAAATTGATCAGTAGCACAGATAAACCATCAGAGCAAGCTAGGGCTGTAAATCCAAAAGTTAGGAAAGAAAAGTTAGAAGAGTTGGTTGATGGAGGATTAATTAATTTACTTTCAAAAGAAACGTTTAATTTTTTTTACCTTTTTAATATAAAAATAGATTTTCTTAGACAAAATCCAAACACCTGGCCTCAAAATAATAACTTCCAAGAAGGATTGAAAATTGTCAAAACATTAAAAGTAGTAAATGATATGGCTGCCGTAACTCGGTTTGACTCAGAGTTACAACAATTTTGTTCATAATATAAATTTTGAAGAACAAAAGAAGCTATGTTTTGTGATATCGTGCGCATTTTTATTATTTACCGTTCCCGAGTTATGGCTCAATACGTCAACTTTTTGGCCAAAAAATTCGTTTTTTTCAAATTTTGAGCGACGGGCGGCACGTGTTACTGTCTTTTAATCGGGCTCAAGTTTTGACTATCCCAATGTCTGGAAAGGGGATTCGTTTTGTGGGGTTAAGACAAACAAGATTCCGACATTGATTTTTTGCGGTCACCCTAATGTATATGTAATACGACAGCCTTAAAGTTGTGCACTGAAATATCTTGAAAGTTTTAGTTATCAGCGTTATTGCTTTGCCCTGCAAAATCAATCAGATTTGTTATATAACAGTTATAAAATTAAATTAAAGCAGCCAACAAGCTTTTAATATTGCAAGCTTTTGGTTTCAAAACTTATCAAATATTCTAGTGAAAGTTTTCAATTTCAATATCCACCAACGAAATGAGAATAATTTTCCTGATTATTAACTATTGCTGTCTGCAATAATTTTTAAAATTCATGCAGGCACATTTCACTACAGATTCCTTGTCTCCAAATTTAAATGCAACAAAGCTTCTACGAGAAGGTTTTATCTATCGAATACTGTTTGCTAGGTACCTCATAAGTAATAGGCTACTGGGGTCAAATCACAAATCACTTATGCAGGCCAGACTATTACATTTGTAGGGCTGCTGCGTTCATATTAACTTCTACAGATCTACATGCCACACTCATTTGTTTGGTAGTGCTATTATGGCAACATTTAACAACAACAATAAGCAAAACACTTGAATATTGGCCAAATATAACACCGATTTTGAGAAACATTTTATCATTTGCTCGCATTGTTTAGCACTGCCTGCATAGAAGATGCAGTTTGTGCTATGGTTACAGTACACTCATAGAAAAAAACATCTTCATATTGAAGACGGCGGGTCATCAGACTTGTGACATCAATTGTATGTAAATAGTCATCAGTGATATGACACCTGACATCAATCTCAACGACAAAAGTTATCAGACAATTTTGTCATATATTGAGTATCATCAATGCTACAACTGTGGTGACATCAGTTCAATGATACATCTTATTAATAGTTATAATCCAATTTAACATCCAATTTGTTAAAATTTATTATAAAAAAGCCTAAATAGTGTTATAATATTTTCTATTTATTGTTGAATAGGAATTTGGTTGTTAAAATTATTATTTTTAAATTTAAATTGATTTTTAAGAAGTAGAAAAAAATGCATCATATTAATGACATTTAGTCATCACATGCGACGTTAGTTACATAAATATAATACGATGCAAAGAAAGAGCATATTTTCTCGTTCACAGCATACACACAATTTAAATATGATTATGCGCCACACAGACATTGTATTGATGGCAGGAACTCATCAAAATTATTATTAGACCATTTTTAATTCTCATTGATTTCTTGAAAATGGTTCAATATAAATTCACGTGTTTGAACATAATTTTGAAATCATTAAATTGAACTACAGTTTAATGTTGATGATAGCCTAGCATGGTATTGATGATATTTCGTCATTAATTTTACTTCACGTGCCATTTTTCTGATGTCAATGAGCTATCACATCAATGAGATTTAATCCAATTATATTATTCTGATGTCAGTGCACCATTCCATTAATGACATTTTGTCATTACATTGACTTCATTTAGTACTTTCTTCGGTATTGAAGTTTCATTGCATTGATTACATGCTCACATCAAACGTATTACGATAAAGCATCCCAATGATGTCAGTATGACATTTCATTGATGAAATAATAATCATAAATGCCACTGTTTATAATTAGAGCAACTGATGAAATGGTTGACATCACAGCGATTAAAAGTGTCACGGGGTCAAAAATGATGACATTTGGCAATGCATTGATGTTAAAATACATCACAGTTATGACAGATTTTCTATGAGTGTAAAAATAATAAAGGGTGGTTAAATTTTGAGGACTGATGTTGAGTTTGAATAAAACACAAATTGTTTAGGAATTGCTGACATTATGCCTAATATAAAATATTGACAAATGGCTGTCGCAACCTCGGCAGCACGCCTTCATCTGATGGTCCAAATTTTCGATGAGGCTGAGGCATACTTGCGGTTCTATGCCTTTAATGTGCCGAATTATGTAATCTTTTAGGAAATTGGTAATTACAATTAAGTGTAATTACCAGTTTCCAGTAAAGAATTATTTCTAGAAAAGTTAAACTAAAACGATATTTTTATGCAGATGTGTAACATTTTGCATTTACTTCAGCTGCGTTTCACAAACATCCATAAGCAAAATGTATGAAATTGAATTGTTGGCCGGGGCTTTCATTCAACTTGTTGCTAAAGTTGAAGTTGATGATATAATAGATGATTGATTTTCAAGCCTTTACAGAGAAAAACAAAATGAAATAAATAAAAGATCTGTAAATGTTGCTTTTGGCGCAATTTGTGAACATTATTTTGATTTGTTGAAGATGCATCATAAATTATTATTTTTTAATTTTTCTTCATTCACATTTCATTTGCAATAGTTGTTGTTTTTGGCAATGATGTAGGTGAAACTGATCTGAGTATAATCGCCTTTGGCCTAAAACTGTAGTTGGTTTCATGCGAGTACCACTGTGCCAGTAGTTGAGCATGCGCTCATTCAAGTGTTCACTAGTATGGGATTAAAATCGCTGCGATGTGCTTTATTTAAAATCTTACATTGCCGGGATTTTTGCAGTAAAAGTTTTAAAAGGCTGCTATAAATACACTGGGGTCTCTTTTTTTAAACTATTTGCAATGCGTGGCAATCTGGTTTTATTACATTGTTGACTCTATAATTACATCAGCAACTAAACTGGCTTTGATTTTTATAAACAAATTGCAAAACGCAAATATCTACTCATTGATTTTACTTAAATTGTTTGTATTAATGACAACAATTTTTGCCCAGTTTTTTTTTCAAATATAAATCTTCTTTTGTTAGAGAATTATCGTAAAAAATTCATGTATTAAACAATATAAAAACTTTATATTTACTAATATTAAATATGTCTGTAATTTTACTTACTTAATTATCTATCATCTTTTTAATAAGATATCGTTACAATTAACTAGATGTGATTAGCAAGTTTAAACTACATACAAATTATGAGATTAGCTGTGATTTGCTATAAACTTGATAACGCGGAAGTTTTTTTTCATTTAAATGAACTATTTATTTTGATTTTATGGCGCACTGCTTAGTTTTTTTAATAATAACGAGTGATTTTTTTGCTATAATTTTTTTGGCAACACTAGTTTTGACAGCTCACGCACGTTTTGTATCTTGTGTCACTATCAAACATCTTCAGTTTGGTCTATAATTTAATCATGAATCGTCTTACAAACGAACAACGCTTGCAAATTATTGAATTTTATTACCAAAATGCGTGCTCTGTTAAGAAAGTTCATCGCGCGCTTCTTCCAATTTATGGTCAGTTTAATCGACCTACTGAGGCTTCTATTCGGGCTACTGTAAAAAAATTTGGCACCAAATTTACATTGTTGGACATTAAACCACCAACACGCTTACGTAGAGTGCGAACTGAAGAAAATATCGCAGCCGTATCGGCCAGTGTTGGTGATGACCGTGAATTATCGATTCGGCGCCGTTCGCAGCAATTGGGCCTCTGTTACTCCACTACGTGGAAAATTTTGCGGAAGGATTTGGGTGTGAAGCCTTATAAGATACAGCTGGTGCAAGAATTGAAGCCAGACGACCTACCACAACGCCAAATTTTTGGTGAATGGGCTCTTGAAAAGTTAGATGAAGATCCACTTTTTTATCGAAGAATTGTGTTCAGCGACGAGGCTCATTTCTGGTTGAATGGATACGTGAACAAGCAAAACTGCCGTATTTGGAGTGAAGAGCAGCCAGAAGCATTGCAAGAGCTACCAATGCATCCACAAAAAACAACCGTTTGGTGCGGATTATGGGCTGGCGGCATCATTGGGCCGTATTTCTTCAAAAATGATGCGAATCACAACGTTACTGTGAATGGTGAGCGCTACCGTGCGATGATAACAAACTTTTTTTTGCCCAAAATGGAAGAGCTTGACTTGCATGACATGTGGTTTCAACAAGACGGTGCCACATGCCACACAGCACGCGAAACAATGGACCAATTGAGAGGCGAGTTCGGTGAACAGTTTATTTCACGCTTGGGACCAGTCAATTGGCCGCCTAGATCGTGCGATTTAACGCCTCTAGACTATTTTTTGTGGGGCTATGTTAAGGCTAATGTCTATAGCGACAAGCCCGCTTCGATTGACGCACTGGAAGCCAACATTGCCAACATTATTCGTGAGATACCGGCCGAAATGTTGGAAAGAGTATGCCAAAATTGGACTAAGCGGATGGACCATTTGAGGCGCAGCCGCGGCCAACATTTGCATGAAATAATCTTCAAACATTAAATTATATCGACCCAACTATCGATCCAAATGAATATTTCATGCATTGTTCTGAATTTTATGTGTTTTTTTTTTTAAATTTCCGATAGTTCTTATAAAATCACCCATTAGTTCACGATACACTGAAAGAATTATGCGTCATATATTTAATGAAACTGTTTCATTAAATATTTTTCATTAATCCAATGAAAACTTTTCACAATATGCATGAAACTTCATATATATTATGAAATAGTTCCATCAGAATGGTTTCATTAAGTTTCATAGTTTCATTAAAAAAAAATCATTGGATTTATGACTACAACAAAATTTAATTTTTTTTAAATTCTTTGAATTTTGATAAGATATATTAATGGGCATTTATTAATCTTAAGCTACAGTTTAAAAAATGTCAAGCTTTTTTTATTAAAATGTAAATTTTATGAGTTTTATAATTCCAATGAAATATAATTTATTAGATCAATGACAAATAAATTTCTGGCTACCGAACTTGTGTATGTATGTACATATGTACATATGTGTATGTGTTTAAATACCAGTGTATCGAAGTCATTTGAATTAATAAAATCTGTTTTATTTGGTGAATACTTGCTCAACAATTTCTTTTATCATAATTAGGTACAATTTCACAAAAGCAAGGAAAAGTATTGTTTGTGTAATGAAATAAAGTATCAATGAATAAATGAAATAATTCTTATTACGTACATTTGTGAACATATTTTATTAAGGTGTGTTATGATATAATTTCATTAAACAAATCTAACTATTTCATTGATTTAATGTAAATTTTTCAGGTGCTCAATGAATAATAAAATTAGATAAATGAAATAACTTCATTGACCTTATGAAGGAGTTTCATATTTTAATGAATATATTACATTAGTACAAAGAAGTTATTTCATTAAATAAATGTTACTTTTTCATTAATTTAATGTACAGTTTTCATGTGCTTTATGAAATTGATTCTTTGTTTTAGAGAAATTATTTCACTAATCATATGATTTGTCTTTCATACTTTTAATGAAAATAAGTCATGTTTCTTATTAAAATGTTTCATTACTTTTATGAAGGTTTTCATTAAAATAATCTAATGAAATTTATTTCATTATTTCTATGAAAAGTTACAATGGTTGAAAAGTAATGAAAAAATTCATAAAAGTTTTGTCAAAATTCGAAGAATTTCTGAACAAAATTTTTTCAGTGTAGCATATAAATGTTACTAAGTTGCACTCAGAACTTTTTTACAACCTCTTTAAAAAAAATTGGGATATTTCCTTATGATCTTTACATTTTATTTTTCATGAGATTTCCCACCAACACTTGGCTAATGGTGTTTTTAAGAGAGGTATACAACTTTAAGTTGGCAGCACTTTTTTACTTTTACAAATTTCGATGACTTTTTCCCACATTTGTGACACTATATAACGACAATAGCATGACAAATGCTGTCTTGTAAGAAGTCATTCGACTTAGCGGCGTAGACAAGCGGCTTAATATATCGCAACAGAGTATAGTCTTGTGGAATCAAATCGTATGATCTTGGAGGCCAATTTAGAGGTCCGAACTGTGAAACTATGCGGTTGCTGTAATAAACCAATTGTGGCGCAAGCTGTGTGATTTATTGCACCATTTCGTTAAAACTACACGCCCTGCAAGGCAAAGACGGAAGGTATTCCAGCATCGCATTGTGACAAAAACGGATTTTATTACAATAACTCCAAGCGCAGAAAATCATGGGTTTATGTCGGACTACTTCCAAATCGACGGGCAAACCGGGTATTATCGGTTACAAGGTCGTGCTTACTATTTGGTGGGACCAGCTCGGGGTAGTATATTATAAATTGTAAAAACCGATTAATACAATCACAAGCGATCGTTATTGAACGCAGTTATTGCACTTGAGCCGAGCATTGAAAGACAAACCGCCACAATACAACGATAAATATGATAAAGCGATTTTACAGCATTACAATGCTCGACTCTATATTGCGAAAGCGGTCAAGACACACCTGGAAACGTAGAAATTGGAAGTCCTACCCCACCTGTCGTATTTTCCAGATGTAGCTCCCTCGGAATATCACTGATTTCGATAAAAGGTACACGGCCTTTGTTTCTGAAGCATTCCCATGATCTACAAGTGTTTTGAAATGGTTTTTTGCGTCACTCGCTATAATTCTGCCAATTCGAGTTGCGTTTGACATGAGTCTTGATCAAGTACGAGTAGTACCTCCAATGCTGCATCTTCGAAAACCTTCTCTCTTTTACTGGCTTGTTGGTCTTCTAGGCCAAAATCAACATTCTGCAAGTGTTGAAAAAACTTCCATATGCTTTCGACTGCAGATTTTTTCATATCAAAGATGAAACTGACATTTTTATTCGATACTAACTTTATGATGCAGACACACATCTACTAATATTTCGATGTTTAGAAATACGTAAGCTTGTTGTAAGACATTTAAGATACACTTATTTCTGCTACCACTTACCGGTACAGCCAGCAATTGCAAAACAGTGGAAGCAAAGTCGTACACCTAATACAATTTACTAAAAGTAATTCTGCAGGTAATGTTAATTTGCGATATATGTAAGTACTTGGCATTAACATATTAATCTTCGTTTGGCTGATACCTATCCTGATGACTTTTTTTTATCTTGGACCGGTACACAGGGGATGACCCGAACTTATGAAGTGTGTTGTAGTGGAACTATGAAGCTAGGTTATAAGGAGGGAGGAGGAAGGAAGTAGTGTTTATGGAAGTATGGCTTGAAGCTTCCAACGTTTATATGTAGCAAGAAACGCGTTTGCAGGCAACTTTTTCGACAGTTGAACCGTACGACTGAAAAGCGAATTCTCGCTGCAATGTGTTAAGCGATTCGCTAGACAATCAACCACATGAGCTGTGGTTTCGGGAACAAGATTCAAACAAATTATTTTTTTATTGGACTGGTACTCAAAGGATGACGTCTCGATATGCAATGTGCTGGACTAGAACTAGAAAAATAGATTATGAGGAGGAGAAAAGGAGTAGTATTTAAGTAGATTTGACTTAAAACAATCAATAACAGCATGGAAAGACCAACATAAATGTTATCACAGCATTTAATATTTTGAAATAAAATTTGCTAAAATTCATAATTGTCTAGTGTATAAACCATCGACACACTTCCCACACTGAACTAGATTTGAAAAAATTAATAATGAACATATGTATACAGTGAAAAAACATATGTGTACACAGGATAAGACAAAAACCTTAGTCCACTGTATTGTACAGGGTGGCTAGTGACAAATTTATATTTTTAAATACGATTATTTCGTAAAGTAAAAACGAATGCAGAATTGTGCTGTTAGAATTATTGTCTGCGCAGATTTATCAGCCACGATGTCGAGTGAACATCGCGCGTTCGCTGTGGATAAGTTTTTGTTAGAGCATTTTTGCACTGTAAGCCCAATTTTTGGAGCAAGGAGGCTCAAAAAGCCACATCAAGAGAGCAAAACTGTCGTTACTGATCCCCAAGAAGCAGAAACATTCAATTGAGACATCAAAAACCATTGTATTGCCCCAGGGTAACTTAACAAAAGGCTCTATTTTGAACAGTGTGGTAAACTCAGCAGAAGGCGCCTAGACGACAGGCTTTTTAAAAAATTAATTCCGCATATTCATTCTATCGTTCAGTTCTCTAAATGTAATTTTGTGTCAATTAGTGCCTTTTTTATTTAACTTTGAAAATATAAATCTGCCACCAGACAACCATAGTAGCGATAAAATAGAAAAACGCATCCCACACTTAGTCCATCGAGTTGGATACCCTAATGTCACGGACAAGTTTCTTCGCTCTCCTGTGCTCATGATCGAGTAACCTCAAAATAGAATTTGAGGCTCCGGCCGCAACATTTCGGTCAGATATAGGTACTCTAAATAGTAAGAAGATTAGCTGGAATGAAGTAGATTTTACATGGCTTCAAAAACCTGGGAGATATATTTAGTCCAACGAATATCAAACTGTATTTTCATGCTAAGAAAATCAATAGTATCAGACTCGTTAATTGTACTACCTATGAATGCAGATGAAGCAGCATGTTAGGCGATGAATATATGTATTTACAAAAAACACTGGATCTTACAGGTGTTGCAGTCTTAAAAGCAAAAATGTAGCCTTTACGGAGTCGCGAGCACCGGCATATAAAATGTTATGATCAGATTAAAAATGACGACACAACAAACCCAGCAACCCACAGGTGGCATTTGAAGGCATGGCAAAAAAAAAATAATAATAATAATAAAGTTTAGAATTGTTTTTACATAAACTTTTTTGTATGGAAGGCTTACTTTAATGCACTGATTGCTTTAACGCAATGTATAATTAAAGAAAACATAACATTGTTAAGGCAAACATATTTTTAAATACTTTTTCGCTACGTACAAAGAATTGATACTCCAAAACCCTTTAACCCTTTTTGCATTACACCCCACATAACATTTCAAATTACGCGTATGATAACTTTACAATAACTTTATTAAACGATTTGCTTATCGGCTTCTGAATCCCATCCGCTACCATTTATGCTTCGATATTAGTCATTTATAGTTGTTTTTTTTTTGTTCACTTTGCTGTTGTTATTGTATAGAAGCCACAAATTATTTTGTTTAATTATCTTAATTGCTTGTTACTTGCATTGTGGTTTTACAATTAAAATTTGTTTCTGTCAGTTACTTTTGTGTTTATTTCTGCTGTTTAATTCTTTTTTTTTTTCTTCATCTTTTCGAGTTTCAATGTTGGGAATTTGATTTAATTTTTTTCTGGTTAATTTTTGTTTTTATTTGCTTTATGTCTTTTTTTGTTCTTAATGTTACAACTGCACCTTAATTGTTTAAGCTTATTGTTATGGCTTAAATTTGTATCTCATTGTCTTGTGGCCATATGAAAATAAAATTGGATTTGAGTTGTTATTAAGTGGCTTACTCAAGCCTTAAAATTAATCAAAAATTGTATTTTCTTCTTTAAAATGCTAGAATGTCCTTTCGAACTTACCAAGTTCAACCCTATTTTTTTTATATTGGATCAGTACTCAGGGGATGACCCCTAAATATGCAGTGCATGATACCAGAACTAGGAAAATAGGTTGTGAGGAGGGGGAAAGAGGGAGTAGTGTTTGTGAACATTTGACTTGAACCTTCCAACGTTATAACAGACAGAAAACAAGTCTGCAGGCAAATTATTCCACAGACGAAGCGTTCGGCTGAAAAACGAATTCTCTCTGTAATGCGTAGTGCAATTCCCCGGACAATCGACCACAAATGGATGAGCTCTGGACGTGCTACATAAAAATGTGCGAGTTTCGGGAACAAGATCCCTAATCTCGTCAGAGCAAAATGCATTGTAGTAACGATAGAACAGAGTAACGCACCCCACACTGCGTCGATGCTCCAGTGAGTCAATAGAGTTGGATACCCCACTGTCACTGATGAGCTTCTTCGCCCTCTCCTGCACACGGTCGAGTAACCCCAAAATAGACTTTGAGGCACCGGCCCAAACATGAGAGTTGTATTCCATTTTCGGTCGGATGCAGGTGGTATAAATAGTAAGAAGGTGGGATGGAGTGAAGTACATCTTACACCGTTTCAAAACACCAAGGCCCTTGAATGTTTCTTTAGAGGAAAAAACTGTATCTTCATTCCAAGAACATCAAGAGCATCCGATTCAGCAAAATTTATATTTAGAACCTTCTGCGTTCGCGTTGCTTTATATTGCTATATGTATTGTGAGCACTCTTAACTACCTTTGTGGTTTGAATTGACCTTTTATTTTTAAAATGAAATTCAACAACTTTTGATCGCTGTTCTGTTGCGCAATGCTCCATGTTAAGTTCTAAAAAATAAAGAATATAGATAACTAAAAATTTTTTGAACGAAACCATAAAAGAAGTTCTGCTCTACTAATGCTGAGACCAATAGTGTCATTGAACAAACGAAGGCAAATAATGCTGAGACCAATAGTGCAGTTGAGCAAACGAGGCCATTATTATGGAAAACGGGAATGTTTAACCCTATAAATAATATACTACATGATATATGCCACCAGCCAACAGATCCTCTTCTGCCAATTAAATACTTTGAACGGTATTTTACTGATGATAATTTTCAGCAAGCGGCCCAGTACACAAATATGTTCCTTAAAACATTTGGGACTGAACTAAAGACTGATGCATCCAAAATTAAACAATTATACAGTGCTCACTTTTATTTTTGTTGCGTTAAACTTTCTCGCTTGCGAATATACTGGGAGCAGAAATTTTGGCAAAAATATAGTGTGTGAAAAGATGGCGAGAAATCGATTGTATCTTTTTTTGCAATGTCTAAATTAACGTTTTCTGAAAGCGGCTTTAGGTTTTCCCAAAAAATTGAAATTGTCATATTGTTTCCGGGGACGTGTGGGATTTTTGCAAACTCATGTAACCAATTTTGGGAATTCGAAAAAAAAACTCGGAATGCATTATATGAATAATTATCTGGTTATACAGATAATTTAAAAAGAAGCTTAAACAATAGTGAAGGAAACATTTTTAATTTAATATTGAATCCTGTTTTTTTAGTTTTTTAAACTATCAGGCCTGTTCTAAAACTTACGTGATTTCAAAGCACATGCGGTTTCAAAATCACAAATGTGCTTTGTGCTTGTTCTATAAATCACAATTTTTTTTGTGATATTCGTCATGATTTATACTCTTCTGAAGTACAAAAAACATCTGCTTAATTTTACTGATACTATTATTTTCAGATTGAATTTTTTTTATTCGCGGTATAATTTGCAAAATAAAGTCGATGACTTCTAATAAATTTAAAAGGTAGTAAAATAAACCAAATCACAAAATAGTACAACAAATCTTGCAAGAAAATAAGCGTATCTAGATTTTTCTTAATTTAGTGAGTTATTTCGAATAAAATAAATAATTTTACTTAAATAATCAATAGAAAACACATTAAGTTATTTATTACTAGTAATGTCATAAATTATGAAATTCATAATAAAATACGAGCAAAAACTAGATTGTGATTTCAAATTGATTATGAAAATAAAAATAAAATTTGTGTGCAGAACACCTTTTTCGTGATTTCAAATCGCTTTCACTAAAAGTGATTTGCAGAACAGCCCTGTACATTTATTTATACCTAAAGCTCCGTACACACAGTTGTCAGATCTTACAATATTGTTAGTAAAATTGTCTGAAAATGTATTACAATCATGTGAACTGCCAATTTTGAACTTACAACGTTGTCAGAAAAACCATTGTCAGGCAATTGTAAGACGACAATGTTGTCAGGCAACTAACAATCGTGAGAACACTCTTCGTCGGCATTGTCAGATAATTGGCTGGTATTGTAAGCTCAGTTTTAATTGCCAGGTGTATAAAATTAATGCACCTGACAATGGCATCATTGTCAGAAAAAAGTTTGATGGGCAACACTGCAAAAAGATGGCTGTTGATATACATAAGTGGCAATGTCTTACAACATGTCTGGCAATTTTTTTCATTTAACAATCTGACAACCGTGTGAACTGACAATTTTTGTTGTCAGATGAATTATTTGTCAGACCATAGTCTAACAATGAAATTGTACATTACTACATTCTCACCATATTGCCACATCTTACAATATTGTAACATCTGACAACCGTATGTACATAACTTAAGTGTCATATGCATAATATGCAATTTTCACCTTATGAATGTTTGGCATTCACTTCCGGACTCTAGAGATAAGTAAATATTTCAAGTAATTTGTAAAGAAATTGATGTTGTTTGGTTAACAATTTTCTTACTCGCAAGTCCAAAAATCTCAAGCCTGGTTTCCATCTTGAATGGTTTTTAGTTAGATTTGATACTTTCTGGGGGTAATGAGAAATATATATTATGTATCAAATATTTATTACGTAATGTGTTTGAATTCATTCCAAGAATGAAAGAAATTTTGTTATACTCCCCTGTCAATGGACTGTTGCCAACATTATAAGAAATGTAATTAAACGAATCAATCTTAAGTAGGGTGTTGTTAAAAGTCAACAATCAAAAGTTGCCAACAACAACTAATTGTATTGTCGACGCATTGGCTTAGTGACAATTTACCATTACATATTATTTTAGTTAATTTTGTTTTTTCTTGCAAATTTTCTGCTGGTTTTAAAATTTATGTTTTTTAGTTTAAACGTTTTTTTGTTTCTTTTTGCAAATGATCGTGTATTGTCTGGAGATTTCTTAAAAATTGATATGTTTGGTTGGTTATTTTATTCGTTCACCGTCAGCTTGTGGTTAATTAGTCGATTTGGAGCTCTTAGTTCATTTTTTTTACATTATTGTATTTTAAATGTCATGTCATATTAAATATTTTAATGTTTTAATTATAAATAAAGTGTTTAATATTTTGCAAAAAATAAAGAAAACCACAAAAATTACTTATATTTTAATAACGTATATTACAAAATTAAATGATAGTAAATAAATTAAATAGAGACAGCGTCACCTATTGAAAAATGAACTTTTAAGTATTTTGTTTTACATGGGGAAAATTAATTTCTATCATATATTTATAAGATTTGTTTCGTAATGAGGAAATATTAAAGTTCTTGTACGTGTTTTTTTTTAAGTTGATTTGAATGTTTTAGGTGAAGTTGTTAGGTGTAGATTTTCTACAGGTTGGGTGATGAAAGATGCTACCCAAAACAAGACCTTAATAACTTATTTTCTGCGTAACAAAACTGTTCCATTTTTATTGTAAATGACAGATTGATCTTAAAGTTTAACTAAAATGGAGAATTGGGATAATGAAACAAGAATTTGGATAGGGCAACGCTTTCACGCTTTAGAGTCCTTTGGTTCCATCCAAAAATAATATAGAAGCACGTTTGGCGGCACTGGACTATACTGAGGTGCATGAAGAATTTTGCCAATTGAATAATAGAAGGCATTATCATCGAGATTCCTCAGTTCGGATGCAGGAAACTATCGCTGCTGTAACTGCTACCATATAATCCAATCCTTGAGCTTCGACAAGCAGCTTATCTACTCATATGGCTGTCAGCAGACAGTCACTGCTGACAACCTGCACCAAGATTTAAACTTGTTTCCATATAAGATTCAACTAGTGAACAAACTGATTTCTACAGACTTCTCCATTCGCTTGAAATTTTGTGAGAAGTTCATTCAAATGGTGTCAGAGGATGAAAACGTCTTGAACTGCATTTTAATGTCTGCCGAATCACATTTTGATTTAAACGGCAATGTTAACAAACAAAATTGCTGAATATGGAGTAATTCTAACCCACAGATATTCAATCAGATGGCATCACAGTGTGGTGTGCAGTTTCTTCAAGGTTCATTGTTGGGCCCTACTTTATCGAAGAAAACGGTTAATCGAGACCGTCACTTCAAGATCTTGAAAGAGTTTTTCTCACCAGAATTACGCCGAAAGAGAATCCCTTTCAACTCCATTTGGTTTCAACCAGATGAGGCAATTTGTCACATAGCTCAACGCCTGTTATGACAGAATTAAGACAAAAATTTCCTAATAAACTGATGTAAACAAATTCCACATTCCGTTGGCCTCCCAGGTCTCCCGATCACACTGTATCTGATTTTTTTTGTAGGGTATTGCAAATAAGAAATTTACAAAAAAAAAAAAAACAAGTAAGAGTGTAGTATATTCGGCTGGGCCGAGTCTAAAATACCCTTCACGATAGTCACGTATATGTATAGTATATTTAAAAATGTGACCTAAATATGCTCGGTTATATATGAACCGATACCGGAATTTTCTATTTTCTGTATTTTAGTAACCTGCTTTTATAACAAGATGTGCTTTTCAGCAAAAAAAAAAAAAAAAAAAAAAATGTTAATGAAAAAATCGGTTCAGGCTATATTTCGGGTATATATGGACCGATATCGGAAATTTTCATTTTCAATACCAGAACTGTTTTTAAGCAAAAAAAGTGGTTTAAGTTCGCTTACGCGGCATTTTTATGAAAAACCCGGTTTAGGTTATATCTCGGGTATATATGGACCGATATCGGAAGTTTTCATTTTCCATATTTGTATAACCTTATTTCATTACCAGAGTTGCTTTTGTGCGCAAAAAGTTATTTCAGTTCGCTTACGCGATATTTTTATGAAAAACTCGATTTGGGCTATATCTCGGGTATATATGGACCGATATTTGGAAAAAAATTTTTGTCTTTTAGTCACCTTGCTTAATGAGTGTGTGAAGTTTGAAGCAAAACAAACAACTTTTTTTTTCAAAAATTTCCATACAAAATTTCAAAAATTCATGGCTTTTTTCGGAATTTTGAATATATCTCAGCTATACATGAACCGATATTACTGAATTTCAATAGCAAATACATGGCAATGTGGAGTAATAGAATGGTGAAAGAAAAAAGTTTCTATGTCTAATGGTTTTCTCAGAAACGGTATTTCAACGACCGACAGACGGACAGACGGACATCGCTTAATTGACTTTTCCATTAATTCTGAATCAGAATATATATACTTTATAGGGTCGCAAAAAAAACTGTAAAAATTACAAACGGAATCACAAACTTATATATACCCTTGACATTTTTGTGAAGGGTATAAAAAAACCCAACAAATTTGGATGGTTTAAAGCAATCCATTCGAACGGTAAATGAGACAGTTCCCGCTGCAACACTCCAGGCAGTAATGAATAATTTTTTGATAAGATGTTGCACATGTGTCACTGAGGGTGGAGGCCATTTGAATTTCATTATTTTCAAAGCTTCATGAATTACTGTATTGTTTTTTAAATGAATTACTTGAAAATATTTTACAATTAAGTTTTTTATTCAATATATTAGCTTCTAATATTGATACTAATAAAAAATTATAAACAGCTTGTTTTCTATGTTTCCCAGCTGTCTATATGTCGACATTTCATAGGAGCTACCCTAATCAGACTATGGACTATGGAAGTTTTTGAAAGATATTCTCAAACATTAAACTTTATACAAACTTTATACAATCTAAATAAATTATTAAGAATTTTAGAACAAAAATGCTTTAATAATACCTGTCAAAACACAAAAAACAAGCGTTTTCATTTATACACGTCTCTATACCTTTCCAACAAATGAACAACCGTTGGTTGCTACGATTTGTTTTTTGAAAGTGAAAAGCAGAGGACAGGAATTTAAACACTTTAGTTGTATTTTACTATATTAACTTCTAACATTGATACCAGTCAAAAAATTGTAAACAGCTTGTTTTGTAGATTTTCCAGCTGTCTATATGTTGACATTTCATAGGAGAATTTTTTTTAATTTAAAACATTTTTCTTTTTGAATTCCCAATAAATTATTTATATTGTTGGGATATAAAGTTGAATGTTTGAGAATATCTGTCAAAAATTTCCAAAGTCTATAGGGTAGCTCCTATGAAACGTCGACATATAGACAGCTGTGAAACATAGAGAACAAGCTGTCTATAATTTTTTAAATGGTATCAATGTTATAAGACTCTATGGTTTTTCTTTCAATCTTTTTAATATTATTAAAATTAAGACAAAAGTTGCACACAAAAAAGTGATTTGTTCAGAATTACTGTAAATGCACATGTCAATAATTTTCCCAAAAACAACAATCCTAATCTTCCGTTTTGGTGATTTGCAGTGGCCAGCAAGATCGCCTGATTTGACCGCTGCAGATTTCCTTTTGTGGCGCTTTTTGAAGTTGCGGGTTTATGTCAACAAGCCTTAGACTCTTGCAGCTCTCAAAGACAATATCCGTGAAGAATGTATATATTAGCTTCTAATATTCATACCAATAAAAAATTATAAACAGCTTGTTTTCTATGTTTCCCAGCTGTCTATATATCGACATTTCATAGGAGCATTTTTTTTTTTATTTCAAAGCATTTTTCTTTTAAATTCGCAATAAATTATTTATACTGTTGGGATATAAAGTTGAATATTTGAGAATATCTGTCAAAAAATTCCAAAGGTATGTCCTATGAAACGTCGACATATAGCTGGGAAACATAGATAACAAACTGTTTATAATTTATCATTGGTATAAATGATAGAAGCTAGAATAGCGAATAAAATACTCAATTGTTTGAATTTTTGTTCTTTGCTTTTCGATACTTTCAAAAAGCAAATCGTAGCAACCAACGGTGGTTCATTTGTTTGAAAGGTGTAAAGAAATGATAGAGACGTGTATAAATGAAGAAGCTTGTTTTTTGTGTTTTGACAGATATTATTAGAGCATTTTTCTTTTTAAATTCTCAACAGTTTATTTAGATTGTTGGGATATAAAATTGAATGTTTGAGAATATCTTTCAAAAATTTCCAAAGTCTATTGATGATTAGGGTAGTTCCTATGAAATGTCGACATACAGATAGCTGGGAAACATAGAAAACAAGCTATTTATAATTTTTTATTGGTATAAATGTTAGAAGCTAGAATAGCGAATAAAAAACTCAGTTGTTGTAATCAAAGTATTTTTTAAAACATTATGATTGCATTAGACTATATTTTAAAATAATACAATTAATTGTAATAATAGAAATGTAAAAATTTCAATACTAATATGTTTATAGTGAAATAACAATATTAAAAACGATAATACATTGTAAGCGGCAACAATTCAAATTATGACGGAGTAAATACTAAGGTCGCCACATTAATATTCCAAATTGATTTTTCTATCTGAATAAGCCAGCTACCATATCCTAACTGAAAGAAAACACACGCAATGAAATTCAAACTATAACACCGGATATTTTATGAAAAGTTATGGAAAATGTGTTGGAAAGACCACGACCGAGCGAAGCCGAAAATCGCCACCACTCGCTGGATATAATTTTTATACCTAAGCCGATATTATTCTCCATTAATGTAGATTTTCTTTTCCGGCGAAGGAAAAAATGTGTTACGCACTGACCAGAGGGTCAGTAACCTCTGATCTGACCACAACAGTGATCAGCCCGACACAATGTAGATACACTCTGCAAGAAAATAATAATAAAATCTAACATTTAAGTAAAATACTTATTTAACATTCAAGCTATAAAGGTAGTTCTGCGCCACCCTGTATCAAAAAAAAAAAAAAACAGAATTTTGTCACCCGGTGTAGTTGCTATAATTCATATTTATAGAATAGAAATCTGCATTCATGTCATAATCGTGGTTAATAATCTCATAGCTGTTCGAAAACCACAAAATGACCCTGTGAATGTGTTATTGTTGTTCATAACGCTAAGAAATGAAATCTTGTTATAAAGTGGCAAAAAGTCTGTAAAGTTTATATCAAAGTTTTGTGTATTTTTTTCTTTCTTATAATATCTGTTTATTCGTATGTGCAGTGAAATATATAGATTTTATATTCACTTGGTGGTATTTGACTTGAGGATATTTTTTGAGTTTGATAAAAACTAGAAATATCAACAGCAGCCGTTTAACTTGTCTGCATTGATTTAAATGGCGGATATGTTCAACATGTGTCCATTTCAATACAACGTGCAACATAAAGCAACATGTAAGCTTTTGACCTACAATTTTCATAATGAACTTGTATTCATAATCATTTGATTTTCTATTCACGCAATGCTTAGACATATGTACGTTGGGTGCTGTCTAATTGGATTGGCCAATAAATCTGGGGAGGCTGTTTTTCATAATTGTGCTGCAGACGTACATACATATACGAGTATGTATGTAAATTGATTTGGTTAAATGCTTTTGAAAGAAAAATTGCAATAGACAATAATTTAATAATTTTGTTTTACCATAAAACGAACTCAGTTGCAATATATAAAAAAGGTTTTTTTATAAAACGATTCCACTTACGTGACTTCGGCCAAATGATTGCATTTGCTATAGTTGCGAAATGATTTTCCATATATAAGGTGTTTTTTTAAGCCCGATAGAACTTGAAATTGTAAAAAATAACACAAAAAATTAAATTGTAATCAAAATTTTTTTTTATTCGAAAGATCAATACGTGACATTAACATTTGAAAATGATTTCGGGCATATGGGCACCGCGGCTGTTCTTGACGAAGCGCATTCTGGACGTCCAATTTTGGGCCACTTTTTCGAGCACTGCTGGCCGTATGTCACGAACAACACGAACAATGCTGGCCTCCAAGGCGTCAATTGTTGCTGGTTTATCAGCATAAACCAGTGACTTCACGTAGCCCCACAGGAAATAATCGAGAGGTGTCAAATCGCACGACCTTGGAGGCCAATTCAACTTATCGCCAAATTTTGATTTCAGTAAGTCGATGGTTGCGTTCGCCGTATGGCACGTAGCGCCATCCTGTTGAAACCACATCTCCTCCGGATCAATGTCATCCATATTTTCAAACAAAAAATCATTGATCATGGTGCGGTAACGATCTCCATTGACCGTAACGCGAGCTCCGGCATCATTTTTGAAGAAATAAGGTCCGATGATGCCACCAGCATGAAAACCGCACCAAACAGTGCATTTTTCTGGATGTAATGGAGTCTGTAGGGTCTCTTGTGGATTGGTCTCACTCCATATGCGGCAATTTTGCTTATTAACAAACCCGTTAAGCCAAAAATGCGCCTCATCGCTGAACACAATTTTGCGATAAAACAACGGGAAATCGACGACTGATTTTCAAAGCAAATTTGGATAATTTCGTAGCGTTGTTCAAGCGTGAGTCTATTCATGATGATTTGTCAGAGTATACTGAAACAAATAAAAAAAATGTTTCATCAAAATTTAATTTTTTTGTTACTTTTTACAATTTAAAGTTCTATCTAGCTTAAAAAAACACCCTATAGTTTACAAATGATCAAACTTTCTCAAATTAAAACTTTCAATCAAAAAAATTATAAACAGTTTGTTTTCTATGTTTCCCAGCTGTCTTTATGTCGACATTTCATAGGAGCTATCCTAATGATTAGAAGCTATAGATGTAATGAACAGATAACTGAAATGTAAGAAACCAGTAGTCGTGGTGAGGCGAGTGAGTTGATCTATTGGCTGATGCTCGTGATTAGATGAGTGAGCTGTTCTAATAGCTGATGCTCTTGGGATTCGGTCTACCAACTCATTAAGCTTTGTATTCCCTTGGCCGTTGGGAATCTGCTTACAGGTAGGATTAGAAGGCCCGAGTTCCTTAGGCTAGAAGTTTATAGCAAAAGTTCCGATCTGTATGAGCCTTGAAAGCCATATGGTGTAGTGGATCCATTAGTGAATAAGGCCGTCAACACAGGCGCTGATGTAAATCATTGATTTATCCTACAGCATAAAGGAGAAAGATTTCAACGCTTGAGCTTTACAATTTAAACTCTAGAAACAGAAAAGATGACTAAAGACGTGAAGGAATTTTCAGAACCTTTACCAAAAGCTAGCTGGCAGAAGAACGAGCAATGCGCTCTAAGCATGTCTTTTGGTGTTGGTTTCTATCTTGACAGAAATTTTTTCGCTGTAGCTGACATCGAAACTCGCAGTCTAAAGTGTTGGTAGCCGCTGAAAGGTACTATAACTTTTTTTCGCGCATAAATATGTCCGCAAAGTACTGTTTTCTTGCAGCAGATATCTATAATGTAAGGAACTAAATAATGCAGAATATCAAGCGAGTTGGATCAAAAAATTATATACTTACTCTATGGATTGTGGGCCACCAACACAAACGTCTTGATTTTGTCAGCTTTCTAGAAAATTGCACACAGCAGTGAGTAGAAAGCTCGAGAAATTGACTTTTAATATTGTCAAGTGTAAAATATATATAAGAAATATTTCACTGTGTACCATATTAGGGCGGGCATGGGCCGTTGGCCAGTTCACGGACTAAATTAATTACTGTGAAACCAATATAAGTAAATTTAAATGCCATTAGTTCTTTGCGGGACCAGACTGGACCCAAAGGGGCTGGCTTTACAATAGCTTGTAACCTGGTAAAGCAAACCTAGTTTTTTATTTAAATTTTATTATGACTAGAACCTAGAGGACAATCCTTAATGGGAAACATTAAAGAGTTTGTGACCATTTGATTGGAATCTTTCTGCATTGTGACAGAATATACATCTATGGTCAGCTACATGGAGGGACCACCATACAACTGAAGACGGACCATACAACTAAACAGCTACTTTTCCCCAAAATACATTATGGGATTCATTAGTCATTTCAACGTAAATGGATGAGCTCTGGAAGATGAAAGCATTTACGTAGAAATATTTGGTTTCCGGCAAAAATACCTCTGTTCTGAAGACGAGCCCATAGTAGCGGTAATACATCAGCCAGTAAGGCAATAGCGTTCTAGTAAGGCAATAACGTAACCGCAAAATAGGCTTTGGAACAAGTCTCATGTATTTCACTTTCAGTAAAACATAAATAAGCAGTTTAAACAGGTAAGGAGATTGGATGGATTGCCTGAAGCGTGCCTTCTACCGTTTTAGAAAACCGAGACACCAGAAAATATATTCTGTTCAGAGAAAATCACACTGAATTTTCTTTCTAAGAATATCAAGGGCATCCGATTACTCTATAATTGTACCACCAATGACTATATTCGTGAGTAAAATTTATGATTTTGAGTCTGTTTGCAATAAACAGACAACACTGGATCATGTGGTTATGATATACGCCGGATTTCAGGGCATTAATTATAGTCCATGTGGTGCTTTTGTCTGACAACAGTTTTTTTTTTATCTTGGACCAGTACTCAGGGGATGACCCCTACATATGCAGAGCGTTGTACCAGAACTAGGAAAATAGGTTGTGTCAGCAACAAAATTGATGGATAAACTGGTGAGTTGGTTGAGGGCTGATGTTCTTTAGGGACTTCGGGGCAGCAACTGATTGAGCTTTGTAGTCGAATGACTTAGTAGGGAATAGCATACAGGAGGTATTAGCAGGCCCGAGCTCTTCAGCAAAAAGTTTATTCAAGTGTGAGTCTTGTAAACCTCTTTTAGCGCGGCGATAAACCATGACTTAGTTTACTCCACAGAATTAGTCTATTGTCAGATAAGCCCGTTGAGGCTGATACTAACGCTAATAAAATACACAGGCCATATGCCGTATTTATGGGATGCGAATGAACGGTACGTCCAGAAGATTTTGTTGAAATATTTGTTAAAATTTTAATAAGTTGTTCCCACTGTAGCTTAATTATGTAACGAGTGATTTTTTTGCTATTATCTTTTTGGCAACACTAGTTTTGACAGCTCACGCACGCTTTGTATCTTGTGTCACTGTCAAACATCTTCAGTTTGGTCTATAATTTAATCATGAATCGTCTTACAAACGAACAACGTTTGCAAATTATTGAATTTTATTACCAAAATGCGTGCTCTGTTAAGAAAGTTCATCGCGCGCTTCTTCCATTTTATGGTCAGTTTAATCGACCTACTGAGGCTTCTATTCGGGCTATTGTAAAAAAATTTCGCACCAAATTTACATTGTTGGACATTAAACCACCAACACGCTTACGTAGAGTGCGAACTGAAGAAAATATCGCAGCCGTAGCGGCCAGTGTTGGTGATGACCGTGAATTATCGATTCGGCGCCGTTCGCAGCAATTGGGCCTCTGTTACTCCACTACGTGGAAAATTTTGCGGAAGGATTTGGGTGTGAAGCCTTATAAGGTACACCTGGTGCAAGAATTGAAGCCAAACGACCTACCACAATGCCAAATTTTTGGTGAATGGCCTCTTGAAAAGTTAGATGAATATCCACTTTTTTATCGAAGAATTGTGTTCAGCGACGAGGCTCATTTCTGGTTGAATGGATACGTGAACAAGCAAAACTGCCGTATTTGGAGTAAAGAGCAGCCAGAAGCATTGCAAGAGCTACCAATGCATCCACAAAAAACAACCGTTTGGTGCGGATTATGGGCTGGCGGCATCATTGGGCCGTATTTCTTCAAAGATGATGCGAATCACAACGTTACTGTGAATGGTGAGCGCTACCATGCGATGATAACAAACTTTTTTTTGCCCAAAATGGAAGAGCTTGACTTGCATGACATGTGGTTTCAACAAGACGGTGCCACATGCCACACAGCACGCGAAACAATAGACCAATTGAGAGGCGAGTTCGGTGAACAGTTTATTTCACGCTTGGGACCAGTCAATTGGCCGCCCAGATCGTGCGATTTAACGCCTTTAGCGACAAGCCCGCTTCGATTGACGCACTGGAAGCCAACCTTGCCAACATTATTCCTGAGATACCGGCCGAAATGTTGGAAAGAGTATGTCAAAATTGGACTAAGCGGATGGACCATTTGAGGCGCAGCCACGGCCAACATTTGCATGAAATAATCTTCAAACATTAAATTATATCGACCCAACTATCGATCCAAATAAATATTTCATGCATTTTTCTGAATTTTATGTGTTTTTTTTTTAAATTTCCGAGAGTTCTTATAAAATCACCCATTACATAAATTCGAATAAAGTTTTTAATCACTTACTTACTGATCGCCAACAAAGAATCTTGTTTGTATTTCAAGCACAAATCTAATAAATACTCTGAAAATATGGGGTATATTTTGTACAAATTTTTTAGAAGTATCACTCATTAATTTCCCATAAACACCACATTAACTTGAAAAGCATCATTATATCTTAAAGTCATTATATCTTAAAGTATTGCACATAAAATTTTGAAATTTTTAGTTGCAAACGAACTATTCAACAATTTTGCAGCTGATCGATTAAGGTACGTTAGGGCATGCTTCTAGATTACACTGCTTTACAAATTTTAAATTGGGAAAAATACCAAGAGCGCCACATGCCAGGATAAGTTAATTGGAACCTCCTGAACACGAAGAACGCTCTAATTTTTATTTCTAAGTACCGATTTTTACATAACAGTACTTTTGTGTTTTTCGGTGTATAGTCCCACTCAAACCCTTGTGAAGCCCAAAGCAAAAGTTCAAATCGCTCGCCATTTTAATTTAAATTTTTTGAATTTACACCGAATATTGTGTGTGAGCAATGAAAATGAAAATATTGTCGTTCCACAAAATCCTTATTTATATTTCATCCGTTTTTTTTTTTTCAAATTATGCTTAAAATGTTGGTAATTACATAAACTATTTGGTAAAGAAATAAAACATTCCATTCTACATAACGCAGAAAAAAAAAACGAAATAAAATCTAAAAACTTGGCAACAAAAGTAAAAAATAGGCAAATTTTGAACTTTGAGGTGTCATTTTCAAATTCGCATTATATCGATAGAAAAGCATTCAATTGCCTTTCCAATAATATGGATCCCGATCGGACTTATTTGTTGAGCTCCACAACGGTTTGGGTGGGACCATACACCGAAAAACACAAAAGTACCGTTATCTAAAAAACGATACTTAGAAACTTTTTTTTTTGCGTTTTTCATGATCAGCAGGTTCCACTTACACAGAAAAAAATAGATGCCATATTGATAAAAAAAATTGCACTATTTTTATCAAATGTCCTGTGAAAAAGATTTTTTGCCAGATTGATAATTCAAATTATAAAGTAGAAATAGCTTTTTCACTTAAAAGCAAAAATTATTGAGTTGAAAAAAATAGTTGTTAATATGTAAAATATACTTAACAAAAAAAAAAAATTGTTAAAGAAACAACAGCTCTTCACTGTTATATGACAACCTTTTAAATTTATTTATTGAATAACAATCAATAATTCAGAAAACTTTTTATTAATTGCATTTTATTAAGAGATATTTCCAAAAATTCATTATTAATTAAATATTAATATAAATACAAACAATTAAGTTTTTTATTCGCTATTTAAGCTTCTAACATCTATACCAGTAAAAAATTATAAATAGCTTGTTTTCTATGTAAATCGTAGCAACCAACGGTTGTTCATTTGTTTGAAAGGTGTAAAGAAATGTTAGAGAGGTTTATAAATAGAAAAGCTTGTTTTTTGTGTTTTGACGGATATTATTAGAGCATTTTTCTTTTTAAATTCTCAGCAATTTGTTTGGATTGTTGGGATATAAAGTTGAATGTTTGAGAATATCTTTCAAAAATTTCCAAAGTCTACTGATGGTTAGGGTAGTTCCTATGAAATGTCGACATATAGATAGCTGGGAAACATAGAAAACAAGCTATTTATAATTTTTTATTAATATAAATAATAATTTAATTAAGTCAATGCAAATTTTATTAAATTGATGGTTTTTTATTAATAACATAACTTGATTGAAAAAAAATCTCATCTATATTTTTCTGTGTAACTTATCTAGGCATTTGGCGTTAATGGTATTTTTTGGCTGTAAGCCAGTGTTATTGTTGCCGGGTTAAAAAATTTTTTCATTTATTGGTTTCATGAATTGGGTAATACTAGTAACTTTACTAAATTAATCAATTTGCCTCAGAAAACTATTTCTAGCAATTTGAGTAAACTTGTTTTCTAACAAGGATGTAATTCACGTTTGTTTTATTTAAAACCCCAACGTAATAAAACCTCAGAGTAAAAATTCCAAAACCACACTTGCAATTTAAGATCCGCTTAAATATTTTTCTGACTTCAATCATTTTATAAATAAACCAAAATTATCAATAAAATCGTTTAAAAAATTATATCACTAAATATTACTCATGCAATATAATTTTTTTCAAATGCCACTAAATGCGAATCTTTCGTTTCTGGTCGCTAAAAACTCAACACGACTCAATTCAATTGAACTAAACTAAATTCCAATTTTCTAATGCCAACAAATACGGAACAATTTTTAAATGTCGACAATTGTTATAACAACTTATGAAAAGAAAATTGTTAATAAAACATGCCGATAGCCGGGCTTATTACATGCAAACAAACATATATAACTACTTTGATCTTAAGGTGTTTATTATTCTCATTCTCTGTGTGTGTTGTTGTTGTTGTTTTATTTTTTGTTCTTACAGCGATAAAAAATTTAATAATAACAAATGTGCACATGTTTGCACAATAAAAACAAGATGCCTACATGTCTATTTGTTATTAAGACCGCACTGAGACACAGTGGGTAAGAAATTGTTTAAATTAAAAAGTCAGTTTCAAAAATTGGTTTCAAGATTGACGTTGTCGTTTGTTGGCTGCATACAAAGTGACTAAATTAATGAAGGCCGCCAGCATGAACTCCAATGATGGGTGCAGTAGTTGAACCCAATAATCATTGGTGATCAATTGGATCCAATTCTCAATAGATGATTAAAAGTAGTGAAAAATATTTCTTATATTATATGATGGGTTGGTATCATTCGTCTGGCTCAACTTCAATCCTGGCTAAAGCCAAGAAATATTTTTATTTTTAATTATAACAATAATTGCCGCGATCAATAGCTCTTGATCAAAGAAGACAGGAAAAAATAATTGAATACACTAAAGCTGGGGGACAACTAGCTGTTTCGCAAACGCAATAAACCCAGTAAGCAGTAGAGTAAAGAAAAGAATAAAACTCCAAGAATAATTGAATACACTAAAGCTTTGGGACAACTAGCTGTTTCGCTTCGCAGTCGCTATACTGCTCATCAGCACCCACTAGGATTCGAACTCAGTACCATGTAAGCATGATGTATTTTTAATACGGCCGCTTAACCAACTCAGTCACTGACCTCTTATTTATGTTTTCGTCTATATTTGTGTCATATTGATCACATGTGGAATTAGTTATAATGCCAGTTCTTTGTACTGCACTTTGCTGTAACTAAAGTCACTGTAGTGAAAGATATTTACATCAGTACCTGCCTTTCCGGCCTTAGCTGATGATCGACCAATTCCACGGAGTGAATTATTCACGATTCACCAGCACCCCGTGGGGCTGACCAGGCTCACACAGGTAGCAATTTTTGTCATATGTTTGTAGCTGCGTGAGTCACTTCTTGTTGAGGGATTCTGGCCTTCTAATCCCTCCTGTATGAAATTTTGTAACCGAAGCCCACTAGCAGCATCAGCCCTTAAACCAACTCACCCGTCAACCATAACCACTGGCTTCTATATTTGTAGCTATATGCAAAAACTCTTTGCTCACGTGGTAGAGCCTTCTTGTCCTTTCTATATACAAATTACCATAGAGTCAATGGAAAACAAAGCTTTTCGAGTTGGTGGCCCAAAGCCCTTAAAGAGCATCATTACTCACCAAATTTACCCGTCTATCCTTCACTTCTGGTTCCTTACAACACAACAGCACCTCGTAGATTGTAATTGTTATCTTGTATACCTTACAACAGGAGTGTCCAAGCCCTATGCGCTCGGTACTCATTTGTTTTTGTAAAAGCACTTAGCTGTAGGCTGTATGCTTTAATAAAGACATGTGTTGTACAAACACAAGCGCAAAGTAACAACACTTTCGAATGCTTTGCTTATTAAATAAAATTAGGTTTTCCACAAATGGTTTGATGATTGCTCTTCCATAAAGAACTTTTGGACATCCGTGCCTCATAATAATATCGATTTGGACAACATATGGCATGACCATCACATATGGTCTGTGGCAATGGTAACAAATATTCTTTGCGAAAGGTAAACATCTATTATTAAAATTCAGTATTCGATAGTCGCTAAAGAGAGAAAACACATTTTTTTCGACTGCTATAATAATGTCAAGTTTTGTGGCCAAAATGGATGTTTAGCGGGGAAGTCTGATAACTTTCTATCATTTGCAAAAAATCCTGTTGGTAGAATCTTACGGTCAACAAGTTTACGGTCAAAAAGTTTGAAGATGAGGAATTGAAAGCATTACCGGATGAAGATGGTTGTCAAAGGCAAAAAGATCATTCATTATCATTGAAGTCACACAATAAGCCTGCGTTTAAAATTTTTGGGATTCATTCGAAAGCAAAGAAATCGGGTCGGATATGAATTACAGCCGATAGACGTTTTACATTACGGACGAATTTTTACAAAAAGAAGTAATTTTTACATCGTGTTATTACTGGTGGTGAAAAATGGTTACATTACGATAACCGCCAGCTTAAAAAATCGTATGTTAATCCGGGCCAACTTGACTAATAAAGGCCAAAATCTAACTTCTATGACGTCAAGGTAATACTTTGTATTTGTTGGGATCAGAAGGGTACTTTTAGGATCTGTACTGAAGACAATTGATTCGTTTGAAGAGAGCAGTCAACGATCAAAATGTTCGACGGGACACAAGGCCATAATCTTTCGTCAGGACAACGCTCGGCCACATGTTGCAGAACCGGTCAAAAACTATTTGGAAAACAGTGGATGGGAGGTCTTAGCTCATCCACTCTATAGCCCAGATTTTTTTATTTATTTTTTTTGACTACCATTTGTTTCGGTTGATGACTAAGGACTTTAGTGAAATACGTTTCACTTCCGAACAGGGTATCAGCAATTGGTTTTATTCATTCTTTACCACAAAATGGAGCAGTTCTTTTGGCGCAGAGTCCACAGGGTATCAGAAGAGTGGAAAAAGGAGTGGCTGGCCGTGGACAATACTTTGAGTAACATATCGTTTGAGTTTGTTATTATAACATATGAATTTTTCAAGCAAAAAATCCACATTAATAACTTCTATATCCATATCTCCCCAAAAATCTGTCATGCAATATAATAATTGGGGAATACTAAAAACCCCTACTTGGAACTTTAGATCTAAACGCCAACCAGAACTTTTCAGCCTAGACGCAGGTATTTTAACCGCGATTAGTGCTAAGGTAGTCTGTAAAACAGAGAACTTTGCTGAACTCTGTTTCAGGATTTCTGAGATCCAAACAGAGTTTATGGCATGCTGGAACTTACTAAGAATTTTATTAGCTACAACAAATAAAATACTCCCGCCCTTCTATAGATCAGCTATCAGAGTGTCCAAGTTAAGCAAAAGCTTCACCTCAGTTAATAATACAATTCACTAATATTAATAAACACAATTCACTTTCATATCTAGCTAAATATTTCCGTTTCAAGCCACTGTGCTGACGACCAAATTATACAGTTGCTGATCTAGAGAAAATCGAGAATTTGTATTCGATTTGTGGTTTTTCTCGCTTATAGGGTTTTTTCCAATTGAAGCTGGTTTTTGTTTCAGTCTTAGTTTTTTCTAAATAAAACGGAAAATTGTTAAACAATTACTTATTTAATCATCTTAATATGAATTAAAACGTAGTGATTTAATTTTCTTGATGCTTTTGCTCAGCTGTATAGTATATAATATACTACCACATTGTGGCAGAGGTAGAAGTGACAGGGGGACAGTCAAATGTAAAAACGAATGAATAATAAAGATTAAGACGAGTCATCTATCATCAAATGCTAAATACCGCCAAAAGAGTTTTTTTTATTATTGTTTTTAATATGAAAACTAAACTTACAGGAAAAATCATGACTTCTTTGTCTTTGAAAGCAGAAGGAAAACAAAATGAAAAGAAAGCAGCGAACAAAAACTGACAGACTGATAGATTGGCCGGAATTAAATGAGTTGGCAGGCATACCGTTCATTATTGCCACTGAAGGAGACGAAGAAGCCACTTGTTAAAAGAAATGTTTATAATTTTCAATTGCATGAATGAAGATGAAATTAAAAGTCGGCTCTCAAAATCGTTAAACACCCTACTTTCATAAAAAAAAATTAAATAGCTTAGACTATTTGGATGGTGGCACAGTTTCTGCCTCCAAGCAACTGGTTAATAATTTGAATAGTTTTTGTTCTTTAATGTACACAGGTGTAAAACTCTGTGTTAGCCGTTTATTCCCCAAGTTCGAGGTTATACATCTAACTGGTAAAAAATTGGTTATACATTTATGATACATCACTAACCACAACTTTCACCTATCTTTCGGGCAGCGTACAAAGCCCGCTTGGAAAAACCTGGTCTTCTTCTTTTTTTCTTCACGAGTTAGAGTATAAGTTGTATAACGCTTTTTGAAACTCGTGAGTTGAAGTTATAACGTAGCATACATTTTTGCTTCGTACATAATATTCCTTATGTACAATTAGCATCAAGTGATCACGATGGTTAATGTGCAAAAAAAAAAATACAACAACACCCACAGAATATGATGGCTTTGTTGTTAATTTGATTGAATTTACATTTCTTTAAGTTGATTGAATAAAACCGTAGTTAATAATAATTCTCACATATTTCGTGCACTGAGAAGTATAAGATGACAAAGAAAGAAGGACGTCATCAGTGATCACCTAGGTGCAGATATTGAAAGATATCTATACCGCGAATATTCGAAAGCGTTTTTCCCCTTCACAGCATAAATTATACCCAGCGGTCTTCGGACTAAACTGTTCCCACAGAAGCTTCGGCTGACTATTTACCCAGCGGCCTTCGGGCTAGACTGTTCCCACAGCAGCTTCGGCTGACTGTTTACCCAGCGGCCTTCGGGCTAGACTGTTCACTTAACAACTTTTCTGTCCTCCAATTCGCAGGTACCCAGATTGTGGCGAAATACACACGATCGGCCCTAAGAGCAAATTATGACCAGCGGCCGCTGTTATCCTGGCCCGAGAGAGTCCTTACCGAAACCGATTCCACTGTACGCGGAGTATGACTGTTATACCGAACCTGAAGTCAGTCCGTACAAAGATACACCCGACCCGTCCTACGAAGAATTCTCACTATTAACCGTTGGTTTACCGAACCCGAGAGATCTCCTACCATAACCGACTCCAGTGTATGCCGAGTACGACTGCGATACCGAATCCGAAGCTTGTCCGTACGAAGATACACCCGACCCAAGAGTAACTCTCACCAGCAGCCGTTGTCGTACCGAACCCTAGGTGTGTCCGTACGAAGGTATACATCCAACAAGGCCGCAAGCAATCATCACCGCAGATTAAACCTGCACGAACGACAGACGAAATAAAAGCCGAACCGCAAGCATCCTGAGCCTAAACCTATCATTGTTATTATTATTGTAAATACTGAATAAATAGAATTTGGATTATTGCAAGCCTCAAAGAGGAAAATCCTGTCTTGTTAATTACTTAAGGTTCGTGGATCCGTAAGTAGGCGCTGGACGTCACTTTGCTACCTCAGCCGACGACAAAACTACGTTACAAGTATATATTTTCTTACATGTGCACCACTACATATATAAACAAATTCTATTTTAATTAGTTTCTATTTCATGATACGTGCCCAAATTTACAAGAAATCCCAGGAAATGACAAGATTTCTTTAAAATAGTGCATTTTTTTTCTATCTGGGACCAGTACTCAGGGGATGACCCCTACATATGCAGCGCATTGTTCTGGAACTAGGAAAATAGGTTATTATGGGGGAAAAAGAGGGAGTAGTATTCGCGGAATGTTAACAATAACAACACGAAAGAATAAAACAAAGTCTATTGTAGCATTTAAATGTTGAAATTAAATTAGGTAAAACTGATCAGTGCCCAGTGTATATACCTTCGACACTGCTCAGATTAGTAAAATTTAGTCCAACACCTTCCACACTTCTGAAATGCCTTAAGGACATGGACAGAATGTATCATTGATTAATATTAACACCTGCCTTGACGGTCATATCTGATGTATAAAAACGCCTGGAGGTAAATTTTTCAAGATTCAGCAGCACCACAAAATGTAGTTTGCAAAGCTCACACAGGTTGTAGTGTTTGTCAGAAGTTTGTAGCCATGTGGACAAACTTATTGTAGAAAAGCTTGGGTGTTTTAATCCCTCCTGTAAGCCATTTCCCAAAGTAGATGGAAGACAGAATTTATGAGAAAGTAGTCCGAAGTGCATTGTATTAGCCTTTAAGCAACTCACCCATTTAACTAGCATTGCTGGCATCTGTTACCTTGGAAGTTATAAGTCCCCAAAAATCGACATGCATATGGTACAAAAAACAAAATTTCTTTCCTGCGATTTTGTTATAAACCATAGCCAAACTATTTCTTCTAAGATGTTGACACTACAACTACGATCGGTGCCAGGATGGTCTTCAAGCAGAACGTTCCGATCCCCATCTGGCCAATCAACCTTTTATAAGGAAAGTCCACAACACAATTTAAATCCTGCGACTTTCTAGAGTTTTATTCGGTACAATAAACCAGAAAGTCCTACCACTCTATGTCTCAGACAGCAAAATATCCTGGTTAGCCGTAAAGCAACGCAAAACGCCTAACGATAATTTGATAATGTTAGTATGGAAGTATTTCTGTCTATGAATTTTCAGCATAGAGCTCAAACATTTGTAGCTCACTGCAAAAATATGATAAATTTATCTATCAGTGAAAATAAGAATTTGAAGGAATGAAAAAAAAAATGAGACAAAATAAAATACTGTGAATAAATACTTAACGATGGCCACTGCTTTTTTGCTTTAGTCAAAACACAAATGTATTAAATAGCAAAACTCTTGCTGCTGCTGCTGCTGCTGCTATGAACTCGCAATATTATTGTTAGTTATGTTGCTGCTTACGTTATTAAGCAACAATTATCTAGTCAACAGTCAATCTAGTTGAACTTGAGCAAACGAATTCGCAGTCAAGTTTAAGCGCGATCGCTAAAATCAATCGATCACGTTTATTACATTTTTTTTTGCTCCATTTGCTTCTGCCTGCTTCATCTTTTAAGCACAACAAAGAGAGAAAAAAATCTGCCCAGAAATGCAAAAAATAAGCTAAAAAGATCGTTATGAAATAAAAAGATCACTTGCTATTAATTCTGTACAATTCTTAAGCTCCTGCTGGTGTTATTTATTCTTTTCTCTATTTCATTCTATAGTTTTTTGTATTATTTCTTAAAATTTTTTCATAGTTTTTGTTATAGGTTTCTATTGATTGATCGTTTGAAACAGTTAGCAGACAATGTCTTTAGCTGCAAAGCTCGCTTCAAAAAAAAAAAAAAGGAAACTTATTGCTATTTATGATCTTGATCCTATGGATTGAGGGCAAAAAAAAAAAAACACAAAATGTAAAAATAAGAAAAAAGAATTTCATTTTAAGAGCAAAAACTTATTTTATATACATACAATAAGAAAAAAAAAAACCAAAGCTGATGACGTTAGTTAAAGGCAATGTCGTTTTATAATTTTAAACTGGAGCTGGTGTTCGTTGTAGCTGTTCTTGGTTAAAGTTTGCAGCCAACAAACTCAGCTTATGATAATGATATTGATGATGAAAAATGTGTTAAGCTTAAATGAAAATCCATAACAGAGTTTTTTTTTAGTTTATATAGTTTTTGTTGTTATTGCATGTTTAACAGATTTTGCCTGTTGCTATACACTTGAGCTTTGCTGCATGTTTGTAGATATTTTTTTTTATTTTTATTATTAAAATAAATGGTAACAATAACACTAAAAAACAAAATAGGAAAACAAAATTTCTATTTACCAAAATCAGTGTTTTAGTTGTTGTTATTGTTAAATTGTACTTATCTTTGATTACTTGGTTAGCGCTGTTGGTAAGTAGTTGATCTTTTAAATTATAATTTACAAGCGTTGAAAACTAGAAAACAGTTATTTTCATTTAAAACCCTTTAGTTGCAAAAAATTGTTGTAATCAAAAACAGTAAAAACGATTTTTTTTTTTTGTTTTTTATATATAAAATATAAGCAAAACTTTAGAAATTTGAACTGATAACTTGATATTGAACTTGTGCAAGTAAAACAAAAGACTTAAGAAAGAAGCTGATAACAGAGTATTTAAAATAATTTTATAAGATTTTATAAGAACTATCGGAAATTAAAAAAAAAACACACATAAAATTCAGAAAAATGCATGAAATATTTATTTGGATCGATAGTTGGGTCGATATAATTTAATGTTTGAAGATTATTTCATGCAAATGTTGGCCGCGGCTGCGCCTCTAATGGTCCATCCGCTTAGTCCAATTTTGGCATACTCTTTCCAAAATTTCGCCCGGTATCTCACGAATAATGTTGGCGATGTTGGCTTCCAGTGCATCAATCGAGGCGGGCTTGTCGCTATAGACATTACCCTTAACATAGCCCCACAAAAAATAGTCTAGAGGCGTTAAATCGTACGATCTGGGCGGCCAATTGACTGGTCCCAAGCGTGAAATAAACTGTTCACCGAACTCGCCTCTCAATTGGTCCATTGTTTCGCGTGCTGTGTGGCATATGGCACCGTCTTGTTGAAACCACATGTCATGCAAGTCAAGCTCTTCCATTTTGGGCAAAAAAAGTTTGTTATCATCGCACGGTAGCGCTCACCATTCACAGTAACGTTGTGATTCGCATCATCTTTGAAGAAATACGGCCCAATGATGCCGCCAGCGCATAATCCGCACCAAACGGTTGTTTTTTGTGGATGCATTGGTAGCTCTTGTAATGCTTCTGGCTGCTCTGCACTCCAAATACGGCAGTTTTGCTTGTTCACGTATCCATTCAACCAGAAATGAGCCTCGTCGCTGAACACAATTCTTCGATAAAAAAGTGGATCTTCATTTAACTTTTCAAGAGCCCATTCACCAAGAATTTGGCGTTGTGGTAGGTCGTTTGGCTTCAATTCTTGCACCAGCTGTATCTTATAAGGCTTCACACCCAAATCCTTCCGCAAAATTTTCCACGTAGTGGAGTAACAGAGGCCCAATTGCTGCGAACGGCGCCGAATCGATAATTCACGGTCATCACCAACACTGGCCGATACGGCTGCGATATTTTCTTCAGTTCGCACTCTACGTAAGCGTGTTGGTGGTTTAATGTCCAACAATGTAAATTTGGTGCGAAATTTTTTTACAATAGCCCGAATAGAAGCCTCAGTAGGTCGATTAAACTGACCATAAAATGGAAGAAGCGCGCGATGAACTTTCTTAACAGAGCACGCATTTTGGTAATAAAATTCAATAATTTGCAAGCGTTGTTCGTTTGTAAGACGATTCATGATTAAATTATAGACCAAACTGAAGATGTTTGACAGTGACACAAGATACAGAACGTGCATGAGCTGTCAAAACTAGTGTTGCCAAAAAGATAATAGCAAAAAAATCACTCGTTATAATACATAAAAAGAATTAAAAAAGTATATAAAACAGATCAGAAGACCATAATATTATTGAATTCTATGTCGGTTTTGTAATTTAAAAACATAATAAGTATTTGTAATATTATTTTTCCTCAAGTACATAATGAAAAGTGGTACTGTATTTGACAATTTAACATCACTGATAAAGAAACATATAAAACAAGAGAAATGACTTTTTTGAACAATATTTATTTAATAAACAAGACAAAAATTGGACCTTGAAAGGGGTTTACTCAGTTCTATATTTTAAATTTAATGAATACTTAAATATTTATATCTTATCACGACAACGTTGTTAAATTGTCCAAATGTAATAAGAAAGAATTTCATACAGAATTAGTTTAAAATAATTAAACTATAGATAACAAAGAATTAAATGGATAACAAAGAACTTCTCAAAGTGTCCCAAAATATATAAGACAAGTTATGTTATATGCACGGATTATATCATTAATGGACCACTACTTCGGTCGATAAATTTCTTTGATAAATAAAAATATTACAGAATTGTATAAATGATGGCCTGGAATAGCCTTAAACAAAGAACTATTCATGTAATATATGAACAAGTTGAATACATCTCATGCTAAGCTAAAGTTGTTTAATTGTTTTTAACACTACACCCACAAACTTTATTCTATTTTCTTCTTTCACTTCTTAGAAAATAAATTTCAAAGGAACATTTTAACAAAAAAATAAAAAAAAATTAACATTTAGTAACAACAAAAATCCATTAACACTCTCGTTTTATTTAGCTGTGATAAAAGTTGTAAACTATTAAAAAAATAAAAAAAAGGAGAAAACTTTAATTATGAAAAAAAAAAAAAACAAAATTGGCCACATTTTACAAAGAAAACTATTTGTGGAAAATAATTTAAAAACGTGAGCTAAAGCATGAAAATTAATACCTTTGAAATTAAATTGTCTTCGATGCCAAAAGAACGAAGGCGCTTAACTAAATGTGGCTGCACACAAAAATCTATTTTTTTTTATGGGTGGAGTCTCTTTATTAACTATTTCTATTGTTAAATTTAAGTTATTTTTATAAACGAAAGCAAACTGTTGCAAAATCTTTAAGCATTTTGAAAATAATGATGAACTTTAGTTAAAAGAACTTTAAACAAGAAAACTGAAATGTGTTAGATTTTCAAGGAGCAGTAATCAAAAATTTAAAAACTTTAATTTACTGGTGTTTGAAAAGCAATTTTGAATTTTTTTCCTCTTGTTTCATTTTTTTAGTTTATTATATTAAAAAAAAAATTAACTTGTTCACTTTAAACGAGACAAGTTTAAGCTGAAGAGGAGAAGAAAAAAAAATTGCCTACTTTAAACGTTGCAAAGTTTATTAGTGCAATTGATCAGTGGCATGATCAAGCATGAGCAGCTTCTTGCAACAAACAAACTTAAATTACCAACGCACATATCTTTTCATGCAACTTACTTCTTTTTAAGATAATTTCTTTTTGAATTATTTTTTTATTTTCTTGATTTTGTATTTTTAATAATTTTTTTATTTTTATTTCTTCTATTTTCTTAGAATATTTTAAATTCCTGCACATCAATGCTGGATAAAAAACAAAAAAAAAAAAAATGAACGTTATTTGGCGGCGGAATGCTTTGCCAGAGATACAAGTGCATCGATCTTAAACACAAATATTTCTTTAGCAATTTCTAAGTAGATTTCTCTTAACAAAACAAATAGCGAATAATTGTATGTGCATTTTAACAGCAGTGCAAATAATTAAATGAGATAATTTAGCATGAGAAAAGTTTAGCAAATTGCGGTTCAAGACAAAATTTTTAAATATCTAACCGCATTATTTTCAAAAATTTTAATTGCTTAAATGAATTTAAAAACTATATTTTTAAACTAAAGACAGTGGTGGATATGTAATTAAAACCTAAATATGATCTTTTATTGTTTCGGTGTTTTATATGATCTATTGTTATTTCAACTCAACTTTTCAACTGCAAAGATAAGTTTGTTATCTTTTGCATTTGGCGTTTTCTTTACATTCATTTATTGTTCTATTTTCTTAAGAAAATAAGCCATTATTTAGTGAAAGGGATGTTTTTCAAGTGGACACATAATTAACACATTTTCAGTTCTGCTACACGCAAAGAAAAGGCAATTTGATATATGGTTGCGACAACATTAATATATATTCTATAACATTGTGTATTACTATTGAACACAGTGTATTATCGGTTTAATTATAGTTTGTTCCTCCATAAATATGTTACTGTTTGCATTTCTATAATGCTATTGTTACTAAATTGCAAACAATAATAGCAATGGTGAACATTTTTTCAAAACCATCCAATATAAAAATGTTTGCGTTTATAATACGTATGATATGCTAATTCATATCCAACAAAAGAGTTTAAAAAATAAATTTGCTATTGTTATCATTAATAATATTCCAGGCGCTGGAACATAATTTTTTTGGGAACTAAAAATATGTTTTTGATTTAATTATTTTTTTTTTTTTTTTGATTTTTTTAATTTGAAAAATATATATATATATTTGTTGAGCTTTATATTGGGTGATTTTATAGGAACTATCGGAAAATAAAAAAAAAAACACATAAAATTCAGAAAAATGCATGAAATATTTATTTGGATCGATAGTTGGGTCGATATAATTTAATGTTTGAAGATTATTTCATGCAAATGTTGGCCGCGGCTGCGCCTCAAATGGTCCATCCGCTTAGTCCAATTTTGGCATACTCTTTCCAACATTTCGGCCGGTATCTCACGAATAATGTTGGCAATGTTGGCTTCCAGTGCGTCAATCGAAGCGGGCTTGTCGCTATAGACATTAGCCTTAACATAGCCCCACAAAAAATAGTCTAGAGGCGTTAAATCGCACGATCTGGGCGGCCAATTGACTGGTCCCAAGCGTGAAATAAACTGTTCACCGAACTCGCCTTTCAATTGGTCCATTGTTTCGCGTGCTGTGTGGCATGTGGCACCGTCTTGTTGAAACCACATGTCATGCAAGTCAAGCTCTTCCATTTTGGGCAAAAAAAGTTTGTTATCATCGCACAGTAGCGCTCATCATTCACAGTAACGTTGTGATTCGCATCATCTTTGAAGAAATACGGCCCAATGATGCCGCCAGCCCATAATCCGCACCCAACGGTTGTTTTTTGTGGATGCATTGAAAGCCCATTCACCAAAAATTTGGCGTTGTGGTAGGCCGTTTGGCTTCAATTCTTGCACCAGCTGTATCTTATAAGGCTTCACACCCAAATCCTTCCGCAAAATTTTCCACGTAGTGGAGTAACAGAGGCCCAATTGCTGCGAACGGCGCCGAATCGATAATTCACGGTCATCACCAACACTGGCCGATACGGCTGCGATATTTTCTTCAGTTCGCACTCTACGTAAGCGTGTTGGTGGTTTAATGTTCAACAATGTAAATTTGGTGCGAAATTTTTTTACAATAGCCCGAATAGAAGCCTCAGTAGGTCGATTAAACTGACCATAAAATGGAAGAAGCGCGCGATGAACTTTCTTAACAGAGCACGCATTTTGGTAATAAAATTCAATAATTTGCAAGCGTTGTTCGTTTGTAAGACGATTCATGATTAAATTATAGACCAAACTGAAGATGTTTGACAGTGACACAAGATACAAAACGAGCATGAGCTGTCAAAACTAGTGTTGCCAAAAAGATAATAGCAAAAAAATCACTCGTTATAACCCGTTGTACAAATGCACAAACCAAAAATTTTATTTTAAAATAATATAAAGTTCAACAAAAATTCTATAAATTAAGCTTAATATTGTTTGTTAGGATATTTTGTAAACATGAAAAAAAAATCATTTAAAATTTTATTGTATTTTTATTGTAATAATTTTTTTTCTTATTTTTTATTTCACTGTGCATTGATTATCGTTTGCGAAGCAATTTATTTTCTGTTAATTTTATCCCGCATGCTTCAATTATCGTTCGAAGCCCAAATTTGTTCCCACACTACCCACTCACTGCAGCAATGGCTGGAAAATAATACTCAACTTTAAGTATCGCCTTAACCATAAATAGGACTTAATGTCAAGAAAATTATTTTTAAATATATAAAAATTCATTAATAACTTTATGTTCATGTTTTGTGTAGACATTTAAACGAAACAGTAATTTTCAACAGCCCAGAAAAATCTTGGCAAATTATGAGTTACGAGCCAGAATATATAAATATTTCAATTTATTTTTTTCTGAATTCAGCCAATAAGTAAAACAAGATTTTTCATGCATGCAACAACTATTTAACACAAAAATTAAACATAAGTATTTTACTTTTCGTTCGGGGTGAACATTATCATAAATCTTGATTTGGGGGAAAAAATTAACGAAGAAAAAAAATCCATTTCATGTTAAAATGCCACCAACAAAACACCTTAAAATACATTTATTTTATTTTTTTTTTTCAAATATTTTATCAACACAAATTTATAAAAACTAACAAAAATTTGTATTTGAGATTTAGACAAAAAAAATATATAAAAAATCGCACAAAACGAACAAAATTAAATCATTGTTAAGCAAATAAACTATTTAAAGAGAGAAAAAAAACGCCAATTGAATAAACATTTTTGTTTTGTTGCTTTAAATGACACGCCTTTTTATGCACTAAAAACAGCAGCAAAACTCAGCAACAACTGTGAGGCGGCCCCAGCAGCAGGAAGGCGAAAACCAAACAATTTCTAAAAAAAATCGATTTTTGTTTTTTTTTTGTTTTTTGCCAACTTCCACACACACACACATATGCTCGTTTACAAATGAATATGCATGAATATGTTGCATGCATATGCTGCATGAATATGGGGATGGATGGATGGCTGGCTGTTTATAAGAATGCTCATGCCTCCGCGCATGGATATGAATGAATTCAAATTTAATAGTGATTTCTGTTTAAGTTCTAATTAAATTTAGCCTTTTTTCCACTTTTGAAATTATTGTTAAAGTTTATTGCAATTTATGGCCTTAGAGACAAAAACATGTAACCAGAACTAACAGAAACAACAAGAAAACTGTAAGCTAATGAATACAACCCAGCCTTATTTGACGCGTTGCTGTATTTGATAATTAAAAGGTTGTTTCAAAGGTTTGATATTTTAAACATTTCTTTGGTAGAAAAATCATTTTTTATGGAAAATATATAAATCTGACACCACTGGCTATTATAGTAATAGCTATAATGATAATAAGATATAGAACAAAACTTCTTGCGCTGCTACCATTACTAATCTAGTGTGCTTGCCCTTATATCGAGTGGTTAAATTTCAAGGGCCGATGTTGAATGTGAACCACACCTAAACGCCAAGTTTTTTCCAAATTTTATTTGACATTTCTCTATTTCAGACTTATTCAATTTGAATAATGGAGAGATACACAATCCAACAACGTGTTAAAGTTATCCAGACTTATTATGAAAATGATGATAAATTTTCGAAGAAAATCATCTTCAGTGATGAGGCACATTTTCACCTCAGTGGATTCGTCAATAAACAGAATAAACAGAAAGAGTGACTGTCGAAAAACCAATTCACCCACAAAGAGTGACTGTTTGGTGCAGTTTATGTGCTGGCGGCATCATCGGGCCGTATTTTTTCCAAAATGAGGCCGGTCAGGCAGTTATGGTGTTCGCTATCGTGCGATGATAACGAACTTTTTATGGCCCGAATTGGAAGATATGGATGTAGATGATATGTGGTTTCAGCAGGACGGTGCCATTTGCCACACAGCTAACGAAACAATTGCTCTTTTGCGCAACAAATTCAATGGCCGTGTTATCTCACGTAATGGCGATGTCAATTGGCCGCCAAGATCATGTGATTTGACACCGTTGGACTTTTTTTTTGGGGTTATTTGAAAGAAAAGGTGCAGCAACAATTCACCAGCTAAAGGATGAGATAATTCGGCATAGAACCTCCATTATGCCTCAGGGTCATCGAAAATTTGGACCATGGGATGGAGGTGTGCCGCCGTGGTCACGGCGCCCATTTGGCCGATATTTTGTTCTATACATAATTGAATAATACCAATATATCATAATAAAATAAAATTACAATAATTTCCTAAATAGTTTGTGTTTTATTCAAAATCAACATCGGCCCTTGAAATTTAACCACCCTATACCTTTAACACATTGAGCAACCAGATTGACCGGGAGTAGTGGAAAAGATTTATATCAGCAACTGCCTTTACGGACTTATCTACTGACAATTCCATGGATTATTTACGATTCACCAACGCCCACATCTGTCTACCTAGGCTCACATAGGTAGCAATTTTTGTCATATATTGGTAGCCATATGAGCAGGTTCTTGTTACAGAGTTCAGGCCTTCTCATATATGCAATTGTCCACAAATCTATAGAATATAAGGCTTAATGAGTTGTTAGGCTGAAGACCATTAAGAGCATCAGCCCTTAAACTAACTCAACCATCAACCATCACTGATTCCTCACAGTACAGATATCTGTTGAAAGGCAACAGCACCTCAGGGGGTTGTTAACCTTTGAAAAAAGCCAAGCACCACACAATTACCAGGGAAACTAATTTTCCTTCCTGCAATTTTAGGTTTAAGCCAACGCTAAAACATTTCAGCCAAGGTAAGAACCTCAACCATGATCAGCCCACAGCCAGAACCACCCGGGGGCATTCTGATCCCCGTTAAATTTAAACCCTTGGTACGAGTTTTCGGAAGTCCAATACAACATATGTAAGTCATGCGGCTTCATAGACTTTTGTTTGATACAACAAACGGAGGACTCCTTCACTTTTGTGCCCCAGAGAACAGAATGCCTTAGTTTGATCTACACCAAGGCCAAACCTGTTGTCTTTGGGCAGCGGAAGAAGATAGTCCAGTTACTTCTGGATACTGATTTTGGGCCTTCGGACAAAACCAGTGTAACATAAGAACCCTTTACGCCAGTAATTTAATTTTTATCTCTATTCACTTTTGTGAATACACTTTTCTGTCAACTATTAAAAGGATATGGACCGTTGTTTGCGTCAGAGACCCGATAGCATAGTAAGAAGTTTATTTAAATTAAACCATGCCTGAGATCCCAAGACAGCTTATTAGAAACTAGGTTAACCCAATAGCGAATTATACCGCCTGTTATGCTGTTCCCTCATGATTTGGTGTTTGTGTAGAGTTTTCACTCTTAGCTGGACTAAAATAATCAGTCCCTTCATCAAAGACCGAGCCATACTTTGCAGCCTGCTCACGATAGCCACCACGGGGAGTTTATAATCACACTCTAGTAGTTACCGCATAGTGCTCATACAACTATTGCTGATCATCAATACTATTATTCTTTGAAACTTGATCTTTTAATAACAGTGAATGAAGCGAAAGATGATTAAGGATGAATACATACATAGTTATATGAATAATAAAAATAAACTAATAAATGTGAATACCTTTGATAAAATTGAAACTAGTATAAAGTAAAGTTTAAACTAATGTAAATAAATAAATCTGAGCACTACGTACACGCAAAGAAAAAGCAGTTTGATATATGTTTACAACAATACCAATATATATGCTATAACGTTGTGTATTATTGTTCAAAACAGTCTGTTATGAATTTAACTATAGTGTACTCTTCCATAAGTATATTACTTGTATTCCTCTAATTCCATTGTTACCGTCTATTAATTTCAAAATGTGGTTGTACATAAATGTAATATTTATGAATTTTCATTTAATAGCGACAATTGATTTTGTCACATTTAATATAAAAATATTTGATCTTAACTTATGTATGATACATTAACTCATTTCAACAAATCTAAGTTTACAGAATAAAATTGCTATTGTAACTGTTTATGATAGTATCATTCTAGTTGTTGGCATACTCATACATGCATAAATACATTAATTTCCTTTCAGTTTTTATTTTTCTTTGGAGGTCAAAAGATATATTGCGTAAATAAAATTTTATTAATTAAGTAAAAACAAATGAATAAGCTATAACAATACAAGTGTTTGTGGGAATCAAAAGGTAAGTGTATAAGTATATTAAGATGCAGGTATGCATACATATGTATGTTGCATACAACAATAATTTGATGTGGTTAACGATATTATGGTTGTATCCAACCTTACTATTATTATCTCCACAAAATGTCTTTCATTCAGTCATATTATTGTTGTCGACAACCATACTATGTGACATCCAACCATACTAATATGGTTATATCAATCTGAGTCAAAATCTTTAATAAATACTTTTTTTTTGCAGTAAGCAGATACTACAACTTCGAACAGGAATTATGTACGTTCATTCCATTGAAATACAACCGGAATATTTTTTGATGATATACATATGTGAACTATTTTTTTATTATATTGTAATTTCTTATTGTATGTATATATAATATACATTGTATAAAGTTTTAATATTTATCAAACATAGTTATAAACAAATAAAATATATTATTTATCCAATAATGTTATTTTTATAGTTAGTACATATATTTATGACCAAAATATGGTTGTATAAAAATAGAGATATTTATGACATTAATATGGTTTACAATGGCTGAAATATGGTTATTATTGACAAAATTAAGGATGTTTAGTTAAATAATATGGTTGGGTATGACACTTATATGAATACTAAGAATAAAAAAAATTTAATTTTATTTAAGAATATTAATACAATAAATTTTTATATTATTATATTTAATACAATTTTTATGTACAAATATATACCATATATATACAAAGAATTTTTAAATATATAATGATATTTTATTACATATTTATATAAACTATTTGTGCAGAAAAAGTTTTTTACTCTATATACTAAAGAAGATTAATAGATATCTATTAATATATAAATATTTATATAATTAATATATATCTATTAAATAAGAATAAAAAAAATTTTAATTTAATTAAGAATATTAATATAATAAATTTTTATATCATTATATTTAATATAATTTTTATGTATAAATATAGTATATACAAAGAATTTTTAAATATATAATGATATTTTATTATATATTTATATAAATTATTTATTAATTATAACAATGTTGAAATAGAATATAGTATAGTTTTATACGGTATTTGGTTTACAAAACTATGTTGTGGTATATCAATGTCATTTAAAATATAACAATATAATATTATCAGAAATAACCATATATTTCAATAATAGTATGTTGCTCTTAGAATATTGTCGTGTCAACCATATATTTTTTTCTACGTGTATTAATTCTTTTTCATCTTTAATGCAAAGAATCCTTAAAACGTTATTAAGAGTTAAAAAAGTGACAATATGTTACCCAAATCTGGCTTCCTTGTCAGTAACTCGTCATTAAAGAATGGGGTGTTTCTTTTGTGTTTTTTGTTCTTGTTAATTTGTTTATTTAGAAACAGAATTAAACTGATTGAATTTAAGCTTTTGTTTGTTTTTTTTTTCGATTTAATAAATTCGTGATTTTAATAAGTAACAACCAGCCATGTTGAAACATTAGACAATCGAGACAAAAGACATTGGTAAAAATGTTGATTTCCTTCTCAAGTATGGATCTGGTGTGGTGGTAGTTCAATAAATATTTGTGTCTTATAAAATTTAAAAACATAAATAAACACGTGCTTTATTTGTTTTTATCATTATTTATTTTATTTGTTCTCTTCTGTAAATTAACAAAAGATTTAACAACAATATAAAAGCACGATCAATCTTTTTTTTTTCCTTTTGACCCAGTGTTAACATACAATATTTCAAAATAGAGTTCATTTAGTCAAGGCTCTTGTTCTGTTTTCTTTTTCGTTGCTTTGGTTTTGGTGAACCCAACCAAGCAGCAGACAAAGATTTAAGATGACCTTCGTGTGCAGCAGTTCTTTGCTGCTTAAGATTATTGATCAAATTTTAAAGTGTTTTTTAAAATTTTTAAAAATGTTTATTTCATCGTAAATTTAAAAAAAGGAAATGCAATACATTCGAAAAAATAGGCAGGGATAACACAAAATCGCTTATGTGTGCAAAATCGTCTTCTCAAGACCATAGCCATGAAAGTGGCACGTGTTTATTTTTAGGTACTTTTAGTAAAATTTCTCGCTTACGACGCCAGCCATGGCTTGAATGTAGCCTTGTCGGCAGGTGCATTTCTCGATTACCTTTTCCAACATTTGTGGCCGTATATCGGTAATAAAGCGGCAAATGTTCTCCCCCAAGTGATTTTGTTCTTACATATCCCCACAGAAAATAGTATTGTGGTGTTAAATAGCATAATCTTGTAGGCCACCAAACGTTTGCTTCAATTAACTGTGGCATGAGCTGTATGACATGTTGCACCATTTTGTTGAAACCACAACTCTTGTATATTATAGTTGTTCACTTCTTGAACGAAAAAGTCAGAAATCATGGCACTATAACGATTACCATTTGTAGATATAGAGCTGATAAAAGAAACACCCCATTCTTTAATAACGAGTTACTGACAAGGAAGAAAGATTTGTGTGACATATTGCTGTTCGAAACGTGGAAAACGTCAACATTGGTTGGCTTTCTTCTATTGTAAATTAACAAAGTCGCAGTTTACACACATAATGGTTTCTTGATCAATTCTGCTTCAATTTGCTCTTGAACTTGCATTTATGTTCACACAAAAAAGTTTTATGTAGTCAAGTTTAAGTTCTTTTGCCTTCAAGATTTCATAATTTTTGACACATCATTTTACCAACATTTTTGACACATCGTTTTACCAATCAAAATATAACAAACAGCTTGTTTTCTATGTTTCCCAGTTGTATATATGTTCACATTTCATAGGAGCTAAAATAAGCATTAGTAGACCTGGAAATTCTCAAGCATTCAGCTTTATATCCCAACAAATGTCCAATTTTATGTTATCCCCTTGGCAAACGCTTATGAGAACTCAAAAATCTATTTTTCCTGCTGCTTGTTGTTGTTTTAAAACAGGTTTTATTTTTAGCCCGTTGACAAACCCTTCCAACAGAAAACCATATTTTTAAAATGGTTTATAAAAACAGATATTTTGCCTGCTTATGGTTATTGTTTACAATGTTGTTAAGAACTATTCTATGTTGAGTCCTGAATTTTAAAATATCTACACGACTATAAAATATCTGTTTTAGCGGTTTATTCGTCTAAAGGTACAAGACAGTGTCACAATGTTAGTGACTACACTGAAAAAATTATGTTCAGAAATTCTCTGAATTTTGACATTACTTTTATGAATTTTTTCATTATTTTTCAACCATTGTAACTTTTCATAGAAATAATGAAACAAATTTCATTAGATTATTTTAATGAAAACCTTCATAAAAGTAATGAAACATTTTAATAAGAAACATGACTTATTTTCATTAAAAGTATGAAAGACAAACCATATGATTAGTGAAATAATTTCTCTAGATCAAAGAATCAATTTCATAAAGCACATGAAAACTGTACATTAAATTAATGAAAAAGTAACATTTATTTAATGAAATAACTTCTTTGTACTAATGTAATATATTCATTAAAAATATGAAACTCCTTCATAAGGTCAATGAAGTTATTTCATTTATATAATTTTTACCTGAAAAATTTTGATTAAATCAATGAAATAGTTACATTTGTTTAATGAAATAATGTCACACACATTAATAAAATATGTTGACAAATGTACGTAATAAGATTAATGGAATTATTTCATTTATTCATTGATACTTTATTTCATTACACAAACAATACTATTCCTTGCTTTTTTGAAATTGTACCTAATTATGATAGAAGAAATTGTTGAACAAGTATTCACCAAATAAAACAGATTTTAATAATTCAAATGACTTCGATACACTGGTATTTAATTTTTTTAGCTATTATTATGCTGATTTGAGTACATACACATATGTACATACATACCCAAGTTTGGTAGCCAGAAATTTATTTGTCATTGATCTACTGAATTCTATTTCATTGGAATTATGAAACTCATAAAACTTACATTTTAATAAAAAAAAACTTGACATTTTTTAAACTGTAGCTTAAGATTAATAAATGCCCATTAATATATTCTACCAAATTTCAAAGAATTTAAAAAAAAAAAAATTTAATTTTGTTGTAGTCATAAATCCAATGATTTTTTTTAATGAAACTATGAAACTTAATGAAACCATTCTGAAGGAACTATTTCATAATATATATGAAGTTTTCATGCATATTGTGAAAAGTTTTCATTGGATTCATGAAAAATATTTAATGAAACAGTTTCATTAAATATATGACGCATAATTCTTTCAGTGTATTATATGACGCATCAAAAATAAATTACAAAGCATTTGAAGCATTTACAAGTTTAATTATGATACTGTCATTGAAATACAGATGAATGTTCAGAATTGTACCAGTCTACCAGGACATTAAGGCTATAACATTTTGAAAGTCGAACAAAAAGAAGAAGGGCTCAACCGGGATTTGAACCCGGGACCTCTCGCACCCAAAGCGAGAATCATACCCCTAGACCATTGAGCCGCTTGCCAACTAAGAGAGAAAATTGTTATTTAAAGCAAAGTATGCAGTGTCCAGGCATGCTCGTTCAATGGAAACCGCTACAGAGGCATGGTTCGAAGTTTTTTGTGTCAAAAGTTTTTGTGAAAATAGATGATTTAGACTTTGTGTGGGTTCAACAGGAGAGAAACAGAGAATCTGTTTTAAGGAAAATTTAAAAAACAGCACTATTTGTCAGAAATGAGAAGTAAATTCGCCACTAAAATTGTGCTGTTTGACACCATTACATTATTTTCCATAGGGTTTTTGGAAATCGAAATTGCCGTGCAATAATTCCACAACCGCTTAAGAGCTCAAAGCCAACACTATCAAGCGTATATCAACCACTGGCAACAGTTTATGGAAAAACGTGATTGGTAGTTTAGGCAAAATATTGGCTATCTGACGAGCCAGAGGCTGGAGATCCTCTGTGGATCGAGATATCATGGATATCATTTTTAGCCGGAATAAAATTCTTTTTAATATCTGGAAAAAGTTTTAATTCAATTTTAATTAAATATTTGGGGGAAAAATATTTTTGCCTTGTAATCACCATTCCAAAAAAGAAATCTTTCATGAACATTTTTCTAGAAAAGTTGGTTTAAGCTATATCTCGGCTATATATGAACCGGTATTTTCAATTTTCTGTATATTAGTAACTTTCTTTTATAACGAGAATTGCTTTTCACCAAAAAAAAATTTATTTTCATGGAAAAATCGGTTCAGGCTATATCTCGGGTATATATAGACCGATATTAGAAATTTTCATTTTCCATTATTATATAGGCTTATTTTTTTTACCAGAACTGCTTTTAAGCAAAAAAATTGGTTTCAGATCGTTTACGCGACATTTACATGAAAAACCCGTTCTAGGCTATATCTGGAGTATTTATGGACCGATATCGGAAATTTTCATTTTTTATTTTTATATAACGTTATTTTATTACCAAAAGTGCTTTTGAGCAAAAAAAGCTGTTTAAGTTCGCTTACGCGACATTTTCATGAAAAACCGTGTTTAGGCTATATCTGGGTTATACATGGACCGATATCGGAAATTTTCATTTTCCATATTTATATAACCTTATTTCAGTACCGAAACTGCTTTCGCTTATGTGACATATCCATGAAATATCGGTTTTGACTATATCTCGGGTATAAATGGACTGATATAGAAAGTTTGCATTTTCTGTATTTTAGTAATCTCCTTTTATTACCTGAACTAATTTGAAGCCAAAGAAAGGTTTTTAATTGCGCTTACGCGACATTTTCATTAGAAAATAGGTTTAAGCTATATCTCGAATATCGGGGAAAAACATTTTTTTCCCGTGCAATCAGCGTTCTTAATAATTTTTTTATAACAACTACTTTTAATCAAAAAAAAAAAAACTTTTTTCATGCAAAAATCGGTTCAAACTACATTTCGGGAATATATGGACCTAAATCGGAAGTTTTCATTTTCTGTATTTGGGAACCTCCTTATATTACGGGAACTGCTTCTAAGCAAAAACAGTTCGCTTTTGCGATATTTTCCTTAAAAAATCGGTTAAGGCTATATCTCGGGTATATATGGACTGATATTCGAATTTTTCATTTGCTGTATTTAAGTAATCTTCTTTCATAATCAGAATTGCTTTTAAGCAAAAAAAAAAAAAAAAAAAAAAAAAAAAAAATGTTTCATCGAAAAATAGGTTCAGATCATCTCGGGTCCGATGTCTGAAATCGGTGTAGACTACATCTCGGATATACAAATATGGACCGGTATGGGGAATTTTTTTTTTTGCTTTGTAATTGCGCTTTTTTTCAGATATTTTCATACAAAATAGCAAAAAATAATGTTTTTTTTCGGAATTTCGATATATGTAGACCGATTTTAGTGAATTTCAATATCAAACCCATGAATCGATGGAGTAATAGAATGGTGTAAGACAAAAATTTCTAAGTCTATGGATTTTCTTAAAAACGGTATTTCAAAGGCCAACAGACGGACATCGCTTAATCGACTTTTTTATTTATTCTAATACAGAACATATCTACTTTTATAGGGTCGCAAATGAATATTGTAGAAATTAAAAACGGAATCACAAACTTATACATGCAGAAAAAAATATATGGTTGATATGACTATATTCTAGGGCAACATACTATTGTTGAATTATATAGTTGTATCTGATAAAACTTTATTGTTAACATAAAATGGCTCTCCATAGTAATGTAAAACAAATAGTATAAATAACTATCCTATTTTTTTGGCTCGATATTATTATAATAGTAAGCAACCATAATATTAAATGAGGTTACCATATTAGAGTCATACTCAACCATATTATTATATTAAGAAAACATATTTTTGTCATACATAACCATATTACTTTCATTAAAGAACTATACTAAAGTTGCAAATAACTTTATTTTAATAGAACCATATTTTTGTCTTAATTAAATATACATATGCTAATAAATAAAAGCTAAAATATAAATTTATATATTGATGATATAAAATAAATAGAAATAATTCGGAACATTTATCCGGATTGTTTCTTGCTGGGATGAAAGCACAAATGCCCTCTTTCATGTTGATTTGTCTATTAGCTGTAATAAATCAGAAATAGTTTTTAAGCACTTGGTTGAAATTGAGATATAAAGAGTAATACATAACCATATTAATATGGTTGGATGTAACATAGTATGGTTGACCATAGAAATTGTAATGACTATGTTAATAGTATGGTTGGGTATTACCATACTATAGTTAGCCGAAAGTATGGTTGGCTACGTCATAGTATTGTTGGTCACCAGACGCATATATATTTTACATCTTTATAAATTAACCTTTCAACTTACACTATCACTTAAAACGGGGTTGTTTGTACAATTTTCCTCTCATTAGTTTACATCAACATATGTACATTATATCTCTCTATATTTTCCTTTAAATAAAACAACACACTGCACATTTTTTTAATTTCAATGAAAAAATAAAACTGAAAGAATATTAAATGTTAGCGATGAGAACGAAAATATTTGGATAGTGGGTGTAATAAAACATATTGTTGGTTTAAACAAAAATTTCATAGATGTTATTATTGTATGCAACCATATCTTGAAATGTATAGACGGTAACAATAGCATTTCAGAAATGCACACAATAACATAGTTTTAGAGCAACAAACTGTAATTAAATTGAAAATACACTGTTTTTAACCATAACACACAATATTTGTTTTTAGTATATATGCTAATAATGGGTGATTTTATAAGAACTATCGGAAATTGAAAAAAAAACCAAATAAAATTCAGAAAAATGCATGAAATATTTATTTGGGTCGATAGTTGGGTCGATATAATTTAATGTTTGAAGATTATTTCATGCAAATGTTGGCCGCGGCTACGCCTCAAATGGTCCATCCGCTTAGTCCAATTTTGGCATACTCTTTCCAACATTTCGGCCGGTATCTCACGAATAATGTTGGCAATGTTGGCTTCCAGTGCGTCAATCGAAGCGGGCTTGTCGCTATAGACATTAGCCTTAACATAGCCCGACAAAAAATAGTCTAGAGGCGTTAAATCGCACGATCTGGGTGGCCATTGACTGGTCCCAAGCGTGAAATAAACTGTTCACCGAACTCGCCTCTCAATTGGTCCATTGTTTCGCGTGCTGTATGGCATGTGGCACCGTCTTGTTGAAACCACATGTCATGCAAGTCAAGCTCTTCCATTTTGGGCAAAAAAAAGTTTGTTATCATCGCACGGTAGCATCATCTTTGAAGAAATACGGCCCAATGATGCCGCCAGCCCATAATCCGCACCAAACGGTTGTTTTTCGTGGATGCATTGGTAGCTCTTGCAATGCTTCTGGCTGCTCTTCACTCCAAATACGGCAGTTTTGCTTGTTCACGTATCCATTCAACCAGAAATGAGCCTCGTCGCTGAACACAATTCTTCGATAAAAAAGTAGATCTTCATCTAACTTTTCAAGAGCCCATTCACCAAAAATTTGGCGTTGTGGTAGGTCGTTTGGCTTCAATTCTTGCACCAGCTGTATCTTATAAGGCTTCACACATAAATCCTTCCGCAAAATTTTCCACGTAGTGGAGTAACAGAGGCCCAATTGCTGCGAACGGCGCCGAATAGATAATTCACGGTCATCACCAACACTGGCCGCTACGGCTGCGATATTTTCTTCAGTTCGCACTCTACGTAAGCGTGTTGGTAGTTTAATGTCCAACAATGTAAATTTGGTGCAAAATTTTTTTACAATAGCCCGAATAGAAGCCTCAGTAGGTCGATTAAACTGACCATAAAATGGAAGAAGCGCGCGATGAACTTTCTTAACAGAGCACGCATTTTGGTAATAAAATTCAATAATTTGCAAGCGTTGTTCGTTTGTAAGACGATTCATGATTAAATTATAGACCAAACTGAAGATGTTTGACAGTGACACAAGATACAAAACGTGCGTGAGCTGTCAAAACTAGTGTTGCCAAAAAGATAATAGCAAAAAAATCACTCGTTATTAGTTATTTCTTGTACATGCCTTTAATAGGATGCATTCATGTTATGGCTAAAAGAATGAATTTATGTCGTGATCATGCTACAATACTAATGTTGCTGTAACCATACTTCAAACTGCTTTTTCTTTGCGTGTATATACCCTTTACAAATTTGTGAAGGCTATAAAAATCGTGGCATAATGTAAGAATGGGGACACCATTTCAATATGAAAATTGTAATTGGACCCCAGAGATATTTCAATCCTGTTTCAAATTTTTAGGAATGCGAACGTTCGAGATGTCCAGCAGGCTCTTTGTTTAAAAAAAATATTGCTTAAAAAAATAATTAAATAAAAAAAGGCTGGGCTCAACCGGGATTTGAACCCGGGACCTCTCGCACCCAAAGCGAGAATCATACCCCTAGACCATTGAGCCGCTTGCCAACTAAGAGAGAAAATTGTTATTTAAAGCAATTCATGAGCAAGCTGTTGCTGCTGTTTTGGCGAAAGCAGATTTTAAAAACCCATTTTTTATTGTTGGGGATTTTAACATGCCGTCAATTTCATGCAAACGTGATCCAGATGTATATATGGTATATGGTACCAGAAGAAGTTTATAAATTTTGAAATCTTTTTTCATGAAAAAAAAAAAACATAATAAAGCTGTAATAAAAAACAATTTGTCTTCAGCCTCTTTTAAGGCTCAAAGTTTCTCTATATCAGTAATTAAATTAAATTTCTTTAACATTTTTTTTTAGTACTCATACAATATTTTTAATTATTTCTTTTTGTGTAATTAAAATTGATTTTTGATTTATTTGATATAATCTATATTTGGACTTCTTGCTTGTAAAGTAACTGGCACAGAAATTGTCATTATCCTGGAAGAGAAAAAAAAACAACATTTCTTGTCACCATTAAAACAAGAAAACTTAATAAAAATAAAATTTATGCACTTGCTTTGTGTCAGCTTTTGCTATTTGTTTTTCTTTTTCATATAAATTTCTTTTGGATTTTTTGTTGTGGTTTTTGTCTACTTGTCTTCGGGAACAATGTGTTTATTTTGAATAGAAAAACTTGTTACTTGTCCTGTCTCTTTTTTTTTGTGTGCTTTGTAACTGCTGCTTGTTGCATGGTTGCAGTTCAAACTCTTGTCTGACCTGTCTATAAACTTTTTATACTATAATTTTTTTTGTTGCAATTTTTTTTTCAAGTGTTATAAAGTCTTATGCTCTTACAAACGTTGTAATATTATAAATCGTTAAGTGTATGTGCAGGTGTGTGTGTGTTTTTTGGTTTGTCAATGATTTTTGGAAGTAAAAATAATAAATAAATAAAATAAATAGTCACAAATAAAGTTTATTCGATAAATCCTAAAAATGTTTATAGTATGCAAGTGTAATTTTTTTTTCTCCAAAATCATTCTCAATTTTTTTTATTTTTTTATTTCAAAGCAAAATGAACATACGTCAGGTATGAAAAAACGTCCATGTCTCTATTCACAATTCACAAATGTTTTATTTTTGTTTTTGGTGGTGTCTGATGTCAACACTCATACTGCCATCTCAACTTGTGGCTTTTCCCCTTTTACACTGTCATACATGTGTATATGGGTTTATTTATTTTATTTCTTTTTTTTTTGTTTTCGTTTTAAAGTTTTTGTTTTTTGTTTCTGTTCAGCGTTTCTGCAATGTGTATGCAAATTTAAAGAAATTGTAAATTATTCATGAAAATCTATAAATTTTGTTTTGTTTTTTGTTTGCAGATATTTAATTCAAGTTATTAAGAAAAAGATGCAAAATAGTTATTTATTTCTGCACACAAGGCTCTGTGTACAGATGTCATTTTTGACGAAGTTGTAATGTGAATGAATCACAATTTTGAAATTTATATTAAACATGACTATCACTTACTTAATTATGAATTTTTGTTTTTACTTTTATTTAGGATATATTGGCATTCACTTTTATATCATCAGAAACTTTCTTTTTCATTGGCAGTGTAGAGAAGAAGTGTCTTAAGAGTTGTTGTATTTTATTAAGTTCTTAAGGTAGAATTATGTGAACGTCCACGTTCATTTATGGAACCACCGCACAGTTGCTCATTATTCAAAAATCCGTTGCAAAAATTAAAAAATTGACAAACGACTTCCGTAAAATTAATTATAACATTCGATGGAAAACCCATTGGAGATCCAGGTTTCAAAATCGAATGAAAATTGTGGACTGCATGACCCCTCAAAGTATGCACTATTTTATCATATAAGAAAAAACTTTCATAATGGGGAAAATTACGAACCTTTGAGTCTAAAGGCCGGGGCATATAGAATCCGTCGTACGTACTTTGCCTTATTTAACTGACAACTAAGTTCAAATACATGTAGTCTAATGAGCTTTGTCACATTCCGTACTTTTCCGTCAACGCAAAATATTAAAGTTGAGCAACTTTTAACGTTTTAACGTACGCTGAGAGCTTTGACAACTATCTGGTAATATTTTTTTTATATTTTGATTAATTTTTTCATTCAAAAATAAAATAAACTAAAAATAAATTGTGTCTGAAAATAAATCAAAAGATTTTAATCTAATTAAAGTAAAATGGAGTGGATTTTTTAACCGTTAACAAAGTGGCAACTTCATACTTTGTATACGTTGATAAAGGAAACGGACAAAGTACGACGGATTGTATGTGCCCCGGCCTTAATTGCAGAAAATCTTTTTGAGGTATAATTAAATTTTTGACAAGTTTTTTTTAGTGAGTTCATTCTTAATCCAATTGAGGAAAACAGTTTTCCCTAGAACGTTTTCTCTTCTAGCGGGAATGGTTTTTCTAATACTCTATATTGAACACATTTTTCAACTTTGATGGAATGGAACTAAAAAAGTTAAGAGTTGTTTTAATAGATTTATTTACGGAAGAATCACTGATCTCTGGTCTATATAACACAATTAAAATTTACTGCCCCTAACTGCCACCTTAAGCATTAAACACATTCGAGACAGCAGGCTACCGACTACAAAAGTTCAAAACTAAAATACATGTGTTCTTATGAGAATGATTATTTTGAAAACAGCAAAGCAACACGGCTGCAGGTTGTTGTCCGTGATGGTTTTGTCGTTGTAGTCCAATTAAACTAATTTCTACAGGGTGGCCCAGAAAGACCGAAGTGGTGTGAATTCCTTATAACTTTTTTATTACAATTTTTTTTTTCTTTTCTTTTCAGTATTTTGTAAAGAAGACTTGGATAATTTATAATGGAGCAATACACAATTGAACAACGTGCCCAAATTGTTGAAATTTACTTTTCAAATCAACGGTCCATTGTGTTGACTCAGCGTGCATACCGTCGTCAATTTAATGTGCGGGTTGCACCCTCTCAGTCAACAATAAACCGTCTGGTTGCAAATTTTCGAGAACAAGGAGCAGTAAGGAACCTTCCTGGTCCCGGCAGACACCGAACTGTCCACACGGCTGACAATATTCAAGTGGTACAGGAGAGTATTCGGGAGGATCCAGAAACATCAACCAGGAGACGTTCGTCACAACTGGGCCTCTCAAGGACGTCGCTGCAGCGAATTTTGCACACCATAGGATTGTTTTCATACAAAATTCAACTTGTCCAAGAATTGAAACCAACAGATTACCAGCAACGACGGTGAAAGAATAATTTCTCGTAACAGCAATTTTAATTGGCCTCCGCGTTCCCCGGATTTAACCGCTCCAGACTGTTTTCTTTGGGGCTATTTAAAAGGAAAAGTTTATGTTAATAAGCCTAGGACTATTGAGGAGTTAAAAACCAATATTCGAGAAGAAATTAACAACATACCACCGGAAGTTTTGCGAAAGGTCATGGAAAATGTGTTGGAAAGAGCACATTTGTGCGAAGCAGAATATGGCCACCACTTGCGGGATATCATTTTTAATAACTAATCCAAAAATATTCCCCATAAATTTAATGTATTTAAAAAAAAAAAATATTAAAAAAATATCTCTTAAATAAAAATTTATAAGCAATTCACACCACTTCGGTCTTTCTGGGCCACCCTGTATTTTTATTGGCTACAAAAGCTTTGTTAGTGATGTCAATATATCAAGCAAAGTCAAATAAATTGTTGACTTGAACAGAAATTCACAAATTGTATTCATAAAAGAGTTAAACAGCTTTAGAAATTATTTACAGTGAAAATACAATAAAACTGTATTCATACAAGAATTTTACGTTAAAATATTCTGTTAATCACTTTTTAAGATAATCGTTTTTAAAGCGGATTGCACCCATTTTTAAGACAAGTTTCAGGCGATGTTTGTTTGCAAAAACTCTTATTTAAATCTAAAAATTTGTTTATTCATTATATACTCGTATGCGCTGTTTTTTGGTAAAAAGAGTTGGCAAAAAGTAATGTTATTTAAAATATCGGATAATTTTAGTTCTGTGTGCTTATAAAAAGGAAATGTGGCCCAAGAGTAAAAGTAATCAATTTGATGATTACGGAAATTATTGTTATACTTGGAAAATAAAAATTCTGCTTGGTGAAAGCCAGATTTGAAATTTAATAACCAGAAAACAATGAACCATTTAGATACAAGAGCATAACTTCAAATTTAATTGTTAAATAACTAAAATACACATAAACAAATTTTCATACCTGCAAAAATCAACATGATTTTTGTAACCTGAAATTTCGTATAGAGTAGCACACTGCGTTTTATTTGCATTTTGCGTAAACCAAAACAAAAATTCATGTACTTACATGTATTGCAATTTATTACAGATGTTTCTTAGTGTATTATATATTTCTTTCTGTTATTATAATATTATTAAAACAACAACGATTTTTGGATACACACGCACGTCTTCTTTTATGTATGAAAGTGTATAATTCTAAATGTTTAATAATAATTCTTGCCAAAAAATTATTTCCGTATATTGGTTTATAAATTAAAAAGTTATATTTAAATTACTTTAATCTTTAAATAGTTCATTGCATATACTTGGTTTTTTCTTACTCTTTACAATCTAGTTAATAGCTTTAGAAACAGCTAAAGAAAAATTATAAGTGGCACCATTGAAATGCAAAAAAGCAGCTGTTTATATTTCAGAAGTTTTAATTTTAATTCTGAAGTTTGATTGTGATTTGCAAATATTTAATTTTTTAATATTTATATATATTATTACATCGAATACTAGTAGCTCGCACTATTTTAGCAATAGCTACTACAGAATTTTCTAAATTTCCCTCAGCCATTTTATATGCTCAAAAAGCTTTTTAATATTTGTAAGGAGATAAAGAAACCAATATCAGCTGTTTATTATGTAGCTGCGCCTTCAATATAATAATGTAGCTGGCTATAGGCTACATTTGTAGCCAGCGGCATTTGTAGTCGTGTGTTCGTGTAGCCTGCTGTCTCGAATGTGTTTAATGCTTTAATGTCTAAGGAAAAAAGAAATGCCATAAACTTAAAAAAAAAATAATTTGAGAACTTCATACTCATATGGAATAAGTAGCCCTTGTATTTTCTTGAATTAAAATTCCAACTGTAATCAAAAAATTACATTTTGACTATATTATTAATTGAGTGTTTCTTGTTACCAATGTCTTTACAAAACTCAAAATTTTTGGAGCTCGAAAAACGAAAGTGAATTTCTTTTATTTCTTATAATTCAAGTAGGTCCTTTGTCAGAAGATGCTAGAAGCAAAAGTCATGGAATTTATATGCTTATTAAGACAAAATGGTAAGCTTCAAGCCGAACAAAGGAACATTTTTCAAGGACAAATTCAGGTGGGCTAAATAAGGTGTCTGTATTTAATAACTTAAAGGATGGATCTATCACTGGATCTACCGACCGAAGTAGAGGAAGGCCGAAGAAGTCAAATCAAGAATGTTCAAAGTTCACAAGAAAACGAAAACTGCAGGATGTTACAGAAGCCTTATGTACATCACATTTATCTGAAGCCCTAACAATTAAATATGTAAAAGAACAGGAAAAAGCCAGATCAGATATTATGACGATTGCAAGATGTGGGAGATGTGTTTCCTATATAAAATCTCTCTAGGATGACTTAGTAATTTACAACAGCATAGCTATAGTCCCTAAATAGTAAGTTTGTTAAATATATATAGAAATATTGCTGACTATTAATATTAACTTAAAAGAATAAGTAATATAAAAAAACACTTTAAATAGTGATTATTTAATTACTTTGTATGTATGCATTAAAGCATTAAACACATTGAAGCCAGCAGACAGCCGACTTCAATATGTCAAATATAAAATACATGCATTTAAATACGAATGTTTATTTAGACAACAGCAAGACGACACGACTGCAGGTTGTTGTCTAAGCTGATTTTTTTTTTGCCGCACTCGAATTAAACTAATTTCTATTTTTGTTGACTACAAAATAAAAACAGTGTGACCAATGTTTAAAAAAAAAAATATGTTATAAAAAAAATTTTGCTCTTGGAAATTTTTTATTTTCTAATAACGCATAATAAAACAACAAAATTTATATGGGCTTTTAAATAAATTAATAAATTTATTTGTACATACATATTTATCCTCAAAATAAGAATGCCTAATTTTATAAAAAAAAAAAACTAGTTAAGCGCCAAACTACAGAAACAGCCTAACAAACATGCAAAAACATTTGTACACACATTTAGCGTTGTTAAAGGGTGTGTTTACTTGTTTGTACATATATTTGAAGCATGTTTGCACGATTTTTGCGCAAACATCTTGAATGTTTATGTTGTCTAACGCAAAATTTTTTCATTTCAAAGAAAATTTTGCACAATGAAGTGATGGAAGAAAAAGCACACAAAATGAATAATGAAAAAGTTTTCTTGTTAGAATTTTTAGTATTGTATTAAAGTTTACCTTCATTATAGAAATTGAAAAAACAAACAAAGATTAACAGCCAGTTCGCCGATGTCGAAAGGATAAATTCATTCGCACCATAGGCGAAAGAAAATTGATTTGGGTTTTTTCTAACATTATTCTATGCGAACGATGTATCAAAATTCAAAAGTTGAAAAAAAATTTATTAATATCGTTATGAACAAACGGAAAGCGCGTGTTTGCCGAAAGGTTTGCATAGTTTATTTGTCTCGTTAGATATATACCAGTTACTCCATTTATGAGTAGTTTTAATTACATATTTTCGACGAATTTATAATTTATATACATACATACATTTTTCTTTCTGGAGTCGAATTAATTTTGTCCAGATTTTGAAAAATTTGATATATACTTTAAATTCTTTAATATTGTTCCCATTATAGATCAAAAGATTATATTTTCAACTTTTATGAATCGTCTAACCTGAATTAAGCGTAGCAAACAAAAGCTTTTTTAATTAGTTAGTTTTTTTTGATTTTAAGGCCTTTTTTTAGAGAGAACTTTTTTCATGAAGCATTGACATAAACAATGGAATTTTTTAAAGCTAAAAATTCTAAGGTGGCCACACTGAAGTATACTTTTATTCAAATGAATTTATGTTGCTGCCGTGTTCAAAATATTTCAGTAGTCACCTACACAACTACAATTGCCGGTTGCGGCATTTGCTGTTGTGAAGTCGTGTAGTCTGCTGTGGTCTATGTGTTTAATACCTAACTCATATTTAAGTATCACGTAGAAAAAAAACGTAGAAAAATGTCCACTTGCAATGCAAATAACTTTTTATTATGAAATAGATTTAAAATTCATCCAGAAATTTTTCCTGACTTTGACTGCAATATTTTGTAGCACTGTATAATCACAGCAACATGCAAATCATTTGAAAGCTTAAGGGGCCCACTTTTAATATCTTTTTATTTTTTATTTCTTTAAATATCCCTATTAGTTCAGAAGATATGCTTTTTGCAACGAAAAAAGTCAAAACGGGCCACTGTGCGTCGTTAGATTTAAGTATACAATAACAATGTAAGTGCTTACTGAAATTAACTGTCACGTTGTCGGAATGTCTCAAGCTGTTTAAAATAAAGTTTGACGCCGTTGTTACGTCACATTCGTAGGCCAGTGCTGGAATTCGTATATTATAGATAGTATTCTAAGACATTAACCTTTTTCTGGAACTTTGCAAAAATAATTTTATAATTTTTGGTTTTTGCCATTTTTATAATAATAATTTTAAAAATAGTATTTAATAAAATAGAATTTATTGAAGTTTTGTTGAGCTTTTTTATACTTTTCAAATTAGATTTTTGGTTTGTACATTTGTACATCGGGTCTTAGTTCAAGTTTTTCCTTTCTTAAAGTTTTTCTTAAGAAGGAATAGTGCAGTGATTAAACGGCCAAAGAGACAAAAGAAACATTACGGCATAAGTTTTTTCTTAAGAAGGAATAGTGTAGTGATTACACGCCAAACAGACAAAAGAAAAGCTCGACAAACATTACGGCGAGTCTGCTTCATCAGACAACATGGTAAAATATTGAACTGCTGAATTTAAACGTAACCAATCAAGCACTGCCATCAACAGGAACGACTGAAAAAATGTCAAGAAAATCCTCGATATCGTTAAGAATGATCACCGAGTCAAGTTACGTGCGACTCTTGAAATGGTAAACATACCATATGAATGTGTTTTTAAGATTTTGCATGAACATTTTCATATGAAAAAGCTATGGGCAAGTTGGGGCCGCGTTTGCTCAGTGTCGAACAAAAATGAGTTCAACAGACAATTTCACAGAGGTGTTTGGATATGATAAAGCGTAGGCCCGTTAATTTTAGACGTCGACGGTTAACCTCTTTTGATGAAACGTAGAGGCCACTAAGAACCTGAAAAGAAAAATCATTTGAAACAATAGGTAAAAGCTGGTGGAAGTGTTACGAAGAAAGCGAATACAGTGAAATTGGCTGGCAAGATTATGGCCACTGTACGAGTAATTTGGGAAAACTATTCATCGATTATCTTGAAAAAGGAGCTACAATCACAGGAAAGTATGTATTATCGTGAATTATTGGATCAATTGATTGATGTAATCAAGAAAAGACGACCACATTTAAAGTAGAAAAAGGTGCTATTTCTTGACAATGCACTGGTTCACACAGCATTAGCTACGATGCTAACAATACGTGAAATACACTTCAAATTGATTGATCATCCACCTTATAGTCCAGATTTAGCTCCTAGTGAATTTTTTCTAATCCCAAACTTGAAAAAATGGCTCACAGGAAAATTACTCATCTCATACGAAGAAGTGATTACCGAAACTAATGTGCATCTTGAAGCGTTCACAAAATCGTATTATTCAGATGGTATAAAAAGTTGGAATATTATTATTTATTTTATTTTGGACCAGTACTTATAGGAGGAATGACTCCTACATATGCAGTGCATGGTACTGGAGCTAGGAAATTAGATAATGAAGAGTATTGACTTTAAAGAAGACAATTTTGAGAAATAAATGTTTTTTGAAAAAAAAAAAAATGTTATTTTCCTACTTAGGTAGCTTCAATATCACTCTGTCCTTACATCCTGTAGAGCTTCGCAGTTCTAAAGAGCTAACTGGGCCACCTTTTTGTTTGCTTTGCTATAAAGGGCAAAATTCATTAAATAAATTATGCTCCAGATGACAGATGTTCTACAGCTTACAGCTTTGCTAACTCAGAGGCTTTGAAATCATTAAATAGATAGTCCTGTAGTTTATTTTAAAACATTAACTTTCAAAGACAAAGGCTTTACGGATATGTAATAGATTTCATAGCAAGAAAAGGGCACACTAATTTCTCGCCATCATGAACATTTTTCAAAATCATCAACTTGCAACTTTATATATGTAAAGTATTGCCAAAAGAAAATTATATTCATAATTAAAGGCTAAATTTAAGCCAATTTGCTTTATATCACTTTCGAAGTATGCTAGAGCGATTTGTTAAAAAAACTAAATATGTCTTATTATTACAAAATAATTTTATAAAAAAAAAATTGCCATAATTTGTAAAATTGAACACTAAGCACCTGTGTAGCCACAGTTTATCAATTTATAGATTTTTATTTATTTCGTGTATAACTACTTTAAGCAATTTATACTCTATTAGCCACTTTAAGCCATTAATGCCTTTTGTTTTCATTTTAAATAAATTGATATTTGTCTTTGTTTTGTACGCTTGGCCGCTAAATGTAATCAATCATTTTCCAGATTTTTTATTTTTTTATTTCTTGCTTAAGACCAATTGTAGTATTTATTATTCATTACCAACTAAAAGCGGATTTTTCTTTAAAAGTTAATGGCATTCGTTGTGGATCTAAAAATAGTTTTTGTATATATTACTTTTAGCTGAATTTTGTTCACAGTTTTGATTTGATATCACAAGAAAAGCAAAAAAAAAAAATTGGGGAGACAATGTGTCGCCATTAGCGGTAAAGTGTCAAAATTATTAACACCCGCACCCAAATTATACACACAAACAAATTTATAATATTTCATGTGCTAACATTTTTTTCTAAAGTCATTTATTTTAATTTAATATTATGTAGTGACTTATGTTTATTTGATTGTAACCAATAATGTATGAAACCGAATCATAAATTATACGAAAGACAGACAATAAAAAATGAGAACACAAAAGTGTCATACATATGTATAACAGAGCTTTTTTTTAGCATGCGATTGTAGTTATTTTCAAAACTACTTCTTTTTTATATAAGTTGAAAAATATAAAATAATAAAAAAAAAAACAAAAGATTTAAGACACGAACTTCATTTAGCTTTGAAATGTGCACATTTTCCAAAATTGAATTGCGAATAAGTTGGTTTATTAAAACTAAAATATATATAAATAAATATATATTAAATATCGTTAAATTTTATTTAAAAAATAATTGTATGGACATCCTCTTAAATTAAACAAACACAACGTAATCGTCTCTAATGAAAAATAAAAACCACAACTAATGCCACAAAAACAAACAAATAAATGGACAAAAAATTGAAATAAAATTTTACAATTTTACGCAATAGTATGCCATTTAAAACAAACATGTGTTTTATGATTGAGTGCGTGATAAAAACAAAACTTTAACACAAGTCGCAGGTACAAGTTAGGGTGCTCCATAGGAATTGAAATTAAAATCAAAATTTTTTAATCGAAACCATATTTTAGCTTAATATTTAATAAAAGACTATACTAAGATACCATGCTATTATATGTAAATGGTTTGCCAAAAGCTTTTGCAGTGAAATATACATTTATATTAATGTCGTTGGGACACCCTTGCTAAAGCACTTTTGTTTCTGCTTGTATGGCCTTACCAAACTTTTTTCTTTTTCTTATATAAAGTTTTTAGTTTTTGTTTTACTTGACCATTTTATTAAATGATTATTTTTTGCAATTTTCATTAAAAAGTGTTTGATTTAACATTTTATATTTTCTAGTGATGTTTTCTCTTATTTTTGTTTTTTTATTATAATTTTAGCCAATTACATTTTATTGTCTAAATAAATGTTATATAAACTAAATTTATATTATGTTTCCAATTAATTTGTTATAATAAAAGTAAATATCTCTTTAGGAAACATGTTATTCTTTTACAAAAACAACCTAACAGAAATACAGGGTGGCTTATGAAAGTTGCTGCCAAAAACATACGTAATAACTTATTTTCTGTACAACTAACCTGTTCCATTTTTATTGTGTTTTATAGATTGATCTTTAAGTTTAGCTAAAATGGAGAATTGGGATAATGAAACAAAAATTTGGATAGTGTATCGCTTTCACGCTTTAGAGTCCGTTGTTTCCGTCCAAAAAGAATATAGGGGCAGGAAAATATCGCTGCTTTAGCTGTTGCCATACAATCTAATCCTGGAGTTTCGACAAGGAACTTATCTGCACAAATTGATGTCACCAGACAGTCACTGCAGACAACTTTTTATCAAGATTTAAACTTATTTCCATATAAAACTCAATTAACAAACAAACTGAACCCCAGAGACTTTCTGATTCGCTTTGAATTTTAAGAGAAAATCATTCAATTGAACCGCACTTTTATGCCTGACGAGGCACGTGTTGATTTAAACGGCAATGTGAGTAAACCAAATTGTCGAACATTGAGTAATTCTAACACACAGATATTCCATCAGATGCAATAACATCCACTTCGCATCACAGTGTGGTGCGCAGTTTCTTCAGGGTTCCTTTTAGGGCCTTACTTTTTCGAAGAAAACGGTCTTACTGTTACGGTCAATGGAGACCGTTAATTAAAGATGTTGAAAGAGGTTTTCTTACCAGAATTACGCCGAAAGAGAATCCCTTTCAAGTCTGTTTGGCTTCAACGAGATGGGGTCACTTTTCAAATAGCCACGCCTGTTATGAAGCAGAAATTTCCTAATAAACTGATTTCAAGAAACGCCACATTACGTTGGCATCCCAGATCTCCTCACTGTACCTGCTGTTTTTTTTTTTTGTGGGGTTTTTGCAAACAAGAATTTTACTAAAAGAAATCCCAACAACTTTGGATGATTGAAAGCAATTCATTCGAACGGTAATTGAGACAGTTCCCGCTGTAACACTCCAGGCAGTAATGAAAACCTTTTTGATAAGATGTCGTACATGTGTCAACGAGGGTGGAGGCTATTTGCATTCAACTATTTTCAAAACTTTATGAGTTACTTTAAAGAAAACGTATTATTTTTCAATTGAATTTCTAAAAAAATAAATTACATAAACTTTACAAAACAAATTTGTGTATTAAACCATCGTGCCACACTCTATCAAGAGCTTGGAAAACATCAAGGAATAGAGCAATTAACAATTATTTGAACAGTTTTGACATTTTACTTCAGTGGGATTCTTCCCGGGCCTGGTTATCATAGTAATTATAGACACCTTTCACTGTGCGGGATAATACTCGCGACGCAAAATAGCGCTAAAAATAAAACTACAAATTCTTCAAGTTACACGCTCAAGTATTTTGCCAGTAATTTGAGCAATCCCTGGAGCTTTCGTGGGTTTTGTGTTACTGATAACCGTTTTCACGTCTTGAAAACTAAATCTCAATAATACAGGTGGTCTAACAGCATATGGCGGTAATTCAGCTGTAATGTTTGCTGCATCATTTGTAATAAAAATGCTTCTCAAATGGTTAACATACTTCGTCCACTTTACGGAATCCGTTTTTGTCCATTCCTCAGTTGAAGTTCGCAAGTTAAATATATCTTGTAAATCATTAATCAATGAACTTTTAGCTATATACATATGTACGATATTAAATAAGCAGTTGTGAGTTCGAGTCCAACTTCAGTCAAGAAAAGAGATTATTTTTAATTATAACAATAATTGCTGTGAAACACTATGACCAAAGAAGAACAGAAAAATAATTGATTACCATATAGCTGGAGGACAACTAGCTGTTGGGTGCTGATGAGTAGTGTAGCGACTACGAAACAGCTAGTTGTCCCCCAGCTATACACTGCGTCGATGGTCCAATGAGTTAATAGAGTTGGATACCTTACTGTCACCGATGAGCTTCTTCGCCCTCTCCTACATACGGTCGAGTAACGCTAAAATAGACGTTGAGGCACTGGCCCAAACATCAGAGTTGTATTCCATTTTCGTTCGGATGTAGGTGGTATAAATAGTAAAGAGGTCGGATGGAGTGAAGTACATCTTACACCGTTTCAAAAACCCGAGGCACTTGAATGCTTCTTTAGAGACAAGAAAAATGTGTTTAGTCCAGCGAACATCACACTGTATCTTCATTTTAAGAACATCAAGAGCATCCGACTCCTCAATATTTATACCATCCATGAGTACAAATGAAGCAGCATTTGCGGTCGTTTGTTTGTGTATTAATAAGCAACCTTGGGTCTTATGAGCGTTAAAGACTGCCCTATTTTTACGACCCCATTCGGAGATTAATTAATTGTAAAAAAACTGATAAAACAGTTTTCTCATTTTCGTTTTCTGTGTAAAGTTATTCAACTTCAACTTGTTTCCAAATTTTTGCCTTGTTCAGATACGTTTTCTTCCCATTGTTATTAAATGCTATTGAATGTTATTGTTTTTAATATTCTTATTGTTTTTAAAATTGTTGTAAATTTCAATTTTTTTTTTTATCATATGCATTTTTTCTTATATTAATTATGCGAGCTTTAGCTTCAGGGCAAAAACATATTTTTCTGCTTAAAATTATGAAATATCTGCCATGTGTTGCTTACGTATTTTTAATTTTTATAAAATAATTGTTGCAAAATCTGACCACTTCCTTCACTGCCTCATTATCACCTCATTAAATTGCAACAAAAATTTATTGATTGTTGCAATCAATGTTTAAACTTTTAGAAAAACACAATTTAGTTTTAAAACAATTTAATTGCCGTTGTTTAGTTAGCCCACTTAAATTAAGTTCATTTAATTATCTCAATAAATGTCATTGTTAAACACAATCTCATAAAAATGTCAAACAAAACATAAATGAACAATATTCATACGAAAGATACAAACAATTCGACATGCTACGAGCATAAAAATATGCACGGTGGAGCAAAAGTGTGAATAGATAAAAAGTATGGGGAAATATTTGAAAAAATAATAATATAAAATAAAATTTTAGAAATGACTTTAATAAGTATTCATTTAAGTCAATTTAATATTGAAGCTGCTAGAGGCAAATATGAAAAAAGCACCCAATTTGAAAAATAGACAATGAAGCAAAATATACACAATGAGTTTATGAAGAGAAATTTATAAAAGAAAAGAAATTTTATAAATAAAATTGTTGTTCATTTCTTATTTGAAAAAAAAGTTACACTATATAGCTATGTGTAGTGTAACCAGACTCTAAAAAGTATAAGCCTAAAAAACGTTTGAAATAAGGTAAAACAATGTAGAAAAAACAATTCAGAGAATAAAACAAAATTTTTCGTACTTGTTTGCTAACTTTTAAATAATATTCTTTTGGCAAAATAATGTTAACTACAGGCAGTAGGGTGGCGTTGAAAAATCAACTTTTGATTTTTCAATGGCTGATTTGGTAGGGTACTTGACCCACAGTCTCAAGGTTACAAGGTACGATTCCTGACACAAACCTCGGGTGCTACTGCAGACAAGCAAAAAAGCTTCGCAGTTTTTGTGTTTGTTGACCCAACAAAGTATATTGTAAAACTTTTATAATGTTTTTTTCAGAATTCACAAATTACAATTGTTTTTTAATTTAAAAAAATTTAGGGCATAAGTATGTATGCATGTATTTGCAAATAAAATGTAAACGTTAGAGCCATACCATACATTTTCTAGAATAGCCGGCGGTTATAATATTTTTTTTTTTTTTATTTGTTTATTGAATCTTCACTATGTGAACTAACAATAAGTATTCAAATCTTAATACTAAATACAATAAATTAACTAAGTCTAGCCAATGCTAGACAAAAAGTTTTATTTTGCGCCAATTATATCGGTAGAATCACCTTAACGCTCTGATGGTGGCAACGGTATCCCTTCTTCTCAACCGAGTGTGACCACTAAAATTAAGTATGTTTCGTGCAAGAGGGTTTGGGTGAAGTTCCAATTTGCTGATATACCTTGTCGCATCTTTTACCAGTGGAACACACAGATCCTTGTGAATTCGGGAGTTTTTTACGTACCATGGTGCTGCAGTAATTGTTCGAAGAATTTTGTTTTGTCGCCTTTGAATTTTTTCATTGTTTGACGCTGAGGCGGTGCCCCATAATTGAATTCCGTAGCGCCATATAGGCTTTAGTATCGCGTTGTATAACAAAAGTTTGCAATCTAATTTCAATGTAGAATTTCTGCCCATAAGCCAATTTAATTGCGCTGCTTTTAATTTCAACTGAGTGACTTTCGTGTCAATGTGAGACTTCCACGTTAACCTACGGTCGAGATGAATACCAAGGTACTTGACTTCACTTTGCTGCGGAATAGGTAAATTGTTAATTTGGATATCTGAACATGTTTGTCTACGCAGTGTGAATGTAACGTGAGTACACTTTTCTTCATTAACTTTAATTTTCCAAAGTTTTAACCACATCTCTAATATTGAAATGTACTCCTGCCAATTTCGCGAAGCTACTTGATGGTTTTCATGTACGCTGCAGAATGCTGTGTCATCTGCAAAAGTTGAAGTGTGAATACCAGATTTGGTTGCCATGTCAGAAGTGTAAATTAAATATAAAGTGGGTACCAGAATGCTACCTTGGGGAACTCCTATCTCGATTGGCTGAGTTGGGCTTATAAAGTCGCCTTCTCTGATAACAAACTTCCGGCCGCATACATAAGTAGCTTTCCAGAAGCTTGTGTGTGTTTGCAGGCAAGTTCAACTTTATTTTGTGCATTAATCCCTCGTGCCACACTTTATCAAAAGCTTGGGAAACATCAATGAATAGAGCTGAGCAATACTTTTTATCCTCAAAAGTCTTTCTTATAACATTAACTAGTCTATGCGTTTATTCAATGGTGCTGTGCAAATTGATGAGCAGGGATGCATTCTACATCTTTCAATATTGGAGTCAACTTCGCCATTAACAATTTTTCGAAAAGTTTTGAAATTGTTGGCAGTAGACTTATTGGTCTATATGACTTTACTTTAGTGGGATCCTTCCCTGGCTTGGGTATTATAGTAATATGATACACAAGCCATGACGCTGTCGAACAAAATTTCTTAGCTTTAGTAATTTTTGGTCGGCGGCGGTACTAATTGTGGCTGGCGCTTTCATTTTTAAAATTGCATGTCGGCATCGTATTATATTTTCAGGCATTTCTAACGTAACGACGTAATCGCTTTGGATAGTTTTCGACATGAGTTTTTCGAGAAACGATGGAATAATTTGTTTCACAAGGTTTCGACACAAGAACTTCTCGCCAAAGTTGCAGAACACAGCCACAGTTTCCATAGCAGTGGTAATTTCACCTAAGTTTAATCTTACTTAAGTGTAAAAAATGCTTTAAAATACGTCAAAATTTGACATTCTCTGGAGTTTGAATAATTTGTTAACTAAGCCAAAATTTTTTTTACTTCAAATTATCATTCCCGTCCCACAGTTGAACAGTTATAATCAGTACAAGTTTATAAAATGCAACTTAAAAATAAATTTAGCATTTAATATTTAAAGGGTGTGGTAAAATTTTTATTCAAAATTATTATAAGTTTATTTATAAAGGATATAAAAGTATTTTACTACATAAAAATAAAAACCGCACAGTAAAACATTTAGCCGACCTTATCAAACCAACAAATTTTATAACCATTTTCCATTTGAAACTAAGAAAAAAACAATTTTTTTTTTGTTTATCACCAAAAAAAAGTCTGTAATAGACTTTAACAAGTTGGAAAATTAAGCCAAACTGCAATTGGCAAAAATCAATACTGGAAATCAATTTCGTAAACTGAAAACAATTTTATTTTTCAGACAACATGTTGAACATGAACTGACGACTGCTATCAATGACTATTAAAACAGTGTTTGTTTGAGAGGAAATAATAATTTTCAACATGAATATGAATTTTTAAAGCCACTTTTTTTTTATTTTGAACTGCAGCTTAATGATAAAATAGGTGACAAAAGGTTTGTCGTTTGCTTGGCTTGGCTGTCGGTGGCAATAATTGTGGTTGTAGATTTGTTTAATGGTGGTTCGACTACATAAAATCACGTTAATTCTTTGAAGCTCAAACAATTTGTTTTTTCCTTTCTGTTAGTTATTTGCCGTAAATTCTTTCGGCTGAAATGCTAATTATGCTATACGTTTTTAGTTAAAATAACAGTCAAATAATAAAGCTCATTAAGTATGCAGAACGGCTGGTGGCAGGTACTAGATATATGGCTGGAAGTGTAGCACACTTTTTAACGTTTGCCGAAATTAATGTCACTTGCATAAAATAAGTTATTACAGTTTTTTTTTGCACTTTTACACCAGCTCAGACAGTTAAAATGGGTATTCAAGCGGAAGTCAGCGAACAAATTATCTTGCTTACAAATTATAACCGCAAAAGTTTTTAAAACGCTGCAGGTTGTTAAAGACTCAAAGCGTAATAACTTACAGATTAAAAAACTTAGAAGTACTTAATTCTAATTTTTGCAGTACTTAATTCTTATTTAATTCTTATTTTTGCATCGTTTTAGTTTTATATAAAAGCTTAACAATATTTATTTTCGATGTTTCGATAATAATCTGTAATCATCATCAGGAAAGTTATAATTAAGTTTGACAAATTATTATCAAAAAGTTCTTACATACCAAAAATTTATACCCAAAGAAAAATTCTTAATTCCTACCAAGGCGAATTCATAACTTTTTTTTAATTTTAATCTTTTTCAGATGTCAATGGAATAATTAAAATAAATTTGAAAAAAAAAAATTTAAAACAATTTTTTAAACTATTATTGTATCTTGACCGCCAGGTATCATCCAGAATTCTCCCCAATCTGGCTGGCCATTTTCACTTTTTCAAGCTCTATCATCTGAGACTTTAAGTTTCACGAAATATTTAAAACTTTCACGAAATAATTAAGTTTTACTTTCATTGTAATTTTTTTAAAAGAAATTTGAAAAAAAAATTTTTTTTGTAACAATTTTTTAAGTTATGTATTGCAACTATCATTCAGAATCCTCCGCAATCTGGCTGGCCTTTTTCACCTTTCCGAGCTCCATGATCGGAGACCATGGTACAATAATATAACAGGTAAAAGCGGAACTACAACAAGCCAACAATAAAAAAAACAACATGGCTTTTTATTGTTGCTTTGTGTTGATAATTGTCAAAGAAAATAAAAGAAAATAAAAAAACAAACGTATATTTTTATTCGCGTTTTAATTTTACAAATAATTTTTCTTAAATTTTTTGCATTTAAAGCTCGTGTAATAAATTAAATATATAAATAAAGATCAAGAAAAAGCTGTGTGTTGTATTTGAAGCTGTTTTTCTCTTTCAAAATTATTATTGGAACATCTTTTTTTTCAAAAACTTTTTCAATTTGTAAACAATAATAAAAAATGTGTGTGTATGTGTGCGCTTTTGATAGTTATCATCACAGAAAAAAAAATGTCGGCCACAGTTGCGACACTACCTATATATTATTGTACCATGATCGGAGACTTTAATTTTCACGAAATAGTTAAAAGTTTCACGAAATAACTAAAAGTTTATTTTTTCTTGTAAATTTTTTTTTTTATTATTTTTTTAATTCTTTTTGTGTTTATATTTTCCACTTGACGTTTGAAAAATATTTATTTTTTGTAGTGTTGTATTTATTGCTCTTGCATGGTATGATTTCGCCTTGATTCCTACACAAGAAAATTCCTAATAATATTGTCAAATTGAAAAAGTAAAAATAACAATTTAATTTAAAAGACCACACTGACAAAAATTTTGAGTTATTAAAAAATCAAAAAAGACAACAATATTAATAAGAAACATAAATAACAACACAAACTAAATTAACCTAATTCTGTAACCAACATTTGGGACAAGTTGTTTCTTAACCTTATATAAGCTAGCAAAACAAATGTTGTTTACAGAATAACAAGGAAAATTATTAACATTATTTGAAAATTATTCTAACATTCATTCATTTAAACAATTGGCGTTTAAACAAAAACCCAGACACTGATTCGCTACGCAAAAAGACAAGATCTTCATACGCCGAGATACTTAGGCGTGAAAAATTTCTTCACAAACAGCGTCTTCGTGCCAAGGTCCTTACAACTTCCCGAGGCAGTAAGAGAGTAACGAACGGAGCTAGTACATCAATTTCAACTCTCTTAAAGAATGATCAAGTATTTACCAACCCGGTTGACAAGGCTAACCTGCTGGCTGAAATGTTTGCAAGCAATTCCTACTTGCCGGAAAGCAATATACCACCTCCCGAACTCGTAAAAGTATCTGTAACTCGACATAAATAAGGCCCCCAGAGCGGATAGCATTCCAACACTAGTCTTGAAGCAGTATTTTTCTACGCTTGCGCGTCCACTAGCACGTCTCTTCAGCATATTTTAGTGATTTTCCATCATGCGGAAAGGTTGTTAATTGAACACCAATTCCCAAAAAGGGTGAGTCAAATAATCCTGAAAATTATCGCCCAATTGCAATTTGATCTGCGCTTTCCAAAGTAATGGAAAGTATGTTCAATCATAACCTTATGGGATATATGTATATAGTCTCATAAATTACTTTGTGATCATTAGTTTTTATGTGTGTTTTTGGCGAACTGGTTTTGTACGATATTTTTAAGAACCTTAGTTCTTCCTTAAGCTAAGTGGACCTAAATTTTCCAATGTAAATTAAAACCATTTTATTTAAATTTTTTCCCATTTCTTTCAGGGGGATATAGGTTATGTGGTTATTTTCCAACAACAAAAAATTGATGAAACGTTGGGAAAAAATGCAAATAAAATTGTTTTAATTTACATTGGAAAATTTAGGTCTACTTAGCTAAAGTAAGAACTAAAGTTCTTAAAAATTACTTTGTGACCGTCAATATGCATTTCGAAAGGATCGTTCCACTGGCAATCTTATGGCATATCTCTCAATCTATCATTTCGGCGACATGCTGTGCTACGGGCAAACCTTGTTGCTTTTGGTGTCAGTGATGACTTTTCTGTATTTATAGCGAGATTTCTCACGATATACGAGTTGTTATAGATTGGGTCTTATCAAACGAGTTCAGGATTAATTCAGGGGTACATCAAGGCTCCGTTCTTTCTCCTACCCTGTTTCTTATTTTCCTCAACGACCTTCTATATCAAACTTCCAACCCTCTGCACTCTTTCGCAGATGACAGCAGAATTTGCCACTCGTACTCTTTTAGTTATAGGCCCAGTCTATCACAGATCACTGCCAAGTGGCTAAATATTAACAATTTACTGAATGGTGATCTACTATTAATTTCCGACTGGGGTCATAAAAAAAGGTCGCCTTTAACGTTCGTAAGACCCAATGTTGCTTATTAACACACAAACAAACGACCGCAAATGCTGCTTCATTTGTACTCATTGATGGTATAAATATTGAGGAATCGGATGCTCTTGAAGTTCTTGGAATGAAGATACAGTGTGATGTTCGCTGGACTAAACACATTTTTCATGTCTCTAAAGAAGCATTCAAGTGCCTCGAGTTTTTTGAAACGGTGTAAGATGTACTTCACTCCATCCGACCTCCTTTCTCTACTACATCCGACTGAAAATGGAATACAACTCTCATGTTTGGGCCGGTGCCTCAAAGTCTATTTTGGGGGTTACTCGACCGTGTGCAGGAGAGGGCCAAGAAGCTCTTCGGTGACAGTAGGGTATCCAACTCTATTGACTTACTGGAGCATCGAGTTATTCTCTTCTATCGTTACTACAATGGATTTTTCTCTGACCAGATTAGGGATCTTGTTTGCGAAACGCGCACATTTTTACGTAGCACGCGTTCATCGTCCAGTGTGCATCCATTTGTGGTCGATTGCCCAGGGAATCGTACTACGCATTACAGAGAGAATTCGTTTTTCAGCTGTACGCTTCGTCTGTGGAACAAGTTGCCTGCAGACGTGTTTCCTGTCTGTTATAACGCTGGAAAGTTCAAGTCAAATATTCATAAACACTACTCCCTCTTTCCACTCTTCTCATAATCTATTTTCGTAGTTCTGGTACAATGCACTGCATATGTAGGGGTCATCCCCTGAGTACTGGTGCAAGATAAAAAAATAAAAAAGCTAGAATTTCTTATTAACTAAATATCTATAATTCTCTGTGTCTGCCTTAAAGTTAATTCTCTGTGTTGTTGGTGTATTTATAATCTCTAACATTTTTAATATGTAACGCTTCTTATGATTATTTGAAACATTTTGGAGAGTGATTAAATTTGGAACAATGAGAAGATAAACCTGTCTTTTGTCAATTAATATCCCTGTACCTTTGGTACGATTTATGTCCTGCAATTCTAGTTTTTAATTTGTTCTTTGTAGTTTCTATGTAACTTTTACCACAATTTTCTTGGTCATTATCCTGAGAAGGAAGAAAGGAAGCGTAAAATTTTTTTTCTTTTTCATTAAACAAAAAATAAAGTATGATTAAAACGGTGGACTCTATAATTTTTTTTATTAAACGCAAACTATTTGAGATATTTCCAAAACAATTGGGTTGATTTGAAATATCGGGTGGTTTAATTTTAAGGCCCGATATTGAATCTAAACCACATCTAAGTATCAAGCATTTATCTGCATTTCAAATGACTTTTTTCAATTTCAGGCTAGTTCAATTTGAATAGTGGAAATAAACGTAATTGAGCGATGCGTTAAAGTTATTCAGGCTTATTATGAAAGTGGGCGTTCATATCAAAATATATATCGTGCACTTCGTAATATTTTCGCTCATTTTAATCGTGAAAATGTGCGTACAATAGAAAAAACCGTGCAAAAGTTTGAGCAAACGGAGCCTACTAACCTACATACATACGTTGATAAATAATAAAAAATAACTGCAGTACAAACAACTGGGATTATAACAGATTGCATATGTGATCAATATGAGACATATATTGCAAAAAAAAAAAAAATGAGCTCGATGGCTGAGTTGGTCAAGCGGCTGCATTGAAAATACATCATGTTTACATGGTACTAAGTTCGAATCCTAGTGGGTGCTGATGAGCAGTGTAGCGACTGCGAAACAGCTAATTGTGTAGTCAATTATTTAGTGTATTCAATTATTTTGTCCTGTCTTCTTTGATCAAGAGTTATTGAGCGCGCCAATTATTGTTATAATTAAAAATAAAATTATTCTTGGATTTAGCCAGGATTGAACTTGAGCCAGACGAGTGATACCAACTCATCATATAATAATAGACATATTACAATTTTTGTTTTATTCAAAATCAATTTTTTATTACAAAACTTTATATAGGAAGAATTATATAAAAGTTAGATTTTTATAGTATTTTATGTTGAATTTTTGCACACTTATTAAAGAAAAAGAAATCTTGACATTAACTTTGTTACGGAAACCTGAAATAAGTAACAATAAAGACAATTGTCTTAAACTGATTGCCTACTGGGCGAACATTTGTTTTTCTTTATTTAACAACTATTAGAGGGTGTAGCATTTGAAATGTACATTTGAATTTTAAGTATATTTTTAGTTGCTGTTTTAGCACAAAGATAAAATAATTTTAACCACTATGTTAACAAAAAAAAAAAAAAAACACATTCGGCTGCATGTGTTTAAAACGGCATACAGCACTCCACAAAAATGAAAAGCATCTATTTATGCTCCAAAATAAAATACTAACATTTTCTTTTTTTAATTTTGGCGTTGTGAGCAGAAAATTTCTCCCACTTTACGATTGAAGATTTTTGTTTATAAAATAAGAATTTATTTTTTTTTCTGGCATATACATACATATATAAATTTTTTTGTTTTTTTTTGTTTTTATTCAAAAGCTCTGGCAACTTTTTGAGCAACATAAATAACAGTGATATCGCAACTTTCAATCAATATTGTGTTATTTTCAGTTTCATTGTATTTTACTACGACGTACTACCCGTTCAATGATTTTTGGTGTTGGTTAAGCCTTAAAGATTTTTATGTTGCCGTTTGTTGCTAATTTTTGTTAACAAATTTTAATGTAATGACCAGTAAATATTAAAGACACTCCCAATTATTTGGTATTCACTGATTTGGGAATTTTTCACTACATTATTATTATGATTACGATTTTGATACAACCAAAAGAAAAATTTGGTTGTTTCTTAACCTTGTCATTTGTTGCAAGTTGTTTTTTTTTTTTTTTTTAAATTCAATAACATTTGCTAGAGGTTCACAATAATTTAATGTATGAACAGTACTACATCAGTTAAAAAAAAGTTCAAATTTTTACAATTGGAATTCATTTGGCATTACAAGTAAATCTAGCAACAACATATACATACCTAATAATCAAGCGGTGTAGTACCTAGGATTCCATTTGGACAAATTTCTCTACTTCAATGAACATGTCAACATACAAATTACTCTTAAAATGCTTATTTCATGTACAAAAAATTATTTTTTTCCTTGCACCTTAAAACTTATATCAAACTTTTAATGTATCAAAACTTAATACGTCCAATTTTAACATACGGTTACCAAATTTGGTTTAATGTTTCGCCTTCCTATATGGAAAAAAATACGTAAATTCGAAAGAAGTTTAATAAGAACATGAACTTCGTTCTACAGATCCTCAAGTCGTGAATTTACGAAATATGTAAATAGTTCAAGACTATACAATGCTGCCAAAGTTAGCCGATTTGATAATTTCATCATACACCTTATTAGAAATCATATTAGATCTTGTTGTGATTGCTACGAAAATAACCTAATAATGGCTCTCAATTATGTTAACGACGAATACTCGTATATGTCCAAAGCACTTCAACCTCGTTATGCTCCTCCTGAAGCATTCGTGTATGGTGATAAGAACGGTTTTATACAAAATTACGCAGGAGTCCCAATAATTTTTCATATACGAGTACTGATCAGAAAGTAACCGTTATTTTCAGTTTTTTTTTTCAAAAGGTATTTATTTATTCATCAATAACTATCTTGTCCCCTTCAAATAAGTCTCCTTCAGATATAATACACTGATGTTAACGTTTTTTCCAATCCTCGAAACACTTCTGAAACGTGATTTTTGATATCGCCAACAGCTCTTGTTTCGATTTTTCTTTTATTTCGTCTTGGTTTTGTCGTCGGCTGAGGTAGCAAAGCGACGTCTAGGGTCTACTTACGGATCCACGAACCTTAAGTAATTAACAAGACAGGGTTTCCCTCTTTGAGGCTTACAATAATCCAACTTCTATTTATTCAGTATTTACAATAATAATAACAATGATAGGTTTAGGCTCAGGATGCTTGCGGTTCGGCGTTTATTTCGTCTGTCCTTCGTGCGGATTTAATCTGCGGTGATGATTGCTTATGACCTTGTTGGATGTATACCTTCGTATTGACACACCTCGGGCTCGGTACAACAACGGTTGCTGGTGAGAATTTCTTTTGGGTCGGCTGTATCTTCGTACGGACAGGCTTCGGATTCGGTATCGCAATCGTACTCGGCATACACTGGAATGGGGTTTGGTAGGAAATCTCTCGGGTTCGGTATATCAGCGGCCGATGGTGATAGTTTCCTCTTAGGGCCGGTCGTGTGTATCTCGCCACAATCTGGGTACCTACGAAATGGAGAACAGAGTAATTGTTGTGTGAACAGTCTAGCTCGAAGGCTGCTGGAAGAATAGTCAGCCGAAGCTGCTGGGTATATAGGCAGCCGAAGCTGCTCTGTGAACAGTCTAGCCCGAAGACCACTGGGCGAACAGTCAGTTGAAACTGCTGGAGATATAAAATCAGCCGAAGCTGCTGTTGAACAGTCTAGTCCGAAGACCGCTGGGTATGCCCTAAGGGGAAAAATGCTTTCGAATATTCGCGGTATATATATCTTTCAATATCTCCACCTGGGTGATCACCTGATGCTAATTGTAAATAAGGAATATTATGTACGAAGCAAAAATGTATGCTTCGTTACAAAACGCGTTCCTTTCATTGTCTTCAGTTTTGGGAAGAGGAAAAAGTCAGCGGGGGCCAAGGCCAGTGAATACGGTGGTTGAGGCATTATAATGGTTTTGTTTTTGGCCAAAATCTCACGCACACGCATCGCTGCATGAGCTAGTATTTTATCATGGTGTAAAATCCATGATTATTTCTTCTACTATTCTGAGCGTTTCTGTCGAATTTATTCGCGCAAACATCGCATAACTTCGAGGTAGTACTTCTTATTGACCGTACAACCTTGTGGTAAGAATCGCATAACTTCGAGGTAGTACTTCTTATTGACCGTACAACCTTGTGGTAAGAATTCATGAGGCACCACGCCACTGTACAGTCGAAGAAAAAAGTGACCACTTCCTTCATATTTGATCGAACTGGACGTGCTTTTTTCGGTCTTGGCTCTTCTGGACGCTTGCATTGGGACTTTGGTTTCAATGTCATAGCCATACCCATGATTCGTCACTAGTTATGACCTTTTTGAAGAAATTTTTATCGTCCTTGATGCTGTTCAACAGCTCCTATGAGTTATCCATGCGACGTTATTTTTGTTAAAAATTTAGCAATTTTGGAACAATCTTCGCTACCGCACATTTCATGCCTAAAACATCCATAAAAAGTGCTTGGCATGAGCTGAACTATATGCCAACATCATTAGCAACCTCTCTGATAGTGATTCGACGATTACCCAAAATCATTTTCTTCACTGCTTCAATGTTTTCATCGGTTGTTTACGTGCTCGGCTGGCCAGGATGAGCACCGTCAATAATATGCTGTTCATACATATACTTTTTAATTAATTCAATTATCAGTTAATTAAAATTTTTTAAGTGTTCATATGTACCTAATATTGCTAATGTAATTGACGTTTGACAATAGCTGACAGAAAAGTTGTGTACATTTTTCTGGTGAATATTTTCTCTATAGGCAGCTCTAATACGGTAATGGTATAAGCACAGCTGTCTCTCGTTCTCTCTGCGTAAATTTGTCGAAAACACATAGATTTCCTTGCTTTTTCAAACTAAACTTTGACAACTATTCGTAAATTCTACCAACAAAATACATGTTGATGTTTGTTGGTGTTGTATTTATTGTAATTCTGCCACTACCTATTAAAGCTGCCTTGTTTGTTCTTGTTGACACACCATCTTTTGTTTGCATTTGTTTACATTTGAGTTATCAAATTTGAACAAAGTGAGTTTATTGGGTATTATTGTGCTAACAAAACACGGTTGCTACAGGGTTGTATATTTAATTTTACTAAATATTAGAACAACTGTTAATTGGCAATTTAATTAATTAAAACTTTTTATGGGTAATTAAAATCAATTAAGGCGTTAATTGCAAAATTTTAATTAAAAGTGTATGTATGAACAGCATATAACATTTTCTCGGCCTTCCTGCAAATATCGTGCAGATAATTGATGGTCTTCATGCACGCTGCAGAATGCTGTGTTATCTGCAAAAATTGATGTATGACTACCAGATCTGATTGGCATGTCAGAAACATAAATCAAATATAAAGTAGGTCGCAGGATACTACCTTGTGGAGCTCCTGCTTCGATTTCCAGCTGCATAAGTGACTTTTCAGAAACTTGTGAATGTTAATAAAAAGAAATTACAATTATTCCTAAATAATTTGTGTTTTATTCGTCCGTTAAAATTTAAACAGCCCTTAGAAAATTGAGTATTGTAAGCATTACAGGTAGGAAATCTTGTCGTGTTATTTATTTACGATTCCTGGATATATAAAGATATATCGCTCCTTTATTGCAACATAGTCTTATCTCAAAAAATGAGCTTTTCGAGTTAACAATGCGGAGTTGTTAACAGTACTACCATTTATATTGTGCCAAAAATTTATTCAAATTGCTTTTGAACTGTTTCCTTTAGGAGATATATTCTCAAAAAATTTGCTAAGACTTGTATGGAAACTAAGAATTTTAAATGCGTTTTTTTCGAAACCAGCTTTTTGACGATATAAATATACCCTGAAGGTTTTTTTTGATACTTCAGATGAGAAAGTCACGTTGCACACGAATAGTGCATAATACAAAATTTCCCACAAAATCTTGCTACAAAAATTCAAATTTTCTATAACTTGTGTCAAAAGAGCTCAATTGACAGCTAATTTTCATAAAAGCGACTTAGAGAAACAGTAGTGTGCGAAAAAACACTTTTTTGTCTCCATTTACAATGATTTTCTTTCAATTACCTGGTTGCATGTGAAAATATTTACTCTGACGTTACAGAAATGAGGCATAGTGATAATTTTGTAGGCAAATACTTACATGTTGCATCAAATAATCATGGAGTAACACTACTCTGAATAATATCACAATTCATTTACATATGTATAAAATTACTTTACGGCATTTTATAGAGCACCAACAAAATTTTCTTAGCAAAAAACTTTGTAAAATAAAAACTTTGTAGCAAATAGTGAGACTTAAGCATTACAGTTCATTAATTCTCATAAATTTCCTGATAAAAGTTTTTTTCGCATAAATTATAACTACTGTTATCTGGGCTGTCTTTTATCTTTATTAATTTTCTTCTCTTTTGCCTTATCTCTCTCTCTCTCTCTCTCTCTCTGTCTCTGTATAGTCTCTATCTCACTCTGTACACTAATACAAAATACCAGTTTAAGAAAACAATGCTTTAAACATGAGTCGAAATATAAAAAAAAGCGCTCAGAAATAAAATTAATAAAAATTAAACAAAAAAACTTGCAACATAAATAAACAAATATTATTTTGCAACCAGGTGTGTTGTTGTCTTTTCTGCAGCCACAACGATAACACAAAACACAACCAAATGGAACTGCAACAAACGAACTGAGTGCTTTGTAGCCACAGTATTGACCTTATTGTGTCCATAATTTGGGGGATTTTCATTAATTACCGCAACACAACATTTTGTGGCTTAAGCAACAGAATTTTATCTTCTAAAGTATTTCGAATAACTAGAGCCAATCGAGTCAATGGCGGCTTAAGAGTGCTAGAATTGACAAATATTCATGGAGAAGTTGACATAATGCGATGGACATTAAACTAGAAAATCTTGGCTGCTTTTCTTGTTTAAAGTTCAAGTTGAATGTTACTGTTGAAAATTTGACATGCGAAAAGGAAAAAAAGCAAAACATGCTGAGATGGAAAATTTTTACAAAAATTTCAAATGATTTAATATTATGGATGGTGGACTTGATTTGCACAAGGACAATATAAAATTTATGTATAAACATGTTAAAAATAAAAAAAAATAAAATCAAACAAAAATAAATCACAGGCCATAAAATTTTTTCTTAACAAACTTTAAATTTTTTTTCTTCTTAATATGTATAATTATACATATTAATATAACTATACACATACGTATTAATATACACATACATATACATATTAATATACACATACATATACATATTAATATAATTATACATATCAATTATAATTGTCGAGCTTAAGATCTCTTTGGAAGTTTTTGGTTTTTTTTTTTTGGTTTTTAATTATCTGGCAATATTTCGCCTTCCTTTGAATAGCTTCTTCAGGCCAAATAATATTCATTTAATTTAAACTTTTAACAATAAAAAAAAAAATTAAAATAACAAAAACAATTAACTTGAAATAAAAATATTGGTGGATATTTTTTCCGGGTTGACCGCTGACCTTTTCCGACGATACACCGCACCAATTAGTACAATTAATTAGGTGTAATTGTTTAAAGTGAATTATTCTTGAATCCTCAGAAGCCCATATTATTCAGTTTTGCCATCATTACCAAAATGGGCTTCATTGCTCATTACCAAACTGTGAATGAAATTACGGTCTTCTTCTGCTTTTTTTTGGAGTAACATTTCATAATTAAGATGCTGTTTGTAGTCTATCTGCTTGCATTCTTTAAGAAGCTGAACTTTATATGGGAACAAAATCCTCTGAACGCATCTCTTCAATAGTCCCAGTTATGGCCAACGTCTCTTCTAGTTGATATTTCTATACTATCCTGTACACTATCCTCATCACGTTGCATATTTTCTCTCGTGTGGACCGTACGTGGTCTTCCGGTACATGCACTGAAAGAATTATGCGCCATATATTTAATGAAACTGTTTCATTAAATATTTTTCATTAATCCAATGAAAACTTTTCACAATATGCATGAAACTTCATATACACTATGAAACAGTTCCATCAGAATGGTTTCATTAAGTTTCATAGTTTCATTAAAAAAAAAATCATTGGATTTATGACTACAACAAAATTTATTTTTCTTTTTTTAAATTCTTTGAATTTTGGTAAGATATATTAATAGGCATTTATTAATCTTAAGCTGCAGTTTAAAAAATGTCAAGTTTTTTTTATTAAAATGTAAGTTTTATGAGTTTCATAATTCCAATGAAATAGAATTCATTAGATCAATGACAAATAAATTTCTGGCTACATACTTGGGTATGTATGTACTCAAATCAGCATAATAATAGTTTAAAAAATTTAAATACCAGTGTATTGAAGTCATTTGAATTAATAAAATCTGTTTTATTTGGTGAATACTTGTTCAACATTTTTTTTATCATAATTAGGTACAATTTTACAAAAACAAGGAATAGTATTGTTTGTGTAATGAAATAAAGTATCACTGAATAAATGAAATAATTCCATTGATCTTATTGCGTGCATTTGTGAACATATTTCATTAATGTGTGTTATGGTATTATTTCATTAAACAAATGTAACTATTTCATTGATTTAATGTAAATTTTTCAGGTGCTCAATGCATAGTAAAATTAGATAAATGAAATAACTTCATTGAGGAATTTTTTTTTTATCTGGGTCCAGTACTCAGGGGATAGCCCCTACATATGCAGTGCATTGTACTGGAACTAAGAAAATAGATTATTAGAAGGAGGAAAGGCAGAGTAGTATTCGTGGAGATTTAACTTTAACAATAACAACATGCAAAACTAAAACCAACTCTATTGCAGCATATAAAATGTTGGAATTAAATTCGTTAAAACTGATCAGTACCCAGTAGTAGTACCTTCAACACTGCTTAGATTAGCAAAATTTAGTCCAACACCTTCCACACTAAGAGGTAATGCATTAAAAAGAAATTAATATTGAACATATAAAGAAAACACAGAAAACGGTGAAAAGGGACAAAAAAAAAATATCACGTGCACACAACTTGCTACCTATTACGGTGTGTTTCATATTTTTAATGAATATATTACATTAGTACAAAGAAGTTATTTCATTAAATAAATGTTACTTTTTCATTCATTTAATGTACAGTTTTCATGTACTTTATGAAACTGATTCTTTGATCTAGAGAAATTATTTCACTCATATGATTTGTCTTTCATACTTTTAATAAAAATAAGTCATGTTTCTTATTAAAATGTTTCATTACTTTTATGAAGGCTTTCATTAAAATAATCTAATGAAATTTGTTTCATTATTTCTATGAAAAGTTACAATGGTTGAAAAATAATGAATAAATTCATAAAAGTAATGTCAAAATTCAGAGAATTTCTGAACAAAATTTTTTCAGTGTGGAAGGTGTCTAACTGTACCAAGTTGTTGAAAATTTGCCACCAGGCGATTTATCGTACTCAAAGTCCAGTATTCACATTAAAATAACGACGATATGCACGTTACGCCAAAACAATTGGACTTTTTCAACAACTTTTCGCTCTTTTATTGCAACATAGTCATAACGCAAAAAAGCTTGTTTCGAGAAAAACGCATTTAAAATTTTTAGTTTCCATATAAGTCTTAGAAAAAATGTTTAGAAAATATCTTCTAAAGGAGACAGTTTAAAGCAAGTATGCGCAGGCCTATGCGCTTGATACTCAATTGTTTTTATAAATGCGCTTAGCTATAGGGCTGTGCTCTTTAATACACAAATACTGCGCTCAGCACTAGCAATGAAAAATACACAAACAACTTCGTCTTTTAAGTTAAATTTTTGGTTTGTACATTTGTACAACGGGTTATAGTTCAGGTTTTTTTTTCTTTCTTAAGTTTTTTTTCTTAAGAAGGATTTTTTACAATACAAATTTGATGTGATCAATAATTATTGATTGAAGAAGACAATAAAAATAATAATCAAATCTTTAGCTGTGGGACAACTAGCTGTTTCATAGTCGCTACTCTGCTCATCAGCACCTACTGGGATTTCAACTCGGGTCATGACGTATCATGATCTACTGCTTTAACCACTAAGCCACAGAGCATTTAATTATTTTCCACCTATATTCATCTCATATTGAATCACATATGCATTTTTGTTAATTGCCCGGATTGTTTGTACAGCGTATGCTGTCTCTGAACTAGCGGTATTTATTTTTATTTATTAGCATACATATTTTTGTATTTTAATATTCTCCATACCCAGAGATGTAAATAATAATTTTTCCCTAAATGTATTGGTGTTTACTCTTCCATATAGAACTTGTGGGCACCACTGGTTTAAAGGTATTTTAAATAAAATGTTGGCACAATATAAAAAGTAGCACTGTTAACAATTCTGCATTGTTAACTCGAAAAGCAAATTTTTTGAGATGTGACTATGTTGCAATTAAGGAGCGTTTTGAGCACTGTACTGTTGTGTAGTGTTCCATTTTATAATCCTTAAGTCTTCTTCAGAATGTTCTCCAATAATAATAAAAAAATATAGATAAACTAAAGAAGTTATTGCACACTCAAACCATAAAGCTGGTGCTGCATCACCCTGTATTATAACACATTACAAAGACATGATTATTTGTTATATAATAAACGAAGGTGTATGCGCGTAAACATAAATGCACTTACACTTTTATTACGTTTTCCAAGAAAAAAAAAAAAAGCACAAAACACTACTCAAAATTACATTTGCAGAATTTCAATTTACATAAAATATTTTCCCTTCAAACTGCTGCACATTTCGTGCTAAATTTAACACGCAGCCTTAAGGAAAAATCACCTCAACCATAAATTCTCATTAACCTGTAATGTCAATAATTTCACTTTCAATAAAACCAAAAAGACCCGAAAAAAAAAACAAATAATCTAAACAAATTATCACACAACAAAATTCATTTAAGCTGCACCGAAGAAAACAAAATTGTATATTTTTTTTCTTTTATTTCTTTTTTAGAGGGGAAACGAAGTTGTTGCTGATTATATGTGGCATGCTACTGAAGATGCAAACACTTATGCATTACAATTGCAACACCACAATAAATGCGGTAAAGTAAAAACAATTTATTTATATTTAACATGCAACATACAAATACCGACATTTGTTGCAACCAACAAATAATAATAAAACCAAAAAAAAAAAAAAAAAAAAAAGATAATTAAATGTTTTAACATAAAAGATATTTTTAACAGGCAACAAAAACATATATATGTTAATCAATAAGAAGCAATTTGCTTGAAATTAAATTGAAAATTTCATAATGCGGCTGGTAGTTTCTTAAGATAAAGACCGATTAAAGATTAAAAGGTCGAATGTTGTTCTAGTGTAAAAATGGGTTTATATACATAAGTAACAATATGAGGGCCGGCTGATAATAAAGCTACCTAGCGCTTGACGGCAGCACAAATATAAATTTTTTTTCTTTATATTTTTGACATTGCGATCTGTCAAACTTCAGCTGTTATTTGTTGTAGTCGTTGGATGTAAGCAACAATTGTATTTCCTGAAAAAAGGAAAAAAATTGACTATCGTGCAGTGACTAAGCACTATTATTTGAAAGGAAGAAGTTTACAAAAGAAATCTAACAAATTTGAATACATTCGAACGGCGATTGAGACAATTTCCGCTGCAACAATTCAGGCTGTAATGAATAACTTTCTGATAAGATGTCGCACATGTATCATGACAGTGGAGGCCATTTGAATTCAATTGTTTTCAAAACTTCATAAATTACTTTACTAAAAATGTACTATTCTTCAAATGAATTACTAAAATATATTTTACAAAAACTGTACAAAAATTTATTTGAGTTTCTTAACCCTTAAATGAACATCAGGGTCTGGCCACACATTTTACAAAGTTTTTTTAATATTTTTCATATATAGCATAGTTACTGATTTTTATTAATAACTCAATAAAGGTGTTTTGTGTAGAAAAATGTAAAAAAATAATAATTTTTAATCTGTGGGTGCGATAATCGTTAATCGAAAGTTACAGCAAATTTTGTTATTAGGTCGGGAATAGCAGCTTTTTTAAACAAAACCATTCAGATAGAAAAAACAAAATGAACTGTTTAGAACACATACTATTCTTTTAACTTTTCAGGAACATAAAGACATTCTGTGCCAAAAAAGCGGCCCTGAGGTTTTGAAAAATAAATCAATGTGTGCTATTTGTAAGGACATAGACAATGTCAAGCGTAGCACTAGATTCTTCTCCCAATTCTGCAAAAATCGTTTTTGTCTTCAGTATTTTAAATGTGATTATACCTGTTTTAAATGTAACTAAGACTGTATATCCTATTGTGTATATGACTACTATTTTAATGAAACTACTGATATATTTAAATTTTTTTTTCACATTTGTACACATTTTTTTTATATTATTATAATTATTTTTTAAGGTTGAATAAGAAATAAGATGAATTTAAAAAAAACCAACAAACATATTTCATTAATTTACCTATAATAGAAATTAAATTCCATACATACTACAAGGGGATCCAGCCAGAATCTGGAGTTCATTTATGTAAACTTTTTGGTGTTCACTTACAGTGCGACCACACCGGCAATCTCTTGTGTCTTAATGCAGGCAATAACGCCGGCAGAATTACGTCATCAAATTGCTAATGTTCAACGCTGTACTTTTAGTTGGCGAACATGTAAATCTCTTAAAACATAATTTAAGATATTTTGGCGAAGAAGGTTGCGCATGGTTTAGTTAATTGTAATTGTTTTATTTTTTTTTTATTCTTTTAAAAATAAGTGCTTTAAATACATCAATCTCCGAGCACTCCATTTCTTTTTTTTATGAACTCAAAAATGTAAATAATTGCATTTTTTCTGTTGATAAAATCACTTTTTATACTCATTTGTACATTTGTGTATATATTGAAACGTATATTTGTATGTATGTTCATAAACATCAGTGATGATAAGTGAATTTTGACAGCTTATGTTCAAAGATAATTGCTCAGCAATACCTTTTAGCAATAATTGCCGAACATGTGTTTGAACACATATTTATGCGGTCCACACGCAAATATCTTGTGTCGGCAATCGATTTTGGCAGTTGCCACGGCAATAATTGCCAATCAGATTGCCCGTGTGGACGGGTAGTTAAGTGTTAATGTAGCAAAATTGACCAGCTACCTGTAGAATGTTGATTTTGAAACCTTTCTCTATGTTTCTGTCACACAGAATACATGACACGATTTTGTTGTAGTACTCGTATATGCTCATATACGAGTTTTGATAATAAAAAATAACCATTAGTTTCAAATTACGTGAGCTACGTATTTTTATATATTACAACTGCAATTGGAAGTTCAATTCTTTTAGGATTTCTGGGAGTTTAAAGAAAAGAAACTGATTTCTCCCAAAGACTAATACAGTTAAAAAATTCTGTTAAAGAGGAACATCACTTCAACACAGTTATTTTAATAAGACATGATGACTGCCTTATGGAAAAGTGCACGGAAAGCTCTTATAATAACGATGAAATACTGAAAGCTTTAATGCAGCTGCCAGTTATTGATGAATAAATAAATATTTTTGGAAAAAAATTGAAAATAACAGTTATTTTTGATCAGACCTCGTTATAATATTGCAGTAGTGTATAGCATACGAGTATATTGTAGTAGTGTATAGCATAATAAACAGCTAAACTGTACTTTTTACATATCGGTTGTTGCGGCGGTTCGGAAACTTCTTAGCCTAGCACAAGAAGCGCGGTACAAACAGAAAAAAGTTAAGTGTTTTGGAAACTTCCGTCTTTGCTATGAACACATGTTAAATTTTGTTTCGATCTGGTAACTCCTTCATATAGCAATAGGTGTTCACAAAAGACGCAACCGCGAGTTTTTTTACATTGGAAAAATTAGAAATGCGTGGTGTCATTAAATATTTACATAAAAAAAGGTTTATCGGGACAAGAAATTCATAATGATATGGTGAATGTGTTAGGTGAAAGTGCTCCTTCATTTGCAACAGTAAAAAATTGGGCTGCTGAATTTAAACGTGGTCGTACAAGCGTTGAAGCTGAATCACGTAGTGGACGTCCAAAAACAGCAACAACAACAGAAAAGTTGTTGCAAAAGTGCACCGGAATAGGTAGCAGTATGTGTACACGCGTTTCTTTTTGCTTTTTGTTTTTTGTTTGTTTCTTCTTTCACCGTTGTCCGCGTTTTCTTTATATATTAATTTCTTCTGAATGTACTTCATTACCTTGTAGTGTGGAAGGTGTTGTACTAAATTTTGCTAATCTGAGCAGTGTCGAAGGTATATACACTGCGCACTGATCAGTTTTAAATAATTTAATTCCAGCATTTGAAATGCTGCAATAGAGTTTGTTTTAGTCTTTCGTGTTGTTATTGTTTAAGTTAAACCTCCACGAACACTACTCCTTCTTTCCTACCTCATCATTACCTATTTTCCTAGTTCCAGTACAATGCACTGCATATGTAGGTAGGGGTCATCCCATGAGTGCTGGTCCAAGATAAAAAAAAAAAAAATTGTAGCCAAAGTGCATGAAATGATCGACGACTAAAACTGCGTGAAATAGCTAATATCATGGGCATCTCAAATGATAGAGTCCATTTGATTTTGGATGAAGAACTACAGTTGAAAAAGCTTTCTGCAAGATGGGTGCCGCATTTGTTAACAGTCGACCAAAAACGCATAAGAATGAGCATTTCTCAAGCTTTTTTGGATCGTTTTAAGCGAAATAAAATATATTTTAAGCATCGTTTCATAACTGTTGATGAGACATGGATCCACCACTATACTCCAGAGACAAAAGAACAATCCAAACAGTGAACTGAAGCTGGAGGAAGTGCCCCAAAGAAGGCAAAAATCGGCTGGTAAGGTTAGGGGAACAGTTTTTTGGGACAAAAGGGTAAAACAATAAATTCAGAGTACTATTGCAACCTTTTAGACCAATTAAATGTACAAATTCGAGAACAACATCCTGGCTTACAACACAAAAAAAATAATTTTTCTCAAGACAACATACCAGCGCGCAAGAGTTTTTTAACAATGGCTAAAATCAACGAATTACGAACGAGTACGAGTTGCTTGATCACCCACCCTATTCTCCTGATTTAGCTCCTTTTAGTGACTTTTACCTGTTCCCAAATCAAAAAAAAAAAAATCCTTGCTGGCAAGCGTTTTACCTCAAATGAAGATGCAATTACAGTTGTAAGATCTTGAGTTTTGAAGACCTTGAGGAAAACTATTTTAATCAAGGGATAGAATTGCTAGAAAAGCGTTGGACTAAGTGTATTGAAGTTTTAGGAGATTATATTGAAAAATAAAAATATTTTGAAAAACGAACTATTCTCTTTCATTGATAGGATAAGAAGTTTCCAAACCGCCGTCGTATATTTTTATCTGTTTTATTGGACAATATATCATTTTCACGGATTCTTCTATTATAATAAAAAAAATTATGAAAACTCTCGGACAATTTTTTGTTTTATTAACAATGCGTTTTGGATGGACCACCCTTTATTAGGGTAAATAGGAAATATAGGTCATAAGAATATATTTTGCGAAACCCCTTTTGAATTGAAATGCCTCTAAAAGCAAAGCCAAAAGAAAAGGATTCTTTTAAATTACACACAATAACATATGATCACTAATATGAACAATTGGCGGGCTTTGTGTGTCTCTTTCCGGCCATTGCAATAATTAAATATAAAAAAGAAAACACACAATAAGAAAGCAGACAATTTTACAGCATGCAACCAAAATTTTGTTTTATATGCAACATTATCATCATGCTAAATGCTACAAACAGCTACAATAAAATAAAAGAAATAAGCAAAAGGGCCAGAAGCTTGAGGAATGAATTACAAAGTTAAAGCAAAAAAAAAAAAAAAAAAAGGGAAAAGAACTGCAACCAGAAAAAAACCAATTCTTTATTTATGTTCTTTTGTTACTTATCATTATAAATTTTTCAAGTGATAAATTCTTGAAATAGCTGGAAAAAAAAGAAACATACAACTCGAACAATGTTTCAAACACACGTCTGCAAGTTTGAATTTTTGGTGGCAACAGGGAGTTAAAAATTAAAGAAAGAAAGAAAGAAATAAAGAAAAATGAATTTGCAATGACTGTTCAACGTCTGATGTTGTCTGCTTTAGCTCTTTTTTATGTGGCCAATAAAATTTTATTACCAACTTAAGTCACTATTTGCAACATGCCACACGATTGCTCATATTAAGCAAAAAAACGAAAAAAAAAAAAAGCTTAAGAAGAAATATAAAGCAGAATAAAATTACGAAAAAGCAGAGTATTTGTTGTTGTTCTTTTTTGTTTTTTTGTTGCTTTTTTCAGAGAAAGTTTTTATTTTTGTTTTTCTCTTATTTGAATTTCTTTCTGAGTAATTTTTAAGCCGAATATTTGTTAAGTCCGAACATGTTGATTTGTGTAAAAGCCAAATATTTTGGGTCAGGAATTTTATGCGTTGTAAATGTGTGTTATCGGTAAAAAAAAGCAAAATATTTTATGCCAAACTTTAAGTTTTAATAAAATGACCTTCATGTTTTTTGTAAAATATTTTCACAAAAAAAAAAAAAAAAAATGCTGTCTGGTCGCTTGATAATAAAATTTTATGTGCTTTTATAAATACATTTTTTTTTTTTTGATTTTCAGTCTGTAGAGAAATTAACTTACAAAGTAGTTTTCCACAAATCACGTTTTATTTTCTTCACGTTTATAAATTTGTTAGTTATAATATTATTTGCCATATAAAATATCCTTTTTTCTTTTTGCCTAAGAAGTTTATATATATTCGAATACTTTTTGCTGTTTGAAGTTTTGAAGGCAACCCTTAAGTTCGTGATACTAATCGCATTTTTATTATGTGTTATTTTATTCTAACTTGATCGGGATGAAAAGAAAACTTTAAACAGTGTTTAGACTTTCAGTAAAACTACAAACAAATTGTAGTTTGTGATTATTACTCGTAATATAGTGAAAAAGGTTCAAAGGTTCCAATAAAGATCTTCACAACGTAAAAGAAAATAAATACAATTTAAATATATCTTATTTTTGCAGCTAAAGATTGTTTTATTTTATATAAAATATTCAACAGTATTTATTTTCAATATTTCGATAACAATTTGTTATCATCGTCAGGAAAAAAAATTAATATGTTATCTGACGATGATAACAAATTGTTATCAAAATATTGAAAATAAATTCTGTTGAATATTTTATATAAAAAACGATCTTTAGCTGCAAAAATAAGAAATATTTACTTAAACAAGATCAAATAATTATATATCAAATAAATACAATTTATTCATTCTAAAGTAGAATTTTGGTTTTTTGTATCGGGCGGTTAAAGACCGTTGTTGTATGCGAACCACAACTAAACGTACAGCTTTTTTCTGCATTTCATTTGACATTTTTCAATTTCATACTAATTCAATTTGTCCCATGATCAGGTCACCCATATAAAGATGCAAGCTACATTCTAGCCGTCTTACAACAAAATCTGCTTCTCAAATGAACTCGTAAGTTACTTGGCCATTGCCACTACTTGTTTACCGCACCTGCCAGGCAGATCAACACGTTCCAAAAAGAGTGCCTTCACATTCGAGAAATGGTAACATCTTACTGACACTGAAAGTCATCGTATGGCAAGTCACCTCCATATCAAAGGAAACCACCTCTCGCAAAAGCTAAAGAGCTATAAGTGACACCGTCCTACAAATTGACATGCACGCCAACATTGCAATCCTTTGACAGATCAAAACCTTACAAGATATATAATCTGGCATCACACAGGTGCACCATAAGCTGTGCATGCACCGCAAGTTGTGCGATATGTGGTATAACTAGCACGCCTACTTAGGTTCCTCTTGTTTGATATTTCGCATGTTTATGTGGCTGATCTAGCTGAGGAACCATAATGAAAAGTATTACGCGCTTATAAATTGTTTTAAAGAAAATTAATCAAAAAGTGAACAAAAAGAAGACTAAGAAGAGACACAGATCTATCAATCTGTTGCGCTCTCCACTTTGCTTAGCTCTACTTGCTGCAGCAGCATATTCTTCCTCTCCTTACGTGTGGAATATAATACGTTTTAGGTTTGAAACCGAACATGCATTTATGCATGCACACACATACGAGGGCTAGATGGCAGCACAAACACGATTTTTTTTTAACTGCGAGCTGTCAAACATTTCACCAAAATTCATCGATTAATTTATTTTTTGTTGTCGTTTGAAGTAAGCAACTTTTGTGTTTCTGGAAAAATGGAAAAACGTGGTTTTCGTGCAGTAATTAAAGACTATTACTCGAAAAGGAAAACGGCGAAAGAAACAAAAGAAAAGCTCGATAAGTATTACAGTGAGTCTGCTAATCAGATTACATGGTAAAATATTGGATTGCTGAAAATGCGGCCAAACAAGCACTGCAATACTGCCATCACCAAGAAGGCCAAAAGAGGTAGTTACTGAAAAAAATATCCAGAAAATCCTCAATATTGTTGGGAACGATCGCCGAGTCAAATTACGTGAGAGTGTTGAAATGGTAAACTTATTATATGACTGTGTGTTCACCATTTTGCATGAACATTTGCATATGAAAAAACTATCGGCAAGATGTGAGCCGCGTTTGCTAGTGTCGAATAAAAAGGAGTTCGACGGACCACTTCACAGCGGTGTTTCAACATCATAAAGACTAATCCTGTTAATTTTTGGGGTTGATTAATAAATGTTGCTGAAATGCGGGTCCACCACTACACGCCTGAAATCAGGCATCAATCGAAACAATCAGCCATGTGCTGAAACTCACATTTCGCAAAAAAATGTGAGTACGATTTGAAGTCACAAAATTGTTGTGCTGAAAGTCGCAATCACAAGAAATTTAGCTATTTCAACTCGCAAGCAAATAATGAAGTGAACTATAAGTGAACTAGCTTATAATATGAAAATTTGTTATATTTAAATAAAATTTGACTTATTTTTATGTACTTTCATCAAAAATATTTAGAATTTTCACATAAAAAATTTGCAATGGAAAAATACACCTTTTTTATATGATTATTGTGTTGCAGTTGTTTACTTTAAAAATGGCGCCTTCAGATGGCGCAACTAGTTTTTCCCATACAAAAAGCAAGTGCTGCCAAATTTTACACATATTTTTGTTTAAACAAATCACGCGATCTTTAGCAGACAGAAAAAATGCGATTTGCGATTTTGTCCTAACATGTGATTTAAACATTTTGCGTTTCTCAGCACATGGCTGAATAGGTGGAAGCTGGTGGAAGTGCTCCAAAGAAGGTGACGACAGTAAAATCGGCTTCCAAGTTTATAGTCACTGTATTTTGGGATGCACAGGTAATGTTGCTCATCAATTATTTTGAAAAAGGATCTACCATCACAGGAAAGTACTATCGTATATTATTGGATCAATTGAGTGATGCAAGCAAGAAAAACGCGACCACATTAAAAGAAGAAAAAAGTGATGTTTCTTCCACACAACGCACCGGTTTACACAGCATTATGTATGATGCTAAAATCACGTGAAATACATTTCGACTTTTTTGATCATCCACCTTGTAGCCCAGATTTAGCTCTTAGTGATTTTTTTCCTAGTTTCCAAACTTGAAAAAATGGCTCGAAAGAAAGAGATTCATCTTAAACGAAGAAGTGGCTACCGAAGCTAACGCGTATTTCGAGGGGTTCCCAAATCGTCTTATTTAGATGGTATAAAAAGTTGGATATCTTACTAAATGTATTGAACTAAAAGGAAAAGGATGATGGGAAATAAATGGTTTATGAAAAATAATGTGTTTTCCTTTTTAGGAATATATCAATAGCAATCCGCCCTTGGACTTATGAAAAACTGCCTAAAAATATATATTAAAAAGTCACACAATTTGCCAGGACAATTAATTTTCAAGCTTTGGCAATAATAATAAATCTTATAGACATATTCGGTACACAACAACAACAACCCGTGTCTATTCTCAATTCTGAAAATGTTTAGAACTCAAAAGAAAGATAAATTTCCTTTTCGTATTGAGAGTTCGATTAACTAACAACAACAAAAAATTATCTCCAAAAACCAATATTAGATAAAGGTCTACATAACTGTTTTAGATTGCAAACCAAAAAGCAAACAGCTCTTTGATTCTTATTAAACGTTTCGGTTTATTATTTATTATCAATAAAGTATTAACACACTGTGCAACACATGCATGCTCTCATGCACTACATCGTTGTTGTCGTTGTTGTTGTCGCAGCCGTAGTCATCATCGCCACCATCGTCATCATCTTTATCGTCTTCATGTGGGGGCATGTGAAGAAGAAAGTCACAATAAATTCGGTACGAGTCTTTTCTCTTCATTTATCAAACAGTCAGTTTGAGTTCAAGTACAAGAAATACTGCAGTTCATTCATTTAGTACTCGTATATTAAAGTTTACTTTTTTCATATTTTTCCTACAAAGGTCATCATGGTTTAATTGTTGATTTATTATGTCTTAAAAATTTGTCAACAAATCGTGGTTTATAAATTGTGCTGGAAAACAAAACATCCAATATAATGAAAACTGTGTCATGTTCATGGCTGTCTTATAATTATGTATGAATGTGTATATGTTTGTAGTTATATATTTCGGTCTAATAATAAGGACAAGGTAATCTTTAAAGTGTTTGGTTATAACATGATCAATAATTAATTATCATGCATAGGTGTACAACTTTGCTTCCGCCGTTTTTTCGCCCGAACTTCGAAGCTTTACTCGTATTGTAAAAAACTGGTTACACATTTGCGATTCAAACTATTGTCCATCGTTATCCACTACTTTTTGCCATCTTTCAGGTTGCATACGAACCTCGCGTTGAAAAAGGTGGTCAGCTTTTGTAGTGATCCACGAATCGATTCAATTTTTTTATTTTTCAGTAGAACGGAAGTGCTGGTCAGCCAGGCCATGTACCATTAATCGAAACAAGTGATAGTCCGATGGAGCAATGGTCGTAGAAGACGGTGGGGCAGGTAGGAGTTTGCATTTCAACGTTTCCAGATATGTCTTAAGCAGTTTCACAATATGGGGTCGAGCATTATCGTCTGCGGTCGCCTTGCCTTTCAATGCAAGGTAATCTTTAAAGTATTTGGTTATAACATGATCAATAATTAATTATCATGCATAGGTGTATAACTTTGTTTTTCCACCCGAAATTCGAGGCTTTATTGTAAAAACCGATTTTACATTTATGATTAAAGGTATTGTTCATCGTTGGCCAATACTTTTTCCCATCTTTCGGGCTGCATACGAAACTCGCGTTGAAAAAGATGGTCAGCTTTTGTAGTGATCCACGAATCGATTCAATTTTTTTCTTGTTCATAAGAACGGAAGTGCTGGTCAGCCAGGCCATGTACTATTAATCGAAACAAGTGATAGTCCGATGGAGCAATGGTCGTAGAAGACGGTGGGGCAGGTAGGAGTTTGTATTTCAACGTTTCCAGATATGTCTTAAGCAGTTTCACAATATGGGGTCGAGCATTATCGTCTGCGGTCGCTTGCCTTTCAATGCTAAGCCAAGTCGTTTTAATTACGTTCGGTAACGATCACTTCTGATTGTTTGAGTTGGTTCTAATAATTTATAATACACAACACAGGGCTGGTTCCACCAAATATTGAGCATGACCTTGAAACCATGAACAGCTACTGGGAAGATTTGCCACTCAAAATGTCAACTTAAACCAAAATTTGCGCAGGATATTAACTATCATAAAGCATTGACAAATTTAGCCTTAAAGGCCTAGTATGAAGATAAGATTGACCAGCATTTTTGTGTTTATAAAAAATTAAGAAACCTTAGTAAATCGCAGATTAGAAAATTTAAGAGAACTTATTGTCGACGCATATTTAGACCGGGTAATACGAAGCAAATGTAGAAAATTTTGCGAAATTCTGATGTCTCTAAGAGGGTAAATAATACAAATCGCTTCTTTATTGCAACATAGTAATATCGTAAAAAAACTCGTTTCGAGAAAAACGCATTTAAAATTTTTAGTTCCATACAAGTCTTAGCAAATTTTTTGAGAAAATATCTCCTAAAGGAAACAGTTTAAAAGCAATTTGAATAAATATTTGGCAAAATATAAATGGTAGTACTGTTAACAATGCTGCATTGTTAACCCGAAAACTCATTTTTTGAGATATGACTATGTTACAATAAAGGATAGAAATGATGTTGATGTTAATGATCTTAAGGACCATTTTATTAGTACGCAATTAAACATTTTGTAAACCTGATTTTTCGCTCTCTTTAAAGTCAAATTAAATTGTTTGGTGCTGTATGTAAAATAAAGTCTAACTGGATAGGATGTGACGGCATTTCTATTAGATTTATTTAGCTTATCTATCTACTCTTAAAAACGCATCTCTTGTTTTTTATTAATTTCATTTTAACTTTATCCAAATATCCTGAAGCGTGAAAAATATTTAAGGTCATTCCGATGCCTAAAGGTGGCTCTTAACAATATGAGATCAAGTTAGTATTTAATTTGCTTTATCAAAGGTGATGGAAATTATTACGAAAGACCAGATTAAGAAGTGGGTTCATGGCAGGAGGTTGATTAATGATGGGTTTCGCTGTTGTAGAAACACCAGCTTTCTTCTAACGCAGCTTACTGATGCCACCAGAAAAGAACCTAATAAAAGTAAGATCAGCACGATGGTGTCGGTTAATTTATCTAAAGCGTTCGAGCAAGTTTATCATGCCTTACTGATTATGAAGTTACTTGTCAAATTTGGGTTTTCTATAGACGCGGATTGATATTCAAGCTACCCGTAGTGGAAAAATCATTTTTTGTTTGAAACCGTTTATTTCTCAACAAGGTCTCCTTTTAGCTCAATCCACTTAGTAACACAATATTCCAACTTATTTATATATCCGAATAATACAATTTTGGGAACCCCTGCAAATACGTGTTAGTTCCGGTAATCATTTCTTCGTTTGAGATGAATTTTTTCCTGCGAGCTATTTTTTCAAGTTTGCAAACAGGAGAAAGGCACTAGGAGCTAAATCTGGACTACAAGGTGGATGGCCAACAAAGTCGAAGTATATTTCATGTATCTTTAACATCGTATCTAATGCTGTGTGAGCCGGTGCGTTGTCTTGCAGAAAGAGCACTTTTTTCTTCTTTAAATGTGGTTGGTTGCATCAGTCAATTTGTCGAATAATGCACCATAATACTTTCCTTTGATTGTGGATTCTTTTTCATGTGCATACCAAAATACAGCGGCCATAACCTTACCAGCCGATTTCACTGTCTTCTCCTTCTTCGGAGCACTTCCATCCATTGTTTCGATTGATTTTTGGTTTCAGGTGTTTAGTGGTGGACCCACTTTTCATCACCAATTATTGGTCCATGCCAAAAATCAACAGGTTTACACTTTATCATGTCCAAACACTGCTGTGAAGGCGTCTGTCGAACTCATCTTTGTTTGACACAGAGCAAACGTGACACTCTTTTTTATATGAAAATGTTCATGCAAAATGCTGAACACACGTTCATATGATATGTTCACTATTTCACCAATCTCAATTTGAGACTCGGCAACTATTCATAGCGACATCGGGGATATTCTAGACATTTTCTTCAGTAACCACTTCTATTGTATGATAGTATTGTTGCTTGTTCGGCCGCACTTAAATTCAGCAATCCAACATTTTACCATGTGATCTGACTGAACAGACTCACTCGAGCTTCTCCTTTGTTTCTTTTGCCGCTTAAACACTATTATTTGAAAGGGAATTTCAAATAGTATTGTTTAACCACTGCACGAAATTCACTTTTTTCAAGCAACACAAAAGTTGATCACAATTTAAAAAAAAAAAAACAAATTTGGTGTTGCTTCATTAGTAATCCGCTCTTGTATGAAATAAATTTGTCATATTTTATCGAGAATAACTTTATGATGCAGACACAAATCGATCGATATATTGATGAGGTTATGTTATGCTTATTGTTATTGTTTTATCCTGGACCAGTACTGAGTTGATGACTCCTACATATGCAGCGCATTGTACTGGAACTAGGAAAATAGGTTATGATTTGGATTAAAGAGGGAGTAGCTTTCGTGGAGGTTTAACTTTAACAACAACAGCACGAAAGACTAAAACAAACTCTATTAGAGCACTTAAAATGTTTGAATTAAATGAGTTAAAACCGATTAGTGCCCAGTTTATATACCTTCGACACTGCTCAGATTAGCAAAATTTAGTCCAACGTCTTCCACACTACAACACAAGTGCAAAACAAATTTGTACACCACTGGTGTGTATATAAACCAACGAAGGTATTCATAACGGGTTGCTGAAAAGGCTTAAGACTGAAATTTGTTTTACAAACTTAACTTATGATTAGCAAGATTTGCAATTAGTTCTCTGAAAGTAATTTTTACAATCCAACGAAAAATTACTCATTCATTGCATTTTACTGGAAAGTAAACGAATAACCCGATTATCACAACAAAATTATAACAGCAACATGATAACATCTGATGATGCCGACATGATAACATCTGATGATGGTTCGTTTAATCATGAATCAAAAATAATAGATAATGATTTGTGCAGGTCCGTTATGTTGTTTACATCAGTCAGCTGTAGCATGTGACGTAGAAAGTGATCTCTGGATATTATTGTAATAGCAAAAGCGAATAAAGAAACAAAAAAATATGTAAAATTTTTGCATCAACTTTGGATTTTTTATACTAATGTTTAAAAGTATTTTGGTTTTACCAAATGTTTGTATAATCTTGAAAAATATTAGCGTCCAACCGTTACCAAAATGAATAAAGTGTTATTACCTCAGCTGTCAATTCCTCTTGTTCTGGACTTGCTTTGATTCATTTACTATAAACAAAAGCCAATGCTAGCGAAATGTTTCATGCTCGTACACAACAAACAAATCTATACAATTTTATATTGCACTCAATAATTTCCCTACTTAAGAACCATTTAGCGATTTTTTATTATAAAGGGTGGTTAAATTTCAAGGGCCAATGTTGATTTTGAATAAAACACAAACTATTTAGGAAATTATTGTAATTTTACTTTATTATGATATATTGGTATTACTCAATTATGTTTGAAACCAAATATCGGCTAAATGGGCGCCACGACCACGGCGGCACACCTCCATCCGATGGTCCAAATTTTCGATGGCCTTGAGGTATAATGGAGGTTCTATGCCGTTAATGTGCCGAATTATCTCATCCTTTAGCTGTTGAATTGTTGCTGGCTTATCGACGTACACCTTTTCTTTCAAATAACCCCAAAGAAAAAAGTCCAACGGTGTCAAATCACATGATCTTGGCGGCCAATTGACATCGCCATTACGTGAGATAACACGGCCATTGAATTTGTTGCGCAAAAGAGCAATTGTTTCGTTAGCTGTGTGGCAAGTGGCACCGTCCTGCTGAAACCACATATCGTCTACATCCATATCTTCCAATTCGGGCCATAAAAAGTTCGTTATCATCTCACGATAGCGAACACCATTCACAGTAACTGCCTGACCGGCCTCATTTTGGAAAAAATACGGTCCGATGATGCCGCCAGCATATAAACCGCAGCAAACAGTCGCTCTTTGTGGGTGCATTGGTTTTTCGACAGTCACTCTTGGATTCTCATTCGCCCAAATGCCGCAATTCTATTTATTGACGAATCCACTGAGGTGAAAATGTGCCTCACACTGAAGATGATTTTCTTCGAAAATTGATCATCATTTTCATAATAGGTCTGGATAACTTTAACACGTTGTTGGATTGTGTATCTCTTCATGGTTCAAATTGAATAAGTCTGAAATAGAGAAATGTCAAATAAAATTCGGAAAAAAAACTTAGCGCTTAGGTGTGGTTCACATTCAACATCGGCCCTTGAAATTTAACCACCCGATAATATCAATTATTTTAATATCAACAAAAATTCGCTTTAAAGAAGTCCCAGGCAAAAGCTAAACGCAAAAGATGTAAAAGCTTAGTTATTTTCTAGGCAAAAGAGAAACAAAACTTAAGTCACTCGAACTTGATCTCGAACCAATAACAAAGATTTTTTTTTTTTTATTGAATTTTTTGATGAACTTTTATAATTTTCTAAATTACATTTTTGGTTTGTACATTTGTACAATTTGTACATTATAAAAAAAATCACCCTATATAAAATTTGTTTTATTTCGTTTTTCGTATAATTTTTTTTCATAAACTTCCTTAATCTTAATAATTGATCTTGTTGATATTTTTTTGGTGTTTCTTACATTTTTTTTTATACGGCTTCAAAATAAAGAAACAAATATATTTAAATCTTTGTGCTTATTTAGTTAACAGATTGATTTATGGCTTTCTTTGCTTTGATTTATTACCAACCTAATTATTGTGTCATTTTACTAATTTATTCGTCAAGTGTCTATTTTGTTGCTAAAGTCGTTTCCTTTTTTGTTCGTCTGTAAGCATTTTCGATGTTAGACACTGTAAGGTAAAATTAAACTCTTTTTTTTTTCTTTGTGAATGCTTAAACATGGATGTTGCGCCTGGTATTTTTATGCATACAATGCAACAATTTGTGGCAGAGGCGCAACCAGGCAACGGCATTAACATTTATTGTGTGGAAGTTAAAATTTGAATATTTTTAGTGAAATAAACTATCGAATAAGGAATTAATTTTTAAAAAGAACAAGACAGGTTTGAGTTTTTTTTAAGCAAATTTAAGATATTTTGCAGCTGTTATGGTAATAAAATTGTATTATCTACACGTAGAAAAATGCCACAAATATTGGTTTTATATATAGAATAGTTGATGGATCGTGCTACAAAACAAAATATTATAACTTTATTCTGTTAATTAAAAATTTTGTTAAAGTTTTTTAGTTAGAAAGACGCCGAAAGTAAATCCGATTTAAAAGCATTTGCGTCCAGCAAAAGAGATTTATTGCTCACATAAACAGACGGGTAATATAGGCTCTCCAGCAAAAACTTCCGAATACACTTTCCACAGTCTCTCAAGGTCGGCTGAGCAGTCTTTCTTTTATAGGGTTATGTCAAGCTAGGTTAGTTGGATTAGTTTTAAGAGGCTGCCAGCCATCGAAAACCAGACCACACGCAAAGAAAATGCAGTTAGAAATATGATTATGGCAACATTAGTTTATATGCCACAATATTGTGTATTATTGTTAAAAACAGCTTATTCTCGATTTGGTAATAGTTTGTTTCCACATAAATATTGTTTTGTTTGCATTTCAGTAAATCTATTATTACTACCTACCAATTTCCAAATATGGTGTATATATAATATTTGTGTATAAATTCAATACAAAATTAAAAAAAGAAACAAATTTTCCTGAAAAGTCTTCCAAAGGAAGATGAAATATTGAAAAATACATTAAACATAAAAAAAAACAAAAAGGACCTGGAGCTGAACGAATTTTTTGCAAATATTGACTTAATGAATTATTTTTATTTCAGCTAATAGACACTAAAACCTATTGAAAACGAAGTCATTTGCACTTATGGGACCCCAACAATTTTTTGCAGATTAATTTTGATTATTTTATTTCATCAAAGTGTATTAATTGTTTTTATTTTAATTTATTTTCTGTATACACTCGTATATTACATGAATAAGTAGCTGTAAATAAATAAAATAGTATTGTTTTTCATGAAACGGCCGCTTTTAAATTAATATGACTGGTTATGACCTGAATATGGTTATATGCCAAATAAGACTGTTTGTAACATTGGTATGGTTATTTAATAAAAGTAATATGGTTGGTAATAATAACGTGGTTAGGTATGATATTAATAAAGTAAATTTTATTAATACTGAGTTTAATTACAATTATACCATCGTCGGACATTTTGCTTACAAAACTATGGTGATGCAAATTAATGGAATTAAAATATAACAATGTAATTTTTTCAGTACCAACCATATAATTCAACAATAATATGTTGCCCTTAGAATATTGTCGTATCAATCATATATTTTTTTCTACGTGCATTTGGCTCCAATTTGGTTCCATTGTGTTGCTTGAATGTGGTATGTATCCCAGCAGATCTACCTATCGCTGGTTTATTTCAGAACTAGCCCGGGGATCGGATGAAGAAGTCCAAACCATTTACATCATGTTCCGAAATTTCTTCTAAGTCTTGCAGCACCAATCTGCCTTGATACAAAACCTTAACCATAAGAAAGAGTTGGGCAGAGTTAATGCTCAACACTCTCTATATCTTCATCATCCCTACAACTTCTACAGAAGTCATTAAATGGAAAAAAATATCTGGTTAGAACCGCCGTTGGAATAGAATCATAAGGATAGTAGTCCTTTTATTGACTTGATAGGAATATCTCTCCTGCTGTGTATTGGTTTTGGCACACCAACGAATTTTAGCCTTAAGCTTTCAATTGTTTAATTAAAAATAAGAATAATAAAACATACGTTTTACTCGTATAGCATTTGTCAGAAAAAAACGTATTTTCTTTTTTTCTGTATTAGAGAAAGAGCTACCCCAGCAACCAGCGAATACATATCGTCCCATTTGGTAAACACATTAATCTATCCTGTTCGGTTTCTAAAAGTTGAGGCTATACTTGCGTTTTATAGCTCTTAAACTAGATTCCAACGATCTTATCAATATTGTCTTGTTGTAACCAAACTCCAGCATTTGCCAGTTCTTCCGCTACAATAATACCGGGCACTTCACTGTGCCTCAGTACCCAGCATAGCTCCAGGTTCGAATGTTTCATTATCGCGATTCGAGACCCCCGGGGAGTAGGTTTCGACTTAGTGTACACTAAACCAGGGCAATCTACTTTCTGGAGCATAGAGGGGTAGGAGTTTCTCATTTGCTGTAGCAAATAACATTCTGCAAAGACGCGTGAATTATGTTGTTGAACTTCCAAAACCATCACTAGGAGTTGATTGGCAGAAAGAAGATCAGCAAAGACCTCGGGAGGTTATGGTTGCTGACTATCTCGACGCTGATTATGTTTGAAGTGCCTACCTTGGCTCAAATGTCTCGTTATTTTGTTGAAAGCGCCGCCGGGAATATTTGCTTTGGCGCACACCAAACCATGGCATTCTGTTTTTGAGGCATAGACAGTAAGAGTTTCTCGGCTATTGTAGCAAATAGAGCTCTAGAGAACTGGATTGCTTACGTTGTGCTAATCTTCCGTACCTCTTACTAAAGGTTTATTGACAAAATGGGGATCAGAAAAGTCCCCGAGAGGTTCTGCTTGCAGACCATCTTGGCGCTGATCATGGTTGAGGTGTGTACCTTAGCTGCAACATTATGGCTGAAGTTTAAACCTTAACCACAGGAAGGGGATTTAGTTTCCCTGATTACTATGGTACAATGCCGGTTTTCGTCGGCTAGTAAACCCCCAAGGTTGCCTTGTCTTGCAACAGATACCTGTAATATAGGGAAACAAAAGTGATGGTTGGATAATTGAGTTGCATAAGGGTTAATGGGCTACGGCCTACCAATTCATTAATCTTTCCGTTGACTTGACATTAATTCTTCCATCGATTTCTAGGAAACTGCATACAGGACGGATTAGAAAGACTCTTTCGCAAGGGTTTTTCTCACATGGCTAGAAACTTAAGGCAAAAACTGGCGATCTGTGTGCGCCTTGCAACCCATATACTGGGGACACTGGTGAATTGTGAATAGTTTAGCTCGAGGAATTGGTCCACCGTCAAATAAGGCCAACAAGACAAGTGCTGAATTTTTACAATCTACTTTGTTTAGAGATATCCAGAATTCAAGAACCAACCAGGACATCGTACTGTTGCTAGTGCACTCAATCTTACTGTTAGTACAAATTTGGATACTCTCTCGTTATACTTTGTAGCACCTTAACTACTGAGGTACCTACTTTATAGCCGAGATTTCTGCCGGGATTTTTGATGCACTGCTTTTGCAGCCTAAAACTAATTTTCCTGCTATACAGGTAGATAAAACTAACCCCAACAACTCCTGAGTCAGACTTGGATCCATCAGTAGAAATCTTAAACACGTCCTCTTGATGGTCTGTACCGACTATATCCAAGACCGTACCTATATCAAGCCAGAGGTATAGAAGCAAACCTAACCAACTTTACTGAATTGAAGTATGAGAAGATTTTGATTAGAACAAATTATTTTTTTCATATTACGAATACCTTTTTTCATCAATCTGAACGCTCCTGTTTGCCTAAACTTGCTCCAAGATCTATTTAGTTTGTTGTCAAATTAAATCATCAATCACTAAAATTATGGCTTCAAGTGCATTTTTCAATTTTATTTAGTTGTTTTACAAGATGAAAATTGCTTTTAGCTTTTATTGAAGAATTAAAGCCACCCACCAAGGAAATCTACAAATAATAAATTACATATTGTACAAAAACTAAAACATCATAAACTATTTATTTAGTTCTTTTTTTTTACATTAGTGTATTATTTTATTAAAAAATTTTTTATTATGCAACTACTGCATGCATTTGTAAATTTACGGTTTCACAATATGACTCCGTCACTATCAATCCATTTATTTTATTTATATTTTTTTTAAGACAAAATTTTTAAATAATTCACTTTTATTTTTAAGCTCAAGTCATTCCAAAAATAAACACAATAATGTGTTTTTTTTTTTGTTTCGTCTTTAAGGAAATGTTGCAAAAGCCATTAACACGACGAAATCAAATATTTAATGTGTGTCAGTTTTTAAATGAAGACCCAACAGGTTCAAGACGACTAATAAATAAAACACGACATGAAGCAAGAAAAAAAGGTACATCGAGACTACTGATTCTTTTTTTTTTATTTGTGTTCACATTTAAAATAAAAAATATATATAAAAAAATATATATAGAAAAATGTAAATTACTTTTCGGAAAAATTAAATTAAAAAAAAATCAAATTTAAAGTGAGTGAACAGAATCACTTTTCAGGCATCAGTTTGGAGCAAACATGACGACGGCTGCCAAACAGCATTTTATTGCCAACAAAATGAATGAACAGAACGAGGGTAGTTTTGTTGTGAATCTGGCGATTTTATGTGAGAAATCAAGAAAATTATCTAAACTCCACAAAATTTTCTTTGCATAAATAAATTTCTTACAAAATTTGTTTAAAGCCTCTTTGGCCGTGAATTCTATATTTTGTTAATAGACGAATATATCAGATTTTTTTTATGACGTTTTTCCCCTATTGTTTGTCTTACTGCTGGCAATATTTACATTTAGAGCTATTTACACTCAACTAAAGTTAAAAGTACACGGTGTTAATCCATTTCGCGTAGTCTTAGTGTTGGAATTTGTAGCGCAGAGAGTAGTGCTCAATCTCGTATTATATTCACTATGGTCCGTGTAATAAAAACAAATATTTTTTGTTTGAGGGTAAAAATCTGTTATTACACTGAAAAAATTTTGTTCAGAAATTCTCTGAATTTTGACATTACTTTTATGAATTTTTTCATTATTTTTCAACCATTGTAACTTTTCATAGAAATAATGAAACAAATTTCATTAGATTATTTTAATGAAAACCTTCATAAAAGTAATAAAACAGTTTAATAAGAAACATGACTTATTTTCATTAAAAGTATGAAAGACAAATCATATGATTAGTGAAATAATTTCTCTAGATCAACAAATCAATTTCATAAAGCACATAAAAACTGTACATTAAATTAATGAAAAAGTAACGTTTATTTAATGAAATAGCTTCTTTGTACTAATGTAATATATTCATTAAAAATATGAAACTCCTTCATAAGGTCAATGAAGTTATTTCATTTATCTAATTTTATTATTCATTGAGCACCTGAAAAATTTACATTAAATCAATGAAATAGTTACATTTGTTTATGAAATAATATCATAACACACATTAATAAAATATGTTCACAAATGTACGCAATAAGATCAATGAAATTATTTCATTTATTTATTGATACTTTATTTCATTACACAAACAGGACTATTCCCTGCTTTTGTGAAATTGTACCTAATTATGATAAAAGAAAATGTTGAACAAGTATTCACCAAATAAAATAGATTTTATTAATTCAAATGACTTCAATACACTGGTATTTAAATTTTTTAAACTATTATTATGCTGATTTGAGTACATACACATATGTACATACATACCCAAGTTCGGTAGCCAGAAATTTATTAGTCATTGATCAACTGAATTCTATTTCATTGGAATTATGAAACTCATAAAATTTACATTTTAATAAAAAAAACTTGACATTTTTTTAAACTGTAGCTTAAGATTTATAAATGCCCATTAATATATCTTACCAAAATTCAAAGAATTAAAAAAAAAAAAATAAATTTTGTTGTAGTCACAAATTCAATGATTTTTTTTTAATGAAACTTAATGAAACCATTCTGATGGGACTATTTCATAATATATATGAAGTTTCATGCATATTGTGAAAAGTTTTCATTAGATTAATGAAAAATATTTAATGAAACAGTTTCATTAAATATATGACTCATAATTCTTTCAGTGTATAATTCAGTGTTAACACGCATTTATTTTTTATTGCTAGAATAATTTTGTGCCTAAAACTTTAGTAATTTTTAAAAAAATTTTGAGCCTGAAACAAATGTTTGGCGAGAAAACCAAAGTTATCGTAAGCTTACAGTTAACATGTATCAACTCAAAAATTTATGAACAATGGTTCTACGCGATTCAAAAACGGTAGTTTCAACATAACAGACAAGGAGAGGCCTAGTCAGTCATAAAAGTTTAAAGTTGATTGGTGGCCAGAAACCAGCTAATGGATATTATTCAGTGAGTTTAATAAATTTCCAATTACTCTTGTAAATTTTAGTGTCGTTGCCTCCGTGTGGCTTTCTAGGCTCACACAGGTCGCAACTCTTTGCCATAAATTTTTAACCATATAGACAAACCCCTTGTTGAAGATTTTGAGCCTTCTAATGCCTCTTGTATGCAATTTCTCAACAGCCAATGGAGGCCAGGCTTAATGAGTTGGTAGGTGGAAGTCCATTAAGAACATCAATAACCAACTTATACGTTTGAATATTCATATTGTCAACTCTGTTTACGTACATACATATATATATATCATCTGCATTGTATACATATTTAAATCGGACAGCCTCTATTACGTACATTCTTCTTAATATACACGTACACATGTTTTGTTTGAATCAAGGTGCATTAACGTGTACACGGTGGCAGCACTAGAGCAAAATTACAACAATACAACAAAAACAGGCATCTGGTAAGCTATGTTTATCAAAAATACTTCTAACAATTTTCACAATTATAAACTATGAATATACCTTTTCAAAATTATAAATTATATTTATTTGAATTATTTTTATGTTCACAAAATAATTTGTATATGTTTAATTCAGAACAAAACACTAAATTCACTTTCAAAAATGTAAACATGTAATACATTTGACGTAAATAGCTTACTATATTGCCAGTAGCAAAAAATTGTCACATGCCGTAGTGCTGCCACCGTGTTTACGTAAATGCACCTTGGTTTGAATGCTGTTCGGTTTTTATGTGTACACGCGCATTCGCATTCTATTCTCTCTTTCTCATATTGTATAAGTATTAGTTAAGTGTTTTTCATCATCTCTTCGGTAGTGGTTTCTAGCTTTAAGCATGATGTAATAAAAATCAAGCACTCGGTTGAGTAGAGAACGCAAACCGATTAACTTGTATTTTAATTTAATTTAATACTGGTTCCTCACAGTACAGGTATCTGTTGTAAAGGCAACGAATCCTCGGGTGGTTGCCAGTCCCCGAAGAAAAAGCCACACACCAAACAATTATCAGGAATACTAACTCCCCCTTCCTGTGTTTTAGGTTTCAACCACAGCCAGAACGTTACAGCCAAGGTAGGCCTTCAACCATGATCAGCCCAGGTCGAACCGCAAGCAGAGCCACCCGAGGGCAATGCTATTCCCCGTTCTGCCCATTTAAACCCTTGGTAAGGGTTTCGAAAGCCAACACAACATAAGTCATGCGGCTTCCCAGAGTTTTATTTGCAACAACAATCCAGGAACTCCTTCCTCTCTTACCCGAAAAACCGAATGCCCTGATTAGGAATACACCAAGGCAAAACCTAAATAGACAGTAATGGTTGTTAAAAGCACTGATGCTAATCAAGATGCTGCATGCCCTCGTAAGTTTTCACATTTTAGAAAATAACAACTAAACTGCTAAAGCAAAGGTTCGAGGCTAAATGATCAAAAAGATGACAAATATGCTGAAACTGTAGTCCCGGTGATAAAAATTTTAACTCGGCTTTTGGAAAAACCATATTTTAAGTAATATAGCATTATTATCACTAAGCTTTAGCAACCATTTAAAAAGATGAAACGGAATCAACTCTTATTCCATATTATGTAAAGCAAAAAATAAAGTAAGGAAGGAAAAAAAAACGACATTATAAATAACATAAGTTGTCTACATAAACTGAGTAAACTGGCAATAAAAAAGTAAAACAAATTGAAATCATGCAAAAATATTTGCAACATAAATATACAAGCAACCTGACAAACTTTAAAATACACATTTTGTGGCAATAAAATACAACATTTCAATGTTCAAGCTCTTTTATGAGAACTTCAGCACACAAGTGTATAAATCAGAGACGTAAAAGAATGATACTTTTTAAATTAAAAATTTTTTGGTTTGTACATATGTACATCGGGCTTTAGTTCAGGTTTTTCCTTTCTTAAGTTTTTTCTTATGAAGAATTTTTTTACAATACAAATTTGCTGTGATCAATAATTATTAATTAAAAAAGACAAGAAAAATAATAATCAAATCTTTAGCTGGGGGACAATGATACTTTTATATCAAACAAAAAATTATATACAGCTTGTGTTTTGTGCTCTCAGGCTGTCTATATGTCAGCATTTCATAGGAGCCGGAGTACATAAATAATATCTACATATTAATACTCGTAAATGAGTTTGCAAAGCGATGCAGATATACTTTCCTTCTTTGTGTTGCATGCAATTGTTCACAAGCAAACAAACGCCGTGCTACATCTATTGGCTGCAACTCGTACATCACTTATTTTTTTTGTTTCTGAATCAATCCCATGGCCTTCAGGCATTTTGAAATAGCTTGCTGTATTACTCCCAATAATCCTGCCAATTTTTGTTGCCCTGGACACGAGTTTTGGTTAAGCAATGCTTTTAAATCTGAATCTTCGAGAACCGTCGCTGTTTCACCGCCATGCTATTCTGCGACATCAAGCGTTAAAACCACTGTCGGCACTTTTTGTCACTAATAGTGGCCTCTTTATAGGTATTTGAGAGCATTCGATGAGCCACAGATTTCTACAAATGACGAGAATTTGACTCGCAGGCTGACATTTCTAATCGAGAATAACTTTATGATCTAGGCAAAAATCGACTAATATTCGAAGGCGTTATGTTTAAAGATGATTTATACGATTTATTTATTATGATTATATAGCCTAATATATAGACAGTTTTGCATAGGAAAAAATTATCTCTGACTCCCCAATCCTACTGTGTTATAGATTAGCAACTACGAGCATATAAAGCTCTGATGTGTTATAATTTTTACCCATTTTAGCTCATAATTGTGTCGAATTATTTTTTCCGTTAGTGCTTTTAATAGTTCTTGACTTATTGACGTTCACTCTTACTCGTACAGATCCCCAAAGAAATAAGTTCAACGGCGGCTTATTAACATTGCCAAGATGTGAGATAAGCTAGCCAGTGAATTTCTCTAAAAAGGGTATATTTCGAACACAACTACGATTTGCAAAATAAATTTGCACAACTGTGAAAATGATTTACATCAGCACCTGCCTTTACGGCCTAATCTGATGGTGGACCAATTCCACGGAGTGAATTATTCACGAGTCACCAGCGCCCCCGTGTGGCTGGCTAGGCTTACAGAGGTAACAATTCTTGCCATATGATTCCGGTCATATGAGCAGCTTCTTTTTGAGGAGTTCGGGCCTTCTAATCCCACCTGTATGCAATTTCCCAGCAATCAATGGAAGACAAGGCTTAATAGGTTGGTAAGCCGAAGCCCACTAAGAGCATCAGCCCTTAAACCAACTCACCCGTCAACAATTAACACTGGTTCCTTACAGTACAGGTACCTGTTGTATAAGCAACAGATCCTCGGGGGATTGCTAGTTCCCGAAAAAATATAGGATGGGACACTAACACTCCCTTCTTGCGTTTTAGGTTTCAACCACAGCCAGAACGTTTCAGCCAAGGTAGGCACCTCAACCATGATCAGCCCGGGTCGAACCGCAAGCAGAACTACCCAAACGCCATGCTGATCCCCGTTCTGCCAATTTATACCCTTGGTAAGGGTTTCGAAAGCCGACACAACATAAGTCATGCGGCTTCCTAGAGTTTTGTTTGCCGCAACAAACTAGGGACCTCTTGTCCTCTTTTCCCCCAAAAAGAGATTGCCCAAGTTAGGAATACGCCAAGGCAAAATCTGTTCCCCTGGGGGATAAAATTGCACAATTTGAAAACGTTGTTTAGACGTCAGTCTGTTCACGTTGAAATGACAAACTAAACTAAACATAAGTCACTGAACAGCTGACAAAATGGCCGCCAGATAGAAAAAAGTGCTGCCAAGTCAAAGTTTTATAGCTTTATAAAAATACCGTTCGCAAACATCTATAGCCACCGTTTTGTTGAAATATGATTGAAAGTTTTTAACTTCTGGTTGCATTGTACATTGTTTGATATTAAGTTTAAAAAGCACTCAAACCAAACGCCAAACAACAACAGCCACAAACCAAATGATAATAATGATGCGAATGGTGATGCTCTTCTACATATTTGAAGAGCCACTAGTGTTAATACAAAAAACAAAAAAATAATGACAACAACTAAAAAGAAATATTTTTGCTATTTTGTTTATTTTCAACCAAGTAACAGACAACTTACTAAAATAAATGTTCAACTTGTTTCAAATTGTGACCTCCTACTAACTTACAGACATACTTCTTGGGATGCACACCGAGACACTAAAGACAAAACTGACAAAACGACAGACAGTGGCAGACAGACAGATAGAGAGACTGAAAAAAAACCTACTGCAGACATTCATATTAAAATCAACATAAACATTATTTACATCGACAACATCATTCTTAAATCTGTTCAGAAATAGCAGCGCGCGGAGAGCGTAACGGGGAGGAAGTCTAGTTGGTAGTCGCCGAACATAAAACGTACAAATTTGGTTGCACGTTTTTGCACTATTTAGAAATTTATCTAACACCTGCAACATGATTTCAAACATTGTAATAAAAACATACACCACAATAATGTTGTGTATGTCTATATGTATGTATGTATGTACGTTTGTATGAAGTTTTAATGCAAACTTTAAATATTTTAAACGACTAGCAAATACGTAAAATCATCGGTGGTATCTGGCGCTGTTAGAATCAGATAGTGAAGAAGCGAAAAGAAAACAACAATAACAACAACATATCGTTTAAAATGATAGTTGCAGATAAAGTTTTTATTTTTTGTGTTTCTATTACTACTGCAGCGAAATCGACCACATCAATTTACTGTCTGGCGTTTGTACACGCAGAAAAAAAAATACGATTTACACGACAATATTCTAAGGGAAAACATACTCTACCAGATGAAAAATCAAGGCATACGATGGAAAGGTTTAGGCTATAATTTTTTTTTGTTAACAAATCACCCAAACTTGTGATTGTAACTTGGGACCCCTAAATATCTAGGAGCTGTATTTGATAAAAACCGAACTTTTGATTATCGTATTGTTATAAATTTTTATCACACCTAACCCAATGTGCGAGTCGTTAATATGCTTGTTATAAATTTACACGCTCAACCATGCAACCAACATTGAACTAAAACATAATACACAAACAAGTAAACATATATGATTTGAAGAACGCAAGTTTTCGAGTAAATCAAACATAAATGGTTTTGTCGTAGGTGTTGCGTTCTAGTTATTGCTGTTCTTATTGCTTATTGTTTTTGCGTTCACAATGTTTAGCAAGCATGTGTGTGAATGTGTATGTGTAAGAATTATATATGAAATAATCGTTTTCTTCCAAATTTTCCAGCTAAAGATCCTGATTGATTGATTTTTGTTTTTTATAAAAAGGTATTTTATTTTCGATATTTCGATAACAATTTGTTATCATCATCATTATCAATAACTAGAATGAATCAATAACTAGAAGGTAATAAAGAAGTATAAGTAGCAGGAAGGTTTTGTTTCGTTTATTTCGTTTCGTTTATTTATTTATGTATTGAAACTAGCACAACAAGATTAAAATCTTATAATTTACAGTAAAAATATGATTCATTACAAAAGAGGTATTTAACATACATCAGTTAAAAAAAAACAAGACCATAAAATTCTAAAACTAATTAACAATATATAACTTCTAACCACTAAGAGAAGTTTTTCAATAGTTCAGTTTTAAAACTGTTTGCGTTGCTAACAACTTCTATTTTATTGGGAAGCTGGTTCCAAAGACAGATGCTATGTATCGGGTGGTTAAATTTCAAGGGCCGATGTTGAATGTGAACCACACCTAAACGCCAAGTTTGTTTCCGAATGTTATTTGGCATTTCTCTATTTCAGACTTATTCAATTTGAACCATGGAGAGATACACAATCCAACAACGTGTTAAAGTTATCCAGACTTATTATGGAAATGATGATCAATTTTCGAAGAAAATCATCTTCAGTGATGAGGCACATTTTGACCTCAGTGGATTCGTCAATAAACAGAATTGCCACATTTGGGCGAATGAGAATCCAAGAGTGACTGTCGAAAAACCAATGCACCCACAAAGAGTGACTGTTTGGTGCGGTTTATGTGCTGGCGGCATCATCGGGCCGTATTTTTTCCAAAATGGGGCCGGTCAGGCAGTTACTGTGAATGGTGTTCGCTATCGTGAGATGATAACGAACTTTTTATGGCCCGAATTGGAAGATATGGATGTAGACGATATGTGGCTTCAGCAGGACGGTGCCACTTGCCACACAGCTAACGAAACAATTGCTCTTTTGCGCAACAAATTCAATGGCCGTGTTTTCTCACGTAATGGCGATGTCAATTGGCCGCCAAGATCATGTGATTTGACACCGTTGGACTTTTTTCTTTGCGGTTATTTGAAAGAAAAGGTGTACGTCGATAAGCCAGCAATAATTCAACACCTAAAGGATTAGATAATTACGCACATTAGCGGCATAGAACCTCCATTATGCCTCAGGGTCATCGAAAATTTGGACCATCGGATGGAGGTGTGCCGCCGTGGTCGCGGCGCCCATTTGGCCGATATTTTGTTCCGCACATAATTGAGTAATACCAATATATCATAATAAAATAAAATTATAATAATTTCCTAAATAGTTTGTGTTTTATTCAAAATCAACATCGGCCCTTGAAATTTAACCAGCCTTTATAAAGAATTGCTTCTCTGACCACGAGGTTGTGTGATTTTGTTGAATTAGTTTCCTTCCGCGAGCGGACTTTGCAAATTTTATTTTGTTGAAAAGGTAATCTGGACTCTCCGATATAATTATTCTATGTAAAAATATTAAGCATTTAAAGCTTAGGAGATTTTTAAAACTCAGGTTGTTGATTAAATATGACTAGTTTGATATCGAATCTCGGCGCTTTCTATCATATATTTCTAGCAATACTATTGTAAGCCTCACTGAGTTTTTTTAAACCCTGCAGTAAAACGGGTACTAGATACGCTTTTACCAGTAATACTCGTATTTCCAATGGTCTACAGTACCTAACGGCCCATAAATTCCGCAACATTCCATATACGCGGCATACAACTGCCGTAATGTCGTTGGACCAATTTAGTTTGCTATGAAACACAACACCCAAGTTTTTCGAGTTATCTACGTATTCAATTGTATTTGTGTTGACTTTAATGTTAATGTCAACATTAAAGGTCGTCCTACTTCTGGACAAAAGAATGCACTTTGATTTTGATGCGTTAATACAGAGCTCATTAGTATATATATTTATCCTAGATAAATCCTCATTAATGCAATTTACACATGAATATATGCCAATTTTTGAACTGCTTTTGTAAATCTGCACGTCTTCGGTATACATTTGTATCTTGCAGTGAGTTATTACATCCGGTAAATCGTTGATATACAGACAAAACCTCTATGGTCCAAATGTAGACCCCTGCGGAACTCCTCTCTTTAAATTTAGTGCATTTGAAAAATTGCCATTCAAATATATCACTTGGGATACATCGTCAAGATATGATTTTATAAGCTTGCATGCTGATTGTGAAAAGTAAAATGGTTTTTTAAGCTTTTTTGCTAAAATTGTATGATCAACCGAATCAAAAGCTTTGCTGTGATCTAAAAGTACCAAAACGCTTATATTATTTTTGTCGAGGTCAGTTCTTAAGTTTTCTATCACATCCATAAGAGCCGTAGTACAACTTCTTCCCTTTACAAAACTGGATTGAACATTTGTTAGTAGCTTGTATGAGCATTATGTATTCATTCATTTGACTACTCATGATTCTTTCTAAGATTTTTGATAAAAATGGCAGTATTGCAATAGGCCTGTAGTCATTATTTTGTTTAGGAATGGGAATAACTTTGGACATTTTTCATATTAAAAATGTGGGAAATAAAAGGAATAAGTTTTGGTGAAACAAGCTTCAGAAATATTGGGCTTATTCCGTCCACGCCAACAGCATTCGATTTTACTCCAGTGAAACTTCGCATTCACTTACTCAGCGGAAGCTAAACTTATGTTCTATTGGAACATAGCAGAGCTCATCATATGTGTTATATGTAGAAAAAGGAACATCAATATTGACGAACTTCTGATTTAGTGGAAGGTGTTCGGCAGTGAGACTTTTTTTTTAACCATGTGCAAGACAGTCTTAAGTCAGAAAAGTGTGTTAATATCCAGTGGTATTAAGTACAATAAAGTTATGAAATATTTAAGTACTGTGTAACGAACAAGTATAAGTGTCATTATTAATATATTTCAAAATGGTTTTTGCTTTGAAGTTTTGTGAAATTCTCTCCAAAACATTGATAACTGATATGACTGAGTTTGTGAATTCATATTTCAAACTACATTTTCTTTACGTGTAAGTTTGTGAAAAAAATTAGGTTTTTTTGTATACAAATTTCTTTCCAGCCATTTTTAAACTGCCAACTGTAGCAAGTTAAACTTCTTTGTAAAGAACAAAAAAACAATGATATGTTTAATAGCGCCAAGCGGGGAAAAACGCAATTCATCTCATTACCATTTAAAATAAATTCAATATTTCCTTTTGTTTGAAACAACAATATTTTATAAATGTTCATGTGTGTATACTTTTTGTGAAAATTGTCTTCTGTCAGAAAATATTTGTTGTGAAATCTAAAGAAAACACCTGACAAACAGTTTTTTTTTTACATAAGGAGCACAAATAAGTTTTCGTCATTTTATGTAAATATAATAATAATAGCTTGTTTCGAGGTAATTTCGCTTAAAGTGTGATAAAATGAGAGTGAATAAAATATTCTCTCGGAAGACGGTAATTTTTACCAAAATTGCTTGAATACAAAAAACCAATTTGATATTAAGTGTACAACTTTGCCACCACCGTTTTGCACTACATGGCTGTAGCGGTAAGGGGTAGTCGACCGCAGATGTCACACAACACGCTTAGGTATTTGTAAACATAACGTCAGCGCAATATTAGTTGATTTCTATTTATACCATAAAGTTAAGGCCTGTTTCACGACTTCGAACCTTAACTTTCGCAAGCATTTTGAGTGGCGAAAACTCCTATTTCCGATCCATTTTCGAACTGAAAGACAGCATAGTGCAAGAAAACGTGACAAAGAATACAACAATTCATGAGAAAGCAATTAATTTTCGAGCTGTAAATGTGTTTCTTGGCCGTTTTAAATGTATGCAAACGTTAACGTTAGAAATCGTGAAACAGGCCCCTAATCTCAATTAAACATGTCAGCTTACGAGCCAAATGCTCGTGATATGCTGGAGGTTTTAGTTTTCTGCTTTAACGTGAAGAAATCTGCGCCTAAGGCTTGTCGAATGCTCTCCAATACCTAAGGTGAGGCTCTGTTAGTGAAAAAAAGGTACCGCAAGTGATTTTACACTTCAAGAATGGTGATTTTGACGTTGTAAGAAGGTGGCATTACTTGATCAAGACTCGTATCAAACGCAACAATAGTTAACAGAATCATTGGGAGTGACGCAAAAAGTTATTTTAAAACGCCTGAAAGTCATGGAAGTGAATCAGGATTAAGTAAATTTGATGCCGTATAAGTTGAAGCCAAGATATGTTGAACGACGTTTGTTTGCTTATGAACAGGCGCTAGTAAGACAAAGACGGAGGCTATTGCTATATAACATTGTAACTGGGGATGAAAAATAGGATAATCCTGAGCTCATAAAATCAAAGAGATATCCTGGCCAAACCAAATCGAATATTCACGGTTCTAAGGCTATGCTCAGTATTTGGTGGGAGCAGGTCTGCGTAGTGCGTGTATTATGAGCTATTAGATCGGCTGAAAGAATCACAGGCGTTCGTTTTCAAACGCAGTTAACTATTGAACTCGATTGTTCTCAGCTTTTACATATTATAACGCACTAAGATCTGGGCCCTATTTCACTAAACTACAATTCTACAAGTTACAATCACAGGTCTATATCTTGCAAGTGCTGATGAATTGTGTTTCATTAAAATTTTCATTAGACTTGTGGCTTTTTGGCAAGTACTATAATATATATTAATAAATTAAATATATGTCGGAATATGTGTACATTAGAGTACTCATGAAATATATGAAAATTTCAAAAGTTATTTTACAGCCTGCTTATAAAACACGACTTGTCGATAAAAAGCTATAACTTTGCAAATTTGTTTTGTTTTTGGTTTACACATCGCGACAAATGACGATTTTTGTTCAAAGACCTAACATCGGCCAATTTATTTTGGTTTGTAAAACAAGACTCTTCTCACCATAAGTGTCTAAATGCGATGAATGAAAATGGTTTTTATTTAATTTAATTTACAAAGAAAAACCATAAAATAATTATACTATTTATTTATACCCCTGATGATGCTAGAATAAAGCTAACGAAACGTTGGGAAAAAATATAAAAAATTATTTTAATTTCATCTGACCATATTGAAGCCCGAAGGTAACTCCTTTTAAACAATACAGATTTTAGTAAGGGGTCATAAAAAGAAAACTTAAAGAAAAAAAGTTCGTTTTTGTAACGCGGTGTAATTTAATTTTGATTTTGCTTGGCATTGTTGATGCGAGTAGTTAATAATACCCAAAGGAATTACTTACTGAAATTATACAATAATTTGTAAATAAATCATAACTATTACACAGTAGAGTCCCTGTAATTCGTAATCGCAAACATTTCTTCTTGCCTGTAACTCAACATTGCAACTTCATTCCGCTACCTACAAAGCCCATTGTGCATTCAGATATGTTAAACATTTAACAAAATGTTGAAATCAAATTCCCAAAACAGTTGTAATCACTTAATATGATACAAGTCAAAAATATTATTTAAAGAAAACAGGCACAAAGGTATTATTTTCGTTAAAAATTAAATCATTAGTGCCGCAATGGTTTTGAATACTACAACAGCAGTTGCAAGCGCAATTATTCTAGAAGTTTTAACAAAAGAAAATGGGTTTTCTCAAAGACTAATACTGCTGATAAGTGCCGTTGAAGAGGAACATAATTTCAACACGGTTATTTTGATAAGACATGATGACATGATTACGGGAAAGAACAACGAAAATATTTACAATACAGATCGAGTACTGAAAACATTATCACCGTCACCAGCTATGAATTTAACACCAGTAATAAATTTTAAAGGCAACTCTTAGTATTTTCTGTGGTCAAACTTTAATAGACGATTTTTGGCGATAGCAGATCTACAAGGAAACTTAACTATGGACCTAGAAATTTTAACGACATTGTGGAGAAGCTTGAGACGGAATGTATGAATGAAAGATGTCAGCGATGTTTATATACAAAACATATCGAGTTACAGTCACACAAATAAAGCTCTAAGCGCAGTTCTTATAAAGCAGTCGCATAAAAGCCGACTGAGGCTGTGTAGTTTTCAAGTATTTCCTAAACTTGAGATGCTTTCTACAGAATTAGAGGGCAGTCAGGCAATTTCTTTCTTCATGAACAAAGTAAAAAATATGCAGGGATATCCTCTTAAACTTGTAATGACTACATTCAATTACAAAGTTATGTTAGGACAAAGGAATAATAAAACCATTTTTTTTTATGGAATTTGCTCGCAAGCATAATGCCACTTTAAGTTTTTTTGAACTTTTTGAATATGGTCTCTCCGTTGTGCAATCTTTTGTAGGAATGCCACTTGTGAAGTGTCTGCACATTTTTTTAAGAGCATCGATTACGACTTAGTTTATTTATCAATTTACGACTATTTGGAGTTGAGTTTGATGGTGCCTGTGGAGAACCCTACACCGGTTTACAAATTTTATTTCTTAATTTTTGATGTCATTACTTTATTAATGATTTGTTTGGCCTTTGTGTTCTTTTCGTTGGCATTAGCAGCTTTTTATATTATCCAGCATGACCGCGTTTCTTGCAAAGAACTTATTTTCAATATTAATGTGTTAAATGGACTTTTAGGTCAATCCTTCAAAGCCAAACAATCTTTCGCGGGACTACGCAGTCTTATTTATATATTAATCTGCTTATTAGGTTTGGTTTTTAATACCAGTTGTGTTTCTAATTTACACACTTTGATAACAACTTCGCCCAAAGGCCATCCCATAAGTTCCATGGAAGCCGTACAAAACTCTGGCATTAATATGGGCACGCATGTTTCATCATACAATTCGCTAACAAATTTTTACGGTGAAGATAAGTTCAAACACTGTGTTAAGATCTTTGATTCTGTTTAAAAGCAAAATGAAATTATCAATTGAATTTTTCCACAATTTATTACTTGTAAAATTATTATTATTAATTTTTATATGTATCCTTAGTTTTAGTTTATTGCTTCCAGTCATACAAATTGTTGTGTAAATTAATGAATTGACATGAAGCTTAAATTATCTCCAATTAAATTTTGCTATAATTTATTAGTTGTAAATTGATTACAAATATAGTCATAGCTACATGGTATCACTGATACCATGTGAATTTTCGATGATCGAATGTTGTTACCTCTTTAACGAAAATTCATATTCCTTCTATTTTAACGATTAGTTTTTTTCCCCTTTTTTCGAAAATTATTGGAGTTGATTTAGGCTGGCACAACGATCAATTGAATTATTCTTTTTTGTAACTCTCAAGTGAACATACGATTACTTTGAATTAGATCAATAATAAATTTGGAAATTGCATTTTCTATAAATTTCATTTTTTTTATGAAGAATAGTTTTTGGTACATACGGACAAACAGACACACACTTGGTTTTATCCACACCATTTCGATAAATGTCTCGTGGTTGTGGGATTTTAATTTATATTTTAGAAATGTTAAGTCATTTTTAAACAGATTCTTTTGCTGAATTTCATAAATTAAGAGATAATTTCGATAGTCGTTTTATATATCGTTTTATAAATCAGTGGAACATATTTGACGGACAACAAAAACGATTTTCAGCTCCACAATTTCGTTTAACTGATATTTGTGTCCCACAAAAACTGCGTTTGCAGTTTCCCATGCAATCGAATTCACCCTACGAAGACGCTTTTAATACTCTCATTGGTCAAATTCATCAGGCTGGACTTGTTGCATATTGGAAATCGTTATCATTCTCCGAATTTAAAACATTTAGCGAAGAGAGTTTGCATAATAAAACTACTCTGCTCTTGTTCGAACCCATGAAGCTGGAAGACATGAAATTGCTGATGTCAGTCTCTACATTTTTCACGGTTTTAATATGTGTTTGTTTTGCTGGTGGGCTTTTTTGGGCAAATCGCGTAAAACTGGTTAAAAATATGTGTACTTTATAAAATGTTTGAAACATTATTTTTGTAAATAAAGAAATACTAAATGTTTGCAGTAAACTATTTTCAACTCGTTGTTTTAAATTAGAAGATGGACTTTTTTGGATTGAGACTCTCGATATAAGTAATTAATTATATTATAAATATTTTCAGTAAACTGGAACTTCGCGTAAATCCTCTTGCACGCAATACACTTAATTTTGAAGGCCACTCTCGGTTGAGAAGAAGGGATACCCTTGCCACCATCAGAACTTTAAATAGGTGATTTTACCGATATTGTCCGGGCAAAATAAAACATTTTTGTCTAGCATTGGCTGGGACTTAATTAATTTTTTGTATTAAGTATTGAGATTTGAATACTTATTGTCAGTTCACTTTGTGAAAATTCACTAAATAAATAAACAAAAAATTTATAAATATATTACAGGTGAGAAACAATTATTACAAAATTTTCTTTTTTTTAAGAATCTTCAAAATGAACTAAGAGTAAGTAATCAAATCTTAAAAATAACAAAATTAAAGAAAGGATTGCTTTTTTACTTAAGTTCGGCCAATGCCACACAAAAAGTTTTATTTATCGCAAATTTTATCGGTAAAATTAACTACTCGTATTTTGCGCTTTGACAGTGGCAAAGGTATCTCTTCTTCTCCACCGGATATGGCTGCCAAAACTAAGTATATTACGTACCAGAGGATTTGGGTGAAGTACCAGTTTACTGATATCTTTATGAATTCGTGAGTTTTTTATGTACCTTGGAGCTGTAGTAATCGTTCGAAGAATTTGATTTTGTCTCCTTTGAATTTTATAAATATTAGATGTTAAGGCGGTTCCCATAATCACTTTCCAAAGCTCCCTATAGGCTTTAGAATTGCGTTGTATACCAAAAGATTGCAGCTTCAATGCCGAATTTCTACCCATAAGCCTGCGTTGCTTTTAATTTCAACTGAGTCACTTTCGCACAATGTGTAACTTCCTCGTCAGCTTACGGTCGAGGCGGATGCCAAGGTACTTGACTTCATCATGCTGCGGAATAGCTGAGTTGTTGAATTGGATAGGCGAACATGTTTGCTTACACACTGTGAATGTAACATAAGTACATTTTTCTCCATTAGCTTTGCTTTCCTAAAGTTTTAGCCATTTCTCTAAAATTTAGATATATTCCTGTAAATTTCGTGAAGCTAATTGATGGTTTTCATGTACGCTGCAAAATGCTGTGTCATCTGCAAAAGTTGATGTATGGATTACGGATCTCGTTCACATGTCAGAGGCGTAAATCAAATACAAAGCAGTTCGCAGAATGCTACCATAGGGAGCTTTTGCTTCGAATGGCCATGAGGGGCTTATAAAATCGCCCACTTTGTGGCTTTCTAGAAGCTTGTGAGGCAAGTTTAACTTTATTTTGTGCGTTAAAGCCTCGTGCCACACTTTATCAAAAGCTGGGGAAACATCAACGAACAGAGCACAAAACTTTTGGTCCTCAAAAGTCTGTCTTATGACGTTAACTAGTCTATGTGTTTGTTCTATTGATGTTCAGCGATATACCCTACATCATTCATTATTGGAGTCAACTTTGTCAATAGCAATTTTTTAAACAGTTTTGAAAATGTTGGTAGTAGACTTATTGGTCTATATGGTCATACTTTAATGGGATCCTTCTGTTTCAAGATAATTAGTTGAATAAATAAAATAGCAGGTTTTTGTAATTTGATCTTTTAATTTTATTTAGATCTTTTTTATTAAATTGCCATGTGCTTCTTACAACAGTTTCTTCTTACTCTAACTTATTCTTTAGGTATATATATAATGCCTTATTTTAGAGTGCAGGATAATACTGAAGACGTAAAATATCGTTAAAAATAAAAAGTAGAACTCCTTTAGTTACACGAGGTAACTGTACAATCACTTTGCCAGTAATTTTATCAAATGCTGGGGCTCTCTCGGAGTTTGCTTTATTTATAACGTTTTCGATCTCTTGAAAACTAAGTCTCAAAGGCACAGGCGGCCTAGCAGCATATGCCAGTAATTCAAATGCATTATTTGCTGCATCATTGGCAATAAAAACGTTTTTCAAATGATTAACATACGCCACCCCCTTTTCAGAATCGCTTCTTGCCCAGTCTCCGGTTAAAGTGCGCAAAGGTGGCTTAATTTTTACGGGTCTTTTCTCTTTTTGTCGCTTTCCATAGAGAATAGTCGGTTTGCGGGCTACCATCAAGTCCTTCTAGATAATTTTTAAGGGAAGCCATTCTTTGGATTTGAAGCAGATTTCTTAACTGAGTTATGCACTCCCGTAGCCTGCTTTTAAGCTGGGGAGAACTGCGAAGTTGCCACTCTCTTCTAACTCTTCTTTTTTCTGTTAAAAGTTGTTCAATTTCAGACGAATACGTTCTACTGCTCACATTTCTGGATCTTGTATGGCTAGTAGTAGCATATTCAACGGCCAGTTTAAGTTTTTTAGAAAATTCGTTTATCAACACATCAATATCCTCAGGCGTTCTCAAGACAATATTTTCCGTACAATGAGTACTCAAATATACAGGGCTGTTCTGCAAATCACTTTTTGTGAAAGTGATTTGAAATCACAAAAAAGGTGTTCTGCACACAAAATATTTTTTATTTTTGTGATTTTAAATCGGTTAGCTAACTTGCATTCAATTTGAAATCACATCCCAATTTTTGCACGCACTTTATGATGAATTTCATAATTTATTGCATTAATAAATAGCTGAATGTGTTTTCTATTGATTATTTAAGTAAAATCATTTATTTTATACGAAATAATTCATTAAATTAAGAAAAAACTAGATACGCTCATTTTCTTGCAAAATTTGTTGTATTATTTTGTGATTTGCTTTATTGGTTTATTTTATTTTACCTTTTATATTTATTAGAAGGAATTAACCTTATTTTGCAAATAATTCCACGAATAAAAAAATTCAACCTGAAAATAAAAATATCAGTAAATTGAACCAAAAAACAGCAGTTTTTTGTGCTTTAGAAGAGTGTAAATCACATCGAAAATCACAAAAAGTTGTGATTTGCAGAACAGGCACAAATCACATTTGCGCTTTTGAAACGGCATGTGCTTTGAAATCACGTGATTTTTAGAACAGGCCTGATAGTTTATGTTTTAACGAGTTCAATCTACTGACGGTCAATGCCAAGTCCTTAAACGGGGAACCAACCTCTTGAGAGAACGAAACATAGATTACAGAGGGTGAGTGATCTGATGACAAATTTAATGACTTGCATCCGCTCTAAAGAAGGATTTTTTGTAACTCCTAAATCTATAACATCTGGGATCTTTCGTCAGTCTGACGGCCAATAAGTGGGGTGTCCACTTGAAACTAAATCTAAGCTTATTTTGGAAATAGCGTCGAAGAGTACACGGGCTTCCGGGGAAATTAACCGTGATCCCCAAAAGTGTGCTTAGCATTACAGTCACCTGTTGCTATATGTATTGTATAGGGTGTATGTATAAGATAGTTAAATTTTAAGGGCCGATATTGACTTATGCTAATATTGGTATGGTACAATTATGCATGCGATCTCGACCTTCATCCGATGGTCCAAATTTTCGAAGACAATGAGGCACAATTGAGGTTCTGTACCGTTAATGTGCTGAATTGTCTCCTCCTTTAGCTCTTGAAGTGTTGCTGGCTTATCGACGTATACCTTTTGTTTCAAATAACAAAAAAAAAAAAAAAAACAAAAGAAGTCTAACGATGCCAAATCACATGACCTTGGCGGCCAATTGACATCGTCGCCACGTGAGTTTGTCGTACAAAAGAGCTATTGTTTCGTTTGAATTCGTTTTTCGGCAATCACTCTTGGATTTTTAATTGCCCAAATGCAGAAATTTTGCTAATTGACGAATCAACTGAGGTGAAGAATTGCCTCATCGCTAACGATGATTTTCTTCAAAAATATATCGTCCACTGTTGCCATTTCTCGCCACTATCCTCCATTGCCCGATTGTCTATCTTTTCAGGGTGAAATTGCGTTGAGTCTTCAATTAAGAACAGTGAAACGAAATAGGTGCTGATGAGTAGTGTAGCGACTACGAAACAGCTAGTTTGTCCCCCAGCTAAAGATTTGATTATTATTTTTCTTCTCTTCTTCAATCAAAAGTTGTTGATCACAGCAAATTTGTATCGCAAAAAATCCTTCTTAAGAAAAAACTTAAGAAAGGAAAATACTTGAACTAAAACCCGATGTACAAATGTACAAACCAAAAACCTAATTTCAAAATGAATATTGTTTATGTCTGTAACTCAATTTTACACTTGTGATAGATCCCTCATTTCAATTAAATATTCCCTTTCCTAATAGACCCACTGTGCATTTTATAATGATAATCATTTTCAGAAAGTATTAACATTGAATTCCCAAGACTATTGTAACCATTTATCAGGATAAGAAACATTATGTGAAGAAACCAGGCACAAACGTATTATTTCAGTTAAAAATCAAATCATTAGTGTCGCAATGGCTTCAAATATTACAACAGCATTTGGAAGTTCAATTCTTCTAGGATTTTTGGGAGTTTTAACAAAAGAAAATGATTTCTCCCAAAGACTAATACAGCTGATGAGTTCAGTTAAAGAGGAGTATCACTTCAACACAATTATTTTGATAAGACATGATGACATGATTGTGGGAAAGCACAAGAAAAATTCTTATAATACAGATGTAATATTGAAAAGTTTAGTGCAGTCACCAGCAATGGGTGAAACACCAGTACTAAACTTTAAAGGAAACTTTTCACATTTTCTGTGGCCCAACTTTAATAAACGAGCTTTGGCTATAGCAGATTTAAAGGGAGTCTTAATCGAGGACCAACAACTTTTAACGACATTGTGGAGAAGCTTAAGACGCAATGTATTGACTAAGTTAATACTACTGGCCCGAAATGATGTCAGCGACGTTTATATTCGATTTATTTTGAGTTATTGTCACAAAAATAAAGCTCTCAATGCAGTGTTTATAAAACAATTGCCCAAAAGCGGTTTGGCGATATATAGCTTCCAAGCATTTCCCAAATTTGAGATGATGTGTACCGAAATAGAAAAAAATCAGGCCATTTCCTTGTTCACGAACAAAGTAAAAAATATGCAAGGATATCCGCTTAATCTTGTAATTAGAAAAAGTAGTTCCATAACTATAACAAAGCCAAAGAATAATAAAACGTCCGTACATGGCGGTTTCGTGGGCCATTTCTTTATGGAATTTGCTCGCAAGCATAATGCAACTTTAACAGTTCCCAATTACGAAGAAATTAGTTACATTGATAGCTACAGTATGAAACCTTTAGTTGAAAATGGTACCTACGATGTGACTGGAGAAGTCTTTAATGAAAACAATAGGTACGAATTGGTCTATACATCGGTTTATGCTTATTTCGACTGGTGTTTGATGGTGCCAGTGGAGAAGCCTATACAAGCTTACAAATATTATTTCTTAATTTTTGATGTCGTCACTTTGATAATGATTTTTTTGACTTTTGTGTTATTTTCGTTGGCACTGGCAGCTACCTATATTATCCAGTATAAACGTTTTTCCTGCAAAGATCTGCTTTTCAATATTTATGTGTTAAATGGACTGCTGGGTCAATCCTTCAAAGGCGAACAATCTTTCTCTGGCATACGCAGCTTTATTTACATGCTAATCTGCATATCAGGTTTAATATTTAATACCAGTTATGTCTCTAACTTAGAGACTTTGATAACAACATCACCCAAAGACCATCCCATAAGATCCTTGGAAGATATACAGAGCTCTGGTTTGAAGATCGCTATGCATGTGACAGATTACAATATGCTGAAAGCTTATTACTCTGAATATGAAAAAATATGTTGTTTAAAGATCTATGACTCATTTGCTGAATTTTATAATATAAGAGATAATTTTGATAGTCGTTATATATATCCAGTATCGGCTAACCAGTGGCTCATAATGGACAAACAACAAGAAATTTTTCCCACGCCACAATTTCGTTTCAGTGACATTTGTTTTCTTAAATCGTTCGGCAATCAGTTCCCGCTTCAACTCAATTCGCCCTACAAAGACGCCTTTAATATACTTATAGGTCAAGTTCATCAGGCCGGGCTTATTGCTCATTGGAAATCGCTGGCATATATCGAATATAATCATGTGAGAGGGGCGAGATTGCAAAATAAAACTGCCCTACCCTTGTTTGAGCCCATGAAGCTGGAAGACATGAAATTGTTGATGTTTCTCTTTGCGTTTTTAATGGTTTTAATATGTATTTGCTTCGCGGGTGAACTATTTTGGGCGCATCGTGAAAAAGTAGTTAAGAGCTTGATTTATTGTGTAAAATCTTTAAAACAAGTTTGTTTATAAATTAACTTTGAATGTCTGATATAAATTTTACCAAATCACACAATAAAATATTATCAAATAATATGTAATGCTTATTGCAACTTTTGTCTTAAGGATAGTTTGTTCAATTTTATCCCATCTAATATTCTTTGATATTCTTATATGTTAAATAATTAAAATTTTTGCAGCTTAAGATTTTGTATTGTGTTTCTTTTTTATTAAAAGTAACAACTTTAAAATTTTTTTTATATAATAATATATTTATATAATATAATTGAATGTATATTAAATAATAATAATTTAATATACATATATTCAAAGTATTAAGTTTTGCTATCTAAATGTCTATAGCTATGTGCTAAATTCTCAGTTCTGCATTAATTCTCTGTTCTACAGTTATATTATAATCTCTGACATTTGTAACATACGGGGTTGTTAAGGCCCAGTCAGACTATTATTAAAGTATAAATACTTTCATTAGATTTTGTGAGATAAAAGTCTAAACACATTTCTTGCGACTGTCAAAAAGTCTAACGTAAATTAGATTTTGCATTCACACTATCACACTTGATATAAACCAACATAGATGTGCCATCATAAAACTTTTCACGGCGGCAGGTGCGCTATTCGTCGTAGGCGATAGACGTAGTAAGACGAAGTACACTTAGTAAGACGATATTCCAACTTTTTTATACTAATGGGTGATTTTATAAGAACTATCGGAAATTAAAAAAAAAAACACAAAATTCAGAAAAATGCATGAAATATTTATTTGGATCGATAGTTGGGTCGATATAATTTAATGTTTGAAGATTATTTCATGCAAATGTTGGCCGCGGCTGCGCCTCAAATGGTCCATCCGCTTAGTCCAATTTTGGCATACTCTTTCCAACATTTCGGCCGGTATCTCACGAATAATGTTGGCAATGTTGGCTTCCAGTGCGTCAATCGAAGCGGGCTTGTCGCTATAGACATTAGCCTTAACATAGCCCCACAAAAAATAGTCTAGAGGTGTTAAATCGCACGATCTGGGCGGCCAATTGACTGGTCCCAAGCGTGAAATAAACTGTTCACCGAACTCGCCTCTCAATTGGTCCATTGTTTCGCGTGCTGTGTGGCATGTGGCACCGTCTTGTTGAAACCACATGTCATGCAAGTCAAGCTCTTCCATTTTGGGCAAAAAAAAGTTTGTTATCATCGCACCATTCACAGTAACGTTGTGATTCGCATCATCTATGAAGAAATACGGCCCAATTATGCCGCCAGCCCATAATCCGCACCAAACGGTTGTTTCTTGTGGATGCATTGGTAGCTCTTGCAATGCTTCTGGCTGCTCTTTACTCCAAATACGGCAGTTTTGCTTGTTCACGTATCCATTCAACCAGAAATGAGCCTCGTCGCTGAACACAATTCTTCGATAAAAAAGTGGATCTTCATCTAACTTTTCAAGAGCCCATTCACCAAAAATTTGGCGTTGTGGTAGGTCGTTTGGCTTCAATTCTTGCACCAGCTGTATCTTATAAGGCTTCACACCCAAATCCTTCCGCAAAATTTTCCACGTAGTGGAGTAACAGAGGCCCAATTGCTGCGAACGATAACTCACGGTCATCACCAACACTGGCCTATACGGCTGCGATATTTTCTTTAGTTCGCACTCTACGTAAGCGTGTTGGTGGTTTAATGTCCAACAATGTAAATTTGGTGCGAAATTTTTTTACAATAGCCCGAATAGAAGCCTCAGTAGGTCGATTAAACTGACCATAAAATGGAAGAAGCGCGCGATGAACTTTCTTAACAGAGCACGCATTTTGGTAATAAAATTCAATAATTTGCAAGCGTTGTTCGTTTGTAAGACGATTCATGATTAAATTATAGACCAAACTGAAGATGTTTGACAGTGACACAAGATACAAAACGTGTGTGAGCTGTCAAAACTAGTGTTGCCAAAAAGACAATAGCAAAAAAATCACTCGTTATTATGTATATATTTTATGTCAAAACATATTTTATATTGATTTTAAAACAATATTATAAATATTTTATTTCCTTGTAGAAATATTGAAAATAAATGCTGTTGAACTTTTTATATAAAACTCATAATAATCTTTAGCAACAAAAACAAGAACCGATTAAAAAAATGTATGTTGAATAAGCACAAATATTTATTGCAAATATGTATTTTGTAAATTATATGTTAATTTTCTGTTAAATTTATTAAAAATATTAAAAGTTAACTTATTTAGATATGTAGCGTTTTAAACAGTTTATAGAATACACCAATTTCTTAATTAACTTTCCACGATTTGCGCAAAAGAGTTCAGCGGCGAAGCAAATACATATTAGAACCATTAAAAATGCAAAGAGAAGCACTAACAATTTCATGTCTTCCAGCTTCATGGCCTCAAACAAGGGTAGAGTTGTCTTATTTTGCAATCTCATATCGCCCACCTGTTTTAACTCAGAATATGCTGACAATTTCCAATAAGAAATAAGTCCAGCCTGCTCAAGCTGACGTATAAGTATGTTAAAGGCTTCTTCGTAGGGTGAATTGGTTTGCAGGGGGAACTGCAAACGAAACATTTTTAGGAAACAAATATCAGTTAAACGAAATTGTGGCGTGGAAAAAAGTCGTTGTTGTCTGTCCAAAATAGTCCAATGATACGCTGGCACTGGATATATATAATGCCGGTCAAAACTATTTCTTAATTTGTAAAATTCATCAAAAGAATTATAGATCTTAACAAGACATTTTAATTTATCTTCAGGGTAGTAATTTTTCAGCATATTGAAGGTCGACACATGTAAGGCAATCTTAATGTCAGAGTTCTGTATGTCTTCCATGGATCGTATTGGATGCTCTTTGGGTGAGGTTGTTATCAAAGTGTTTAAGTTGGAGACATAACTGGTGTTGCATATCAATCCTGATAAGCAGATTAATATGCAGATAAAGCTGTGTATGCCAGCGAAAGTTCGGTCGGCTTTGAAGGATTGACCCAAAAGTCCATTCAGTACATAAATATTGAGAAACAGTTCTTTGTAAGCCACCCGCTTATGCTGGATAATATAGGTAGCTGTCAGTGCCAACGAAAATAATACAAAAGCCAAAAAAATCATTATCAAAGTGAGGACATCAAAAATTAAGACATAAAATTTATAAGCCGGTATAGACTTCTCCACAGGCACCATGAAACACCAGTTCAAATAGTCATAACTAAACGAATAAACCAATTCGTATTGGTCGGTATAGTTAAAGAGTTCCCCAGACACATCATATGTGCCATTTTCAACTAAATCTCCCATAATGGAGAAACTAATTCTATCAACTTCGTCATAATTTGGAAACGTTAATGTTGCATTATGCCTGCGAGCAAATTCCATAAAAAAATGGCCCACAAAGCCGCCATGAACGGAGGTTTTGTTATCCTTTTTTAATAACAAAATTTTGTTAGTAAATTTGCTCATTACGAAATTAAGCGGATATCCTTGCATATTTTTTACCTTGTTTGGGAACAAGCAAATTGACTGATTGTGCTCTAATTCTGTGGACATCATCTCAAATTTGGGAAATGCTTGGAAACTATACGTGAGCAGACCGTTTTTAAGGGATTGTTTTATAAACACTGCATTGAGAGCTTTGTTTTTGTGACAGTAAGTTAACATTTCTTGAATGTAAACATAGCTGACATCCTCTCGGGCCAGTAATATTAGTTTAGTCAAGACATTGCGCCATAGGCTTCTCCATAAAGTCGTTAAAAGTTGTTGGTCCTCGGTTAAGTTTCCTTTTAGAACTGCTATGGCCAAAAATCGTCTATTGAAGTTAGGCCACAGAAAATGTGAAGAGTTGCCTTTTAAGTTTATTACTGGTGTTTCACCCATTACTGGTGACTGTATTATCATTTTCAGTATTTCATCAATGTTATAATAGTTTTCCGCGCACTTTTCCATGATGCATTCATCATGTCTTATCAAAATAATTGTGTTGAAGTGATACTCCTCTTTAACAGAATTCATCAGCTGTATTAGTCTTTGGGAGAGAACATTTTCTTTTGTTAAAACTCCCAGAAATCCTAGAATAATTGAGCTTCCAACTGCTGTTGTAATGTTTGAAGCCATTGCGACACTAATGATGTGATTTTTAACAGGAATAATACTTTTGTGTCTGGTTTCTTCATAAAATATTTCTTATCCTGATAAATGGTTACAATAGTCTTGGGAATTCAATGTTAATACTTTCTGAAAATGATTAGCATTATAAAGTGCACAGTGGGTCTATTAGGAAAGGGAATATTTAATTGAAATGAGGGATCTATCACAGGTGTAAAATTGAGTTACAGACATAAACAATATTTATTTTGAAATAAGATTTTTGGTTTGTACATTTCTACATCGGGTTTTTGTTTTTTCCTTTCTTAAGTTTTTTTTCTTAAGAAGGATTTTTTACAATACAAATTTGCTGTGATCAACAACTTTTGATTGAAGAAGAGAAGAAAAATAATAATCAAATCTTTAGCTGGGGGAAAAACTAGCTGTTTCGTAGTCACTATACTACTCATCAGCACTCATCAACATTTGGTATTCAACAAAAATGCAATAAATTAATATTCATTTTGATTTTTACTTATGTACGGGGTAGTTAAATTTTAAGGGCCGATGTTGAATGTGAACCACACCTAAGCGTCGAGTTTTTTTCGTTAATCCCAGACTAGTTCAGTTTGAACCGTGGAAAGATACACATGAAATAGCAGCAATGTTCGAAGAAAATCATCTTCAGTGATGAGGCACATTCTTACCTCAGTGAGTAAGTCCATAAGCCGAATTGGCACATTTGGGTGAATGATAATCCAAGAGTGATTGTCGAACGAAATGAAATTCGAAAGGAAACGAATTAACCCAAGAAGTGACTATTTGGTGCGGTTTATAGGCTGGCGGCATTATCGAGCCATATTTTTTCCAAGATGAGGCCAGTCAGGCAGTTACTGTGAAGGGTGTTCGCTATCATGAGATGATAGAGACATTTTTATTGCTCGAATTAGAAGGTATGGATGTGAATGATATGTGGTTTTGAAAGAATGGTGCCACTTGCCGCACAGCTAACTTAACAATGGTTTTTTTGCGCGACGATTTCAATGGCCGTATTATCTCAGGTGGTGGCGATGTCAATTGGTTGCCAAGATCATGTGATTTGACTTCATTAGATTTTCCTTTGAAGTTATTTGAAAAAAAAGGTATACATTGCTAAGCCAGCAACAATTCAAGAACTAAGATATTAGATAATTCAACATATTAACGACATAGAACCTCAAAATTCGATGACTCAGCGTCATCGGAAGTTTTGACCATCGGATGTAAGTTTGCAGCTGCCATTTTGCCTTTGTTTTGTTCCGTACATAATTGCAGCATACAAATATTATCATAAGAAAAAGAAATGGCAATAATTCCTAAATAATTTGTGTTTTATTCCAAATCTACATCGCCCCATTATTATATACCCCATCGATTTATGGGTTTGCTACAGACATTCTGTAAAATCGATTCACATATAACTGAGATATATCAAAAATTCCTTTTAAAAAAACTTTTTTTTTGCAATTTTGTATGAACATTTTTGAAAGAAAAAATTGTTTTGCTTCAAACTTGACATAATTATTAAGCATGGCGATTACAAGGCTAAAAAAAAATTCCCAATAATAGTTCATGTATATCCGAGATATAGCCTAAACCGATTTATTAATGAAAATATCGCTAAAGCGACATTAAATAACTTTTTTTTTGTCTAAAAGTAGTTCAGAAAATGAAAATTTCCGATATCGGTCCATATACGAGTATACCCGAGATATAGTCTAAACCGATTTTTCCAAGAAAATGTCACGTAAGCGAACTTAAAACAATTTTTTTTTTGCTTAAAAACTTTTCTGGCAATGAAAGGAGGTTACTAAAATATGTATATAAAATGAAAAATTTATATATCGGTCCATATATACCCAAGATATAGCCTAAATCGACTTTTCCATGACATTTTTTTTTTTTTTTTTTTGCTTTAAAGCTGTTCTGTTTATAAAATACACAAAATTAACATTTCCGATATCGGCCCATAAATACCCTAAACCGATTCTTCCATGATATGTTTTTGCTTAAAAGTAGTTCTGGTTATAAAAGTAGGTTACTAAAATTCAAAAAATGAAAATTTCCGATATCGATCCCTATATACCTGAGATCCATATAAACCGATTTTTCCATGAAAAACTTTTTTTTTTGCCATTTAAAAGCAGCTCTGATTACAAAAGAATGTTACTGATACACAGAAAATTATCATTTCCGATATCGGTCCATATATACCCTAGATATAGCATAAACAGATTTTCCATGAGAGATTACCTTCTTTGCCTGGCGATTGCAAGGCAAAAATATCTTTTTTCTGATATCAGTCCATACATATCCGAGCATATTTAGTTCAAATTTGTAATATATACTAACCGCTTATTCCATTTTATGGTCAGTTTAATCGACCTACTGAGGCTTCTATTCGGGCTATTGTAAAAAAATTTCGCACCAAATTTACATTGTTGGACATTAAACCACCAACACGCTTACATAGAGTGCGAACTGAAGAAAATATCGCAGCCGTATCGGCCAGTGTTGGTGATGACCGTGAATTATCGATTCGGCGCCGTTCGCAGCAATTGGGCCTCTGTTACTCCACTACGTGGAAAATTTTGCGGAAGGATTTGGGTGTGAAGCCTTATAAGATACAGCTGGTGCAAGAATTGAAGCCAAACGACCTACCACAACGCCAAATTTTTGGTGAATGGGCTCTTGAAAAGTTAGATGAAGATCCACTTTTTTATCGAAGAATTGTGTTCAGCGACGAGGCTCATTTCTGGTTGAATGGATACGTGAACAAGCAAAACTGCCGTATTTGGAGTGAAGAGCAGCCAGAAGCATTGCAAGAGCTACCAATGCATCCACAAAAAACAACCGTTTGGTGCGGATTATGGGCTGGTGGCATCATTGGGCCGTATTTCTTCAAAGATGATGCGAATCACAACGTTACTGTGAATGGTGAGCGCTACCGTGCGATGATAACAAACTTTTTTTGCCCAAAATGGAAGAGCTTGACTTGCATGACATGTGGTTTCAACAAGACGGTGCCACATGCCACACAGCACGCAAAACAATGGACCAATTGAGAGGCGATTTCGGTGAACAGTTTATTTCACGCTTGGGACCAGTCAATTGGCCGCCCAGATCGTGCGATTTAATGCCTCTAGACTATTTTTTGTGGGGCTGTGTTAAGGCTAATGTCTATAGCGACAAGCCCGCTTCGGTTGACGCACTGGAAGCCAACATTGCCAACATTATTCGTGAGATACCGGCCGAAATATTGGAAAGAGTATGCCAAAATTGGACTAAGCGGATGGACCATTTGAGGCGCAGCCGCGGCCAACATTTGCATGAAATAATCTTCAAACATTAAATTATATCGACCCAACTATCGATTCAAATAAATATTTCATGCATTTTTCTGAGTTTTATGTGTTTTTTTTTTAAATTTCCGATAGTTCTTATAAAATCACCCATTATATATTTACATGATTATCGTGAAGGGTATTTTAGATTCGGCCCAGTCGAATATATTACACTTTTACTTATTTTCAATATTTTTGTTAAAAAAACAGCTTGTTTTCTTTGTTTCCGAACTGTCTTAATGTCGACACTTTATAGGGTAGTTGAAAACTTTTCAAAGATATTGTTAAACATTTAATTTTATATCCCAACAATCTAAATAAATGAGTGAGAAATTAAAAAGAAACATGTTTTAATAATACCTGACAAAACACAAAAAATAAGCTTTTTTTTTGCACACGTCTCTACCTTTCTTTACACCTTTCAAACAAATAAACAATCGTTGCTATGATTTGTGTTTCGAAAGTATCGAATCAGACAACAAAAATTCAGTTTTATTCACTATATTAGCCTCTAACATTAAAAAATATAAACAGCTTATTTTCTATATTTCCCAGCTGTCCATATGTCAACATTTCATAGGAGCTACCCTAATCATCATTAGACTGGAATTTTTTGACAGATATTTTGAAACATTCAACTTCCCAACAAACATAAAAATAATATTAAACGTCTTGGAATTAAGTACGAAACTGGTTTTACCACAGTGATTTATCATTTTAAAACTTATAGTTAATACATTTGAACAAGTCTGCGTTGCCAGACTTTATGCAATGTTAACATCATTTTTACACCGAATACCCGGTGTAAATAGTAACGACAGCAAAGCAAACTACATAAATAGTAAAATTGTCAGAAAAGCAAAATGTATAAAAGCAGTTTTTGAATTACTCTATTTTTCATTTGGCAGACATTTTTGAATCCATTTCTACCACCTTATCTTAAATTTTAAAAAGCACTGAAGTACCACTCAAATTCTTTTATTTAATTTTCTCTGCAAATATTTTACATGCATGTATATTTGACAAGAACAAATATATACATATACAATAGATATTAAGCACACCATTACTTAACTAATTCTAAGTAATGCAGGCGGTAAATACTATGATAATGAAAAGTATGTTCCTAGGTAAGTGCAACACATTACCAGGTGTTTAGTGAGAAAATAATATGTTTACTTGATACTAATGGAAGTAAGCAATCGTTGGTTGATTCCCGGTTGGAACCGTTAGGATGGGAGTCACTAGGCTATTAAGGTTATTAAGCTTGGAAGAGTTTTTAAAACATATAGAATGGTCTTCTTTGAAACAATGCAAAGAACGTGTTTTCGTATATTTATATGACTTTCAAATTGAATAGCTGAAGTGTGTTTCAGAAATATTTGTGGAGAGAAAAACAGCGCATAATTTTCTTCTCATCTTCAGAAGAAAAATAATTGTTATTCGTCGTTCATAAGATTCATCACAACAACCCAGCAGCCAAAGTTTCGCTTACTGAAGCGGTGATCCAATGCACACCGATGTAAGTCAGTAATGCACACTATCTAATATACGAACCTACATTTACACTTTTTTTTTTTAGCTTGGAGTACTCAGGGGATGACCCCTACATATGCAGTGCATTGTACCAGAACTAGCAAAATAGGTTATGAGGAGGGGGAAAGAGGGAGTAGTGTTTGTGAACATTTGACTTGAACTTTCCAACGTTATAACAGACAGGCAACACGTCTGCAGGCAACTTATTCCATAGACGAAGCGTACGGCTGAAAAACGAATTCTCTCTGTAATGCGTTGTGTGATTCCCCGGGCAATCGATCACAAATTGATGAGCTCTAGACGATGACCGCGTGCTACGTAAAAATGTGCGAGTTTCGGGAACAAGATCCCTAATCTCGTCAGAGCAAATTCCACTGTAGTAACGGTAGTAACGATAGAACAGAGTAACGCACCCCACCCTACTGTCACCGATAAGCTTCTTCGCCCTCTCCTGCACACGGTCGAGTAACCCCAAAATAGACTTTGAGGCACCGGCCCACATTGCCGCATTTGTAGAGTGAACGCCTACCACCAGCATACAAAGTAAGCGAGATAGTGAGGTGTTGATCCAACAAGAGCTCATTACTTCCTAATATACATTGTAAGGTATCAGTAGGCAGCTCGAATATAATCTCGCATACTTTGTAAGTCGGCAGCTCGAATACAAAATGCCAGAACAATTGACACAAGATTATACTAAAAATAAATTCAAGTTGAATTAGCAAAAATATTTATTGAACAAATTTTTCAGAAAATGAAAATTCTTTAGAGCTATTTTCTTACAATATGTTTGTTTTTATGTCTGTATTTGCGTAAAATTTCAAAATTAATTTATATATGTAGACAAAAATTCTTTCATACATTTTATAGAATACACAAATCTCTTAATTAGCTTTACGCGATGCGCCCAAAAGAGTTCAGCGGCGAAGCAAATACATATTAAAACCATTAAAACTGCAAAGAGAAGCACTAATAATTTCATATCCTCCAGCTTCATAGGCTCGAACATGGGTAGCGTTATGTTATTTTGCAATCTCATCTCGTTCACGTCTTTAAATTCGGAATATGCTGACAATTTCCAATAAGAAATAAGACCAGCCTGCTCAATGTGGCGAATAAGTGCGTTAAAGGCTTCTTCGTAGGGCGAATTGTATTGAAGAGGAAAATGCAGTCCATGAGATTTAAGGACGCAGATGTCAGTAAAACGAAATTGTGGCGTGGGAAAAAGCCTTTGTTGTCTATCCAAAACGATCCAATGATACGCTGGCACTGGATATATATAACGCCTATCAAAATTATTCCTTAACATGTATAAATCATTAAAACAGTCAAAGAGCTTAACACATTTTAATTTATCTTCAGAATAACAACTTTTTACGAAATAGTAGTCCCCCGCATATAAAGCAATCTTAATGCCAGAGCCCGGTATATCATCCATTGATCTTATTGGATGCTCTTTGGGTGAGGTTGTTATAAAAGATTGTAAATTGGAGACGTAAGAGGTGTTAAATATTACACCTGATAAACAGATTAGTATGCAAATAATGCTGCGTATGCCAGTAAAAGATCGGTCGGCTTTGAAAGATTGACCTAAAAGTCCATTAAGCACATAAATATTGAAAAGTAGATCTTTGTAAGCGACTCGTTCATGCTGGACAATATAGGTAGCTGCCAGCGCCCATGAAAATAACACAAAAGCCAAGAAAATCATTATCAAAGTGACAGTATCGAAAACTATGAAATAAAATTTGTAACCAGGTATCGGCTTCTCCACTGGCACCATGAAACACCAGTCTAAATAGTCATAAGCTGTTGAGTATACTACTTGGTAATGAACGGAATGATTAAAGAGTTCTCCAGATACATCATAGGTACCATTTTCAACTAAAACTCCCATAGTGGAGTGATCAATTTCATCAACTTTGTCATAATTTGGAAACGCTAATGTTGCATTATGCCTGCGAGCAAATTCCATAAAGAAATGACCCACAAATCCGCCATAAACGGAGGTCTTATTATTCTTTTTTAAGAACAAAATTTTGTTAGTAAATTTACTCATTACAAAATTAAGCGGATATCCTTGCATATTTTTTACTTTGTTCGGGAACAAGGAAATTGACTGATTTTCTTCTAATTCTGTAGACATCATCTCAAATTTGGGAAATGCTTGGAAACTATAGAGCATCAGTCCACCTTTAAGCGATTGTTTTATAAGCACTGCATTGAGAGCTTTGTTTTTATGACAGTAAATCAAAATTTCTTGAATATAAACATCGTTGACATCTTCGCGGGCCAATAGTATTAGTTTAGTCAATACACTGCGTCTCAAGCTGACCCACAATGTTGTTAAAAGTTGTTGGTCTTCAGTTAGGTTTCCTTTTAGATCTGCTATAGCCAAAAATCGTCTATTAAATTTTGGCCACAGAAAATGTGAAGAGTTTCCTTTAAAAGTTATTACTGGAGTTAAACTCATTACTGGTGACTGCACTAAAGTTTTCAGTACTCGATCTGTATTATAGAAATGTTCTTTGTCCTTTCTAATAATCAAGTCGTCATGTGTTATTAGAATAACTGTGTTGAAATGATGTTCCTCTTTAACAGAACTCACCAGCTGTACTAGGCTTTGAGAGAAATCATTTTCTTTTATTAAAACTTGTAGAAATGCTAGAAGAATGGAGCTTCCAATTGCTGTTGTATTCGCAGCCATTGCGACACTAACGAGTTGATTCCTAACAGAAATAATAATTTTGGGTCTGATTTTATTACATAGGGTTATTCATCTTAAGGTTTGATTTTCGATTTTGGTACGTCATGTATTAGTCATATTCAACTGCTGTGTCAATTTTGTTCATACCACAACAGCGTATTCAAATTGTTCAACTGCTTTACGACAAACAGCGTTCTGTGATAAATAGTTTCAAGGTAAGAGTGCCTAGAAAACATTTTAAAAAAGGTGCAAGAAAGATAAAACATTTAGTGAGAAAAGAAAAGAACGCAGTAAACAAAAAACAGAGCATATTTATTTAATGGAATATTCCCAAAAAATTGAAGTGCGCAGTACGTTTTCGATCTACCTCCAAAGTAAGCGAGATTGTAGTCGAGTATTTGAGCTGCCTACTGATAACTTACACTGTATGTTAGGAAGTAATGAGCTCTTGTTGGATGAACACCTCACTATCTAGCTTACTTTGTGGGCAGGTGGTAGGAGTTCACTAAACAAATGCGGCAATGTGCATGAAAATATATATAGGGTGTTTTTTTAAGCTAGATAGAACTTTAAATTGTAAAAAGTAACACAAAAAATTAAATTTTGATGAAACATTTTTTTTATTTGTTTCAGTATACTCTGACAAATCATCATGAATAGACTCACGCTTGAACAACGCTACGAAATTATCCAAATTTACTTTGAAAATCAGTCGTCGATTCGCCCCGTTGTTTTATCGCAAAATTGTGTTCAGCGATGAGGCGCATTTTTGGCTTAACGGGTTTGTTAATAAGCAAAATTGCCGCATATGGAGTGAGACCAATCCACAAGAGACCCTACAGACTCCATTACATCCAGAAAAATGCACTGTTTGGTGCGGTTTTCATGCTGGTGGCATCATCGGACCTTATTTCTTCAAAAATGAGGCCGGAGCTCGCGTTACGGTCAATGGAGATCGTTACCGCACCATGATCAATGATTTTTTGTTTGAAAATATGGATGACATTGATCCGGAGGAGATGTGGTTTCAACAGGATGGCGCTACGTGCCATACGGCGAACGCAACCATCGACTTACTGAAATCAAAATTTGGCGATAAGTTGATTTCGAGAAATGGACCTGTCAATTGGCCTCCAAGGTCGTGCGATTTGACACCTCTCTATTATTTCCTGTGGGGCTACGTGAAGTCACTGGTTTATGCTGATAAACCAGCAACAATTGACGCCTTGGAGGCCAGCATTGTTCGTGTTGTTCGTGACATACGGCCAGCAGTGCTCGAAAAAGTGGCCCAAAATTGGACGTCCAGAATGCGCTTCGTCAAGAACAGCCGCGGTGCCCATATGCCCGAAATCATTTTCAAATGTTAATGTCACGTATTGATCTTTCGAATAAAAAAAAATTTTGATTACAATTTCATTTTTTGTGTTATTTTTTACAATTTCAAGTTCTATCGGGCTTAAAAAAACACCCTATACCAGGTTCGTATACTCGTATGAGATGGTGTGCAATACTGACCTACAGGTGTGCATCGGATCATCACTTCCGTAAGCGAAACTTTGGCCGCTGCGGAATTAAAATGTTTTAGTGTCGCCTGACAAAGACGGCGAACGTTTGATTTACAACTAAAAAATAAAATATAACATGGTCTGATAAAAAATTAACCGTTATTTTAAAATTTTGTGAGTTATGTAAATTCGATTTTATATATGTATGTTAGCAGGACGTGTAGAAAGCCTTTGACCACGCAGGTCATAATAGCATCTATTTAAGATGATACAAATTGGCTTTAGTTCCTATATTATTAAGCTACTTAAGAGCTATTTTTCACAAAGAAAATTCTGCATTTACTTTAAAGATGAATTGTCAAATTTTGGAGATGTTAAATGTGGTGTTCCACAAGGTTCAATTTTAGCTCCTCATTTATATAATATGTTTATGTATGATTTTCCTCATGTAAGAAATAATTCTATTGGCTTACTTTACGCCGATGACTCCCTTCTTTATTCGCATAATGAATCCCCTTTGAGTACTCTAACACAAGTTTCAGATCATTTAATGGAGGTCAAAGAATTTTACGATAAATGGGGTATTAAAATCAATGCTTCTAAGAGTGAGGCAATCTGCATTTGGAATGCTTCTGGAAAGTGCAAAAATTTTGTTGTTCCGGAAAGCAAAGCTCTTAGATTATATATTGATGATAATGAAATTCCGATTCGTGATAAAATTATATATCTGGGTATCAATTTGAATAAACTTTTTAAATTTAACGAGCATGGAAGAATTGCTTTAAAGAAAGCTTATAAAATTATGGGCTATTTCTCAAGAATTTTATATAACAAAAATTTACCTTGTAAAACTAAATTATTATTATACAAGACAAGCCTGAGGCCAGTATTTCTTTACGCGTTTCCTATTTGGTTTAATGTTTCTCCGTCTTTTATAAAAGAAATGGAAATTTTTGAAAGAAAGGTATTAAGATACTGCATTGGAAAAAACTTTCAATCTGTTTGTAAACGATATTCAAACTTGTTTATTTATAACGAATCAAATATTACTCCCATTAGTCTTTACGTCTGTGATGCTTTAAAAAATGTTATAGCAAGACTTTCTCATCACGAGAATAATGTAATAAGGAATGCTTTAAATGGACAAATAAACTTTAGTTGGTCGAATACAAATTACTTATCACCAGTTGGTTTTTTAAATAAGGATCCTCCTAATTTTAACTTAAATATTAATTTGCGTCCCCCTTTTTATTTGAAGAGTACTCCGGGTATTCACAGGGGTTAGCGCCCATTTGTTGATTAGTTTTGTTTTAGTTTTTAAGTCTTACAGATAAGTTAGTTTTTAAAATTAGTTTTAAGTTTTAAGTTATACTCTCATTTGTTTCATGCTCCGGGAGCAAGAGTTTATTATACTTCATTTTTGCATATCGCAATATATTAACTTTATTGAAATAAGTTGGTTGTTTTTAAATTATATTGTTATTAGGATAATACATTATAGTCCTAAGTTTTTTGTCTTTCATTGTATTGTAATTTGCATTAAAAGATCGAACAAGCCTGATTAATTCATTCATTCTCACTTAAAAAAAGATTATTTTTATGAGTCAGCGGATGTGTAAAGCATCAGCACCAACAAAGAGGCATATATATGTCGATTGTTTTAAAATATATAACAAGTGAGAGTGTGTGAGCAATTTTGTACATTTGCAAATAAAAGACAAGAGTTTTGTCCGTTTGTTGTTGTTGAAGGAGTTTTCAATCAACGAGTGCAGTTCTCTGATGTGCGAACAATTCAACTTGAGCGGAAAGAGCCACACAGTGTATGAAACAATGAGCAATCGTGCGATCACGGCAGCCAGAAAAAATATGGCAGAAATCATCCAAATCGTGATAATTTTTAAAAATATCGTCATTTTAGTTTTTAAATATCGTCCAAAAAATCGGTCTTATAAAACTACCAAATATTTAGTATATTTAAATTTTATATTTAAAAATACAAAATTTTTGCATAAGAGATAAATTTAGAAAAGAATTTAGTTTTTAATTAATCACACTTAAATACGAGTACATATGTATGTACTTACAGTACGGTATTAAAAATCAAATACACTTTGATACATAGAATTTTCCGTAAATTTTAAGAGTACGTATCTGAATTGAATAATTATAATAAATTGGATTTAACTGCAGTGTCAGAGAAACTTTAAGGAATTAATTTTAATTAGTTTTAATGTTTTCAATTATTTCATTTTCTACAGAGTTTCATATTTATGTCACAATATTTTGGAATAATTTTGAATATATTGGAAACGCTCGGCTGGCAACTAATTTTTATTTTTATTTTTTTTTTTTTTTTGCGAAAACTACATTAATTTGTTCCTTTTTCCTTAAAACTTGCTTTAAAATCTAAAACAATTAACTTTTGATACTAGAATAGAGATCTTGTTTTTCATATTTATTTATTAAATGAAGAGAGTTGCTGTTTTTATTGAGAACATTATCAGGAGTTTTTTCAAAATCAAATACTTTCGATATTTGATTAAAAAATTTAATGTAAAAATTTACATAAGTTACATTAATAAGTTTTTTACGAGTACACAGCTCTTGATATATCTTTATGCATTCTTTTTTGAATTTTTATTGCCGGTTACTTTAGTCAAAAACAAATTTCTTACGCAAATAAAATTCCTGGGTTTTATACTGTTGTCGAGTTGCATTTACTTATACGAGTATAAAAGACTTTCACGATGGGTTATGCAAACTGTGCAAACGAAGCATATGTGAGTAAAAAGACTCGATTTTCTCTCATGCAACAACAGAATATATGCATTTGCAGTTTGATTTATTTCCCTGCATTTGCACGAAAAACCTGGAGCAGAGAGAAATTTGCAAAAATACTCAGTTACAAATGAGCGTAAAAATGGCATGAAAAAAACTACCGTTATATTGTTTAAAATAGACTAAAAATGTTAGAAACTATTTAAAAAAAGAGCAAGCGTTAAAATCAAGTGTAATGAGTGAAGAATCTTCAAGAAGCAAAGGCAGTAAGAAAAGAGCCATATACAAACCATTATTTGTGAAAAAAATTGCAATGTTTTCTCTTTCAATGGTTCTGGACATTCTTATGTATTAAAAAAGCTTTTTTTTATTATTATGCTTTTGTATAAGTGTTCACAAATGTAGATTTTTGGCGAATTCTGCTAGTGCAGACAGAAGTTATTTGTGTTTCCAGAAATAGGGCACATATCCACGAAAATAAACGGTTATGATCACCATCAACCATAACATGCACTGCAAATTTAAAAATTGCAAATTTGCATTGCGATCATCGTGAAAGTCCTTGTAGACATACTTTGTAGCTCACCTACAAATAATTAAAAAAATTTAATGCTGCAAAAATCGTCATTTTTAGGACAAAAATCGTCAAATCGTCGTTATGTTAAATTTGAGCATTGAAATGCTATGCTTACGATATCTGAGGTCTGGGGATATGTGAGGTCTGAGTCTTTCAGGTATAAACCAGCTACGTTTGACGCTTTCGAGACCCACATTACTCTCATTGTTCACTACGCTCGAAACAGTCACACAAAAATAGAACTTCTGAGTGGATATTTATCTGCTATCATTTTCAAACAGTAAAGTTCGTATTTTATATTATATTATTATGGAACCTTACGATGAATCACCCAACATATTATTTCCTACTTGTATCCTGACAAGCAATTACAACAGATTTGGGAATTTGATGTTAGTATAATATTTTGTAAAGTAATTAGTAATATTTAATGCACAGTGGGTTCATTTTGAAATGGAATACAAAATTGAATAAATAAATGAAATTTCATGCTTCTAAAAGCTATACACTCAAAAAGAAATCTTTACAATTACAAATCCGCTAAACTATTGTACATTAAGTTTGACTTATGCATATTATATCTGTGGCATTATATTATAACATCTTAAGTCGAGATAATACCATGTTCAGATGGTAATATGAAACACTTGGTTCGCTCTCTGAACCACGATTGCGAATCTAGGTGTTCAGACGGCAGTTTCTGTTCCACACTGATGTTTACATATTTTGTGCAAACGTTTTACTACTTCTTTTTTAAATTTTTATTAAAATCTTTACGTAATTATCCAATTTTTATATGTTCAAGGAGTTTCTTTTTATTGTACACATATTAATTATCTGTTTTTTTTCTGTGCTTACATTTTTTTTAGAGCTAGTTTTTTTTTATTTTTTTTTATATAGGACCAGTACTGGAACTAGGAAAATAGGTTATGATGAGGAGGAAAGAGAGAGTAGTGTTCGCGGAGTGTTAACAATAACAACACGATAGACTAAAACAAACTCTATTGCAGCATTTAAAATTATGGGAATTAAATTAGTTAAATCTGATCAAAGCCCAGTGTATATACCTTCGACACTGCTCAGATGATCAAAATTTAGTTCAACACCTTCCACACAAGGTAATGAAAGAAAAAATTATCGCTAGTTTATCTGAAAGATAATTTATCATCAAATTTGGAGTTGATAGTAGTTTTTACATGGTTCGCAACAAGATTCAATATGAACCAAGTTGGTTCGCAGATAAAAACATTTGTCGTGTTTTGGTGTGCTTTTCGATTTTTTACTAAATTTATTAAATTTTGAGCAATAACAACGTCGCATGGACCTGGCTCAGGTGTTGTTGAACATTGTCAACGACGATCGAGATTGCCTCAAATAGATCATAACTGGTGACGAATCATGGGTGTATGGCTATGAAATTGAAACCAAAGCCCAATCATTCCAATGGAAGCGTCCAGAAGAGCCAATACCGAAAAAAGCAAAAAGAAGTGCGATCAAATGTGAAGGTTTTGCTTCCTATTTTCTTCCACTGCATTGGCGTGGGGCATCATGAAATATTGCCGCAAGGTCGTACGGTTAATAAAGAATACTACCTTGAAGTTACGAGCCGTTTGCGTGAAGCTTTTCGTCAGAAACGCACAGAATTGTGGAAAAAACAATCAGGGATTTTGCACCATGACAACGCAACAGCTCACACATCGATGCTTGTGCATGAGTTTTTGGCCAAAAACAAAACCAATATCATGCCTCAACCACCGTATTCGCCGGTCTTGGTCCCTGCTGACTTTTTGCTCTTCCCAACACTGAAGACACCGAAAGCGTTTTGCTAGGATTGAGGAGATAACAGAGAAATCAAGACAAAGCTTGTTGGCGATACTAAAAAGCTCATATCAGAAGTGTTTCGAGGATTGGGAAAAACATTGGCGTAAGTGTATTTGATCTGAGGGCGATTACTTTAAAGGGAAAAAATTTAAAGTAATAATAAAATAATTTTTGAGCAGCCCTGGTATATTTAATGTTTTTGTATATGCTAAAATCGTTTTCCTTATTTTTCATATATTTTTGATTTTATAAACAAAAGAAAACAAAAATAAACAAAAGAAGTCTTGCAAAGGCAGACGAAATATCGAACAATAAATTCATTAAAACAGTTTTTATATAAAAAACAAAACCGACCTCAAACTTTAAACAACATTTCAATTTAATTTACATACTGTTCTCTTTACTTATAATATTAAATACGTATGGGTGCCTCCATTACAGTAAAAAACCAGAAGTGATCGTTAGACAAGTGAATTGGTTAAGGGCTGATGGTCTTAATGGATTTCGGTTCCTGAACTCACTGAGTATTGTCATCCATTAACTTTTTTTTAAAATTGCATACTCGTACACAAAGGATTAGAGGGCCCGAGCTCTTTAGCAAGCGGTTTGTTCATATGGCCAACAATTAACCACAATATTTGCGACCTGTGAGCCTTGCAAGCTATACGGGGAAACTAGTGAATCGTGAATAATTCAGCCGGTAGAGTTGGTTCACCATCGGATAACGCCGACAAGGCAAGTGCTAATGTAAATCAATTCCATTTGCTGACTTGAACTGCACTTTTTGGCATTCAATCGATAAGTATGTAAAGTAGAGTGATCCATACAAAAAAAAAAAAAAAAAAAAAAAAAAAAATACAAAAATTTTGTCATTCATAACGTAAAAAAAATTAACAACTGGGATTATAACAAATTGCATATGTGATCAATATGAGACAAATATAGACGAAAAAATAAATAAGAGCTCAGTGGCTGAGTTGGTTAAGCGGCCGTATTAAAAATACATCATGTTCACATGATCCCGAGTTCGAGTCCCAGTGGGTGCTGATGAGCAATGTAGCGTCTGCGAAACAGCTAGTTGTCCCACAGCTTTAGTGTATTCAATTATTTTTTCCTGTCTTCTTTGATCAAGAGTTATTGATCGCGGCAATTATTGTTATAATTATAAATAAAAATATTTCTTGGCTTTGGCCAGGATTGAACTCGAGCTAGACGAATGATACCAACCCATCATCACATAATATTAGAAATAGTAAAAAAAATCTAAATATAATTTTTTTTTTGCCACGCCTACAAATACTGCCCTTTTATTGTTTTGTTCACTGTGTCGGCATTTTTGGTCTAATAATAGCCTTTAATTAATTTTCATTTTTTTAATTTAGTAAAAGACAAAAAAAAAATTAATACACAAATGGAGCTAAATAAAATTCATAATATGCCAAAAAATTTATTCAGCAAAAAATTTTCTCCAGAAAAAATTTTATTTATTTATTTTTTTTAAATATTTTCTACTAGATTTATTTCAGACATGCACCATTAATTTATTTTAAAGAAATACTTAAGTTAATTAATTAATATTTTTACGCTCCACCCAAAAGAATTCCACAGCGAAGCAAATACATATTAGCACCATTAAAAACAAAAAGACATACATCAATAATTTCATGTCTTCCAACTTCATGGGTTCAAATAATGGTGGCGTTGTTTTATTTTGCAATCTTATTTCGTTCACTTGACTAAATTCAGGATACGCTAACGATTTCCAATGAGCAACAAGTCCAGCCTGATGAACTTGACCTATGAGAGTGTTAAGGGCGTCTTCGTAGGGCGAATCGGATTGCAGGGGGAACTGCAAACGAAACGTTTTTATGAAACAAATATCAGTTAAACGAAATTGTGGCGTGGAAAAACGTTTTTGTTGTCCGTCCAAAATAGGCCATTCGTACGATGGCACTGGGTATATAAAACGACTATCGAAATTATTCCTCAAGGTAAAAAATTCAGCAAAAGAGTCCAGAATCTTAACGCAGCAGTTGCATTTATCTTCACCGTAATATTGTTTCGCCAAATTGTATGCTGACATGTGTAAAGCAATCTTAATGCCAGAGTTCTGTATATCTTCCATGGATCTGATTGGATGGACTTTGGGCGAAGTTGCCATTAAAGTTTCCAAGTTGGAGACATAACTGGTGTTGAAAACCAAACCTGATAAGCAGATTAGCATGCAGATAAAGCTGCGTATGCCAGCAAAAGATCGTTCGGCGTTGAAAGTTTGACCTAAAAGGCCATTAAGTACTTCAATATTGAAAAGCAGTTCTTTGTAAGCAACGCGTTTATGCTGGATAATATAAGTAGCTGCCAATGTCAGCGAAAAGAACACAAAAGCCAAAAAAATCATCAACAAAGTGACGACGTCAAAAATTAAGAAATAAAATTTGTAAACCGGTATAGCCTTCTCCACAGGCACCATCAAACACCAGTCCAAATAGTCATACATTGCTGAATAAACTAATTCGTCTTGGCTGGGATAGCTATAGAATTGTGCAGACACATCCAAAGTACCATTATCAACCAAAGCTCGTCTACGGTCGATATCAGAACCACGAATGTCGTTATAATTTAAACTTATATTATGCTTGCGAGCAAATTCAATGAGGAAATGTCCCACGAAGCCGCCATGAATTAAGGTTTTATTATTCCTTTGTCTCAACATAACTTTGTTATTGAATGAACTCATTATGAAATTAAGCGAATATCCTTTCATATTTTTTACTTTACTTTTGAACAAAGAAATTCCCTGACTGCCTTCTAACTCTGTAGATATCATTTCAAATTTAGGAAATGCTTGAAAACTATAAATCAGCAAACCGCGTTTATGTGACTGCTTTATAAACACTGCATTCAGAGCTCTATTTGTGTGACAGTAGTTCAAAATATTTCGAATGTAAACCGCGGTGACATCTTGTTGAGCCAATAGTATTAGGTTTGTCAATACATTGCGTTTCAAGCTTCTCCACAATGTCGCTAAAAGTTGTTGGTCTCCGGTTAAGTTTCCTTTCAATTCTGCTATGGCCAAAAATTGTCGATTAATAATAGGCCTCAGAAAATGTGAAGTGTTTCCTCTAAAGGTTATTACTGGAGTTAAGTTCATTACTGGTGACTGCAGTAATCCTCTCAGTACACGATCTGTATTATAAGAGTTTTCCTTGTTCTTTCCTGTAATCATGTCATCATGTCTTATCAAAATAACCGTGTTGAAATGATGTTCCTGTTTAACGGAACTTATCAGCGGTATTAGTCTTTGAGCAAAATCGTTTTCTTTTGTTAAAACTTCTAGAAATGCAAGAATAATTGAGCTTCCGATTGCTGCCGTAGTGTTCAAAGCCATTGTGGCACTAATTACCAGTATATGATTTTTAAAGAAAATAATATTATTTTTTTGTGCCTGGTTTCTTCATAAAATATTCCTTATCTTGATAAATGATTACAACAGTTTCGGGAATTCGATGTTAATACTTTCTGAAATGTTTAGCAATATTTAATGCACAGTGGGTTCATTAGGCAAATAAAATTTTATTTTCTACAAACAATTGAGTTTTATTCACTATATTAGCTTTTAATTTTGATACCAATAAAAAAATTATAAATAGCTTTTTTTCTATGTGTCCCAGCTATCTATATGTCGACATTTCATAGGAGCTATTCTAATCATCCGTAGACTTTGGAAATTTTTGAAAGATATTCTCAAACAATCAACTGTATATCGCAACAATCTAAATATATTGTTGAGAATTTAAAAAGAGAAATGCTCAATATTAGAAGCTAATATAGTGAATAAAAACTCAATTGTTTGAATTTTTGTTCTCTGCTTTTCGATACTTTCAAAAAACCAATCGTAGCAATCAACGGTTATTCATTTGTTTGAAAGGTGTAAAGAAATGTTAGAGACGTGTATTAATGAAAAAGCTTGTTTTTTGTGTTTTGACAGATATTATTAGATCAATTTTCTTTTTAAATTCTCAACAATTTATTTAGATTGTTGGGATATAAAGTTAAATTTTTGAGAATATCTTTCAAAAATTTCCAAAGTCTACTGATGATTATAATGTCTTGGAAAATATCGACTAGAAAGAGTTAACGCGTGACTCTAAACTCGATTTGTCAGAAATTATTAAACATGGAAACAACATTCATAATCCAATGAATCGCAGGGAAAATAATGTCTTGGAAAATATCGACAACAAAGTGTTGACAAGCAAGTCTAAGCTCGATTAGCCGGAAATTATTACACACGCAACAACCGTTCATAACCCAATGAATCACAGGGAAAACGCAGATGCACTCAGTCGGTTACCTCTTGAACAGCGTAGAGTGGAAGCAGTAACTCGGACCCAGTCAAAAAACAGCAACAAAAAGCAAGAACAAACTGAGTCTGAGTCTAAGGCCACTATCAAAAACATAGAAAACCAAGATACCGCTATTACTGTGACCAGAAGAGACGATATTCGGGAAGTCCTGAGAAGTTTTCACGTTTTCTATGAAATGTCGAGCATGGTTCTGAGTCTGAGCAGTATTTGGCCATTTTTAAACGTAACCAACTGGAATTTTTGCATCGATATGTGACAATGGATGAAACATGGATCCAACACTTCACTCCGAAATTAAAACGATCGTCATATGAGTACAGTATATACGACTCCCCCAACCAACTGGAAAGGTTATGGCCTCGATATTTTTGAATACGCGTGGTGTAATATTCACCGACTATCTTGAGAAAGAAATACCATTAATAGTGAGTTTTATAAAGTGTGTTTGCAGCGTTTGAAGGCCGCAATTTCAAAGAAACGACCGCATATGGTGAAGAAAAAACTATTGTTTCATCAAGACAACGCACCGTGTCACAAGTCAATCAAAACAATGGCAAAACTACATGAATTGAACTTCGAATTGCTCCCACATACACCTTATTCGCCAGATTTGGCTCCCAGCGCCAGATTTGGCTGTTCGCAGACCTGAAAATAATGCTCGCCGATAAGAAATTTCACACGAATGAAGAGATTCTCGCTGAAACTGAGACCTATTTTGAGGCAAAAAATAAATCGTTCTACAAAAGTGGTATTAAAATGTTAGAGCGACGCTGAAATGGTTGTGTGGCTCTGTATGGAGATTACGTTGATGAATAAAGCTAATTTTGAACCAAAAAAACTATGTTTTCTTTGTTAGGCCGCCCGGGACTTTTCAGCCAATGTGTTACATATACTACCCAGCCTTATGGTTATGTGACAAACATTTTTCTGGAATGTTAAATGTTAAATTAACGAAGGGCAAGAAAAAGTAATAAAACTCATGAATATTCACTTATTTTTTTTTAAGTTTACGCTAGATTTATTTCAGACATTCAATGTTAATTTATTTAAAAAAATTATGTTTCATAGATTTTATAAAATACATGAATTTTTTAATTAATTCTACACGATTCCCCCAAAAGAGTTCAACGGCGAAGCAAATGCATATTAGAACTATTAAAAACAAAAAGACAAACATCAACAATTTCATGTCTTCCAACTTCATGGGTTCAAACAATGGAGGCGTTGTTTTATTTTGCAATCTTACTTCGTTCACTTGATTACATTCAGAATATGCTAACGTTTTCCAATGAGCAACAAGTCCAGCCTGATGAACTTGACCTATGAGAGTGTTAAAGGCATCTACGTAGGGCGAATTGTGTTGCAGAGGGAACTGCAAACGAAACGCTTTTAGAAAACAAATATCAGTTAAACGAAATTCTGGTCTGAAGAAAAGTTTTTGCTGTCTGTCGAAAATGTCCCACTGGTATGATGGCACTGCATATATAAAACGAGTATCGAAATTGTCTCTTAATTTATAGAAATCAGCAAAATAGTCAAAGGTCTTGACACAACATTTGAATTTATCTTTGCCGTAATAACGCTGCAGCCAATTGTATGTTGGCACATGTATAGCAATCTTAATGCCAGAGTTCTGTATATCTTCAATCGATCTTATTGGATGCTCTTTGGGCAAGGTGGTTATCAATGTGTTTAAGTTGGAAACATAACTGCTGTTAAATATTAAACCTGATAAACAGATGAGCAAGCAAATGAAGCTGCGTATGCCTGCAAAGGATCGTTCGGCTTTGAAGGATTGACCTAAAAGTCCATTTAACACATTAATATTGAAAATAAGTTCTTTGCAAGAAACCCGGTCATGCTGAATAATATAAGTAGCGGCTAATGCCAACGAAAATAATATAAAAGCCAAACAAATCATTAATAAAGTGATGACATCAAAAATTAGAAAGTAAAATTTGTAAGCCGGTATCGGCTTTTCCACAGGCACCATCAAACACAAGTCTGAATAGTCGTAAATTGATGAATAAACTAAAGCATGATCGACAGAATAGTTAAAGAAATGTGCACACACATCATAAGTACCATTCTCAACTAAAGCCCGTATAATGGGGAGATGCAACTCACGCACTTCGTCATAGTTTAAAGTCGCACTATGCTTGCGAGCAAATTCCATAAAGAAATGACCCACGAAGCCGCCATGAATGGAGGTTTTGTTATTATTTTGCCTTAAAATAACTTTGGTATTGAATTTACTCATAATAAAATTAAGCGGATATCCTTGCATATTTTTTACTTTGTCTATGAACAAAGAAATTGGCTGGCTGCCTTCTAGCGCCGTTGACTTCATCTCAAATTTGGGAAATACCTGAAAACTATACTGCATAAGTCTTTTAAGCGAATGTTTTATAAACACCGCATTAAGAGCCCTATTTGTGTGGCAGTAACTCAACATATTTTGTATGTAAACATCGCTGACATCTGCTCGGGCGAGTAATATTAGTTTAGTCAATACATTGAGTCTCAAGCTTCTCCACAATGTGGCTAAAAGTTGTTGGTCCTCTGTTAGGTTTCCTTTCAAATCTGCTATGGCCAAAAATCGTCTATTAAAGTTAGGCCACAAAAAATGTGAAGAGTTTCCTTTATAGGTTATTACTGGTGTTAAATTCATAACTGGTGACTGCATTAATGTTTTCAGTACTCGATCTGTATTGTAATTATTTTCGCTGTTCTTTCCCATAATCATGTCATCATGTCTTATCAAAATAACCGTGTTGAAATGATGTTCCTGTTTAACGGAACTTATCAGCGGTATTAGTCTTTGAGCAAAATCGTTTTCTTTCGTTAAAACTTCTAGAAATGCTAGAATAATTGCGCTTCCAACTGCTGTTGTAGTATTCAAATCCATTGCGGCACTAATGATTTAATTTTTAAAGAAAATAATATAATATTTCTATGACTGGTTTCTTCATAAAATATTCCTTGTCCTGATAAATGACTACAACAGTTTAGGGAATTCGATGTTAATATTTTCTAAACTGTTTAGTAGTATTGAATGCACGGTGGGCAATGGATTATTCAAATGAAATTAAATTTTATACTCGTACATTGAGTGAGATAGTGAGGTTGGGCTAGAAATTAAAGTTTGCCGGAATTTACTGTAGGTAATTATGTCAAAACAACCAGCGTACCTGTTTAGTAGAATCCGATTTGCTAGTTCTAATCAAAGAAAAAAATCATACAACAGTTGAAAACTAACCCTAAATCGTTTTATAAACTTGTCAATTCAAAAAAATTCTTGTGACTATACCAAACACTTGAACTATGGTTCCTGTAGTAGTGATATGTTTTTAGATTTCTTCGCAACAACATACTCCAAAAGCACAATCGATTATAATTCTACTAATCAGTTTAATTTAAAACATTCATCTGCCATAACTTTTCCATCTATTGACAGTGAACCCGTTCTTTCAAATTTAAGATGACTTAAATCGTCTTATTATCCCGGTCTGGACGGAGTTCCTAGATGTAATCTCAAACAATGTGCAGAATCCTTGTATAATCCACTTATGATAATCTATAACAAGTCTGTTGATCTGTGTTAACTTCCTCCTGAATGGAAAAAATCGTTCATTATCCCTTTGTTTAAATGTGGAAGCAAGTTTGACATATCAAACTATAGAGGAATTGCTAAGCTAAATGCTATTCCAAAACTTCTGGAAAAAATTTTGACTAGTTGTCCATCGCACCAAATACCTTCACTGCTATCAACGTATCAACATGGCTTTTCTAAGTCACGTTCCACCACTACTAACATTTTGGAGTTTACTACTATCGTAAATTTTTTTTTTTTTTAACTTCATCATATTATTTATTGAATCTACATAAAAAATGTAATGACAATAAGTATTCAAATCTTAATACTAAAAAAAAGAATTGCGATTAAAGTCCTGCCAGTGCTGGACAACAATTTATTTTTATGCGAATATTATTTCAGAATTCAGGCATCTGTTTAGAGCTCTAATGGTAGCCAAAGTATCCCTCCTTCTCAAACGGGTATGACCACCAAAGTTAAGAATATTAACTGCAAGATGATTTAGATGGAATTCAAGTTTGTTAATATATCTTGTCGCGTACTTCACAAATTCAGATTTCACAAAAGGTACGTTCAGATCTGCGTGGATTCGTGAGTTTTTAACGTACCATGGAGCATCTGTAATTCTACGGAGAATTCTATTTTGACTTCTTTGAATTTTTTCAATATTGGATGCCGAGGCTGTGCCCCATAATTGAATCCCATAGCACCATATTGGCTTTAGAATCGAGTTGCACAGCAAAAGTTTACAATCAAGCTTCAAGGTCGAATTTCTGCCTAGTAGCCAGTTAATTTGCACTGCTTTCAATTTCATCTGCGTTACTTTTGCCTCGATGTGCGACTTCCATGTCAGTCTACGGTCAAGATGAATACCGAGGTATTTGACTTCACTGTATTGAGGTATTACTTTATTGTTAATAGTAATGGGTGAGCATGTTCCTAGACACAGTGCGAATGTAACATGGGCACACTTTTGTTCATTAACCTTGATTTTCCAAAGCTTGAGCCATTTCTCTAGTTTGTCGATATGTTCCTGTAAATTTATTGATGTTTGCTGGTGGTTACTATGTATGCTAAGGAATGCTGTGTCATCTGCAAATGTTGAAGTGTGAACGTTGGTGCTTGTTGGCATGTCAGATGCGTAGATCAAATATAAGATAGGCCCTAATATGCTGCCTTGGGGAACTCCAGCTTGAATAGGCTGGGTGGGGCTTATGAAATCGCCTTCTTTTGCTATAAATTGGCGACAATATAAATAGCTTTCCAAAAGGTTTTGTATGTTTGCAGGTAAGTTAAACTTTATTTTATGCATTAAGCCATCGTACCACACTTTATTAAAAGCCTGTGAGACGTCGATGAATAAGGCAGAGCAATATTTTTTATCTTCAAATGTCTTTCTTATGACATTAACTAACCTGTGTGTTTGCTCAATGGTGCCATGTTTCGCTCTAAAACCAAATTGGTGATCAGGAATACATTCCACCTTATGAAGCATTGGATCCAACTTCGCCTTTAGCAATTTTTCGAAAAGATTTGATATTGTTAACAGTAGACTTATTGGACGGTATGATTCTACTTTCGTGTGATCCTTCCCTGGCTTAGGAACCATTGTTATCATGGACACCTTCCACTCTGCAGGGTAATACTCAAGTCGTAAAATAGCATTAAAAATAAAAAGAACAATTCTTTTAGCTACACGAGGCAGCTCTACGAGCATTTTGTTGCTGATTTTATCCATACCTGGAGCTTTTTTAAGGTTTAGATTGCCAATAGCATTTTCAATTTCTTGGAAATTGAATCTTAAAGGCACAGGAGGTCTACTAACAATAGGCGGCAACTCATTTGCATTATCAGACCTATTTGTGGTAAAAACGTTTTTCAAATGGTTAACAAATAACATACCCTTTTCCGAGTCATCTCTAGCCCAGTCACCAGATGGTTCTCGCAAGGGCGGCTTACCTCTAACTGGCCTTTTTAAACCTTTAGTCGCCCGCCATAAAGAATAGTCGGACTGAGGAGTACCATCCAGACTTTCCAAATACGTTTGTAGAGAAGCCGTTTTTTGGGTTCCAAGCAAATTTCTTAGTTGATTTGTGCACTCACGTAGCCTTGTTTTTAGTTGCGGAGATCTGCGAAGTTGCCACTCTCGTCGAACTCTTCTTTTTTCTAACACAAGTTGCTCGATTTCTGAAGAATATGTTCTATTTTGAATGTTTCTGCGTGTTAAATAAACGCTAGAAGCAAGTTCAGCGGCTTGTTTAAGGTTTTCGCTAAAGTTGCTTAGTGACGCATTAATATCTTCAGGAGTTCTTAAAACAATATTCTCAGTGCAATGGGTACTCAAAAATTTTTTATATTTTAGCCAATTCACTCGGGTAACAGTCCTATGCAAATTGTTAATCGGGGACAAAGTCTCCTGGGGAAAGCGTACTGAATGATCCGATGACCAGTCTAACGAAGGGTCAGCTTGCATCCATTCCACAGGGAACCCCTTTACCACTCCAAAATCAATCACATCAGGAATCTTTCGTCGGTCTGTTGGCCAGTAAGTGGGATGTCCGCTTGATATTACGTCTAAGTCCATTTTAGAAATTGTATCAAAAAGCACCCGACCCTTCGGGGTGATTAAACGTGAGCCCCAAAAAGAGTGTTTTGCGTTGTAATCTCCAGCTGCTATAAAACGAGGTCCTAATGAGGTAAAAAAACTTGAATATTGTGATTCTGTCACTGAGAATCGAGGCGGCGAATAAATCGATGAGATAACCAATTTGTAATGAAAATTTTCCACACAGATATTAGTTGCTTGAAGATAGTCCTCACATGTGTCGTTCAGCAAACCCCCACAAGCTCTTCCACGGGGGTCTTTAGTATCGTATAGTACGTAGCCATTAATTTTGAAGAAGCTTGTTGACGTCAAGTGAGTTTCTGCAATCATCATTATATATATATACAAAACATATACAAGTAACTTAGTATATATAAATGCAGGGTTACAATAGCTTATTCACAAAAACGAGTAACATGCACGTGTTAAATAATATCCGTTTAGACCCCTATTGTTAGGCATTAATAAATGAATATTCCGATAAGTTCACGGCCATATAAAATGCGCAAACCGCATGTCAAACACACACTTCACGCTTGCACCTAAACCAGAGATCTGCACCGGTGCACCGCAACTATAAGTACACCGGCTATTTACCCAATCATATTCACATCCAAATATTTTAAAAACTGTTTAAAATTTATGCGGTGGTATTTATACTTGTCGTTCATTTGTGAAATCTTGATACATCAAAAACGTATCCAATCACTTTCGTATCTTGTGTATTTTTTTAAGGGTAAAAGAAACGACCACCAAAAAGAATCTTGTTACTAGCACTTAGTAAGAGAAAAATTTTGAGTATTATCTATTTTCGTCTCTAATCGTTTTCTTAATAATACATATATGACGTCGTCACAAAATCAATTTATAAAAACAACACTCCCTACAAATTCTTTTATTGCGTATATGCGTCTTCTTTTATCTGACATAAACTGAAATCGAGGCTGCCAGATTTAATCATTTACAACCGTGTTGACGAATTTGAAAGTAGTACACTGAATGCTGATTTTAAGATTATTTTTGCTAAAAAATTTGATACGGAAATTGAATTCAAACAAAATTTTTTCCCGCAATTGGTTATATGCATGTGTGTGATTGTGCATTTATTTTTGTTCTGGGTTAAAACCAAGAAATAAAAATTATTATTAACATTTCTAACATTATATGATGATGGTTTGGTATCATTCGTCTAGCTCAAGTTCAATCCTGGCTAAAGCCAAGAAATATTTTTATTTATAATTATAACAATAGTTGCTACGATCAATAACTCTTGATCAAAGAAGACAGGAAAAACTAATTGAATACACTTAACACTTTGAGAAGTCGAAAAAAAAGCTCAAACTTACGACTTTTACTACTTTAATTGCAGTTTTTTAAACACTGGGTTTTTTTAAGTTTGTTTATTCTATTATCTGGCACTATTTCGCTCTGCTTCGGATAGCTTCTTCAGGCCAAATAATATGTTTTTAAGTTAAATTATTACATTTCTACAAAATTTTTGAAAAACAAAAAAATTTCTCTAAAGCCAGATCTCAAGCTGCAAAAATTTTATATACTTGTGTATATTAACAAAAAAATATTTAAAGAAAACACTGACAACAGTAAAAACACACGTGTGCTTAGAGTGAAAGATATTTGTGTTAAATTTATTTCAGACACTAAACTTTTCTTTATTTATAAAAATACTGCTTCAAGCATTTGATCGCATACACCATTTTCTTCACTAGTTTTACTCGATTTGCCCAATACAGTTCACCGGCAAAGCAAATACATATTAAAACCATTAAAAACCCAAAGAGAAAAATCAGCAATTTCATGTCTTCCAGCTTCATGGGTTCAAATAAAGGCAATGTTGTTTTATTTTGGAATATCTCTTTGTTCACTTGTTTAAATTCGGAGAATGCTAACGACTTCCAATGAGAATAAAGTCCATATTGATGAACTTGACCTATAAGAAAGTTAAAGGCGTCTTCGTAGGGCGAATTGGATTGTAGAGGAAACTGCATTCCAAACATTTTTAGAAAACAAATATTAGTTAAACGAAATTGTAACGTGGAAAGAAGTTTTTGTTGGTTGTCAAATATGGCCCACTGAGCAGCTGACACTGGATATACATAACGACTATCGAAACGATTTCTTAAGTTATGAAATTCAGCATAAGAGTCAAGGATCTTAACACAACATTTAAATTCATCTTTGGGATAATGCACTTTCAACATTTCGTATTCCGACAAATGTAAAGCAATTTTAAAGCCAGAGTGCCGTATATCTTCCATGGATCTTATTGGATGCTCTGTAGGTAAGGTTGTCATCATAGTGTGTAAATTGGAAACGTAACTGGTGTTGAATACTAAACCTAATAAGCAAATCAACATGCAAATAAAGCTGCGTATGCCAGTAAAAGATGTTTCGGCTTTAAAGGGTTGACCTAAAAGTCCATTTAGCACATAAATGTTGAAAAACAGATCTTTGTAAGCAATCCGTTCATGGTGGATAATATATGTAGCTGCCAACACCAACGAAAATAGTACAAAAGCCAAAAAAATCATTATCAAAGTGACGACATCAAAAATTAAAAAGTAATATTTGTAAGCCGGTATAGGCTGCTCCACCGGCACCATCAAACACCAGTCCAAGTAGTGATAACTTAATGAATAAACCAATTCGTACTGAGTGGAAAAATTAAAGAGTTCTCCAGACACATCGTAAGTGCCATTCTCAACTAAAGCCTCCATAATGGAGGTATCAATATCATCGATTTCGTCATAATTGGGAAACTTTAAGGTTGCGTTATACTTGCGAGCAAATTCCATAAAAAAATGGCCCACATAGCCGCCATATACGGAGGTTTTGTTATTCTCTTTTAGGAATAATATTTTATTAGTAAATTTTTTCATTACAAAATTAAGCGGATGTCCCTGCATATTTTTTACTTTGTTCTTGAACAGACAGATCGTCTGACTTTCTTCTAGCTCTTTAGACGTCATCTCAAATTTTGGAAATGCTTGGAAGCTATACATCACCAGCCCGCTTTTAAGTGACTGTTTTATAAACACTGCATTGAGAGCTTTATTTGTGTGACAGTAGTTCAGAATACTGCGAATATAAACATCGTTGACATCTTCTCGTGCCAGTAATATTAGTTTAGTCAATAAATTGCGTTTCAAGCTTCTCCACAATGTTGTCAAAAGTTGTTGGTCCTCAGTTAAGTTTCCTTTTAGGTCTGCTATGGCCAAAAATCGTCTATTAAAGTTAGACCACAAGAAATATGAAGAGTTTCCCTTAAAGGTTATTACTGGAGTTGCATTCATTATTGGCGACTGCATTAAAGTTTTCAGTATTTGATGTGTGTTATACAAATCTCCCTTGTCCTTTTCCATAATCATGTTATCATGGCTTATCAGAAGAACAGTGTTGATATTATATTCCACTTTAACGGCATTCGTTAGCTGTATTAGTCGTTGAGCGAAATCATTTTGCTTTGTTAAAACTTCTAGAAATGCTAGAAGAATTGAACTTCCAATTGCTGTTGTGTTTGCAACCATTGCGGCACTATTGATTTGATATGTAACAAGACTAATATTTTTATACCCGTTTACTCTATCAAATGTTTCTTATTCATATAAGTATAAATATTTACAACGGTATTAGGAATTCCCATTTATTTTATATTGTTTAACAATATTTAACGCACAGTGGGTACATGTTAGTAGATATTACTCGTAGGACGAAATATATATTTTTATTTCAAAACAAATATCACGCAGGTTCAAAGTTGATTTTCTGGACTCAAGTGTGTTTATATGCTATATATCTCGCACACAGCAAACATTTGACACAGAACGAGTATAGCAGTATGGCTTGCTTTTGAATATAAAGAAAGTTTTACCGGAACCGGCCGGATGGTTTTGAATAAAACACAAATTATGTAGGAATTATTGTCATTTCTTTTCCCTCCAGGGAACTGGTTTTGCCAAACCAGAGCAAGGTTTTGCCTTGGCGTATACCAATCCAGGGCATTCCGTTTTTTGGCTAAAGACGGGAACGAGTCCCTCTTGTTGTAGCAAATAAAGCTTTAAGAAGCCGCATGATTTATGTTGTGTTGGCTTGCGAAACCCTTACCAAGGGTACAAATTATAATAGGGACCAGCATTGCCCCCGGTTGGTTCAGTTTGCAGTTCAACTCGAGCTGCTCATGGTTGAGGTTCTTATCTTGGCTGTGGTTTAAATCTAAAACGCAGCAAGGGGGAGTTAGTATCACTGTGACTTTTTTCGGGAACTAACCACCACCCGAAGATATGTTGCCTTTACAATAGACACCTGTACTGTAAGGAACCAGTGTTGATGGTTAGGCGGGTAAGTTTGTTTAAGGGCTAATGCTGCTAGTGGTCTTTGGCCTATCAATTCATTAAGCCCAGCCTTCCATTGAGTGCTGGGAAATTGTATACGGAAGGGATTAGATTGCCCGAACTCCACCACAAGAGTTGCTCAAATGGCTACAAATACATATGGAACAAATTGCTGTGTGAGCCTATTTAACCACACAGGGTGAATCATGAATAATTCACTCGGTGGAATTGGTCCATCATCAGGCAGGTGCTGATATAAATCTTAAATTATATGTGGATTAAAATATCGGCCAAAAGACCGCCCCAATTTCAGTAGCACACCTCCATCCGCTGACCCAAATTTTCGATGACACTGAAATATAATTGAGGTTCTACGCCAATAAAGTGCCCAATTGTCCCATCATTTAGCTTTTAAAATGTTGCTGGCTTTTTGCCGTACACCTTTTCTTTTAAATAACCCCAAAGAAAAAAGCCCAACGGTGTCAAATCATATGATCTTGGTGGTCAGTTAACATTGCCACCACGTGAGATAACACGGCCATTGGATTTATCGTGCAAGAGTCATTAATTCGTTAGCTGTGTAGCAAATGGCACCGTTCTGTTGAAACCACATATTATCCACATCCATATCTTTCAATTCGGGTCATAAAGAGTTCGTTATCGTTCCAGGATAGCGAGCACCATTCACAGTACCTGCCGGATCGGCCTCATTTTGGAACAAATACGGCCCGATGATGCCGCAAGTCCATAAACCGCACCAAACAGTCACACTCTTATTGTTTTTGGGAACTGTTTGCCTGACAGATATTTTTATGATAAACAAAATTAAGAAAGATCAGATATATAAGAGATAAAAGCATTATCGCATATTCAAAATGATGGGCGGATGATAATCCAAGAGTGATTGCCGAAAAACCAATGCACCTACAAAAGTTACTGTTTGATGCGGTTTATGATCTGGTGGCATCATCTGGCCGTATTGTTTCCAAAATAAGGCCGGCCCGGCAGTTACTGTGAATGGTGTTCGCTATCGTGAGATGATAACGATTTTTTTTTTGATCCGAATTGGAAGATATGTGGTTTCAACAGAATAAATGGCTATTTTGATGAATTCAACAGCCGTGTTATCTCACGCAGGGGCGACGAAATTTGGCCGCCTGTATCATGTGATTTGACTGCGTTAAACTTCTTTTTTTGGGTTTCTTTGTATTACAGAAAGCACTATGTTAGATTAAGTACATATGTTTATATATAGTCATCATAATATATCTACTAATTGGGTTAGAATTACTCTTTTCTTCAAATAAGTAGTATTTTTATTACGATTTTTATCGCTGTGAGCATTAATTTTTGATTTCGGAATACAAGGTAAGTAATTATGCACTATAGTGGAGCCGAGTACCTGTTTCGTAGCCGCTAAACTAGACCTCCGTTGCACTTATCTCAAAAAAGGAGAAGACACCAAGTTCAGTTGGTACATATATGCTTAAAACTGAAGAATTTTTTTCTAGATAATAAAGTTCGATTTATAGTTATTCGTACAATATATCTTTATTTGATACAACTTCTACTCAAGATATATTCCATAAGTTTGGAAATCTAAAAGTGCGGTCACATTGACAAAATAAAATGCACCGAATATTCTTACTCATAATTGCCAGAAATATAAACAAAATGTTTTTCTAACCACTTTAGCCGCATTTAATAGCCTACTTTTATTAGTTCAAACAGCAATCAAACAAAAGAAAACGATTTTTAGACAAACAAGTGTTCCCTCTGGTCGCATTGAAATAATTGTTTCATATTAACAAATATTATTTCAAAGTGCCAAGTAAAAGGAAAAAACAAAAATTAAGTATAAAAACAAAGAAAAACGCAGCTTTTTTTATTTACCCCAGCTATTAAACTAAATAAGCAAATGAATGCTATTTAATACAAGATTGATATTTTTATTATCTACGAACAAAAAAAAAAACTTAAAATAAAGTTAAGAAAAATCAAGAAAAAACTAACTTGGGCGCCTTACAAATAATTGCTTGATATGTCGCGGTGAAACATTTTTTTCCTTAAGCCAATATCGACAAATTTGGTTCTCTTCGAATCGGTCCAACCTAATTTACATACACTTTTGTTTTATATATTTAGTGAAAAGTTGGGCATCTTAAAATTTCTTTCTGGCAGTCAACAACACTAAGATATTATTTATGGACTATGTCAGTACACACTTTCCACATTATCACAAGAGCTTTCCATTTCGTCGGAAAAAAATCTCTAGACATATAATAATACCAAGACCACTATTCGTGAGCTGTGCAAGCGTTAGCATGCTCTACTTCCAATACTTTCGAAATGTTAAGCGCAGATATAAGTTTGTAACTTACCGACCTCTATGATCTGAGACTTTAATTTTCACAAAATAATTAAAAGTTTTACGAAAGAATTAAAAGTTTTAAGAAAAAATTAAAAGTTTGTATTTTCTTGTACTTTTTTTTTTAATAATATTTTTTTGAGTTCGTTTCTGTGTTTATATTTTTCCTCTGACATTTGAAAAAGATTAATTATTTGCAGTATGGTATTTATTGATCTTGCATATACCTGGTATAAATGCGCCTTGATCATATACTTTTAATTTCTTTGTCTTTCTTTTCTTTTGGGCTCATGTGAGTTTCTAAATTATTGCTTGTAATTAATATTTAGTAAAGAAGACAACAAAAGTAAAAGAGGATGTGCCAGCATTAATTCTACCAATGCTCTAAATCAAGTGTACCCAGGCCTATGTGCTGGATGCTCAATTGTGTCTGTAAAAGCGCTTAAGGACCGATCAGACTATTATACAAGTATAAATACTTTCAATCGATTTTGTGAGATAAAAGTCTAAACACATTTTTTGCGACTGTATAAAAGTCTAACGTAAATTGGATTTTGCATTCCCACCATCACACTTCATATAAACCAAAAAATTTGAGTAGAAAAGAAAGCAGCTGTTCATATATTTTTTTTTTTATTCAGCAGAGAGATGTGCCAACATAAAACTTTACACGGCGGCAGGTGAGCTCTTTGTCGTAGGCGGTAGACGTGCAGGCGTTTGAAAATCTTTAGCAGCTAATATAATAATTATGTAAAACAGATCCAAATTTAAAAGTACCAAAATATTTTATGTTCTACATATAGCATGAGCAAAATACATTTATATACGATAGCTAAATCCCAAATTTCGAGCTTTCTTATAACGACAAAAACTACTATCGGTGACGGCACGCCATCGGCTAATAAATAGTTGGCTAGTAAGTCTTTATACAGCTGGTTTCCTAAAAGACACAACCCTGATCCAATGAAAAGTATTATCGTATTGAAAAGTTTCCAAAAACAAAAAAATCGTTTGGGATGTCAAATTTTTAACGTATTACTTCTCGTATGTATGACGGATTACATTCAGACTATTAGACTTGCACGTATTATTTGAATTTTTGACAAGTATTAATACACAGTATAATAGTCTGAACTCGGCTCTAGCTATAGGGCTGTGCTCTTTAATACACAAATACTGCGCTCAGCACTAGCAGTGAAAAATACACAAACAACTTGGTCTTATATATTTTGTTGTCTTTCTTCACTACACACACACAAAAGCAAAGCAACAACACTTTCGCGTGTTTTGCTGGTAAACATTTAGGACAGCGATTATCAGTGTGAATTTGGTTTTTGTAAATGTTTTGCATTTTACAACAAAAAATATTATATAAAAATAGTTTTTCTTTAAATGTATTGGTGTTTACTCTTCCACTTTACTCTTCTACTTGTGGGCACCACTGCTCTAAGTTGTTACGGCGATGTTTTTTCCAGACATATGCATACAAAATATTAATAAAATTGTGACTTCTAACAAAAATAAATAAAAAATTTTAAAATAAAATTCATACATAAATTTAAAATATGTAAAAATGGCCTGAAAAACATCCCCAGACTAAAATGCTACCGACACCATGTTTCAATGTGCCTTTAGTATAACATGTATTAAGACGTTCCCTTTTCAGTCACCTAACCAGTCTTAATCTATCGGAATCTTTTAAATTAAATTTGGGCTCATCGGAGACTAGTATGGAATTCCTTTGTGTGCTGGTCAAAATAATGTGTTCGATTGCAAATTCCAACCTGGGCAGTCCATTTTTCCGTGATGTAAAGAAATTTTTTACACTTTTGTATGATATGCTTTTAGTCCGCCTTCTGCAGCCTGCCTTTGAATCCTGGGGGTAACATTTAATGACAATTATGTGGCGATGGTTCTTGACGACACGAGTTGGTCTTTTTTTTTATCAAACGTATTATTGCCTGGCCATCTCGTTTACTAGTTTTTCGGGAACGTCCACTTTAATGTTCTGTAACCAAAGTACCCGAACAACGAAAAGGGCTTATAATTCTTGGTGAATGTAAAATTTTTTTGTGGTCACTGATCAGGTATTATTATTTTTTTTAAATCCACTGAATAATTATCGCCCCATTTGTTAGAGAAGTTACAAGCCACGTCCAGAACAAGTTTGAAGGCACGGAAACGACGGAAAACTATATGCAAATTTTCGCTATACAAGCTTACTTTGATATTTAAACAAATAATGACTTCTTTTGGAAGTAGGTTTTTCTTATTGTAAGTAATGAAGAATATTCAAGGTTACGTGCATCAGTTTTGTCACTGCATCTTGGGTCATTATAGTAGAAATAATTATTTACATAGTTTTAAACCACAAGCATCAAACTTTTCCCCTTGTTTTTAATATCTAAAGAGTATTTTCTTTTAAATGTAATAATATTTTCTTCAAAATAGGCATTCGTTTGAATGCTGTCGTAAAGTTTACTGATATGCAGAAGTCCGTGCTTTTAGTTTTTGGGACCAAATTGGACCCAAGACTGTTAAACCTAACCTAACATGGGTTTAAAAACGACCACAGATACCTACTTACATCAGCTTATTATTTCTAGCTTTTTCTAATATGAACAATGCACTACACATTTCAGAAAAAATCCATTCTAGGAGTAAATTCCCTTATTCAACTGTGTGGCAACGCCTTTTTATATATCTCTCTAAAAATAAACTTCAAAAATCCTTATTACAAATAATAAAAAGAGAATGAAACTACCTTGTATTTTTTATATCATGCCTATTTCCTTACATTTTCCACAAATAATTTATTTTTTTGTTGTGAATTTGTGATTTACATGGTAAAAGCGGCGTCGAACAATGTTGGGACTAAAATGCAGTGACAAGGTATTTTAGAATGCAGACGATGTGAAAGAAAAAATATGTATGTTTTCTGCTTGTATATCACTCTCATCTCTAACGAATATAGATATGTATTTTAGAATAGTAAAAAATGAAATGAAGACGTATATGTGGTGAAAGTGACTTCGTGAAGAGAGGCGAATAAAGAATAACTGGTTGTTCAGTGACAGCAAACTGCAGTACAAACAACTGAGATTATAACAAATTGCATACGTGATCAATATGAGATAAATATAGACGAAAAAATAAATAAGAGCTCAGTATCATATTTACATGGTACTGAGTTCGAATCCTAGTGAGTGCTGATGGGCAGTGTACCGACTGCGAAACAGCTTAGTTGTCCCCCAGCTTCAGTGTATTTAATAATTTTTTCCTGTCTTCTTTGCTCAAGAGTTATTGAACGCAGCAATTAATGTTATAATTAAATAATAAAAATATATCTTGGCTAAAGCCAGGTTTGAACTTGAGCCAGCCAAATGATATTATCATATAATATTAGATATAGTCTTAACTTTCTATCTTTAAGCTAGATATTTTATTTAAAATTAGTGTTCTACACTTTATTTTGCAAAACATTTGCCAATAAAATAACTTAAATCAGGACCAACGAATAAATAATTATTTACTTGCAAATTTATTTCACAAATTCAAAATTCTTTTTATTTATAAAAATAGTATTTCAAACATTTTATAGAATACACAATTTTCTTAACCAATTTTCCTCGATTTGCCCAGAAAAGTTCACCGGCAAAGCAAATACATATTAAAACCATTAAGAACACAAAGACAAACATTAACAACTGCATGTCGTCCAACTTCATGGGTTCAAACAATGGCACAGTGGTTTTATTATGCAATCTGATTTCGTTCACTTGATTAAATTCAGTATATACTATCGACTTCCAATGAAAATAAAGTCCAGCCTGATGAATTTGCCCTATAAGAGTATTAAAGGCATCTTCGTAGGGCGAATTGGATTGCAAGGGGAACTGCATACCAAACGTTTTGAGGAAACAAATATTAGTTAAGCGAAATTGTGGCGTGGAAAGTAGTTTTTGTTGCCTGTCCAAAACGTTCCAATGATACACAGGCACAGTATATATGTAACGAGTGTCAAAATTATTTCTTAATTTATAAAACTCACCAAAATTATCAAAAACCTTAAAAAGACAAGTGTTTCCATATTCGGGGTAATAAGTTTTCAGCATACTATAGTCCGATACATCTAGAGCTATCTTTGTGCCAGAGTTCTGTATGTCTTCCAAGGATCTTATGGGATGGTCTTTGGGTGCAGTTGTTATCAAAGTGTGTAAATTCGAAACATAAGTGGTGTTGAACACCAAACCTGATAAGCAGATTAGTATATAAATAAAACTACGTATTCCCACGAAAGTTGGTTCCGCTTTGAAGGATTGACCTAAAAGCCCATTCAGCACATGTATATTGAAAAGCAGTTCTTTGTAAACCACCCGTTTATGCTGCCTCATGTATGTAGCTGCCAGTGCCAGTGAAAACAATATGAAAGTCAATAAAATCATTAACAAGGTGACGACATCAAAAATTAAGAAATAATATTTATAAGCCGGTATAGGCTTTTCCACCGGCACCATCAAACACCAGTCCAAATAGTGATAACTTAATGAATAAACCACTTCGTACTGGACAGAATAATTAGTAAGTTCTGCAGACACATCATAAGTACCATTCTCAACTAAAGTTTCCATAATAGAGGTATCAATATCATCAATTTCATCATAATTTGGAAACTTCAAACTTGCATTATGCCTGCGAGCAAATTCCATAAAGAAATGGCCCACAAAGCCGCCGTGAACGGAAGTTTTGTTATCCTTTTTTAATAACAAAATTTTGTTAGTATATTTAATCATTACAAAATTAAGTGGATATCCTTGCATATTTTTTACTTTGTTCGGGAATAAGGAAACTGACTGATTTTCTTCTAGGTCTGTGGACATCATCTCAAATTTGGGAAATGCTTGGAAGCCATACAGCACCAGACCGCTTTTAAGCGATTGTTTTATAAACACTGCATTAAGAGCTTTATTTGTGTGACAGTAGGTCAACATTTCTCGAATATAAACATCGCTGACATCTGCTCGTGCCAGTAGTATTAGCTTAGCCAATACATTACGTCTCAAGCTTTTCCATAATGTTGTTAAAAGTTGTTGGTCCTCGGTTAAGTTTCCTTTTAAATCTGCTATAGCCAGAAAACGTGTATTAAAATTCAACCACAGAAAATGTGAAGAGTTTCCTTTAAAGATAATTACTGGTGTCATATTCATTGCCGGTGACTGCATTAACGATTTTGTCATTTCATCTGTGTTATAAAACTTTTCCTTGTCCTCTCCCATGAACATGTTATCATGCCTTATCATAATAACTGTCTCGAAATCGTATTCCTCTTTGACGGATTTTGTCTGCTGTATTAGTCTTTGAGAAAAATAATTTTCTTTTGCTAAAACTTCTAGAAATGCTAAAATAATTGAGCTGCCAGTTGCTGTTGTATTCGTAGCCATTGCGTTGTTAGTGATTTTCGCTTTAACAAAACTCGTAGTTATGTACCTGTCTTATGTAGAAAAAGTTTCTTACTCGTAGCATGATAAATGATTATTACAGTTTTGGGAATTCGATTTAATACTTTCAAGACTATTTAGCAATATTTACGAGGGTGGATTGATATTGAAGCTACCTAAGTAGAAAAAAAAACATTTTTCTTTCAAATACCATTTATTTCTCAACATAGTCTGCTTTTAGCTAAATACACTTAGACTTATTTATACCCTTTGAATAATACGATTTTAGGAACTCCTCAAAATACGCCTTAGTTTCGTTAATCACTGCTTCGTTTGAGAGGAATTTTTTTTCTGCGAGCCACGTTGTCAAGTTAGGCAACAGGAAAAAGTCACTAGGAGCTAAATCTAAACTATAAAGTGAATGATCAACACTTTCGAGGTGTATTTCACGTAATTTTAGTATCTAATGCTGTGTGAAAAGGTGCGTTGTCTTAAAGAGAGAACAATTTTTTCTGCAGTAAATGCGGTCGTTTTTCTATGTAAATCATTACCCAGTGAACTTTTTTAGTTATATACTTCTGTACGATATTAACTAACTAGTTTTGAGTTAGAGTCCAACTTCAGTCAACTGTGAAAACGATTTACATCAGTACCTGCCTTGACGGCCTAACCTGATGGTGGACCAGTTCCACGGAGTGAATTTTTCACGATTCACCACCGCCCTCATGTGGCTGACTAGGCTCACACAGGTAGCAATTCTTGTCATATGATTGCGGTCGTATGAACAACTTCTTGTTGAGGAGTTCGGGCTTTCTAATCCCACATGTATGCAATTTCCCAGCAATCAACGGAAGACAAGGCTTAATGAGTTGGTAGGCCGAAGCCCACTTAGAGCATCAGCCCTTAAACCAACTCATCCGTCAAACCGTCACCACTGGTTCCTCACAGTACAGGTATCTGTTGTAAAGGCAACAGCTCCTCGGGAGATTGTTAGTCCTCGAAAAAAGCCATCACCAAACAATTATCAAGGATACTAACACTCCCTTCCTGCGATTTAGATTTAAATCACATCCAGAACGTTACAGCCAAGATAGGCACCTCAACCATGATCAGCCCGGGTCGAACCGCAAGCAGAACTTCCCGGGGGCCATGCTGATCCCCATTCTGCCAATTTATACCCTTGGTAAGGGTTTCGGAAGCCAACACAACATAAGTCATGTGGCTTCCTAGAGTTTTGTTTGCCGCACCAAACGAGGGACCCCTTCCCCTCTTTTCCACGAAAAGTAGAGCGCCTAAGTTCGGAATACGCAAAGGCAAAACCTGTTCCCCGGGGGGTCCAACTTCAGTCAAGAAGAAGGATTATTTTTAATTATAACAATAAATGCTGTGAAACAATAAGACCCAACAAGAACAGAAAAATAATGGAATACTATTAGCTGGGGGACAACTAGCTGTTTCGTAGTCGCTACACTACTTATCAACGGAATCATGTGAACATGATGTATTTTTTTAAGACGACCGCTTAACCAACTCAGTCGCTTTTCTTAATCCAATAATACACGATAGTACTTTCCTGTGATTTTGGATCCTTTTTCAAGATAATCGATGAGCAATATTCTGTGTGCATCGCAAAATACAGCGGCTTGCCAATCTATTTCATTGTCTTCGCCTTCTTCGGAGCACTTGTACCAGCTTCCACCTATTGCTTCGATTGATGCCAGGTTTTAGGTGTGTAGTGGTGGACCGGCATTTTATCAGCAATTATTAGTCGACACCAAAAATTAACAGGATTACGCTTTATCATGTCCAAACAAAGCTGTAAAGTGGTCTGTCGAATTCGTTTTTGTTTGACACTGAGCAAACGTTGCACCCATCTTCCCGATAGCTTTTTCATAAGCAAATGTTCATGCTAAATGTTCAACACACATTCATATGATATGTTTACCATTTCAACAATCTCACGTAACTTGACTCGGTGATCATACAAAACGATATCGAGGATTTTCTTGATTTTGACTTCAGTAACCATCTCTTTTGGCCTTCCTGTTGTTGATGGTACTGTTGCAGTGCTTGGTTGGCCGCGTTTAAATTCAGCAATCCAATATTTTACCATGTTATCTGACGGAGCATACTCACCGTTATGTTTATCGAGATTTTATTTTGTCTCTTTCGCCGTTTTCACTGCACGAAATTCAGTTTTTTTTCCATTTCGCCAGAAACACAAAAGTGGCTTACTTCAAACGGCTACAACAAATAAACTAATCGTGGAATTTTGGTGAAATTTGCTGACGTCTGACAAATCGCAAAGCAAATGAATGCTAATTAATACAAGATTGATTTTTTTATTACCTAGGAACAAAAAAAAAAAAAACTTAAAAATAAAGTTGTGAACCGATGTCGGGGAAAAATATTTTTGCATTGTAATTACCATTCCAAAAAAGGAAGCTTCCAAGAACATATTCATGGAAAAGTTTGTTTAAGCTATATCTAGGTTATATATGAAATTTTCCACTTTCTGTATTCAAGTAACCTTCTTGTATAATGAGAATTGCTTTTCAAAAAAAAAAAATATTAATGGAAAAATCGGTTTAGGCTACATCTCGGGTATATACGGACCAACATCGGAAATTTTCATTTTCCATATTTATATAACGCTATTTTATTCGCAGAACTGCTTTTAAGCAAAAAAAGTTGTTAAAGTGCTCTTGCGCGACATTTTCATGAAAACCTTTTTTCAGGCTGTATCTGGGGTATATATGGACCGATATGGGAAATTTTCATTTTCCATATTTATACAACCTTATTTTATTACCAGAACTGATTTTAAGCAAAAACAGGTTGTTTAATTTCGCTTATGCGACATTTTCATGAAAACCCCGTCCAGGCTATATCTGGGGTATGTATGGACCAATATCAGAAATTTTTTTTATATTTACTTAACCTAATTTTATTACCAGAACTGCTTTTTAGCAAAACAATTTTTTATGCCCCTTAATCGCCATGCTTAATAATTGTGTGAAGTTTGAAGCAAAACAAACATTTTTTTTCCATAATTTTCATACAAAATTGCAAAAAGATGGCTTTTTTGGAATTTTGAATATATCTCCGCTATACGTGCACAGTGGGTAAATTTGGAAATTGAATATATATGTTGGGTAAGGAAGTTAAATGGGAGAATATTTAAATGTACGAGGGCGGGTTCGGAAACTTCTTAGCCTATCGATGAAAGAGAATAATTAGTTTTTCAAAAATATTTTTATTTTTCAATATAATCTCCTGAAACTACAATACCTTTAGCCAACGCTTTTCTAGCAATTCTATCGCTTGATTAAAATAGTTTTCCTCCAGGTCTTCAAAATAGTGGTTTACAACTGTAATTGCATCTTCGTTTGAGGTATAATGCTTGCCAGCAAAGAATTTTTTTTTAGTTGGGAACAGGTAAAAGTCTTTGGAAGCTAAATTAGGAGAATAAGGTGGCTGGTCAAGCAACTCGTACTCGTTCGTAATTCGTTGATTTTAGCCATTGTTAAAACGCTTTTGCGAGCTGGTGCATTGCCTTGTGAAAAATTATTTTTTTCTGGTGTTGTAAGCCAGGACGTTGTTCTCGAATTTGTACATTTAAATGATCCGAAAGGTTGCAATAGTACTCTGAATTCATTATTTTACCTTTTTACAGATAGTCAATTAATAAAATAACTTTGAAGTCCCAAAAATCCGTTGCCATAAGCTTACCAGCCGATTGAATTGTTTTTGCCTTCTTTGGGGCACTTCCTCCAGCTTCAGTTCATCGTTTGGATTGTTGTTTTGTCTCTGGAGTATAGTGGTGGATCCATGTCTCATCAACAGTTATGAAACGACGCTTAAAATCCATTTTATTTCGCTTAAAATGATTCAAACAAGCCTGAGAAATGTTCATTCTTATACGTTTTTGGTCGACTGTTAACAAATGTGGCACCCATCTTGCAGAAAGCTTTTTTATCTGTAGTTCTTCATGCAAAATTAAATGGACTCGATCATTTGAGATGCCCATGAAATTAGCTATTTCATGCAATTTGGCTACAATTTCCGTTGCTGTTGCTGTTTTTGGACGTCCACTACGTGATTCAGCTTCAACGTTTGTACGACCACGTTTAAATTCAGCAACCCAATGCATATGAAGGAGCTCTTTCACCTAACACATTCACCATATCATTATGAATTTCTTGTCCCGATAAACCTTTTTTATGTAAATATTTAATGACACCACGCATTTCTAATTTTTCCATTGTAAAAAAATCGCGGATGCGTTTTTTGTGAACACCTATTTCTATATAAAGGAGTTACCAGATCGAAACAAAATTTAACATGTGTTCATAGCAGAATTGGAAGTTTCTAAAACACTTAACTTTTTTTTGGTTTATACCACGCTTTTTGTGCTAGGCTAAGAAGTTTCCAAACCGCCCTCGTAGTTTTGGATCCAAAGTTAACTTATAGATAGCATATGTCATGTATTGTCAACAAATGTAATGTTCTTATTAGAACACTTTGCCCTTTAATAAATAGTACTTCAGCTTTGAATATTGATAACAAGATGTTAATTTTTAAGCTAATATTTAATGCAGTGCCGGTTTTGAAAAATAGTGCAAAAAAGCGTACAGATTCTTCAAAATAAACTACTCAAGTTAATTTACAACCTTTCTAGACGTTACTCTTCGTAGAGACTGCCCCAGCAGCGAGTGTTTATTTGGCGGTTGATGTAATGGATATATTTTGTAGCAATTTTAGGTTTGGATGTTCTAATTCGAAGTAGGCACACCTAGTTGAGCTAGCCCCTCTGTTTTAGTTTAGTAAGTAAGTTAACCCTCTAACGGCAAGACCGTGAAAATGATAGTATATAGCCAATAATTTTTTTCGTACAGTTATACCCAAACGGGCCGTATATTTAAATGTTTAGATGAATATAACATTTTGTGCTAACGCCAGGTAAAATAGTAAGAGTGTAGTATGTTCGGCATGGCCGAATATATATGGTGTTCTCTTTTCTGATAAAAATGTTACACCTATGCTACATATAGTTGTTCAACACGTTCTTTTCTAAAAAATTTGATACACTATTAAAGGTTATCATGTTCTTTTCAAAACATGTTGCACTTAAAACTGGTAAAACATGCAGCATGTCCTACACTGTACTTCGAGTAAGGTGGAGATACTGCCCTTTTTTACATCTTTGTTTCACACGTGTTTATGCAAATATGAAATTCTTTTGTTATTGTAGATGAGTAAACGGTGCTGCTGATGATAGCTTAGATAGATAAAAATAGTGACTAAAACGTTGGTATGTTAAAAGTAGTCATGATATATTTGAAACGCTAAGTGCACATTATTATTAAATGGCACTTTGTTAGCATTTTTTTGTTCTTTTGTGCTAATAACACATGTACAACTTTTTGAGGGTCTTGGTAATCGGAAACAAATGATAAACATTTAAAGGGCAGCATTTTTTATCAGAAAAGAAAACACCATAATAGTGTGTTTCCATAAAGGTGGTTTGCTCGAAATCGTGTGTTCAACTAAGAATTGTTGCATATTCTCAATTGCTATAAATGAGTTTGAACTGATGCTAGTTAGTCTTAGTCCGTGTGTTTATTATATAGACCGAAAGCCGACTTCATGATTAGGGATGCATGCTACATCATTGAGTTAACTTCGCTGTTAACAATTTTTCGTACAGTTGTGAAATTGTTGGTCTATAAGACTCTTCATTAGTGGCATCCTTGCCTGGCTTGGCTATGATAGTAATCATAGACACTTTCCATTTTACATATTTACAGTATAATAACGGAATAGCTGAGGAATCTAAAGTTCAGATCGCAATATTTCTATTGTACATTTTTACTAATATTTCCGAAACATACTCGTATTTAACAAATTCAAACAGATTTTATATTCTGCTCACATTACCAACCTTTAACTGCCTGCTTTTGTTAGTTCAAACAGCACTCAAGCAAAGGAAAGCAATTATTTGCGCTAACAAGTGTTCCCTTTGGTCACATTGAAATAATTGCTTGACATTAAGAAATATTTCTTCAAAGTGGCAACAACAATATGTAAAGACCAAAATAAACATTATCACACAAGTTTAATTCATAAAGTACTGTCCTTACCTGTCATGAAAAAAGTAACAGGAATAACAAAATATTGTTACTGTCAGGTGTAGACTACAGATGCTGTTGTCATGCCGTCTTAACTCTTTTTGGCGCATGATATGAAATCGATAAAACTTCTTATATGCTTTTATTTATAGTAGTAATTTGTTAGAAATAATAGTTTGTTTCATAACTGAACATTATCTACTTGTTGTTTTAATACCTGTTAATATTAAATATAGATATACCTAGTAGCTTTGAAATATTTGTAATATGTTTTATACTGAAAATAAAACTTTTCGATTCAGTCTTTTGTACATCTGTACTCATGGATGGTATAAATATTGAGGAATCGGATGCTCTTGATGTTCTTGGTATGAAGATACAGTGTGATGTTCGCTGGACTGAACACATTTTTCATATCTCTAAAGAAGCATTCAAGTGCCTAGGTTTTTTGAAACGGTGTAAGATGTACTTCTCGCCATCCGATCTCCTTACTATTTATACCACCTACATCCGACCGAAAATGGAATACAACTCTCATGTTTGGGCCGGTGCCTCAAAGTCTATTTTGGGGTTACTCGACCGTGTGCAGGAGAGGGCGAAGAAGCTTATCGGTGACAGTAGGGTATCCAACTCTATTGACTCACTGGAGCATCGACGCAGTGTGGGGTGCGTTACTCTGTTCTATCGTTACTACAATGGCTTTTGCTCTGACGAGATTAGGGATCTTGTTCCCGAAACTCGCACATTTTTACATCGTGTAGAGCTCATCCATTTGTGGTTGATTGCCCGGGGAATCGTACTACGCATTACAGAGAGAATTCGTTTTTCAGCCGTACGCTTCGTCTGTGGAACAAGTTGCCTGCAGACGTGTTTCCTGCCTGTTATAACGTTGGAAAGTTCAAGACAAATGTGCACAAGCACTACTCCCTTTTTCCCCCTCCTCACAACCTATTTTCCTAGTTCTGGTACAATGCACTGCATATGTAGGGGTCATCCCCTGAGTACTGGTCCTATTAAAAAAAAAAAAAAACAAACAAAAACAATTAGAAAACCAAGCGTTCTTTCTCTGCTAACAGGTTATGGACCCAGGACATTCTTAAAATAGTAATTTGGTAAAATTTTTCGTTCATAGTGCTGTATAAAATGGAGGATTTCAAGATTTCTAAGTTAGGAGGTTCAGAAGGCTGAACGCTGTGGAAATTCCTGGTGAAGGTTTTACTGCGGGCTAGTAATCTTTATGGAATTGTTAGCGGAACTGATGTAATGCCTGAGCAAAATGTTGTAGAGGTAAATAAATGGCTGGTTTTGGATGCAAAGCCTCAGAAAATATTGGTGATATCTATGGGTGAGGAGCCAATGCTCCATGTAATGAATTTCAATACAGCAGCTGACATGTGGTCTGTCCTTGGGAATATTTATGAACAGAAGTAAGAAACATCGATTCATCTACTACAGCAACAATTTTTTCAATACCAGAAGGATTCGGAAGATTCAATTTCGATACATATTTCAAAACTGCAAAACTGAACGCTGTGGAAATTCCTGGTGAAGGTTTTACTACGGGCTAGTAATCTTTATGGAATTGTTAGCGGAACTGATGTAAAGCCTGAGCAAAATGTTGTGGAGGTAAATAAATGGCTGGTTTTGGATGCAAAGCCTCATAAATAATGAGGAGCCAATGCTCCATGTAATGAATTGCAATACAGCAGCTGACATGTGGTCTGTCCTTGGGAATATTTATGAACAGAAGTAAGAAACATCGATTCATCTACTACAGCAACAATTTTTTTCAATACCAGAAGGATCCGGAAGATTCAATTTCGATACATATTTCAAAACTGCAAAAATTGAGCAAGCAGCTAAAAGACTTGTGTGGAAAAATAATCGATAATATGCCAACAACGAAAATTTTGATAACACTTCCAATTGATTTTAAGCATTTCTTTTCCTCATGGGAAGCTACAGATAAGAAGGAGCGAACTTTGAAAAATCTTACATCAAGACTATGTAATCGAGGCTTGGACTTCAACCTACAAAATCGGAAGCCTTTGTAGCAAAGAAATTTACCAAGAAAACGCGAAAAACCGATGGGCAACACCAGAAGAGTGGTAAAGGAAAATGCTTTATATGCAAAAATTTGGGCATTGGAAACGTGACTGTCCAAATAAAGAACATAGTAATTTTGGAGAAGCTTTTATCGGTGAAAAGGTAATGTTAGAAGCATCTGAAGAAAACTTATGGTTTGCTGATTCTGGTGCTAGTGACCATATGTCAAGCAAGAAGCAGTGGTTTAGAGCCTACATACAGTTTGAAACTCCCAAAAGTATTAGAATTGGGAATGGCGAAATTATTCCAGCTGTTGGCAAAGGTAATATTCATGTCCAAACTTATGACGGCAAGGCTTGGAACTCAAACTTCTTGTCGAATGTGCTTTATGTTCCAAAGATAAAATTAAATATTTTCTCTACAAATGCGTGTTTAGACAAGGGATATTCACTAGAAGCAAATGGGGATGAATATCTCTTTAAACGTAATGGCCAGATATGTCTAAAAGGTGTCAGAAAATAATCAAAACTTTTCAAATTAGTAATACGAGTAGAAGAAGACTATCAGCAAGGAAATATTGCATATAAAATTGATGGAAACTTTGGCATCGGAGGCTATGTCATCAACATAAGCTTCATGTCAAAAATGTGTTGGCGCATTAAAATATCAAGTATTCATCTGGCGATTTCTTCTGTGAAGGCTGTGTTTTGGCCAAACAGCGCAGACTACCATTTAAAGAAAATAATTGCAGAGCAAAATAAGTTGGAGAGATAGTACATGTAGACCTATGTGGACCGATGCAAGTTCAATCCTTTGGGGGCGCTGGTTTTATGTTGATGTTTCGTGATGATCATTCAAATTACCGGAAAGCTTACTGCATTAAAAAGAGATCCGATGTTTGTCAATTTGTTTCAATATATTTAGATCAAGTGGAGGCAGACACTGGGGAAAAAGTACAAACAATCAGGTCAGATAATGGGTTGGAATTTGTGAATAAAGAAGTAAGTGATATTTTACGTAAATTTAAAGTTACACATCAAAAAACAACACCATATACACCTGAACATAATGGTAGACCTGAGCGTGATATAAAAACTGTAGTTGAAGGTAATAGAACAATTATACATAGCAAAGGTCTTAGTCTTGATTACTGGGGTGAAGCAGTTACTCATGTAGTTTATACATTAAATAGAAGCAGAATAGTCAAAGGAATAAAGCCCTTATGAGTTGTGCTTTGGAAAAATGCCTGATATTTCGATGTTACGTGCTTTTGGTTCCATATTCCTCAAGAAAAATGCAGGAAACTTGATTCAAAATCAAAGAAGGGTATATTTGTGGGTTACCAGGAAAATTGTAAAGGTTATCGTACCTGGATGCCTAATGAAAAGCGGGTTGAAATTTCAAGAAATATAATAGTGAGAGAAATCGAAGCTAATGTGCAGGGGATAGCTCATGAGATTGAAAATATAGCTAAAATCAATACTGAAAAGGACGAGGTAACAGAGAAAGGTGAACCTTATTTATAAGAAGAGGGCGAATCTAATGATGAATTTGATGATGCAGAGAACAATGCCGCTGCCAAGAGATTAAATATGAATGGTTCCCTGAACAGTAATATTCTATTAATCTTCGAATGCGGTCGTCAAAACAGGATAGCCTTCAACGCTCGTAAGACCCAATATTGGTTATTAACCCACAAAGAAACGACTGCAAGTGCTGCTTCATCTGTAATCATGGATGGTATAAATATTGAGGAATCGGATGCTCTTGGTATTCTTGGAATGAAGATACATCCTGACGTTCGCTGGACTGATTACATTTTTAATGTCTCTAAAGAAGCATTCAAATGCCTCGGGTTTTGTAAACGGTGTAAGATGTACTTCACTCCATCCGACCTCTTTACTATTTATACTACCTTTATCCGACCGAAAATGGAATACAACTCTCATGTTTGGGCCGGTGCCTCAAAGTCTATTTTAGGGTTATTCGACCGTGCGCAGAAGAGGGGGAAGAAGCTTATCGATAATAGACTCTATTGACTCACTGGAGTATCAACGCAGTGTGGGGTGCGCTACTCTGGTCTATCGTTACTACAAAGAATTTTGCTCTGACGAGATTAGGGATCTTCTTCCTGAAACGTGCACATCAATTTGTGGTCGATTGTCCGGGGAATCGTACTACGCATTACAGAGAGTATTCGTTTTCCAGCCGTACGCTTCGCTTGTGAAATAAGTTGCCTACAGACGTGTTTCCTGTCTGTGACAAAGTTGGAAAGTTCAAGTCAAATCTTCACAAACACTACTCCCTGTTTTCCCTTCCTCACAACCTATTTTTCTAGTTCCAGTATAATGCACTGCATATGTCGGAGTCATCGCCTGAGTACTGGTTCAAGATAAAAACAAAAAAAATATTTGATAAATTGATTTTACAGCATGACAATGCCCGACTCCATGTTACAAAAGTGATGAAGATACACTTCGAAGCGTTGAATTGGGGAAGTCCTGCCCGACCCGTTGTATTTTCCAGATATTGCTGCCTCGAAGTATCACTTGTTTCGATCAAAGGAACAGCGCCTGGCACGTTTTTATGAAGAAGTAACAAATTAAATCGATTCATGGATCGCTTCAAAAGATGACTAGCTAAGTTTTTTAAACGCCGGATTCGTACGCCATAGCGGAAGTTGGCCAATGCTTTGAATCATAAATGTGCTACCAGTTTCGTACAATAGAGCACCCAATTTTGGAAAACACGCCGGATGTAAAATTGTACAATAAATTGTTTTGTTGTTTATTTTTCGCAAAAGTCCTGATAAAGTAACTTTAGTAGAGCAATAAATTAAAACAAACTTTCTATCAGAATGGTTTCAGATAATTATTTGTATTTCATTTTATTAGAAAAATAATGCTTCAAACATTAAATAGAGTACAGAAATTTCTTAATTAATTTTTCGCTATTCGCCCAAAAGAGTTCAACGGCGAAGCAAATACATATTATAATAATAAGGATCCCAAAGAGCAACACCAAATATCTCATGTCTTCCAACTTCATGGGCTCAAACAAAGGTAAAATTGTTCTATTCTGTAATCTCACTTGGTACACAGAATTATATTCGGAATATGCTAGAGATTTCCAATGTGAAAGGAGTCCAGCCTGATCAACTTGACCTATAAGAGTGTTAAAAGCGTCTTCGTAAGGCGAATTGGGTTGCAAGGGAAACTGGCCGGTAAACAGTTTAAGGAAACAAATATTAGTTAGACGAAATTGTCGAACAGAAAAATGTTTCTTGTTGTTGTCAAAAAGGGACCACTGATACGCTGACACTGGATATATATAACGACTATCGAAACTAGTTCTCAAATTATAAAATTCGGCAATGGAATCAAAGATCTTGGCAGACGATTTAAATTTACCTTCACAATTATGGCTTTTGAACAATTCGTATATGGAGACATGTAAAGCAATCTTTATACCAGAGCTCTGGATGTCTTCCATGGATCTTATTGGATGGTCTTTGGGCGAGGTTGTTATCAGAGTGTGTAAATTTGAAACGTAACTGGTGTTGAAGACCAAACCTGAGCAGCAGATTAGCAAGCAAATAAAACTGCGTATGCCAGCGAAAGATCGTTCGGCTTTGAAGGATTGCCCTAAAAGTCCATTTAGCACATAAATATTCAAAAGGATATCTTTATAAGCCACGCGTTTATGCTGGACCATATATGTTGCTGCTAGTGCCAATGAAAATAATACTAAAACCAAGAAAATCATTAGCGAAGTGCCGAGATCAAAAATTAAGAAATAAAACTTGTAAGCCGGTATAGACCTCTCCACAGGTATCATCAAGCACCAGTCCAAAAAGTCATAATTTATTGAATAAACTAATTCGTTCTGGTCGGATTCAGTAAAAAGTTCTGCAGACACATCGTAAGTACCATTCTCGACTAATGCTTCCATGATGGAGACATCAATATCAGCAATTTCGTTATAATTTGGATAATTTAAAGTCGCGTTATGCCTGCGAGCAAATTCAGTGAGAAAATTACCCACATAGCCGCCGTGAACGGAGCTTTTATTATACTTTTGTTTAATAAAAACCTTGTTAGTTAATTTAGTCATTACAAACTTCAATGGATATCCTTGCATATTCCTTACTTTGTTCGGGAACAGAGAAATTGTCTGGCTACCTTCCAAATCTGTAGACATCATCGCGAATTTGGGAAATGCTTGGTAAGTATATATCACCAGGCCACTTTTAAGCGATTGTTTGATAAACACCGCATTGAGAGCTTTATTTGTGTGACAGTAACTCAAAATATTACGAATAAAAACATCGCTGACATTTTTTCGAGCCAGTAATATTAGTTTAGTCATAACATTGCGTCTTAGGCTACTCCATAATGTTGTTAAAAGTTGTTTATCCTCGATTAAGTTTCCTTTTAAATCTGCTATGGCCAAAAACCTTCTATTAAAAATAGGCCACAGAAAATGCGAAGAGTTACCTTTAAAGATTATTAGTGGTGTTAAATTCATTGCTGGCGACTGTTTTAAAGTTTTCAGTATTTGCTCTGTATGATAAGAGTTTTCCTTGTTCTTTACCATACTCATGTCATCATGTCTTATCAGAATAACTGTGTTGAAATCGTGTTCCTCCTTAACAGAATATATCACCTGTATGAGTCTTTGAGAGAAATCATTTTCATTTATTAGAACTTCTAGAAATGCTAGTAGTATTGAGCTTCCAACTGCTGTTGTGACATTCGAAGCCATTTTCGCACTAATTGTTTGAGTTTTAAGGGAAATAATCGATACTTTTGTGCCGGTTTTTATACCCTTCACAAAAATGTAAAGGGTATATATAAGTTTGTGATTCCGTTTGTAATTTCTACAGTTTTTTTTTGCGACCCTATAAAGTATATATATTCTGAATCAGAATTAATGGAAAAGTCGATTAAGCGATGTCCGTCTGTCCGTCTGTCCGTCTGTCCGCTGTTGAAATACCGTTTCTGAGAAAACCCTTAGACTTAGAAACTTTTTTCTTTCACCATTCTTTTACCCCATCGATTCATGGGTTTGCTATTGAAATTCAGTAATATCGGTCCACGTATAGCTAAGATATATTCAAAATTCCGAAAAAAGCCATTTTTTTTTGCAGTTTTGTATGAAAATTTTTGAAAACAAAAGTTGTTCGTTTTGCTTCAAACTTCACACACTTGTTAAGCATGGTGACTAAAAGACAAAAAATTTTTTTTTCAGATATCGGTCCATATATACCCGAGATATAGCCCAAATCGGATTTTAATGAAAATGTCGCATAGGCGAAGCTAAATAACTTTTTTTTTGCTCAAAAGCAGTTCTGATAATAAAATTAGGTTATATAAATATGGAAAATGAAAATTTCCGATATCGGTCCATATATACCCGAGATATAGCACAAACCGGGTTTTTCATGAAAATGTCGCGTAAGCGAACTTAAACAACTTTTTTGTGCTCAAAGCAGTTCTGGTAATGAAATTAGGTTACATAAATATGAAAAATGAAAATTTTCGATGTCGGTCCATATATACCCGAGATATAGCCCAAATCGTGTTTTTCATGAAAATGTCGCGTAAGCGAACTTAAACAACGTTTTTGTGCTCAAAAGCAAATCTGGTAATGAAATTAGGTTACATAAATATGAAAAATGAAAATTTCCGATATCGGTCCATATATACCCAAGATATAGCCCAAATCGGATTTTAATGAAAATGTCGCATAGGCGAAGCTAAATAACTTTTTTTTTTCTCAAAAGCAGTTCTGGTAATAAAATTAGGTTACATAAATATGAAAAATGAAAATTTTCGATATCGGTCCATATATACCCGAGATATAGCCCAATCCGGGTTTTTCATGAAAATGTCGCGTAAGCGAACTTAAACAACTTTTTTGTGCTCAAAAGCAGTTCTGGTAATGAAATTAGGTTACATAAATATGAAAAATGAAAATTTTCGATGTCGGTCGATATATACCCGAGATATAGCCCAAATCGGGTTTTTCATGAAAATGTCGCGTAAGCGAACTTAAACAACTTTTTTGTGCTCAAAAGCAGTTCTGGTAATGAAATTAGGTTACCTAAATATGGAAAATGAAAATTTCCGATATCGGTCCATATGTACTCGAGATATAGCCCAAATCGGGTTTTTCATGAAAATGTCGCGTAAGCGATCTTAAACAACTTTTTTTTGCTCAAAAGCAGTTCTGATAATGAAATAAGATTACATAAATATGAAAAATGAAAATTTCCGATATCGGTCCATATATACCCGAGATATAGCCTAGACCGGGTTTTACATAAAAGTGTCGCGTAAGCAAACTAAAACAACTTTTGTGTGCTCAAAAGCAGTTCTAGTAATGAAATGAAGTTATATAAATATGAAAAATGAAAATTTCCAATATCGGTCCATATATACCCGAGATATAGCCTAGACCAGGGTTTTCATGAAAATGCCGCGTAAGCGAACTTAAACAGCTTTTTTGTGCTCAAAAGCAGTTCTGGTAATGAAATTAGGTTACCTAAATATGGAAAATGAAAATTTCCGATATCGGTTCATATGTACCCGAGATATAGCCCAAATCGGGTTTTTCATGAAAATGTCGCGTAAGCGAACTTAAACAATTTGTTGTGCTCAAAAGCAGTTCTGGTAATGAAATAACGTTATATAAGTATGGAAAATTAAAATTTTCGATATCGGTCCATATATACCCGAGATATAGCCTGAACCGATTTTTTCATTAAAATTTTTTTTTTTTTTTTGCTGAAAAGCAATTCTTGTTATAAAAGAAGGTTACTAAAATACAGAAAATAGAAAATTCCGATATCGGTTCATATATAACCGAGCATATTCAGGCCACATTTCTAATATACTATACATATTCGTGACTATCGTGAAGGGTATTTTAGATTCGGCCCAGCCGAATATACTACACTCTTACTTGTTTTTAATATAATATCTACTTTGTTACTAGTGTCGCGATAAATGATTACAACAGTTTTGGGAATTCAATATTAACAGTTTATAAAATATTTAACAATATTTAATGCTCAGCGGTTCGTTTGGGACAGCATTCAAATTAAATTACATACAAGTACAAAGCTATAAAAAAAGCATAATAATGTACATCTAATTAAGTTATTTAAAACAGAGTTGCCCAACCTTTTTTCATTCGTGGGGCCTTATTAGTTTTTACTTGCAGTTGCTATTCTGTGATATTCTTTTCTATAGCGAATATTTGATCTGTATTTTTTTATATCCTTCACAAATATGTAAAGGGTATTTATAAGTTTGTAAATCCATTTGTAATTCCTCTAATATTATATGATGATGGGTTGGTATCATTCGTCTAGCTCGAGTTCAATCCTGGCTAAAGCCAAGAAATATTTTTATTTATAGTTATAACAATAATTGCCGCGATCAATAACTCTTGATCAAAGAAGACAGGAAAAAATAATTGAATACACTAAAGCTGGGGGACAACTAGCTGTTTCACAGTCGCACAAACAACTGGGATTATAACAAATTGCATATGTGATCAATATGAGACAAATATAGACGAAAAAATAAATAAGGGCTCAGTGGCTGAGTTGGTTAAGCAGCCGTATTAAAAATACATCATGTTTACATGGTACTGAGTTCGAATCCTAGTGGGTGCTGATGAGCAATGTAGCGTCTGCGAAACAGCTAGTTGTCCCCCAGCTTTAGAGTATTCAATTATTTTTTCCTGTCTTCTTTGATCAAGAGTTATTGATCGCGGCAATTATTGTTATAATTATAAATAAAAATATTTCTTGGCTTTGGCCAGGATTGAACTTGAGCTAGACGAATGATACCAACCCATCATCATATAATATTAGAAATATTAAAAATAAAGTTTGACTATTTAACATTAATACATACATTTGTAGTTTCTACAATTTGCGTTTCCGACCATATAAAGTATATTCGTAATATATTCAAAATCAGCATTGCTAGAAAATTCGATTAAGCGATGTCCGCCGTTGAAATACCGTTCCTGAGAAAATCATTAGACTTGGAAACCTTTTTTCTTTCACCATTCTTTTATTCCATCGATTCATAGGTTTGCCATTGAAATTCAGTAATATCGGTTCATATGTAGCTAAGATATATCTAAAAATCCGAAAAAAAAATTTTTTTTTTGCAATTTTGTATGAAATTTTTTGAAAGAAAGTTGTTTGTTTTGCATCAAACTTTACACAATTATTAAGCATGGCGACTGAAAGGCAAAAAATTTTTCCAAATATCGGTCTATATATACCCAAAATATAGCCTAAACCGGTTTTTTAATGAAAATATCGCATTAGCAAATTTAAACAACTTTTTTTGTTTAAAAGCAGTTTTGATTATAAAAGGAGGTTACCAAATACAGAAAATGACAATTTCCACATATACCCAAAATATAGCCTAAACCGGGTTTTTCATGAATATGTCGCGTAAGCGAATATTACGAGTGATTTTTTTGCTATTATCTTTTTGGCAACACTAGTTTTGACAGCTCACGCACGTTTTGTATCTTGTGTCACTGTCAAATATCTTCAGTTCACCAAATTTTTGGTGAATGGGCTCTTGAAAAGTTAGATGAAGATCCACCTTTTTATCGAAGAATTGTGTTCAGCGACGAGGCTCATTTCTGGTTGAATGGATACGTGAACAAGCAAAACTGCCGTATTTGGAGTGAAGAGCAGCCAGAAGCATTGCAAGAGCTACCAATGCATCCACAAAAAACAACCGTTTGGTGCGAATTATGGGCTGGCGACATCATTGGGTCGCGATTTTAATATAATGCCTTTGTCTGAAATATATTTTTAAAATAATTCACAGTTTTTTATTGAAAATCAAGCAGCCTTTTAGTTTTGAGTTAGAAAACGTTAAAAATAATTCGAATTTATTTATTTATTTTATTCATGCGATTCATTTCCTTGAAAAACAAAATTATGGTTTTCTATGGTAATACTGTTTTTGGAGCTGTTGTCACTCTGCTGACATTTTTAAATTGAACTTTCTTGTTACTCTTTAAATCCTAATGCAACTTGCAAGAAAGTCGAGTATTTTTGCGACATTTTCGGTGATAACGTGTAAACGCCGAGTAAATTAAGTTATAAGTAAGAAAAATGTGTGTGTATTAGTAAAAAAAATTGAATGTAAATTAAATGGAATGTAAATTAAGTTATAAGTAAGAAAAATGTGTGTGTATTCGTAAAAAAAATTTAATGTATCGACTTTTTCGAACTTGCACTTGCATATGTAAATACTGGGTAATGAGCGAAAATAAAACATAAATGAAAAGTAAAAAGTAGAGTGTGGAACACCAAATCTTCCAACTGAAGTGCTTTCAAACTATTTCCACTTCAAAGTAGAATCAAGAAAATACCGAATAGCTTAAACAAACTTTTCCATGAAAATGTCCATGAAATAATTCTTTTTTGGAATGGTGTTTACAAGGCAAAAATATTTTTTCTCCGATATCGGTCCATATATATCCGAGCATATTTAGTTCAAATATGTAATATATACTCTACATATACGTGACTATTGTGAAGGGTATTTTAGATTCGGCCCAGCCGAATATACCGCACCCTTACTTATTTTTTTTTGTGTTTCAGGAATTTTTGGCAAATTTGTTGTTTTCTGAGAGTATTTTTTGTTCACTCTCATTTTACCGGACTTTACGCGGAATTTCCTCGAACAAAGTTATTAACAGCTAGTAAAGCAAACAGAGATAAATTTTTTATAGTGCAACATTTTTAGAAGATGTTTTCTTATTATTATTATTATTATTATTATTATTATTATTATTATTATTATTATTATTATTATTATTATTATTATTATTATTATTATTATTATTATTATTATTATTATTATTATTATTATTATTATTATTATTATTATTATTATTATTATTATTAATATTATTATTATTATTATTATTATTATTATTATTATTATTATTATTATTATTATTATTACAATTAGTGTATAATATGACTATTGTTTGGAGTTTTGAGCCTTAAGTTAGATATACCTTTAAATCAAGGCAGCTTTATAATTACAAGTAGTGGCAGAATTACAATAAATACAACACCAACAAACATCAACATGTATTTTGTTGGTGTTGTACCTATTTATTGTAATTCTGCCACTACCTGTATAAAGCTGCCTTGCTTTACTGGGGTCTCTATTAGCCATGAACATGGTATGAACATCATGGCGAATATCGCAAATGGCTAATGTGGACCGCTTATGGCCATGTTTCGTTCATGCTCTGACATCGATGCTCGAGCATATGGCTGAGCATCAATGTTCGCCATGAAGTTGGCCATCACGTACAAACATACACAAAATGGCGCCGAATTGAACACTTTGATAAGGTAAATCCGAACATACGTGTTCGCCACATACAGAACATGAACTTTTTTTTTACATTCGCTCTGCCGACGTTATGTTCATAACATGTTCAAGTCGATAGCACGTGAAGAGACACGGCGTTAAATATACCTTATTGGTTTTATTTGCAACTACAATGAATTTATAGCAACTTGCTGTCAGTTGTTTATTTGTGTTTTATTTATTTAAAAAAATAATGCTTCAAACATTTCATAGAATACAGAAATTTCTTAATTAATTTTTTACGATTCGGCCAAAAAAGTTCAGCGGCGAAGCAAATACCTATTACAATCATTAAAAACCCAAAAAGAACTATCAGAAATCTCATGTCTTCCAACGTCATGGGCTCAAACAAGCGTGAATTTGTTCTATTTTGCAATCGCACTTGAAACACATAATTATTTTCGGAATATGCTAACGATTTCCAATAAGAAAGGATTCCAGCCTGATTAACTTGACCTATAAGATCATCAAAAGCCTCTTTGTAGGGTGAATTGGATTGCAGGGGGAACTGGTTGCCGAGAAACTGGCGAAAACATATATGAGTTAAACGAAATTGTGATGCAGAAACAACTTTTTGCATTTTGTCGAAAATGATCCACTGATTGGCGGACACCGGATATGTATAACGACTATCAAAACTTTTTCTTAATTTATAAAATTCAGTATAAGAGTAGAAGATCCTAACTGAAGATTTAAATTTATCTTTATCGTAATAATCTTTCAGAAAATCGTAGTCCACCACATGTAAAGCTATTTTTAAGCCAGAATTCAGAATGTCTTCCATGGAATTTATAGGATGTTGTTTGGGCGACGTTGTTATCAAAGTGTGTAAGTTAGAGACATAACTGGTATTGAAAAACAAACCTAATATCCAGATTAGTATGCAAACAAAGCTGCGCAAGCCAGAGAAAGATCGTTCGGTTTGGAAGGATTGACCTAAGAGTCCATTTAGCACATATATGTTGAACAGGGCATCTTTGTAGGCCACCCGTTTATGCTGGATCATATATGTAGCTGCCAGTGTCAACGAAAATACTACAAAAGCCAAAAAAATCATTATCAAAGTGACGACATCAAAAATAAGAAAGAAATATTTGTAACCAGGTATAGCCTTCTCCACAGGCACCATGAAACACCAGTTCGTATTATCATAAACTACTGAATATGCCAACTCGTATTGGGTGCTTTCAGTAACAAGTTCTGCAGATGTATCATAAGTACCATTCTCAACTAATGCTTCCATTAAGGGGATATCAATATCATCAATTTTGTCATAATTTGGAAACTTTAAAGTTGCATTATACTTGCGAGCAAACTCGATAAAGAAATGGCCCACGAAGCCGCCATATACTGAGCTTTTATTATCCTTTTTTAGTAACAGAACTTTGGTGGTTGATTCTGTCATTACAAAATTAAGGGGATATTCTTGCATGTTTCTTACTTTATTTGTGAACAAGGACATGTTCTCTTTTAATTCCGTTGACATCATTTCAAATTTGGGAAATATTTGAAAACTATATAACATGAATCGGCTTTTAATCGATTGTTTTATAAATACCGCATTAAGAGCTTTATTTTTGTGACAGTAGCTCAAAATATTACGAATATAAATATCGCTGACATTTTCTCGGGCCAATAATATAAGTTTAGTCAATACATTGCGTCTTAAACTTCTCCACAATGTATTTAAAAGTTGTTCGTCCTCGATTAAGTTTCCTTTTAATTCTGCTATGGCCAAAAACTGTCTATTAAAGTTGGGCCATAGGAAATGTGAAGAGTTTCCTTTAACTGCTATTACTGGTGTTGTGTTTATTACTGGAGACCGCATTAAAGCTTTCAGTATTTGATCTGTGTTATAAGAGTGTTCCTGGTCCTTTTCCATATTCATGTCATCATGTCTTATCAAAACAATTGTGTTGAAATCGTGTTCTTTTTTAACACAATCCATCAGCTGTATTAGTTTTTGAGAGAAATCATTTTCTTTTGTTAAAATTTCTAAAAATGCTAGAATAATTGAGCTTCCAATTGCTGTTGTTATATTCGAAGCCATTGTGGCACTAAGGATTTGCATTTTAAGGAATATAATAGACACTTTTCTGCCTGTTTTTTTTTTTTTTTTTCTATAATGTGGATTTTTTTTTCTGGTGTCGTGATAAATGTTTACAACAGTTTTGGGAATTGAACGTTAATATTTTGTAAAAAATTTAACAATAGTTTAGTGCGCAGTAGGTTCTTTTAGACACAGAGTATTTAACTCAATAATAAATTACATACAAGTGCAACACCATAAAAAAGCATAACACATCTAATTTCAATTAAGGTATTTGTAATAAAGTTGTTTAACCATTTTTTTTTATTCTTAAACAGAATACATTTGTATTTGATATCGAGAAGGTCGCAATTCAAATTGAGAACGTTTCGCAAAAATGTAAAGGGTATATATAAGTTTGTGATTCCGTTTCCCCCGGTACCATTCATGATAGTCACGTATATGTATAGTATATATTACAAATTGGAACTAAAAATGCTCGGGTATATATGGACCGACATTGGGGAAAAAATATTTTTGCCTTCTAGTCACCACTCCAAAACGGAAATCTTTCATGGAAAAATCGATTTAGGCTATGCCTCGGTTAAATATGAACCAGTATCGGAGTTTTCCATTTTCTGTATTTTTTCTTTTATTTTATCCTAGACCAGTACTCAGGGGATGACCCCTACATATGCAGTGCATTGTACCAGAACTAGGAAAATAGGTTGTGAGGAGGGAGATAGAGGGAGTAGTGTTTGTGAAAATTTGACTAGAACTTTCCAACGCTATAACAGACAGGAAACACGTCTGCAGGCAACTTGTTCCACAGACGAAGCGTACGGCTGAAAAACAAATTCTCTCTGTAATGCGTAGTACGATTCCCCGCGCAATCAACCACAAATGGATGAGCTGTACACGATGAACGCGTGCCACCTAAAAATGTGCGAGTTTCGGGAACAAGATCCCTAATCTCGTCAAAGCAAAATCCATCGTAGTAACGATTGAACAGAGTAACGTACCCCACACTGCATCGATGCTCCAGTGAGTCAATAGAGTTGGATACCCTACTGTCACCGATAAGCTTCTTCTCCCTCTCCTGCGCACGGTCGAATAACCCTAAAATAGACTTTGAGGCACCGGCCCAAACATGAGAGTTGTATGCTATTTTCGGTTGGCTGTAGGTGGTATAAATAGTAAGAAGGTGGGATGGAGTGAAGTACATCTTACACCGTTTCAAAAACCCGAGGCACTTCAATGCTTCTTTAGAGACGTGAAATATGTGATCATTCCAGCGAACGTCACACTGTATTTTCATTCCAATAACATCAAGAGTTCTGATTCCTTAATATTTATACCATCCATTAGTACAGATGAAGCAGCACTTGCGTTCGTTTGTTTGTGTGTTAATAAACAACATTTTAGTAGCCTTCTTTTATAACGAGAACTGATTTTAAGCAAAACAAAATTTCCGTGGAAAAATCGGTTTATCCTTTAACTCGGGTATGTGGACTTATATCGAAAATATTCACTATCTGTGCTTTAAGAACCTCGTTTTATTATCAGGACTGATCTTAAGCAAAAAATAATTTTTTTTCATGGAAAAGTCGGTTTAGACTATATCTCGGATATACGAGTATGGACCGATATCGGAAATTTTCATTTTCTCTGTTTTCCTAAATTTTCATTTTCTGTATATAAGTAACTGCTTTTAAGAAAAAAATTTTTTTTTCATTGAAAAATCGGCGTAGACTATATCTCGGGCATATAGGTTTTTACTTTCAAATTAACGTTTTTTGTACTCAAGATCAATTTTTTACAAGTCAAACACAATGTTTTGCAACACAACTTAAATTTTTTGCACTTCAAATTAAATTCATTTCATATTAAATTTTTTGTATTTCAAATTAAACTATTTTTATTTCAAATTAAATTTTTTGTGTTTCAAATTAAATTTATTTAACTTCAAATTCAACTTTTTGTTTATTTGGCTAAAAATTTTACAAAATACAATAAAAATAAACTTATTGTTCAGTTCATTAATTTTTCCTTAAACCAAATTTTGACGGTTTTCATTGCAACCTTTCTCCAGATGCAGCTAGTGACAAACTCATGGTCATATCAAGATAGTAATTGTTACAATCTGAAGGTGTTACCGTTTCGACTGATTGTCTAATTATTGTTATCAAGTCTAAATTACTATCCGGATCAGCTAATAAATTTCGGGCATGTAGTTTTGTTTTAGAAAAAACCTTTTCTATCACGTTGACTGCCACGCGTGTTTACAACAAAATCCCCGTTAGGCTACCCGTACCACTGTAAGATGCGTGCTCTGCTACCGCATGTCTGTTTACATTTCTTTCGGTACTTTCACCCCGATATCTATTACGATCCTCATTTATCACGTTATTACTCTGCACGAGCAGTTGTAATCTTTGCCGTGTACTGAGTAGTACAACTAATATCTCTGCCCATAATTTTTCAATAGTGAAGAGAAAGATGAAAAAGTCAGTGTGCAGTGATTCATATCGCAGTGAAAGGAAGACTAGTCACGCTAGTTGCTCAAATTCGGATAGCAGCGATGAGGAAGTGATCAGATTGCCCAAAAGAAGAAAAGTAAATCATATCATCAGATTCTGATACGGATACGGATAAATGCAATCTTAGTGATAATGAATATTATGAAGATACTATTGACGAGATGTTACGAGATTTGGTCGTGGAAGAAGAAAGCAACGTTGATGATACTGAGGAAGCTCCAGTTCAACAAAGTGAATGGAGTGAATTTAGTGGTCGGCAAAAATCAATTTCTTTTCAAGAAACAGGCGGTCTGAATAAGCAATTACCTGACGATATAAATCCGTATGATGTGTTTACGTTGTTCGTCGATGACGAAATCATAAACTTGCTGGTATTAGAAACTAATAGATATGCACAACAAAAACTAAATGAATCGAGGCTGACTCCAGGTTCACGAATGCATAAATGGAAACCAACAAATCCTGAAGAAATCAAGCAATTTTTGGGATTATTGTTGTGGATGGGACTTGTAAAAGTGAGCCCAATAGCCAATTATTGGGCCAAAAACGAATTGTACAATTTCCGGCTACCGCGTCAAATTATGTCACGAAACAGATTTGAACTATTATTGTGCAATTTTCATTTTGTCGATAATATGTCCATTGCCCGTGATGATCGGCTTGGTAAAATACTTCCATTTTTTAACAAATTGGTAGGAAAGTATCAGGAAGCTTACACGCCATGGCGTGGAAGACTCATTTTCAAGCAATACATTCCAAATAAAGCGCACAAGTACGGAATCAAGTTATTCAAATTATGTTCAAGCGAAGGATACACATGGGCAATGAAAATGTATTCTGGTAAATCAGCGGAAGGTATTAGAGAAACCGGATTGGCACACAATGTGTGTCTACAACTGGCAGAGAAACTTTTCGATCAAGGAAGAACATTGTATATTGACAATTTTTATACAAGTTATGAGTTAGCTATATCATGCCTAAGACGCAAGACTCATGTAGTTGGAACACTTAGACATAACAAGAAATCTATACCAAAATATGTTCTTAATTGCAAACTAAGAAGGGGAGAAATGGTAGCTAAAGAGGATGATAATGGGATTGTGATACTCAAATGGAGAGACACACGTGACGTGAGAATATTATCTACGAAACACGCTCCTATCATGACACAAAGCACGAAAAACATTCATGCTGCTTCTTCAAGCCAGCAGCCATCCGCAAGACTCAAACCTCTGGCCGTCCTCGAATATAATAAGGGTAAATGTGGTATAGATTATTCAGACCAAATGGTTTCCTATGCTTCGACGATGAGGAAAGGAATCAAGTGGTATAGGAAGCTTGGTGTTGAACTTCTACTGGGGACGTCAATTGTAAACGCTTTGGTCGTTTACAAAACTGCGACAAAGAAAACTGTAAATATTAGACGATTCAGAGAACTGATTGCTGCAAAGTTACTAGGACTGAGTGAAGATTTAACACTGCCTTCTGTTCGACGAAATACGCATTGCATCGCCGTTCGCAGAAATAATTTGGAGAAAAGGCTTAGACGCGCATGCAAGCGGTGTTACGCAAATAAAAGAGAAGAACTGGATCGATCAAAGGCACGAGCAAATCTCAGAAAACCCACTACTTTTTGTCCAAGCTGCCCTGGTCAACCGCAACTTTGCAGTGAATGCTTCAATATTTTGCACTGTAAATAATTTTGTTAATAAACGATTTTTAAAAAAATTCAAAAGTATTATTATGTCCTGTCATATATTTATCTAAATATGTTCGGAAATCCTTTGGAAGGAGTCACCCGACGTGGCCTGATGAGAACTCTTCCTGTCACCCGAATACGGGTGACGTGGCCTGATGAGAACTTTTGCTGTCACCCGAATACGGGTGACACGGCTGTTAACGTGCTATTGGATTAAGCATAGGTGACTCTGCAACCTTATCTGTTACATCTTGAGTTTTATGTATTTTAGCATTATCAAGGACCAGCCAAGTATTTTCGATATTGGATTCAGCTAATTTACTGAATAGCTCTTCCAGGAAAAGTATGAAAATTTTGGAATTTACAGATGAATTAGCAATGACTTTTTTATGTAAAATGCCATGTATATTCATTGCTGCAATAAGTGAAACATTTCTTCCTCTGACAGTAGGAACAATCACATGTGCCGCGGTATCGAAGGTGATAATTAAAGCCGGATTCATCAATGAAGACTATTTTTTCTCTTGTTTCTGGGGCATGTTGTGCATAGTTTAGGGCATAAGGTATGCGTCGTTGTATTGTTGCGTCGCTATTTAACCTATCTATATTAACTGTGATAGATTTTAAAGTGATTCGCAAAGACTTCAATGCATTGTGTATATCTAATATACTTAACGTCACGTTATGGACTTCTGGAATCTTTTTGCCACTATTTAATATTTCGTGTTCTCATCATACAAATCTTGAATTTTGAGCATTTAGTTAGATATATGACAATAAATTGTCTTATTGCTTCTTCGCAAAAATCCTCATAGAAGGATTTGTTTACTGCAGTGAATTAAAACCAACTTTTTGAAAAACTAACTTTTGTATTTATTTAAAAAAATTATACTTCACACGTTTCATAAAATACACCAATTTCTTAAATAATTTCTCACGATTTGCCCAAAAGAGTTCACCAGCAAAGCAAACACATACTAAGATTATTAAAAACAAAAATAGAAACATTAACAATTTCATGTCTTCCAATGTCATGGGTCCAAACACGTCTAGATTTGTTCCATTTCGCAATTTTATTTCATTTACTTGATTTAATTCGTAAAATGCCAACGATTTCCAATAAGAACCAAGTCCGGCCTGATCCACTTGGCCTATAAGAGCATCAAAAGGGTCTTTGTAGGGTGAATTGGATTGTAGGGCGAAGTGATTGCCGAGAAACTGGCGAAAACACATATTAGTTAAACGAAATTGTGCCGTGGAAAAGAGTTTTTGTTTTTTGTCAATAATATACCACTGCGTTGCTGATACTGGATATATATAACGACTATCGAGATTGGATCTGACTTTATAAATTTCATCAAAAGAGTAGAAGATCCTAACTGAAGATCTAAATTTATCTTCATCGTAATAATCTTTCAAATAATTGTAGGATACCAAATGTAGAGCAATCTTTAAGTCAGAGTTCAGAATGTCTTCCATAGAATTTATAGGACGTTCTTTGGGCGACGTTGTTATCAAAGTGTGTAAATTAGAGACATAACTGGTATTGAAAAACAAACCTAATGTGCAGATTAGTATGCAAATAAAGCTGCGCATGACAGAGAAAGATCGTTCGGCTTGGAAGGATTGACCTAAGAGTCCATTTAGTACATATATGTTGAACAGGACATCTTTGTAGGCCACCCGTTTATGCTGGATTATATATGTAGCTGCCAGTGCCAATGAAAATAATACAAAAGCCAAGAAAATCATTATCAAAGTGACGACATCAAAAATAAGAAAGAAATATTTGTAACCAGGTATAGCCTTCTCCACAGGCACCATGTAACACCAGTTTGCATAATCATAAACTACTGAATAAGCCAACTCGTATTGGCTACGTTGAGTAACCAGCTCTGCAGATGTATCATAAGTACCATTCTCAACTAAATCTTTCATTATGGGGATATCAATATAATTAATTTCGTTATAATTTGGAAACTTTAAAGTTGCGTTATGCTTGCGAGCAAATTCCATGAAAAAATGACCCACGAAGCCGCCATGTACGGAGGTTTTATTATTCCTTTTTATTAATAAAACTTTGTTTGTTGATTCTGACATTACAAAATTAAGGGGATATCCCTGCATGTTTTTCATTTTGTTCATGAACAAAGAAATTGGCTGATTGCCTTCTAACTCTGTAGATATCATCTCAAATTTGGGAAATAATTGGAAACTATATATTACCAGACCGCTTTTAGGAGATTGTTTTATAAACACCGCATTAAGAGCTTTATTTTTGTGACAGTAATTCAAAATTTTTCGAATATAAATATCACTCACATCTTCTCGAGCCAATAATAATAGTTTAGTTAATACATTGCGTTTCAAGCTGCTCCACAATGTTGTTAAAAGTTGTTGATCCTCGAATAAGTTTCCTTTTAAATCTGCTATGGCCAAAGAATTTCTATTAAAGTTAGGCCACAGGAAATGTGAAGAGTTTCCTTTGAATGTTATTACTGGTGTTGTATTCATTACTGGTGACCGCATTAAAGCTTTCAGTATTTGATCTGTGTTATAAGAGTTTTCCTCATCCTTTCCCAAGATCATATCATCATGTCTTATCAAAACAATTGTGTTGAAATCGTGTTCTTTTTTAACACAATCCATCAGCTGTATTAGGTTTTGAGAGAAATTATTTTCTTTTGTTAAAACTTCTAAAAATGCTAGAATAATTGAGCTTCCAATTGCGGTTGTAGTAATCAAAGCCATTGTGCCACTAATGAAAATAGTGCTTTGGTGCCCTTTTTCTTTATAAAATATAGATTTTCTTACTCGTGTTTTGATAAATGATTACAACAGTTTTGGGAATTCCATGTTAATACTTTCTAAAACGTTTAACAATATTTAATGCACAGTAGTCCATAATATGGTTTTTAAATGAAATTTGATGCGATTACATAGTTGACGTGCTCGTAAAGCCATAAGGAGACAGTGTATTTGCAATTAATGTGCTGTTCACTGCCATCTGTCAAATGTCAGCTGTTAAAATTTCACCCAAATTATTATTTTTATTATTAGTTTATTGGTTGTAGTCGTTTGCTGTAAGTAACTTTTGTGTTTCTTGATCCAAAAGTATATCTATGATATACTATTATTTGAAAAAGAAAACAGCGAAAGAGACAAAAGAAAAGCTCAATAAACATTACGGGGATTCTGCTACGAACAAGCACTGAAACAATACCATCAAAATGAAGGCCAATAGAGGTGGTTACTGAAGAAAATATCAAGAAAATCCTCGATAGCGTTATGAGTGATCGGCAAGTCAAGTTACGTGAGATTGTTGAAATGGTAAACATATTATATGATTGTGTGTTTACCATTTTGCATGAACATTTGCATATGAAAAAGCCATAGTCAAGATGGGTGCCGAGTTTTGCTCAGTGTCGAACAAAAACGAGCTCGGCAGACCACTTCACTTCCACCACTACAAACCTGAAACTAAAAATCAATCGAAACAATGTTAGGTAGCTGGTGGAAGAGCTCCGAAGAAGGCGAAAACACTAAAATAGGCTGGCAATGTTATGGCCTCTGTATTTTGAGATTCACACGGAATATTGCAAGTCGATAATCTAGAAATAGGATTCAGAATCACAGGAAAGCATTATCGAACATTATTGGATCAATTGATTGATGCAATCAGGAAAAAAAACGGCCACATTTAAAGAAGAAAAAAGTGTTCTTTCTTCAAGACAATGCACTGGTTCACATAGCATTAGCTACGATGCTAAAATTACGTGACATACTCTAGGAATTGGTTGAGGATCCATCTTACAGTTCAGGCTTAGCTCCTTATGAGCTTTTCCTGTTTCTAAACTTGAAAAAACAACTCGCAGGAAAAAGATTCATCTCAAACAAAGAAGTGCTGAAAGCTAAAAGGAGACCATGCTGAGAAATAAATGATTTTTGAAAACAAAAATGTTTTTTTTTCCTGCTTAAGTAGTTTGAATATTATTCCGCCTTCGTATATTATAAGCTGCACACAATTTTTCGGATATACAATTGTCAGACCATATTTCATGGTTATTGAAAATTAAGAATATATTAGTATTGTATATCGAGAAGATTGCAATTCAAAGTGAGAACTGGATTTTCGTGTTAAAAAAGTTCCAAATAAAATTAAAAGTGCGTAAGAAAATGTGGTTTCTCCCAAATAAAGAAATTTGAAAGAAACTTTTAATCATTATTGAAAAATCAGAATGTAATAAAATTGCAAAAAAAAAGAGACAACCGATTCGATTTTTTATCAGCAGTTTTTGAAGCGTGTTAATTTTTCAAAAGAAATGCAATATAGTTCTTTATTGAAGGTTGAAAATTCTAAACCGAAATTAGATTTTGCTTAGAACACCTTGTTTTACATGAAATTAAACCTAGTTTGCCGTAACTAAACCGTAAACATCTCAGCTGACTCAAATTTAAAATTTTATGCCAGAACGCTCACAGCATTCATATTTTTTCATACTAATATTTTAAGACTTATGACGTTATGACAACTCTTTGAATACCCTAACTATGTTATTTTTGGTAAAAGCTCAAATCTAGCTTCAGCCAAAAAGGAATTCTTATTTTTAGTTAAAACAAAGAAAACAGAAAAATATAGCTGAATACACTAAGTTGGGGGCAACTGGCTGTTTCGTAGCCCCTACACTACTCATCAGCACTCACAATGATTCGAAATCGGTATCATGTGGCTGAGTTTCCAATGCGGTCGTATTAAAATACATCATATTTACAGTATAGCGAGTGCAGTAGTGAATGCTGGTGTGTAGGGTAGCGGCTACGAAATAGCTAGTTATCCCCCAGCTTAGTGTATTTAATTATTGTTTTCCTGCATTGTTTTATCAAGGGTTACTGATCGTGGCTATTATTGCTATAATTAAAAATAAAAATCCTTCTTGGCTGAAGCCGGATTTGAACTTTAACCAAAAAAACAACTGCAAGGAATATTGGACATATTTATTTAGAAAAGTTTAATTATTTACCATTAATATTTATACATATATTTAATATTACACATACGTTGATAAATAAATAAAAAATAACTGGTTTGTTAGTAACAGCAGATTGTAGTACAAACAACCGGCTTTATAACAAATTGAATATGTGATAAATATTCTACAACTATAGATGAAGAAATAAATTAAGAGTTCGGTAGCTGAGTTCACATAATACCGAGTTAGAATTCTAGTGGGTGCTGTTTAATAGAGCAACGGCTATGAAAAATTAGTTGTCCATCAGCTTACTGTACTCCATTATTTCAATAGTTACCGATTGTAATTAAAAACAACAAATCCCTCTCGGCTGAAGCTGGGTTTGGATTTTAACCAGAATAATAATATCATATAATATTAGAAAAATTATATGCAAATATGGTAAGAAAAGTTTTACTATTAGTCCTTAATAGTTATAAATATATAGAAAATCAACAATTTTAATATCTAGAAAGTATACAGAGTGTCCCAGAGTTCAGCGTAAAGTCACCATCAAAAAAAAAAAGAAAAAATCGGAAAAAAATCTAAAAAAAAGCCACTGAGTTTATTATTCACTATAGGTAGGCAGGCCGCTTGATTTCCAGCAAGTACCCGGAAACTCCAGCTCACTTGGGTCCTGTAGGTCGTTCCCTTTGTGATCATTATTCACTATACTAGCATTAAAAATTGATACAGATAAAAAATATTATAAATAGCTTGTTTTTTGTTTTCTGGCTATCTATATATCGACATTTAATAGGAGTTACCCTAATCATTAGTAGACTTGGAAACTTTTGAAAGATATTGTCAAACATTCAACTTTATATCCCAACAATCTAAATGAACTATTGAGAATTTAAAATGAAAAGTGCCAAAATACAAAGCAAAAAACTTTTTCAAAATACAGAAAACGAGCTTTTTTTATTTTTCACCTTCCTTACCTCCCTGCTGGATAGTGAATAATAAACTCAGTTTGAATTATTGTGTGAAAGGTGAAAAATAAAAAGCTTGTTTTTTTTGTATTTTGACGGGTATTGTTAAAGCTTTAAACACATAGACCACAGCAGACTTCACAACTTCACGACAGCAAATGCTGCAACCGGCAATTTAGTTGTGTAGGCGACTACTGAAATATTTAGAACACGGCAGCAACATAAACTCATTTGAATAAAAGTATACTTCAGTGTGGCCGCCTTAGCATTTTTAGCTTTACAAAAATCCATTGTTTTACAGAACGAGTTCTGTTTATATCAATTTTATATTTATATTAATTAAAAAAGCTTTTGTTTGCTACGTTTAATTCAGGTTAGGCGGGTTTAAAAATTGAAAATATAATCTTTTAATCTATAATGGGAACATTTATGTATATCGAAGTTTTCAAAATTTTTACAAAAATAATTCGACTTGAGAAAGAAAAATGTATGTAAATAAATTATAAAATTGTTCGTCGAAGATATGCAATTAAAACTACTCATAAATGAAGTAACTGGTATATATATAATAAGACAAATAAACTATGCAAACCTTTCGGCAAACACGCGCTTTCCGTTTGCTCAAAACGATACAATATCAAACACAAATTAATATTTTTTTTTTTTTCAATAATTATGCTGCTGCTGTTTTCTCACAATATTAAGTTTACTACACATAACTCATTTTATAATTTGTTTTAGCCTCTATTTCTTGATATTCTGTTTCTATAATCTTTGATTGTTTTTCAATTTCTACAAACAAAGTAAAGTTTAATACAATACTAAAAATTCTAACAAGAAAACTTGTTCATGATTCATTTTGTGTGCTTCTTATTCCATCACTTCATTGTGCAAAAGTTTCGTTGAAATGACAAAATTTTGCGTTAGAAAACACAAACATTCAAGATGTTTGCGCAAAAACCATGCAAACATGCTTCAAATATGTGTACAAAGAAGTAAACACGCCGTTTAACAACGCTTTATGTTTGTACAAATGTTTTTGCATGTTTGTTAAGCTGTTTGTGTAGTTTGTTTGACCCTTAACTAGTTCTTTTATAAAATTAGGCATTCTTATTTTGAGGATAAATATGTATGCACATATTTTACAGAAGAGCAAATAAATTTATTAATTTATTTAAAAGCCCATATATATTTTGTTCTTTGTGCAAACATGCTTCAAATATTTGTACAAACACCCCCTTTAACAACTCTAAATAATAGTACAAACGCTTTAGCATGTTTGTGTAGATTATTTGGCCCTTAACTAGTTCTTTTACAAAATTAGGAATACTTATTTCGAGGATAAGTATGTATGCACAGTAGAACATTTAAACTTGTTAATTTATTTAAAACTGTATTTAAATTTTGTTCTTTTATTATGTTCTATTAGAAATTATTATGTTATTTTAGAATATATTTCCAAGAGAAAAATTTTTTTTTACATATTTTTTTTATATATTGGTTACACTGTTTTTATTTTGTAGTCAACAAAAATAGAAATTAGTTTAATTCGAGTTCGACAAAAAATCAGCTTGGACAACAACCTGCAGTCGTGTCGTCTTGCTGTTGTCTAAATATACATTCACATTTAAATGCATGTATTTTATATTTGACATATTGAAGTCGGTTGTCTGCTGGTTTCAATGTGTTTAATGCTTAAGGCATTTTTCTTTTTAAATTACCAATAATTTATTTAGATTATTAAGATATAAAGATGAATGTTTGACAACATTTTTGAAAAGTTTCCAAGTTTACTAATGATTAGGGTAGCTTCTATGAAATGTAGGTTTGACATTGAGTTCTGGGGCACCCGATATACGAGTGTTGGAACTTTTTTCAAACAATAAAACTGCAAACATGTTTAAATAAATTTGTTCAATGTATTCGGGCTAGGGTGATTGAACGGCTTTTACCAGTTTTTTCTTGGTTTTGACAAATATCTGGTTTAATTTTTTTTTTTTTAAACGTCGAATAAACCGGGGTTTTTAACACAGTTCACCGAAAGTTTAAACTATAAATATTGTTCTATTCTATTGTATTTAACTATTCAGTTGCAAAGTAAAAACGATGCACAGCATGGCCGGGGGTCATATGACCAAGATGGTATTAACAGTGTCGCTGTAACTAACTATAACGACCTATGCCTTCACATAGGAAGTTGCACCGTGGTTAACAACGAAATACCTCTAGAAAAACTCTAAACCAATACAATTAGTAGACCAGCGGGAGCGAGACGCAAAGCGAGCGAACAACAAAAACCACAAGCCTGACCGCACTTAAGAAATAATTACGAAAACGCAAGAGCTGTTCTTCATCCCAAAGCTGCTTTACGACGTGCGAGGGCTGATCAAAAAATAACTGATATTTTTATTTTTTTCAAAAAGTATTCATTTAGTCATCAATAACTATATTTTCCCCTTTAAAGTAATCCCTCAGATATAATACACTTATGCCAGCGTTTTTCCAATCCTCGAAACATTTCTGACACGCGCTTTTTGCTATCGCCAACAACTCCTGTTTCGATTTTTCTTTTATCTCAATCGTAACAAAACGGGACCAAGTCCGGTGAAAACGGTGGTTGAGGCATGATAACGGTTCTGTTTTTGCCCAAAAACATACGCAAAAGCGTTGATGTGAGAGCTGATGCGTTCATGGTGCGAAATCCATGTATTTTCCACAATTCTGTGCGTTTGCGACGAATTGCTTCGCGCTGACGGCGCATAGCTTCAAAGTAGTATTTCTTTTTGAGCGTACGACCTTGTGGCAAGAATTCTTGATGCACCACGCCATTGCAGTCGAAGAAAACAGTGAGCAAAACCTTCACAATTGACCGAACTTGACATGCTTTTTTCGGTCTTGACTCTGATGATTGGGCTTTGGTTTCAATGCCATAGCCATACATCAATGATTCGTCACCAGTTATGACCTTTTTGAGGAAATCTGAATCGTCGTTGACGATGTTCAACAGCTCTTAAACGATGTTCAGCACGAACATACCTAACTCACGAAGTTTGAAAATAATTTTTATTTTTTGATCAGCCCATATATTTCGTTATAATAAATTGTCTTAATGTTTTTTTTATTTCGCAAAAATCCTTAAAAAGTGACCTGGTAAGTGCAGTGAACTCGAACTAACATTCTATCAAAACTTCGCACGATATTTATTTTTATTTTATTAATTTTGAAAAATTATTCTTCAAACATTTCATAGAATACAGCAATTTCTTAATTATTTTTTCATGATTCGACCATAAGAGCTCACCGGTGAAGCAAATACATATCAGGAGCATTAAAAACCCAAAAAGGAATATCAAAAAACTCATGTCTTTCAACTTCATGGGTACAAACAAGGGCAAAGTTGTTCTATTTTTCAATCTCACTTCGTGACCAGAATTTTGTTCATAATATGCTAACGATTTCCAATAAGAAAGCAGTCCAGCCTGATGAATTTGACCTATGAGAGTGTTAAAAGCATCTTCGTAGGGCGAATTATATGGTAGGGGGAACTGACTGTAGTGCATTCTAAAGAAACAGATATTAGTTAAACGAAATTGCGAAGTGGAAAGGCTTTTCTGTTCTTTCTCAAAACTCGCCCACTGAGCAGTCGACACAGGATATATATAACGACTATCGAAATTATTTCGTAAATTATGATATTCAGCGGCTGAATCAAAGATTTTAGCACAACATTTTATTAAATCTTCACAGCAATACTCCTTCATAAAATCATATATTCCTATCGGTACAGCAACCTTTACACCAGAGCTCTGAATGTCTTCCATGGATTTTATTGGATGGTCTTTGGGCGAAGTTGTTATTAAAGTGTGTAAATTTGAAACGTAACTGGTGTTGAAGACCAAACCTGATAAGCAGATTAGTATGCAAATAAAGCTGCGTATGCCAGAAAAATATCGTTCGGCTTTGAAGGATTGACCTAGCAGTCCATTTAGCACATATATGTTGAAAAACAGTTCTTTGTAAGCCACCCGTTTCTGCTGGATTGTGTATGTAGCTGCCAGTGCCAGTGATAATAATACAACAGCTAAGAGAATCATTATCAAAGTGATGACATCAAAAATTAAGAAATAAAATTTGTAAGCCGGTATAGCCTTCTCCATAGGCACCATGAAACACCAGTCCGAATATTCATAGATAAACGAATAAGCCAGCTCACGCTGAGAGTATTCAGAGATAAGCTCTGCAGATGTATCATAAGTACCATTCTCCACTAAAACTTTCATAATGGGGATATCAATATCATCAATTTCGTCATAATTTGGAAACTTTAAAGTTGCATTATACTTGCGAGCAAACTCCATAAAGAAATGACCCACGAAGCCGCCATATACGGATGTTTTGTTGTTCTTTTTTGTTAACAAAACTTTCTTAGTTAATGTAGTCATTACAAAATTAAGCGGATATCCTTGCATATTATTTACTTTGTTCATGAACACGGATACTGTCTGGCTCTCTCCTATCTCTGTAGACATCATCTCGAATTTGGGGAAGGCTTGGAAACTGTACATCACCAGACCACTTTTAAGCGATTGTTTTATGAACACTGAATTTAAAGCATTATTTGTGTGGCAGTGACTTAAAATATTTCTAATATAAACTGCGGTGACATTTTCTCGAGCCAGTAATATTAGTTTAGTTAATACATTGCGCTTCAAGCTGCTCCACAATGTTGTTAAAAGTTGTTGATCCTCGATTAAGTTTCCTTTTAAATCTGCCATGGCCAAAAATCGTCTATTAAAGTTAGGCCACAGATAATGTGAAGTGTTTCCTCTAAAGACTATCACTGGTGTTGCATTAATTACCGGGGACTGCATTAATGTTTTCAGTATTTGATCTGTGTTATAAAAGCTTTCCTTATCCTTTCCCATAATCACGTCGTTATGTCTTATCAAAATAACTGTGTTGAAATCGTGTTCCTGTTTAACGGAACTTATCAGTAGTAGTAGTCTTTGAGAGAAATCATTTTCTTTTGTTAAAACTTCTAGAAATGCTAGAATAATTGAGCCACCAATTGATGTTGTAGTATTCAAAGCCATTGCGCCACTAATGATTTGATATTTAACGAAAACAATATTTTCGTGTCTGTTTTCTTTATATAATATGGATTTTCTTACTAAGATTATGATAAATGCTTACATCAGTTGTGGGAATTCGATGTCACAATAATATTTTGTAAACTATTTAACAATACGAGTACTTAGTGCACAGTGGGTTCGTTTGGACAAAATATACGAGGTTGGTTCGGAAACTTCTTCGCTTAAACTTATCAATGCAAGAGAATAGTTAGTTTTTCAAAAATATTTTTATTTTTGAATATAATCTCCTGAAACTTCAATACTTAGTCCAACGCTTTTCTAGCAATTCTATCCCTTGATTAAAATAGTTTTCCTCAAGGTCTCCAAAATAGTGGTTTATAACTGTAATTGCATCTTCATTTGAGGTAAAACGCTTGCCAGCAAGCAATTTTTTTTAGATTTGGGAACAGGTAAAAGTCGCTGGGAGCTAAATCAGGAGAATAAGAAGGGTGGTCAAGCAACTCGTACTTTAATTCCTTGATTTTAGCCATTGTTAAAAACTCTTGTGCACTGGTGCGTTGTCTTGTGAAAAATTATTTTTTTTTGTGTTGTAAGCCAGGACGTTTTCTCGAATTTGTACATTTAATTGATCCAAAAGATTCCAATAGTACTCTGAATTTATCGTTTTACACTTTTGCAGATAGTCATCAATAAAATAACTTTGAAGTCCCAAAAAACCGTTGTCATAACCTTACCAGCCGATTGAATTGTTTTTGCCTTCTTTGAGACACTTCCTCCAGCTTCAGTCCATTGTTTGGATTATGCTTTTGTCTCTGGAGTATAGTGGTGGATCCAAGTCTCATCAACAGTTATTAAACGACGCTTAAAATCCATTTTATTTCGCTTAAAACGATCCAAACAAGCTTGAGAAATGTTCATTCTTATCTTGCAGAAAGCTTTTTTATCTGTAGTTCTTCATGCAAAATTAAATGGACTCGATCATTAGAGATGCCCATGATATTAGCTATTTCACGCACTTTTATTCGTCGATCATTTAATACCATATCGTGCGTTTTGGCTACAATTTCTGTTGCTGTTTTTGTAGGTCCACTACGTGGTTCATCTTCAATGCTTGTACGACCAGGTTTAAATTCATTAACTCAATTTTTTACTGTTGCATATGAAGGAGCACTTTCACCTAAGACATTCAGCATATCATTATGAATTTCTTGTCCTGATAAACCTTTTTTATGTAAATATTTAATTGCACCACGCATTTCGAATTTTTCCATTGTAAAAAATCGCGGATGCGTCTTTTGTAAACACCTGTTTCTATATGAAAGAGTTGCCAGATCGAAACAAAATTTTACATGTGTTCATAGCAGAGATGGAGGTTTCCAAAACACTTAACTTTGTTATGTTTGTATTGCGCTTTTTGTGCTAGGATAAGAAGTTTCCGAACCAGCCTCGTACAGAGGAAATTAATCTTCATACAAGTACAGGGTGTCCGCCAGGAAGGTATACTACTCGTAGTAATTCCATTGTTATCCTAACTGTATGCCATATGGCACCGTATTATTGTTATCATATGTTAATCAAGACCAAATCATGCAGTTGTGGCGCTAAAAAGTTTTCAATCATATCACGATATTGCTCCCCATTCACAGTTACCGTTATGCTGTTTTCATTTGCAAAGCAGTAAAGTCCAATGATTCATGCTGATCAAATTGCACACTAGACTTTTAATGGATGTAAATATGACTGATGAATAATTGGAGAGTTTTTTTTGCCCAGAACCCACTATTCTCTTTATTCACATATCCATTCAAATGAAAATATGCCTGTTACTCATTATGCTTTTTTGCTTAAAACCGCGGTAGTCATGGGCGAGCTGTAACTCCCTATTAGCATATGTACGACGGTGTAAATAGTGTTGTGAAAGAAGAAGTCAACTGAATCTTAAATGGAAACAAAATGCAAAATTTGGCCACAATTGTGTTTTGCAGACCATGCACAGCGTCGAATTGAGGTTGATGAACTATTTTAGACACATTCTTGAACAGCAGTAATGCTTTCAGCCGATCTTGCAGTACGTCGTGGTCCATGCTTGGGCATATGACCTACAGATCCTCTTTCTTCGAAATCATCTACTATACGATAAATAGCGCAGTTCGTTGTCATGTAGTTTCTCCCAAAAATTTCATGCAACTTTCCAATCGTTCCAACAATGATTGATCTTGATAAAATATTTTAACGATTAAAACACGTTGGTTTATTTAATATTAGCCGTACCCCCGGCATTGTCCGCCTTGTATTCAAGTGTGTTTAACTATAAGAGTAAAAGTAAAATCTATTATAAAGATTTTTGGTCATTATAAGGAAAGATGTGTATGCAGACATTTGTTTGTATGATGGAAAATATGTATTTATATGATGAAATTTAACGAACAATAGATCATAGAAAATTAACGCACAATAGATCAACATTGTGTCGCAGTGCAAATGGCCAATGACGGCCATATCCCATCCAATAATAATAATGTGATGAAATTACAATTAATATTCTTGACAACCATGAAGAATTTTACTACATTTTATCCATTTACTCGTGAAATATGTACGTACATTCTATCAACTTTTTATATCCTTCCAAAAATGTTAACGGTATATGTATGTATATAAGTTTGTTATTCCGTTTGTAAAGTATATATTTTCTGAATCAGAATTAATGGAAAATTCGATGAAGCGATGTCCGTTTCTCCGCCTGTCGGTCGTTGATATACCGTTTCTGAGAAACCCATTAGACATACAAACTTTTTTTTTCACCATTCTATTACCCCATCGTGTCATGGGCTGCGATTGAAATTCAATAAAATCGGTTCACATATAGCTGAGATATATTCAAAATTCCGAAAAGAAAATTTTTTTTTGAAATTTTCTAAGAAAATTTTTGAAAAAAAAAGTTGTTTGTTTTGCTTCAAACTTCACACAATTATTAAGCATTTTTTTTTTTTTTTTTTTTTTTTTTTTCTCATTCATTTGTTTATTGAATCTTCACAAAGTGAACTAACAATAAGTATTCAAATCTTAAAACTAAATACATAAAATTAATTGAGTCCAGCCAATGCTAGACAAAAATGTTTTATTTTGCACGATCAATATCGGTGAAATCACCTATTTAACGTTCTGATGGTGGCAAGGGTGTCCCTCCTTCTCAACCGAGAGTGTCCTTCGAAATTAAGTATATTGCGTGCAAGACGATTTGGATGAAGTTCCAATTTATTGATATGCCTTGTTGCGTACTTTGAAAATTCGTCTTTTACAAGAGGAACACAGAGATCCTTATGAATTCGTGAGTTTTTTACGTACCATGGAGCTGCGGTAATTGTTCGAAGAATTTTGTTTTGTCGCCTTTGAATTTTTTCAACGTTTGAAGCGGAGGCGGTGCCCCATAGTTGAATTCCATAGCACCATATAGGCTTTAGAATTGCGTTGTATAATAAAAGTTTGCATTCCAGCTTCAATGTAGAATTTCTGCCCATAAGCCAATTCAGTTGAGCTGCTTTTAACTTTAACTGAGTAACTTTCGCATCTATGTGAGACTTCCACGTTAACCTACGGTCCAGGTAAATACCAAGGTACTTGACTTCATTTTGCTGCGGAATAGGTGAATTGTTGATTTGGATGGCTGAACATGTTTGTTTACGCAGTGTGAATGTAACATGAGTACACTTTTGTTCATTAACTTTAATTTTCCAAAGTTTTAACCACATCTCTAATATTGAAATATACTCCTGCAAATTTCGCGAAGCTACTTGATGGCTTTCATGTACGCTGCAGAATGCTGTATCGTCTGCAAAAGTTGAAGTGTGGATTCCGGGTGTCGTTGGCATGTCAGAGGCGTAAATCAAATATAAAGTAGGCCCCAGTATGCTGCCTTGGGGAACTCCTGCCTCGATTGGCTGAGTTGGGCTTATAAAGTCGCCTTCTCTGATAACAAACTTCCGCCCACATAAGTAGCTTTCCAGAAGCTTGTGTGTATTTGCAGGCAAGTTCAACTTTATTTTGTGTATCAAGCCCTCGTGCCACACTTTATCAAAAGCTTGAGAAATGTCAATGAATAGAGCTGAGCAATACTTCTTCTCCTCAAAGGTCTGTCTTATGACATTGACTAGTCTGTGCGTTTGTTCTATTGTGCTGTGTTTAGCCCGAAAGCCAAATTGATGATCAGGGATGCATCCCACAGTGTTCAACATTGGACTCAACTTTGCCATTAACAATTTTTCGAACAGTTTTGAAATTGTTGGCAGTAGACTTATTGGTCTGTATGATTCTACTTTAGTGGGATCCTTCCCTGGTTTGGGTATCATAGTAATCATGGACACCTTCCACTCTGCAGGATAATACTCGAGACGTAAAATAGCGTTAAAAATAAAAAGAAGAATTCTACGAGCTACACGAGGTAGCTGCTCAAGCATTTTACCAGTAATTTTATCAATACCTGGAGCTTTCCTGGGGTTTGTGTTACGAATAACATTTTCAACATCTTGAAAACTAAGTCTCAACGGCATGGGCGGTCTAACAGCGTATGACGGTAGCTCAGCTGAATTATTCGCTGTATCATTTGTGGTAAAAACATTTCTCAAATGATTGACATACAACATTCCCTTTTCAGAATCGCTTCTTGCCCAATCTCCAGTTGAAGTTCGCAGAGGTGGCTTACCTACTACGGGTCTTTTCAGACCTTTTGCCGCTTTCCATAGAGAATAGTCGGTTTGAGGGGTACCATCAAGACCTTCCAGATAATTTTTAAGAGAAGCCATTCTTTGGATTTCGAGCAGATTTCTTAACTAAGCTACGCACTCTCGTAGCCTGCTTTTAAGCTGGGGAGACCTGCGAAGTTGCCACTCTCTTCTAACTCTTCTTTTTTCTGTTAGAAGTTGTTCAATTTCAAACGAATACGTTCTGTTGCTCACATTTCTGGATCTTATATGGCTAGTGGTGGCATGTTGTACGGCTAGATTAAGGTGTTCAGAAAATTCGTTAATCGACACATCAATATCCTCAGGCGTTCTCAAGGCAATGTTTTCCGTACAATGTGTACTCAAATATTTCTTATATTTTATCCAATTAACTCGAGTGACGGTCAACGCCAAGTCACAAAACGGGGAACCAAGCCCCTGGGGGAACGAAACAGAAACTATAGTTGGTGAGTGATCTGAGGACAAGTCCAATGAAGGCTCAACTTGCATCCATTCTGAGGGAAAATTTTTTGTAACTCCAAAGTCTATAACGTCTGGGATCTTGCGTTGGTCTGACGGCCAATAAGTGGGGTGTCCACTTGAAATCACACCTAAGCCCATTTTGGTAACGGTGTCAAAAAGCACACGGCCTTTCGGGGTAATTAAACGTGATCCCCAAAAAGTGTGTTTAGCGTTATAGTCGCCAGCCGCTAAAAATCGAGGACCAAGTGATTTGAAAAAAATTGAATATTGTCTTTCTGTTATTGAAAATCGTGGTGGTGAGTAAATCGAGGATATAACAATTTTTTCATGAAAATAATTAAGACATATATTTGTAGCTTGGAGATATTCCTCACATGTCTCGTTCATTAAAAAGTGTTTAATTCTGGATTTTATTAGAATTGCCGATCCTCCGCAAGATCTTCCACGGGGATCTTTTGTGTCGTACAGTATGTAGCCATTAATTTTGAAAAAACTGTTAGTTGTCAAATGGGTTTCAGCAATCATCATTATATTGATCTGCTTTTCCATAAGGAAGTGCTCAAGTTCATTTTTGTGTTGGCGAATGCCGTTTGCGTTCCAGAAACATATTTTTAGCCAATTCATTTTTTTAAAAATGCCTGTAAAATAGTGGATTGCATTTTTAGCATTTCCTGCATCATGTTGGTCATAGAGACGGTAAAAGTGTTAATGGATTGAACAAGAGTCTGCAGAGTTGCCTCTAGGTTACTAAAATTTGGATCGGAAATTTGGGGCTTGGGTTGCTGGTTCAAGTTTTGGTCGGATTTAGCCACATTAGCATATGAAAATTGTTTGGTATTCTGCGTGTTTGTGAAGTTGGTTGGATGGCCTACCTGGGGAAAATTGTTTTTGCCAATGACATTTGGCTGCTGGGCTGCTGGAGAAACCGATGACTTATTTGTCATTGAACGCTTAAAATGAGTATAGACAGGGCAACCTCTATAATTTGCAGTGTGGTTACCTCCACAGTTACTGCATTTTTTAACACTTGCGTCGGCCTTTGGCTTATTGCACTGAGTTGTGCCGTGAAGTTCGCCACATACAACACAAACAGCGGGCAACTTGCAGTAAGCCTTAGTGTGGCCAAATTCTTGGCAGTTTAGGCACTGAACGGGTCCTGAACGCTTATGTGGCTCCTCAACGGTAACCTTACGATGCAAAAGATATTTGAGGTTGTATATTGGGTGAATTTCACTCTTTTTTAGCAGAACATCCCCTGGTTCTAGTTCAACCCTAAACATGGGTTGAGGGGTCTTTTCACGGTTCCTGATGTTTACTACTGTTTTTATTTTAAAACCCTTATCTTCCAATCCGGTTTTTACATCATCAGTATCTACGCATGGGTCAATCCCTTTAATAACGACCTGAAGACCTTTGGCACTTTTGAGCTGGTAAGTGTAAAATGATCTTTTCTGTTTTTCTAAGACATCAGACAATTTTCGGTAGTCGTTTTCATGGTTTACCTGAATTTTTGTTTCATTGATGTTTCCGCGCTTAACTGATGTCACGTTGAAATTGTCCTTACCGATTACCGTAATAAGTTGTTTTACCAGCTCATTAGAAGTAGATTCTCTCAAATATATTGGTGGTGGTTTAAATGTTTTTTTTGCTGTATTTGGCTCATCAGTCTGGAGGATTGCAAATCTATTACTTTGCGTTGCTGTAGCGGTATTATCCTCTTTGGATATCTTTGGTTGTGATGATATCTGAGCGGATTTCGGGCTTCGCTGACGTTTAACCACGGTTACATACCTGTCCATGCCTACTTGTGTTTTCGGCTTATCTGCAATAACTGAACTGGTAGATGGTTGGCCTTCTGTTGTAACAACAATGTTTGGCGAACACGAACGCGTGCGTTTTTTATCTCTTAGAGACAGGAGATTGTCCAACGATTTTTTCAATGATTCCTCTTCAGAAATCCAGAGGTTTTTTCTAGTGGAGCTAAGCTCCCTCTCAGAATTGCATCTACTAGGTACACTCATGCAATTTTTTTTTTATTTATATTTTTTTAAATTTAAAAGTATATAAAAATAATTGTCATAAAGATTTTCGGTTTTGCAAGTTTTTTTCCCACTGGGTAGGTAATCTTCACGCACAATAACAACAACAACAATGCACTGCCACCGCACTTGTTTTATTGAAATTTATTTTATTGTTTAGTTAATGAAATGTAAGGAATTTATTTTCCCGTTGTTTTTTTTTTAAATAATTTGTTATTGTTTTTGCAATTTAATACAATATATTATTGTTTTTGTATTTAAGTTTAAAAATATGTTAGCACAATGATTTTTGGTTTGTTTTTTTTTCACTTTTAAAAAACACGACTGTGCGGTTGAAGAATCACTGAGTGAATGAATTATTAAGCATGGCGACAAAAAGGTAAACAAAATTTTCCGTATAAGCGAAGATAAACATTTTTTGCTTAAAAGCAGTGCTGGTAATAAAATAAGGTTATACAAACATGGAAAATGAAAATTTCCAATATCGGTCCATATATGCCCGAGATATAGCCTAAACCGGGGTTTTCATGAAAGTTCGCATAAGGGAACTTAAACAACTTTTTTTTGCTAAAAAGCAGTTCTGGTAATATAAGGAGGTTACTAATATACAGAATATGAAAATTTCCAATATCGGTCCGTATATACCCTATATATAGTCTAAACCGATTTTTCCATTAACATCTTTTTTTGCTGAAAAGCAATTCTCGTTATAAAAAATGGCTACTTACTTAAATACAGAAAATAGAAAATTCCGATATCGGTTCATATATAACCGAGATATAGCTTAAACAAACTTTTCCATGAAAATGTCCGTTCTTTTTTGGAATGGTGATTACAAGGCAAAAATATTTCTTCCCCGATAACGGTCCATATATGTATATCCGAGCATATTTAGTTCAAATTTATAGTATATACTGTATACGTCACTATCGTGAAGGGTATTTTAGATTCGACTCATCTGAATATACCATGATACAAAAAAACAAGGTCGCCGCTTCGCTACAACAATACAACAATAAAAAAACAACCGGTATTTTGTTTGTGTAAAAAGGCGAATTCACATTTACGCTGTCAAAAGTAGTTGATACAGCCATGTACAAAAATTTTAATGGCGCCGAAAAAGGTAAACAAAACTTGACAGCGAAGGTGCCGCCATATTAACCGAATTCGCCTGAAATCGCCGATGCATCCGCCTAATAATGAATTCGCCTTGGAATATACCATATTCTTACTTGTTTAAACTATTTTCTATAAAAACAAAATTGTATTTTTTCAGGTTAGAAAATTTTTTGACAAAGGTTGTCATAACTAATGTTTTGTCTTTCGTTCTACACACACGTGTTTTTGATTGTCGTCCGTGTTTTCTATACCTACACATACTTATATTTATTATTAATAGGTAGGAATAGGTAGAGTTTTAAATCATGTGTGTACATGTTTTTTTATTATTTTTCTACTGTCGTTTGTTTTTTTTTTCTATTTGTTATTATTAATTATTTTATTATCTTACGGTGTGCGCGGTGTTGAACTAATTTTTGTTAGTCTGAGCAGTGTCGAAGGTATGTACACTGGGCACTGATCAGTTTTAACTAATTTAACTTCAACATTCTAACTAAATGCTGTGATAATGTTTGTTTTGGTCCTTCCGTGTGTTAAGTTTACAAACATTACTCCCCCTTTCCTCCTTCTTGCAATCTGTTTTCCTAGTTCCAGTACAATGCACTGCATATGTAGGGGCTATCCGTCGAGTACTGGTCCTAGATAAAAATAAAAAAAAACTGATAAATCAATTGTGCAATAAAATTAGGACATCAAATCCACATTTCTTCATTTCAGACTTTATACAGGATGGCTGATCAATGTTGCTACATTAAGAAACTCAAATAAGTTTTAGTAAAGTTTATGTAATTTATTTGTTAAAAATTCATTTGAAGAATAAAATGTTTTTATTAAAGTAATTTATTAAGTTTGAAAATAATTGAATTTAAGTGGCCTCCACCCTCGTTGACACATGTACGACATCTTATCAAAAATTTATTCATTACTGCCTGGAGTGTTGCAGCGGAAATTCTACCAATTACCATTCGAATGGGTTGCTTTAAATTATCCAAATTTGTTGGGTTTGTTTAGTAAACTTCTTATTTGCAATAACCCAAAAAAAAAAAAAAAATCTGGTACAGTGAGGTCAGGCGACCTGGGAGCCCAACGTAGAGTGGAGTTTCTTGAAATCAGTTTATTGAGACATTTTTGCCTCAATTCTGTCATAACAGGTGTTGCTATGTGACAAGTTGCCCCATCTTAATGAAACCAAACAGAGTTAAAAGGTTACAGAGTTAAAAAAAAAAACTCTTTCAACATCTTTAAGTAACGGACTCCATCGACCGTAACAGTAAGACCATTTTCTTTGAAAAAGTAAGTCCCGACAATGAACCTTGAAGAAACTGCAACCCCGCACTGAGATGTGAAGTGGATGTAATTGCATCTGAATGAGTATCTCCACTCATAGAAAATCTGTCATAACTATGATGTATTTTAACATCAATGCAATGCCAAATGTTATAATTTTTGACCCCATGACACTTGTCATCGCTGTGATGGCAACCATTACATCAGTTGCTCTAATTATCAACAGCGGCAACTATGGTAAATATTTCATCAATGAAATGTCACACTGACATCATGGGAATGCTCTATCGGAATACGTTTGATGTAATCAATACAAAGAAACTCCAATACCCAGGAAATTACTAAATGATGTTAATGTAATGACAAAACATCGTCAGTAGAATAACGTACTTACATCAGACCAATTGTAAATTTGATTGATTTGGAAGTAAATTTCATGACGACATCATCAACATTAATCTCCGGCTATATTTTCTGATTTCAAAAATAAGTTCAAACACATAACTTTATATTCTACCATCTTAAAGAAATCAATGAGAATTAAAAATCTTGTGATAATACTTTTGCTGACTCCCTGCCATCAATACAATGTCTGTGTGGCGTATTCTCATATTTTAATTGTGTGTATACTGTGTATGAGGAAATATTCGCTTTCTTTGCTTCGTGGTTCTTCTTTTTATTTTACTCTCTACGCTGTCATTATATTTATGTTACCAACGTCGCATATGATGACTAAATGTCATTAATGTAATGCATTTTTTTTCTACTTCTTAAAAATTAATTTAAATTTAAAAATAATAATTTTAACAACCTAATTCCTTTTCAACAATAAATATAAAATATTATAACACCATGTAGACTTTTTTATTTATAATCAATTTTGACAAATTAGATGTATTATACCTATTAATAAATGTATCATTGAATTGATGTCACCACAGTTGTAGCATTGATGATACTGAATTTATGACAAAATTGTCTGATGACTTTTGTTGTTGAGATTGATGTCAGTTTTCATATTACTGATGACAATGTACATACTATTGATATCACAATTCTGATGATCCGCCGTCATCAATATTAAGATGCTTTTTTCTAAAAGTGTGTGGGTTAGAATTACTCCCTATTCGACAATTTTGTTTATTAACATTTTCGTTTAAATCAAAATGAGCCTCCTCCGACATTAAAATGCAGTACAACACGTTTTCATCGTCTGACACCATTTGAAAGACCTTCTCACTAAATTGCAAGCAAATCGGAAAGTCTCCAGCATTCAGTTTGTTTGTTAATTAAATCTTATATGGAAATAAGTTTACATCTTGGTGTAAAATTGTCTTTCCTTTTTATAAATTTCTTCAAAAGTAGTAAGAAAAATTTCCTGAGTTTGGTTTAGTGTGGGGTCTCTTAACAATAGTATTTTGCCCTTAAAATATTGTCGTATCAACCATATTTTTTTCTTCTAGGCGTCTTTGTGGTAATTAATTGATTGTAAACCTTTTCCTTATTTTTATGATCTGGTCACAAATATAGATTTTAAGAAAGTATAATTTAACTGTCGAAATTTCTACAATATAGACATCAATTTTTTTTTGGACGTGAAGTAGTTGCGAAAGTTTAATTATTTCTTAAATTGCTCTCGTCCATGTAAATAAAATTTAACTGAGTAAAGTTAAAGCAAATTATCTATTACGTACATTAATGCCGCGTTGTGACTGAACTCAGTTTAAAATCATTAAATCAACATATGAGGAAAAAAAATCAAGTCGCTAAAATTTTTTCTTTTGCTTCTTCTTATCTTTGGCAAATAGTTTATCTGTTGCAATTTCCTGTTGAAAAATGTTATAAACAACATTTGCATTTGATTGCAAAAGCGATCAAAAAATTCTGCTTAAATTAAGAGTTAGTACAAGTTTAAGCTGAGCAGTTTTATAGAGTTTTTAAACTCTCAGATATGTTTTGTATTGTTGTGGAAATAATCTTCCAGAAAACTGGTAAACAAATGTTTTCTTGATTGACGAATAAATCAGCAAAAAAATTTATAAAACTCTTCTCTAATAGTGCGATTTAAAAACAACTTATGTTTTATTCAATTAAAAAAAAAAAAGGATGTAAAAATATACTGTTTTTTTCTGGCTGTAAATTTCTTTCGTAATTCGTAATGCCTGTAAAACTAAACATTCTGTAGAAATTCCAGCTCTGAAAAACTTAAAAGTAAAAAATGTATATTACGGTAGGAGGTGAAGTTTTATTGCCGCAAAAAAATGTGATAAACTAAAAAAATTAACGGGTGTTTTTCGCCAGGTTTTCTACCGATCTACTTTTGTTTTGTTTGTATTATAATACTCGACGTTAGACGCAATTATCAGGTGCTTTTTTAAAGGCTGCCTTTTGGCAGCACTGTTTTTTGACAGCCCACTTAACAGCTGCTCAAGCAGAGACAAAATAGTACAAGAGGAGGAAAGTGTATTAGTGTATTCACAAAGTTGTTGCCTACTGTGTTGCTCGTATCCCCCCGGGGAACAGGTTTTACCTTGGAGTATTCCTAACCAGGGAATACTATTTTTCGGGTAAAGAGAGGAAGGGGTCCATCGTTTCTTGTGTTGGCCTCCGAAACCCTTACCAAGAGTTTAAATTAGTAAAACGGAAATATGCATGGCCCCCGGGTGGTTCTGCTTGCAGTTCAACCCGGGCTGATCATGGTTGAGGCTGAAACATTCGGGCTGTGGTTGAAACCCAAAACGCAGGAAGGGGGAGTTAGTATCCTTGATGATTGTTTGGTGTGTGGCTTTTTTTCGGGGACTAAAAACCTCCCGAGGGTCGGTTGCCTTGACAACAGAAACCTCTATTGTAAGGAGCCAGTGATGGTTGACGAGTGAGTTGGTTTAAGGGCTGGTGCTCTTAAAGGGCTTCGGCCTACCAACTCATTAACCTTTGTCTTTCATTGTGTGCGGGGCACACGGTGGCTAGGGGATTAATAATAAAATAAAGCACAAATGACTTACCGATGTCCGATTGGGGATCGGAACGGATCTCTTTGGGTATAGTTTAACTTACTTCAATGGTTGTGATAGATGCTAAATGTTGATGATGATGATTGATGTTGGCGTCCAATGGTGATGACGAACGCAGGTGCGGAAGATAACGGCTGCTGTGTACAGTCAAGATGGATGTGATTGATAAGACTGCTGACATCTGGCTGTGCAGTCGATGAGTTGATGATGGTAATGGTGCGGGTGTATAATTAAGTACCCACCAAAGAAAAAAACACAGTCTCTTGTTGTTTTTGTGATTTTTTATTGAAATATTTAAAATGATAATTAAGTTTCGTGAAATCATTACACGTTGTGTCTGTGAGGCAGCCTCATGCTAATTCACACACAAAAAAATGAAAAAAAAAAAAAAACCAGTAGCGTTAACTGTTGAGTAAAGAATGATGCTGGCAGCCAAGTCAGTATAAAAGGCTGCCAGAAATTAACGATTTTTTTATTTTTCGTTAAATTCGGGCTGCCAATTGGCTTGAATGTACGGCATTGCCAAACGTGAACATATTGTTTGCTGGGAAATGTAAGAAAGCAGAAGTGATGGCTAGACGGGTGAGTTGGTTGGGCACTGATGCTCTTCATAGGCTTCAGGCCAACTTCCATTGACTATTTGGGGCAATGCTTACAGGAGGGATTAAAATACCCAAGCAGTGAGTTTGTTTGTATGGCCAAAAATGTGTGACAAATTTTTTTTTTTTTTTTTTTTTTTTTTTTTTTTAACTTGGATCAGTAATCAGGGGATGACCCCGACATATGCAGTGCATTGTACCAGAACTAGGAAAATAGGTTATGAGGAGGGGGAAAGAGGGAGTAGTGTTTGTGAACATTTGACTTGAACTTTCCAACGTTATAACAGACAGGAAACACTTCTGCAGGCAACTTATTCCATAGACGAAGCGTACGGCTGAAAAACAAATTCTCTCTGTAATGCGTAGTACAATTCCCCCGGCAATCGACCACAAATGGATGAGCTCTAGACGATGAGCGTGTGCTACGTAAAAATGTGCGAGTTTCGGGAACAAGATCCCTAATCTCGTCAGAGCAAAATATATTGTAGTAACGATAGAACAGAGTAACGTACCCCACACTGCGTCGATGCTCCAGTGAGTCAATAGAGTTGGATACCCTACTGTCACCGATAAGCTTCTTCGCCCTCTCCTGCACACGGTCGAGTAACCCCAAAATAGTCTTTGAGGCACCGGCCCAAACATGAGAGTTGTATTCCATTTTCGGTCGGATGTAGCTGGTATAAATAGTAAGGAGGTCGGATGGAGTGAAGAACATCGTACACCGTTTCAAAAAACCGAGGCACATGAATGCTTCTTTAGAGGCATGAAAAATGTGTTCTGTCCAGCGAACGTCACACTGTATCTTCATTCCAAGAACTTCAAGAGCATCCGATTCCTCAATATTTATACCATCCATGAGTACAGATGAAGCAGCACTTGCGGTCGTTTGTTTGTATGTTAATAAACAACACTGGGTCTTACGAGCGTTGAAGGCAACCCTGTTTTTACGACCCCATTCGGAGATTAATAGAAGATCACTATTCAGTGAATCATTCATATTACGCCTCTTGGCAGCGATCTCTAACAGGCTGGGCCTATAACTAAAAGAGTACGAGTGACAAGTGCTGCTGTCATCCGCGAAAGAGTGGATAGGGTTGGAAGTTTGATAGAGAAGGTCGTTGATGAAAATAAGAAATAGGGTAGGGGAAAGAACGGAGCCTTGCGGTACCCCTGAAGTAATCTTGAACTCGTTTGACGAGACCCCATCTATAACAACTCGTATAGTGCGGTCTCTGAGAAAACTCGATATAAACCGAGAGAAGTCATCACCGACACCAAAAGCAGTAAGTTTTGCTAGTAGTGCACCATGCCACACTCTGTCAAACGCTTTTGAAATATCCAGAGCCAACACCCTACTTTCACCGAAATGATGGATTGAGTGGCACCATTTCTCAGAGAGGTCACCAGTAGAACAACCTTTACGAAATCCATGTTGATGATCACAAAGTAGTATATGCGACTCCAGATACCTCATAAGGTGATGGTTAACCATGCTTTCCATTACTTTGGAAAGTGCAGAGCAAATTGCAATTGGGCGGTAATTTTCAGGGTTATTTGCCTCACCCTTTTTGGGTATTACGATCTGTGTTAGCCTTTACAGCCACACAGAGTACATAGCTTTAGCGGCAGTCAAAGCCATCAAGGCCACAACAGCGCTTGCAACTGGGAAAGTGCAAGCGCTGTGAATGAAAGCAAAATGGTCGAATTTAGACTGCGGATAATCGACAAGCTTTTGTTAAAACATCCTGCATAGAAAATTATTGTTTGCCACCTTTTATGGATTGACGGAGCCATTGGTCAATGATGGTGAGAATGTAAATCTCAATGCTGGTCGGTGTAGAGACATTATGAATTTTTTTGCGTAACTTAATTTAAAAGCAATAATTTTGCTGAAATGTTATTTCAACAGGATATTTAATATGCTCTGTGATATACTCAAAGAAACTTTTGATTGAAGAACAATATTTCGTCATGACTTGGCCACTAAGTCCGTGTGACTAAGCCCAATTAGACTACTTTTTTCGTGTAAATCGTTAAAATAGAGAAAATTAAAATCGAAAAATTAGCATGCGAACACTTGACGTACTCCCACAAAAGCTGTGAAAAATTGGTGAACTTGTCGTCCCAGATATTCCTTTGTGGGGTACCCGTGGAGGCCATATTTTCGAAGTCATATAGAAACTTCAATGCTATTTTATCTTGTTTTATTATGATTTTAATTTGCATGGGCGCAAAAAAAAACACCTTGTATAAGGAAAATCGCCAGTATGAAAAAAAAAATTCATTAAATCCATTAAAATCATGCGTATGCTTTTTATGTTGTTAAAGTATATGTTAAATTATAGTACAACCCAACCCAGATATTCCAGTCGTCTACTCCATAAACTTAAAAAATCTTCTTTTAATCTAAAATTTTATTTCATTTTTCATCATAAAATATTAACTGTCGTATCTGATCTTGATGCAATCGTATTTTTGCTTATGCTTCAATTTAAAATACTTATAATAGTTTTATGATATCCGTCATAATGACAATAACACAAAGTATTCTGGCCAAGCTATTTAGTAATTAACGACCAATAAAATAAGCAAACATTGGACATTGCATCCTGTCATCAAATGTCTATCAGCTGCCAATCACATTCGAAACACCCTTTTTATACGGCATCCCAATCGGTGTTGATTACGATTATCTATGCAAATTTTAAAGACACCTGCTGGTAGTTATCAATGATGTTGGCGACACTGATGATGTCTGTTCGCTGTCAGAGAGTGCACAATGAATGCAGTTTGGTGACTTGACCAGACATCTTGTCAACACCAGACACGATAACATGAGCATTAAATTCTCTCATCAAAAATGTGTCACTCCAAAATACTTAGTAAAGTTATTTGAAAAAAAAAAAAATATGTAGCTTTCATATGTTTGTGTCTATTTGTATAGGGTATGTTTTTTAGAGCTTAAAGTTATAATACGAGTAAAAGACTGATTTACTCGTGGAATGATGTTATTCATTTAATCTAATAGAAAGTTTCTTTCTGGCTTTTAATTTTACGAGTTGCATTTTGCGTTTTATTATTTCAATTTCAAACTACGTTTTTCGGTAAATATGGCTGTATAAAGTCAATTTTAGGAATTTTTGTTTTGTCGGCAATAACTAATGACTAAAAAACATTAATCCAGGGTCTTTAAATCGCACAAACAAGGAAACTAGTGAAAGGCAACATGATAGCTCCCCGTTCGTCGAAAGAAATAAGTATCAGTGATGCCACCATCATGGTGGGTAAACAGCGCATAAAAGTTAACTTTAGCAGCTGTATAGACACGTTTATATGATATAGGCCGATTTTACTAAAAGGCATCCAAATGCCTTAAGAATTTCACCTTTTAATTCATCACTACAGATATGAAAACGATAATCGTGAATACTTGCTGTGATGGCCTAATCCCACACTGAGTGATAATAATCCGTTCCTTAACGCACGGTGCCGTGCATGAGTACCAACTCGATCACATTGTATTTGAAATATTATCTTAGCCTTGGTTAGGAGCGGAGCCCTTTTAAACTCTTGACAATCTATGGGTCATGGCCTTCTTCGATCACCATGCGGCCTCAAGCCATTCTCAAATGAACTCTATTAGTGCTTTGCGTTCAAACCACGCGGTGACTTCTCGATTGAATTTACCCCGGGAGAGAGCAAACATTGCACGAGCAATCCAGACTGGTCAGATTTCGTAGACTCAAAGGTATTACAACCAGTTTTAAGTTTAAAATACTCCAGAGTCCCTGCCCCTACCAAACCAAATAAATAAGACCTACAAAAGTTAAAAAACAAATTAAGACAGTCAACAAGGTGACTCATTCATCACTATAGATGAGTCACTAGTTACCAAGGCGATGGACGAATTCCATGGACTGGACTGTCTTATGACTGCACTTTGATATGTTTGTAACCATGTAAACAATCCTCTCCTTAATGAGCTCTTGGCTTCTACTTCCTCCTAAATGCAACTCCACAGACATTTAGTGGAAGGCTAGGGTTCGCGAATTAGTAACTAAGAATTAGTTCATAAAGAACATCACCACTTAGCCATCTAACCTGTGTATCCACCACTTCTTATTCCGTACATTACAGATATCTGTTGTAAGGCAACAACACCCAAAAGTACAATTAGAGCGTCTCAGCCAAGAAGCAAGCTCCGTAGCCACAATCAGGGGGAGAAACGCATGGAGATTTTGAAAATTCCGGTTATGCAAATTAGCTTTGGTGAAGGTTTCTAAAGTTAGTTAAGCTAAGAGTGTCCTGGTTAGGCGTACACTAAGGCTAAACCTGCTCTCAGTGGGGAGTATTCATCGCTGCAGAATGTATTGTTGCTGTACATTAGCACCTGCCTTGAAGGCTTCATCTGACAATGGAACACTTCTCCGGAGTGAACTATTTAAGGTTCACCTCGATACTTCTGATCCCTCCTTTATACACTTATCCAGCAGTCAATGTGAAACAAGGATTGATGATTTAGTAGGCCGTAGCCCATTAAGAGCATCAGCCCTTAACCAACTCTACCGTCTAACCTCTGGTTCCTTACATTACCGTTGTCTACTGCACGACAACAACACCTCAGGAGGTTATTAGCTCCAGAAAACTTGACTTCACCAAAGTTATCAGGGAAACTAATTTCCCTTCTTGCGATTTCAAGTTTAAACCACAGCCAGAACTTTTCAGGCAAGGTAGACACCTCAACGAGAATCACCACTGAGAAATATGCAAGACGGAATCTATTGGGGGCTTAACTGATCCCCGTTCTGCCAATTTTAACCCTTGGTACAGGTGAGAAGTTCAACGCAACTTAAGTCATGAGGCCTCCCAAAGTTTTGTTTGGTATCAAAAACAAGGGACTGCTTCCCCTCTATGCCGGAGAAAAAATAGTGGCCTAGTTTGTAGTATGCCGAGGAAAAACCTCAGATGGAGTTTTTCACTACAATAGTGAATAAGATTTATATCAGCACCTGCTTTTACAGCCTTATCTCCACGATTCACCAGCGCACCGTGTGGCGAACTAGGCTCACACAGGTAACAATTTTTGCCTTATGTTTGTAGCCATATGACCAACTTATTGCTGACGAGTTCGGGCCTTCTAGTCCCTCCTGTATTCAATTTTCCAGAAATCAATAGAAGACAAAGCTTGATGAGCTGATAGGTCGAAGTCCATTAAGAGCATCAGCCCTTAAGCCAACTCACCCGTCAACCATCTCCATCTATATGAGTATCTGTTGTAAAGGCAACAGACCGTCGGGAGGTTGTTAGTCCCCGAAAAAGTCACACAGCAAACAATTATCAAGGATACTAACACCCCCTCCTTGCGTTTTAGGTTTCAACCACAATCAGAACGTTTCAGCCATGGTCAGCCCGGGTTGAACTGCAAGCAGAACCATCCGGGGGCGATGCTGATCCCCGTTCTGCCAATGTAAACTCGTGGTAAGGGTTTTGGAAGCCAACACAACATAAGTCATGCGGCTTCCTAGAGTTTTGTTTGCCGCAACAAATAAGGAACCGCTTCCCTTCTTTACCCGAAAAACAGAGTGCCCTAGTTAGGACTACGCCAAGGTAAAACCTGTGCCCCGTTGGAAGTTCTGCACTATAGTATAATTCTATATTATCAAACTTAAACCTAAGAGAGAATATTTTAGTCAAGATGCCATTATGTATACACAAAACCATTCTGATGCCCATACAGCCAGTTAAATTTCAGCAAAGTTCCAGGAGTCTTTGCACGACCACACACACCATGCAAACCTTGCGATTAGTTAAAGCAGAAAGTGAAGAGTCAGTTGTGTTATATCGATGTCCGGCAAAATGTACTGCATTCTTCTTACTACTGTAGATAAGTAGAAATCGTTGTTTGTCGAAACAATCATTTACTTGATTATTATCAAGTTGGTTGGAAACATGAACTTGTGTTATTAGAAAGTATAAGTTTTTCCTTAAGTATTTTATACAAATTGTAGAGCACTATAACTCAACTTTTTAACGAGATTTTAAATAATTAATATCATTGCATATTAAGCTCCTAATTTAGTTGCTATTTCAAAGGCATATTAAATAGTCAGTTAATGTCATTTTGAGCTTTACCTGCTGCTCGCACACAATATCTGCGAAGAACAACACACCACAAGACGACAGACCGAAACTCAACCGTACATTGGCAGCAATGGCAGAGTGTGTCAATGAATGGATGGATGAAACAAACGAGTGAGTACATAAGTTAAGTGTGTATTTAATAAATTTGGTATTTATTGTTATTAGAGTCAAATGACGTTTTGGTTATCAGTGGGCGCTGCTACCAGTGGCTGCTGTTGTTATTGTTGCTGCTACTACTTCGGCTCAAACTGTTGGCTGGCGAACAAGCCACAAACTTTGCATGCCACACGGCAACGGTATTTCTTTTCTTAATTTAATATTTTCTTAGACTTTTTGCCTTCTTTAATTTTTCGATAAAACTTTTAACAAGATGTCGTTGTTGACGGCATTTCTTGGCAGTTGAAAATTAAGTAAGATGCCAAAAAAATACTAAAAAAAAAACCGAATATTATTTTGTCTTTTCCTTATAAATAATTTTGTTTGATGTCACTGTCGTTGTTGCTGCTGTTGCTGTTGATACTTTTGGTGTTTTTATTAAAAAACAATTTGTTTTTATTACAAAAACTATAATTAAGTTGTTAGACATTAACATTATCATACAACTGAATTTAGGATGATTAATTAATGGTATTGCAGAGACACCTGCTCTCCGAAGCGTGTGTAAGATGTACAAATATATGATAATAAAACTTATACAATAAAAACAAGGCACATTGTATTATGTGTCTTACTCGTATAATGATCTAGGAATTAAGAGTTATATAAAAATAATTGAAATTGGGAGCTGCATATAAACATGTGTGCGAATATACGAGGGCGGATTGATTTTGAGGGTATCTAAGTAGGAAAAAAACTATTTTTTTTATACCATCTGAATAATACGATTTTGGGAACGCCTCAAAATACGCGTTAGTTTCGGTAATCACTTCATCGTTTAAGATGAATCTTTTACCTGCGAGCCATTATTTCAATTTTGGAAACAGGAAAAAGTCACTAGAAGCTAAATCTGGAGTATAAGGTGGATGATCAATTCCAAGTGTATTTCATGTAATTTTAACATCGTATCTAATACTTTGTAAAGCAGTGTGTTGTCTTGAAGAAAGAGCCCTTTTTTCTTCTTTACATGCGGCTATTTCTTCTTGATTGCAGCAATCAGTTGATCTAATAATGCACGATAATACTTTCCTATAATTATGGATTTTTTTTTAAGATAATTGATAAGCAATATTCCGTGTGCATCCCAAAATACAGTGGTCATAACCTTACCAGCCGATTTCACTGTATACACCTTCTTCGGAGCATTTCTACTAGCTGCCAGCCATTGTTTCGAATGATATTTGGTTTCAGGTGTGTAATGGTGGGCCCACGTTCTATCATCCATGCCAAAAATCAACAGGATTATGCTTTATCATATCCAAACACCGCTGTGAAATGGTCTGTCGAACTCGTTTCTGTTCGACAGTGAGCAAAAATGCACCCATCTTGCCGAAAGTTTTTTCATATGCAAATGTTTATGCCAAATGTGAACACATGTTCATATGATGTGTTTACCATTTCAACAATCTCAAATAACTTGACTCGGCGATCATTCATAATGATAACGAGAATTTTCTTGATATTTTCTTCTGTAACCACCTCTCTTGGCCTACCTGTTGATGGTATTGTTGCAGTGCTGCCGAACAGTGTTTAAATTCAGCAATCCAATATTTTTGAATTTAGTCTGATAGAGCAGAATCACCGTAATATTTCTGTTGAGCTTTTCTTTTGTCCCTTTGGCCCCGCCCCCGGGGAACAATTTTGCCTTGGCGTATTCCTAACCAGGGCACTCTGTTTTTCGGATAAAGAGGTTAAGGAGTCCGTCGTTTGTTATAGCAAATATAACTCTAGGAAGCCGCATGACTTATGTTGTGTTGGCTTCCGAAACCCATACCAAGGGTATAAATTGGCAGAACGGGAATCAGCTTGACCCCAGGGTGTTTATGCTTGCAGTTCGCCCGGGCTGATCATGGTTGAGGTGCCTACCTTGGAATGTTGGAATGTTGTGGCTGTGCTTGAAATCTAAAACGTAGGAAGGCGGTGCTAGTATTCTTGATAATTGTTGGTTGTGTGGCCTTTTTCGGGGACTAACAACCTCCCGAGGGTCTGTTGTCTTTACAACAGATACCTGTACAGTAAGGAACCAGCGGTGATCGTTGACGGGTGAGTTGATTTAAAGCTAAAGTGGGCTTCGGCCTATCAACTTATTAAGCCTTGTCTTTCATTGATTGCTGGGAAATTGCATACAGGAGGGATTAGAAGGCCCGTACTCCTCAAGAAGAAGATGCTCATATGGCTACAAACATATGGCGGAAATTGCTACCTATGTGAGCCTAGTCAGCCACACGGGGGCGTTGGTGAATCGTAAATAATTCTCCCCGTGGAACTGGTCCATCATTAGATAAGGCCGTAAAGGCAGGTGCTGAAATCTTTTCACAACTGTCTACCCTTTCAAATAATAGTGATTAATCTCTGCACGAAATTCCCTTTTTTTGCATTTTTCAAGAAGCACAAAAGTTGCTTACTTCAAACGACTACAACAAATAAACTTATCGCAGAGTTTGAATGAATTTTTATCAGCTGAGGTTTGACAGGTCGCAGTTAAAAAAAACTATGTTTGTTCTGCTATCTAGCATTAGGTAGCTTTAATATCAATCTGCCCTCGTATATATTCATGTATGTCTAAGTTAATTTACGGCGTTTTAAAATATGACATTTTATGGGCTGTTAATTAAAAATTTAGTACATCATGAATATTCACTTTATTTATGTAAGTCATAAAGTTATAGTAATTACTGATTTTGACAAGGGTGGATTTAACGCATGAAGGATGCGTTTTGTTATTAATTGCCAAGACAAAAGTTGGATCCACTTTTTGCTTCATCGCAAACTCTTTGACATGTCTTCGAATAGAGGTTTAAAGTTTGAAGTCCGTTAAGGAAATTTAGTTATAAAAATAAGAGCTGAGCTCGCGGCCTTGCCCGCCAAGGGTTAATTTTTGCTTAGCTATTAATAAAAGCAATGCACACCCTTTTTAGAAAGATTCCAAATTAGCAGCCAAGACTTAAAGCTCATTTTGGTTGGGAAACGAAATTGACGAAAAATTATAAAATTGTTCGTAGTGATATCAATTCTTATATCAAATATGGGACGATTTCATTTTGAAAATCTTTTTACTTCTTTGTTTTTTGAACAACCAAAAAATAGATTCAATTCATTTTCTGCATGGTACGAAACTCTCTTACGTGTCTGTATTTGTGGTTATATGGAGAGATGTGCAATGCGTTTCTACAATTGTTCATATAACGTAAAAGTTTAAGTTTGTAAAAAAAATAAATACACATATCGCACCCTAAATACAAAAGGGTCACAACTCAAAGTACTAAAATTTTCAGGAGACAAAAAACTGTTTATGTAAAAATGATTGTAATATTTAAAGAAAATATTTTTCCATTATGAAAAAAAGGATCTGCTATACTTTTTTTCAATTTAATATTATGTTTGCGAAAACATAAAAAACTGACTTTTAAGGTCGGTGGGACCTGAAAAAATGTACACCGGTAAGAAATTTCGCACGAACTAAGAGATTGTCGCTGGAACTGAGGCCTTTTTTAAGGCAAAAGATAAATCATTCTACAAAAATGGTATTGAAATGTTAGAGCGGCGCTAGAATGATTGCGTTGCTTTTGATGGAGATTATGTTGGTGAATAAAGCTAATTTTGAACCAAAAAAATCTGTGTTTTCTATGTTAGGCTCGGGATTTTTTAGCCTATGGTTAAACCACACGTAAACTTCAAGATTTTTTCGAATTACATTTGACAGTTCTCAAGCTCAGACTAACTAATAAATATTAAACAAAAAAAAAAAACTGGAAAAATTCGAAATTTATGAAATTGATTCTTGATATTTAAAAAATAATACGAAATTTCAGTTCCAGTTAATCGGAAAAAAACGTATAAAAACTGTCTGCCAAAGTACCTCAAGTATTAATTTATTTCAAAGTATTGCGTTAATGGTTGCTATAAATTAGACACTCTCTTTAAGAACTATAAATAAAAATAAATTGGATTTTTGTACATGGGGCTTTTAGTTAAGAAAATAATTCAATGGCTCGGTGGCTGAAAGGTTAAGGCAACAATTCGTGATATGTCATAATCCGAGTTCAAATCCAAATTGGTGCTGATGAGTAGTGTAGCGACTACGAAACAGCTAGTTGTCCCCCAGCTTAACATTTGATTATTAATTTTCCTTCCTTCTTTAATCAAAAAATATTGATCACGGCAGATTTGTTTTGTAAAAAATCGCTTTTAAGAAAAACTTAAGAAAGGAAAAGGTTGAACTTAAAACCCGATGTACAAAAACCAAAAAGTTAATTTATAAAATTATAAAAAAGTTCTACAAAAATTCAACAATATAAATTGTATTTAAATTATTAATCAATGAACTTTTTTAGTTATATACATATGTACGATATTAACTAATCAGTTGTGAGTTCCGTGAGCCGTATTGAAAATACATCATGTTCACATGATCCCGAGGCCAAATCCGAGTGCGTGCTGATGAGTAGTGTAGCGGCTACAAAACAGCTAGTTGTCCCCCAGCTATATGGTATTCAATTATTTCTTCTATTCTTCTTTGGTCGCATTGTTTCACAGTAATTATTGTTATAATTAAAAATCCTTCTTCTTGACTGAAGTTGAACTCTAACTTGCATTTGATTAGTTAATAATATAAATTGAAATTTATAAATTGTTTGGTATAGTTTTTGGCGCAATTTGGTAAAAGTGTAGGTCAAGTTAGCTGTAATAAAAGGGATGATATTTTCATACTACTGATTGATATGCGTGTATTTGTACAATTGCATTATAAATATGTTCATGGCCTAAACAAAAAACAAAAACTTGTCCTGCTGTGTCAAAATTTTTGCAAAGGACTTATGGCAAGCAGACTTAGACTCACTCACGTTCTCAAGAAAACTGTATCCATGACAGCGAAAGCTTTTAAATACTACAAGTTACAAGTTAACAAGCTATTTAATAAAACACTTTCAGCAACAATTGTTTGTGCCATGAAAAAAAAAACCAGAATAAGTTTTTAATTTGCTACAAAAGTTTAAACAAAACAATTAATTGCCACAAGCCATAAATCGTTTATATTAATTATTTCATGTTTTTTGTCACATAAATCAATTATATCGATATTTAATTGATAATTAAACGTTTTTTCTTAAAAAGCATTTTATATATAAATACAAGAAACTAAAATTTTAATAAACAGCAATTAAAAATATATTAGCGGACATTTTTCTGTCCATGTAAAATAAAGTGCCCTACTTTAAAAATACGATACAACTAAAGTGTAAAATAATTTTATGGATTTAATTGGTTGTTAATAAAAGAATGAATAAAGATTAGAAGAACGAAGTAAAAATTTTTTTTTATTTAATATATGAATAACAATAAAAAATTATAAAGAGCTTGTTTTCTATGTTTCCCAGCTATCTATGTGTCGACATTTCATAGGAGTTACCCTAATCATCACTAGACTTTTTCATTTATACACGTCTCTAACATTTCTTTACAAGCTTTGAAAAAGCTTGTTTTTTGTGTTTTGACACATATTATTAGAGCATTTTTCTTTTTAAATTCTCAGCGATTTGTTTACATTGTTGGGATATAAAGTTGAATGTTTGAGAATATCTTTCAAAAATTTCCAAAGTCTACTGATGATTAGGGTAGTTCCTATGAAATGTCGATGTATAGATAGCTGGGAAACATAGAAAACAAGCTATTTATAATTTGTTATTGGTATAAATGTTAGAAGCTAAAATAGCGAATAAAAACTTAATTCTTTGAAAAGGAACTATTATTCTACGAAACACTTCTGTTAAATCGCGTATAACTAATAGACCACAAATCAGTTTTTTGTTTGTCAGAATGTTACCGTTCGAAATCGTAATATAAGATCTATGATTATGTTAGGTGGGTAAGCCGCTGGGTTCCTAAGTATATCCTAAGTTGTCCAGCTCACTTGGATCCTTTTTAGTTCCCTTTGTGATTGCCTGAAATAAAGGGTTCAAAGTAGTGGTAGAGAGAGATAGTTTGAGGCTGGAATAGAAAATGGTGATATAGTGGGGTTTTGGGGTGGGAAAAGGTGCTGATGCTATTCCTTAAGAATGCGGATAGCGTGGTGAGATTGACTGAGGCCAGTTATGGTAGGCTAATGAAACCCCGCTCGACTGGATATTTTAAGGGGTGGTGGTCCAAAGCCGGTAAATTCCGAGAAGGTGAAACATCGTCTCCTCTTCGCCTTCGTCTTGGCAACTTGCAGTAGTCGCTGTAAGGTAAATCCAATCTCCTGGCATGTATCCCAAACGGGCAGTAACCACGATGCCACAATGACTCTTAAGCGAGATATGGACAGGCTTAAGAGCTCTTTTGGTCTCTTAAAGTTATTGCGCGGTCACAGGTTCTTTGATATAAAGCATGCGGCAAATTCCTCCCCGCCTTCTTCTTTGCGACTTCTGCAGGAGTAGCTGAAGGGTAAATCCAATCACCTGGCATGGTACTCAAATGGGCAGTAATCAGTGATGACTGCTACAGTGACTCTCAAGTGAGATCTGGGCAGGTTTAAGAGCTCTTTTGTTCTCTTAAAGTTAATGCACGGTCACAGGTTCTTTGATATTAGGTATGTGGGCTCTGTGAACCATACTCGTATATTTTGGAGGGTAGTGCTCCAATGCCGGAAAATTCCGAGAAGGTTAAGGGTCCTCCCCTCCTCGCTTTCGTCTTTGCAACTGCTGCAGAAGTCGCAGTAGGGTAAATCCAACCTCCTGGCATGGTACCCAAATGGGCAGTAACCAGTGATGACTGCTACAGTGACTCTTAAGAGAGATCTGGGCAGGCTTAAGAGCTCTTTTGTTCTTTTAAATTTAATGCGCACGCACAACCTCTTTGATGTAAGGCATGTGGGCTCTCTGAATCATCTTTCTTGAGCACATTTTAACATGTGGAGCTTTACCTCTTTCTAGGTTATTAGTAAAAGAAATCGATGTCTCTATCCTCTAGGGTTGTGCCTTTTTGGCTAGTTCGTCAGTGATGTTGTTGCCGTTATTGCAACCCTATCTACGCACCCGTTTTAGGGTTAAGCTATAATGTATTGTCATTAAATTTAAAGAGGTCCGGCAATCCTGGACTAGACTGCAATTGGTGTATATTCCGATCAGGATGTTAGTGCTGGCCTTGCTGTCTGTTATCATCATGAATCATATCTTGTCAAACATCAGACATCTAGCCGCTTTATTTAATGCCGAACAAGACTTATACAAAACTATTTTATCTGTATAGAAATGTTAGATTAGAGGAAAGGTTATTTAACAAGCCACTTACTCGTAGTTTTAAAAATGATGTTATGAACAATTCATAATATCCACAGATAATTTTCGATATAACAATCCTGAAGGGTAGCCAAAAAGATACTTCGCTATAACCATTGATGTAGATCTACTGAGATACGTATCACATCCAGGCATATGTACCAGTTGTACAAGTGAAGAATACTGGTGGTATTTCCCTTCTCCATAGGTACTCGTAAGTGAAAACTGTATTTAATTTGACAAAAATCAAAAGAATACCATTTAAAATTATATTAAAAATATTTTGAAGTAAGAGTGAAATTTCTTCTTATATTCTTATATTTAGCGAAAAATTTTTCCTTCCATTATATTTGATAAGGTTGTTATTTTTGATTGCAGAAAAGTAAAATTTTCCATTTTAATATGTTGGACCAGAATAAATCAAAACGAAGATGCTGACTTTTTTCGTAAGTTAGTAAGTGTTGTTTTCTGAATGTACTCGTATACTAGAGGCACGCACGTCTAGAACTCATTTTTACTAGGTAAATTATGATCAACAGTAGCGGACGAAGAATAGACCCGTGTGGAACTTCTCCGGCTACAAGGCGCACACTAGATGTAGTAGTGCAATACTACATATAGTGTGCTCCCTGTAGTTTACCCTGTTGGTATACCAACAAGATATGACGATATGAGAGCAGCCGCATTTCTAGAAAAATTAAGGAAATTTGTCAATTTGTACAAAAGAATTCTATGAACAAGAGAAGCAAATGCCTTTGAGTGGTCCAGCGGCACTAAAAATGTAATCAAGCCATTATCCGGATATGACCGTACATCCTCAGACACGTTTATAAGAGATGTACTACAACTGTACATTTTTCCAAATTCTGATTGATCTTTAACCAAGAGGTGCTTCTCACCTTCCACCACGATAAAAAAAATATTAGGATAATTCTCAGACAACTTTGTGTTTTACTCCCAATTAATATTGTGCCTTTTAGTTGAACTAAGTGCGAGCTGTCTAAAAATGTTTATACACTCATAGAAAACCAGTCATAGCTGTTATGTATTTTAACATCGATGCAATGCCAAATGTCATCAATTTTGACTCCATGACAACTTTCATCGCTGTGATGTCAACCAATACATCAGTTGCTCTAATTATCAACGGCGGCACTTATGACAATTATTTCATCAATGAAATGTCATACTGACATCATAGGGATGCTTTATCGGAATACGTTGATGTAAGCATGCAATCAATGCAAGAAAACTCCAATACCTAAGAAACTACTAAATGAAGTCAATGTAATGACAAAATATCATCAATAAAAAGACGCACTAATAATAGACAAACTAGAATTTAGGTTCAATCTCATTGATTTGATAGCTCATTAACATCAGAAAAATGGCACGTGAAGTAAATTTGATGACGACATATCATCAATACTATGGTACGCTATCATCAACATTAAACTTCGGTTCAATTTAATGCTTTCAATAATATTTTCAAACACGTAACTTTATATTCTACCATCTTCAAGAAATCAATGAGAATTAAAAATGTTCTAATAATACATTTTATGACTTCCTGCCATCAATACAATGTCTGTGTGGCGCATTATGTTATTTTAATTGTGTGTATGCTGTGTATGAGGAAATATTCTCTTTCTTTGCTTCATGGTTCTACTTTTTATTTTACTCTCTACGCTATCATTATATTTACGTAACTAATGTTGCATATGATGACAAAATGTCATTAATATGATTCATATTGTCTACTTCTTAAAAATTAATTTAAATTGAAAAATAATAATTTTAACAACCTAATTCCTATTCAACAATAAATAGAAAATATTATAACACTACTTAGGCTTTTTTATAATCCATTTTTACAAACTAGATGTATTATAACTATTAAATAAATGTATCATTGCATTGATGTCACCACAGTTGTAGCATTGATGATACTAAATATATGACGAAATTGTCTGATGACTATTTACATACTATTGATGTCACAATTCCGATGACCCACCGTCATCAATATGAAGATGCATTTTTCTGTGAGTGTATAAAACCCATCCATTTTTTAAATGGTTTTCATACAAATTTTCTAGAGTAGTCACTTGCCTGTGTGAGCAGCACATAAATCAGCACAAATTGGTGCATATGTATTCGTATGTGCCCTTAATCTATTTGAACTTAAAAGTATTTGCATGAGATTGTGCTCATATTCCTTTTGTAGGGTACTTGACAATATTGTGGAGCAGCAAAAAATTACCATAAATTTTTTTAATTTTTCTTTTCTACTTCTGCTACTTATCAATAATCTATAAATAATTTATTAATGTGGCACGATTTGTTAGCTTAAACAAAAAGCAGCAAAAGAAAATGTCTTGGCGGTTAAGACAACAGCAAACCAGCGATGTGGCATTTTCTGTAATTGCAACTGTGATACGCGCCTTTAAATCTGATATTTTCATTTAAAAGACCCGCTGTTAATGGAACAAACTTGAAAATACTCGAAATAAACACAAAACAACAGCAAAATAATTTTTATCTTTTAGTTGAAGGAATAATTTTTAATCATTTTGTTTTGCGTTTTTTTTTTTTCGTTTTTATTCCAACAATCGTGATTATAAATCACAATTGCTGGTAGAAATTGAAAATTGCCGTTTAGTTAGAAGCGCAATCATATTGGACTGATTTTCCTTTAACATTTTTTTCTTTTGGCCTTTTGTTAAGGCGATGTGGGTTAAGACGAACGTATGTACATATGCGTAGTTATGATGTAAGTTTTGTTAACAGTTTCTTAGATGTGATTTAATATGTTGTTGTTTGGTTATGATTGTTTTTTCTTTTATTTATGCTTTATTAATACAATTTTTATCGTTTTATAATGTAAACGAATAATCTGTGTAATTAAATGGTAGTATGTGTTACACGAAAATCCAAGTAATCATTACGATTCAGAAGCGTAGTGATGAACATGAATGAATTTTTTGCCGTCGTTTTGTTTTCTACAGTTTTTAAAAATAAGAGTAAGTGATTGACAGTCAGTTGCTAGAGAATTAACACTACAAGCAATATCATTGGAAAATGTTGACATTAGTCCTTTGTGAATGACTTGTATAATTCTCACAATTCTAATGAGGCAGTGGAACTACCAGATATCATTGACATGGGCTATATATTCTAAAGTTCCGTATGTAAAAGTAATAAAACTATTTTCGAATCCAACTTCAGTCAAGAAGAGGGATTATTTTTCATTATAACAATAATTGCTGTGAAACAATAACACCAAAGAAGAACAGAAATAATATTTGAATACCATACACTCATAGAAACCCCGTCATAACTGTGATGTATTTTAACATCAATGTAATGCCAAATGTCATCATTTTTGACCCCATGGCACTTTTCATCACTGGGATGTTAACCATTACATCAGTCGCTCTAATGATCATTAGCAGTAATTATAACAATTATTTCATCAATGACATGTCACAACAACATCATGGTGATGCTTTTTTGAAGCCACACTCTAATATAGAAGATATTATTAAATAAAGTCAATAAAATTACAACAAATTATTTATAAAATAGTACACTAACATCAGACCAACTATAATTTGATCTAAAAATCTCATTGATGTGAAATTTTATGACAAAATGGCATGACATGCAAACTTAAATTCCGGTTAAATTTAATGATTTCAAAAATATGTTCAAACATGTAATTTTATATATTACTATTTCAAAGAAATCAATGAGAATTTAAAATGTTCTAATACTTTTGATGACTTACTGTCATCAATATAATGTCTGTGTGTCGCTTTATCATATTTTAATTGGGTGTATGCTGTGTACGAGAAACTACTCTCTATCTTTGCCTCGTACTTAATTTTCTTATTTTATTGTTTACGTTCTCATTATATTCGTTATTTATCTAACGCTGCCTGTCATGACTAAATGTCATCAATATATTATACTATCGTTCATTTATATATTCGCTTTATACTCGTATATACTTATTATACTTATTTTCCTTTGCTCAAACAATACTTGCTGTGATTACAAATTTACATCTATATGATGCATTTTTTTATACGTCTTAAAAATTAATTTAAGTTTAAAAAAAATAATGATTTTAACAACAAAACACTTTTTCAACATTATATAAAAGGTATTATAATACTATTTATCCTTTTCTTAAAATCAATTTTGACACATTAGATGTATTATAATTTTTAATAATATGTATCATTGAATTGATGTCACCACAGTTGCAGCATTGATGATAGTCAATATATGACAAAACTCTCTGAAGATTTTTTTCATTGACATTGATGTCAGTTTTCACTTTAATTATGACTATTTACATAATATTGATGTCACTATTCTGATGACCCGGCGTCATCAATATTAAGATACTTTTTTCTGTGAGCGTAGCTGGGGGACAACTAGCTGTTTCGTAGTGTCGCTACGCTACTCACTAGCTCTTTAATTATTCTTACGTTAATGTTTGCCGCATATTCTACATATATGTATATACAATTGTTGTAACCCCATTTGTTTGTAGAGGATTTTCTGTTACTGAACAACCATCCGGTATAAATTTCACAGAAGTCAATGGAAGACAAAGTTTAATGAGTTGGTAGGCCCAAACCCGTTAAGAGCATCAGCCCTTTACCAACTCACCCGTCTAACCATCACTCCTGGTTCCTTAAAGTACAGGTATCTGTTGCAAAACAACAGCACCTCGGGGATTGTAAGCCACTGAAAACTGGTGTGCATCATAGAAATCAGGGAAATAACTAGGCACCTCAATCATAATAAGCACCGTAAGATCTGCATTGCAGAATCCTGGGGGTGAGGGGGATTTGCTGATCCTAGTTTTGCAAATTTTTACTCTTGGTAAGAGTTTCTGAAATCCAGCACAACATAAATCATGCGGCTTTCTAGGGGTTTATTTGCTACAACAAACGAGTGCCTCCTTTCCCTCATTACCCAAAAAACAGATTACCCTAGTCTGGTCTACGCCAAGGCAAAACCTGTTCCCTGGGGTAGGTTGGCAGTAGAACAGAAAAATAGAACACTTGCTTGCCGCTTGTTGCTGCGTGCCGCGTACATTGACTTTTCATTATAAACATTTTTATCAATAGTAATCTATTATTTTTCATCGTTGTTATGCTTAATGCAAAATACTTACTCAGCGAATTGGTATCGATGAGTTCGTTGTGTCCAACGAAATTCGTCAATCGTCTTAGTTGTGTTCTTGCCATATCGTAAACTTTTTTCCTTAAAAGACGGACATTTTTTTCTTTATTTTCCACTTTCTTTTGAATGCATTTTACTCACTTCAAATGATTTTTCTTTTTTCCTGTCAAACGTACGCTACTGGAAATTTTGAATTCATATTAATAATAGCAATTTTTTCAATCAATTTAATATTTACAATATTTCAATGAATTCATATGTAGTTTATATCGTGTACACATGCAGGTAGTTGTTACCAAGTCCAGTGCCTCAATTCGTTATGGTTTGGATTTATGAAAAAAAAAATTTATAATAATTTTGATAATTTTGTTTAGTTTAAGTTTTTTTATTTGTTTTGTTTGTTTGCTTGCTTTGTGTCCTCAAGGGACATGTTTAATTTATAACGCGGCTCTTTTGTTAGTCAGTAGTTGTATATTTAAGGAGTCTTTATTCATTTATATAAAAATTGTTTAGAACGCGGTATGTTGTGTTTGTTTTAAAGCCTTTTGGGAACTTTTATTAAGTTGAGTTTTTTGTGGCTTCGTTTTGCTTAAAAACAAAAAAAAATTAATAATTATTTGTGAATTGTTACGCCTTTTAATGAATTAAATGAAATAATACTTTAAACCAACTATACATACGAGTATATTACGTGTGCTCATTCATAAATGGAAAAAAATATGTATGTAATTACAATTTCAACAGTTTTTTTAAGTGTTGCTTTTTAATAAATAATAAATGGCACAAATTTCTTTCAAAAATCACTAAAAGCTGGCCTCAAGAAATATTACAATTAATTGGAAAAAATTATGTTATTGAAACTGCAGTATTACCAAAACTATTATACAAAAGTTATACTGGGAACACAAAAGGGGCGAATGGCAAATTTTGCCCCACACGACGAATTCCTTGGTATAAATTTGCTCTATAAACTACTCGTTTGGAGCAAGGCGAATTTATACGAATTCAGTACTATGTATTTTGTTATTGTAATGCATATCGTGAATGTCAAAATCTAAATTCGTCTAAGATTGTGCAGCAAGGAAAAAATTTCATAAAAACGTTAAATATAAACTTTTATAATTGTTTGTAATTAAAATCACAGATTATCAAGCATGTTCTGTGAAACGTAAATCGCTTAAATTTAGCGTTTTCGATTGTAAAATGCCAAATAGGTATTCTGAGTAACGTATAACGTAAGAAATATGATTTTGCGATTTGAAATCGCCAAATAGGTGCTCTGTAGTGCAATTCACTAACTTTTATCGATTTTAAAAGAGCATAACTTAACGCGAGCTATTGTGGTTTGCACTAACGCTTATGTGATTCACTAACTTATTCTTAACACCTCTGGTTGTATGTTAAAAAAATTTGAAATAAGGTGGCAGCTTTGTTAAAAATAAAGAAAACCACAAAGAGGAACAGAACAAAAACAAACTAATTTGCAAATAATTCCATGTTGAGGGTAAGTAAAACTAATTATAAGTTTATTATTTAAAGTATTTTTTGATAAATAAGATAAGTTCTTCTCACGGAGAACACGCCGATCGACTGTTGGAGTCCTCCGACAAGCCGTATGCCAAATACTGTGAAGTTATTCTAGTAGGAATTTTAACGACATTGTTGTTAAGATAAACACCACAAAAATAATTGGTGTTTAGTTAACGCTAATCAGTCAGGCTATAAAAACAGCTGATTTAAAACGAAGACAAATAGTGTTAAAAACTGTTATAGAATCGAGAAAACACCAACGCTAGTGTTAATTTCTCTAAACGAATTTTATTAGCGTTAAAACAGGTTAGTGAATTGCACTACTGGAAATCGCATATCGCTTAAAATTGGCGACTTCAATTCGCATGTATATATTGAAGTGAACTGATTGAATTTAGTAAAACTGAACTTGCAAAATGCAATGAAATTATTCAAAATTAAAATTTAATATGTTTTCTTTTTATTTCAATAAAAAGTTTAAAGAATTTTACACATTAAGACAACTAGAATTGAAAAAATTTTCTATTTATTGTCAAATTTTTTTTCGTTTTATATTACTACGACATACATATATACGTATGTAAAACACATGTTGTATTTTTTCGCAAAAAACTCCAAAACGCCAGTAAAACGCGCGTTCCTCAGAAAACCTAAAAATCAATTAAGCGTTTTTCAAAACACATTGCGGTTTCAGAACGCGCGTTCTCGGAACATGGCAGTATATTAGTTTTTCACTTTTAAATTCACACATATTTCTTAAAATTGCACTAAATCATACAAAAAAACCTTCAGATTAAAATGGCGCCAAAATGTTTGTAAACAAAAGAAAAAAAAAATTTGACAGTCTCATTGGAAAAAACGCGAGAAGCAAAAAATAATCACCTGAACTGTAAAGTTCACCTAGTGATGAATTCACCTTGGTTTGGAGTATAATAACGGCGAAAAACCATCAGCTGGATAAAATTACTTACTAGCAGTGTGGCCATATTACAAAAATACTATACTAAACAAATAATATATTGATAACAAACAAAACTGAAAACTATTTCCATAGTTAACTAATAGTATATTATTATACTATTAACATATTTATTTATTTTAAATTTTATGACATATATCAATTATTGAAGTAAGAGATAACTTCACTAAATAGAAATAAACAGATATTTCTGAATACACTGAATTTCATCTTAATCTGTAAATGCGTGTATTTTCCAGTACACAAATTTTTAACAACGAATGTTTACTATCAGAAATTCGCCAACCGCCCCAGTTGTGTTTCTAGCATTAAATGTCAAAACAAAATTTTTCATAGAGAACAGTATACAAACAAAATATTCACATAAAAACTTTTAATAAAGTTCAACAAAAAATTAATAAATTAATATATACATCACTACAACTTTGGAACTCGTTTTCATAACCAGAATTTTTTAAGCAAAGCAATATCTTGCTTTACACATGCGAGTAATCTCTTGCGAGTGCGGTATACGTTTTATCAACGAAAATTTCTTCGAAAAACTTGAATCTCTTGCAAATTTCTTTTCCGTCTATATATGCGAGTTCATTTTAGATTCGTCATCAGCACGTGAACCTCAAACAATTTGTTTCCTACATATTTTGTTTTTATTTTAATCTATCTTCTCTTTATAAATTGGAGTTGCCGTGCTCTTCACATGAGAATATTTTTAGGAAATAGTTGGCGCTAATTTTATTATCATTATTTTATAGTATTCATTTTAATAAATTAACAAACAAACTAGCAAAAACTTAAATTTAAATTTATAGTGATCCAGTTGATTTGCTTAAGATTATTTACACGGTAACACTGTTTGTTTGTTTGACATTTAATTGCATGGTATTGCCAAAAAATCACTCGCAAGCAAATTTAGCTGCGAGTAGACATGCGAGTGCGAAAAATGTGAATGTGGTAGTAAAAAAATGTGGGTGTATTGAGTCTTTCGAACTTTTACTCGCATGTCTAAACACTAGGTAACGCTCTGCAAATAAAGTTTGACATGTTGCCACCTGTTTTAAAAGTTGTTGTTTTATTTTCAACATCGGGTTCTATTGTAAATCTCAATAATAAATAAAATTGAGAAAGAAAGTTAATTTTATTGTTTGAAAAAAATTATTGGAATAATTGTTTTTATTTCAGAATTAGCCAGTTTTACTTCTCATTCGCAAATAAGTCAGTTAAAAAAATATTTGAGTTAGAAATCAAGGCTAAGAAATTGTCAGTTAAATATTTCAGCTCCTGAAAAACAGTTCAAATTATTTGTCAATCATAAACACATCTTTGAGTTAAACAAATCTCCGCTATTCGAAGATTTGCTCTCTTTAAACTGCTCAGCAGACTCATAACATGCATAACAAAGTATGCACTAACAACAACCACTATTAGCATTAAAATATTTACATGGTCACAACATGTACATATACACATGTAATTAAATGCACTTACAAACCCAGTTGGCATAATCGTTGTAGACGACATTGTCTTCGAAGATATATGCACGATTTGTGCTCATTTTTTTAGAGTTTGTAATCAAAGGAGGACTGTATGGGCGACAATGTTTTCTATCTGGACGTTCATCTGTAGAGGACAGATGAGCGACAATGTCTACAAATTGTTCATGTAGGTAGAAAGACATTTCAATAAAGCAACGGTACTCTAAAAAAGCTAAACAAGAATTTATATTTGTATTTAAATGAGCGACATGATATGCGAGCGTGGCTTCAATCAAGTCTTCAAATCGTTCAATTAAAATATTTCTGCAAAAAATGAACACAACAAAAATGTATAAAATTTGAATACACACTTTCACTTAGTTGAATATTAATAGTAGTACGAGACATATCGTTTGTACATTTTTTGTGTGGAAAAAAATGTATGTTGTAATTATATACTTATGTATGTTTATTAAAAAAAAGTATACATTTTTTTCAGTTAAATATACATGCATACAAATTAATTTAAAAAAAAGTAATCGATATCAAAAATATTGATTATTCTTTTCTCATAAAATTTTTTACTTTTTTTTATTATTTAACAATTTTTAAAGATTTTTATGTTATATTAAATATTTTGCTGACAATGCGTTAGCATTCTCTACAAATTGTATTACGACACTATTAGTAATTTTATAAAAAGTTTTTAATGATTTAAAATATAGTAAATTTTTATAAAAGACATCGGAAGCTTAAAAAAATTAATTAATAATTTTCATTACATCACTGTCATTCGCGACAGTTCAGTGAAAATATCGTTAGAACCATCGTCAACGATTATGTCGCCTGTGCAATCGTCGATGATACTGTGGTGAAAACCGTCGCCTATACAATCGTTGACGAGGTAGTGTGGATATTTTCACCTACATATTCGTCGATGACATGGTAGAGGAAAATGTAGTGTATATAATCATTGACGATGCGGTAGAGGAAACTGTCGCTTGTATGGTCTTGCTTGATTTGGTGGCAATTTGTTCGAAAATTTCCTCAACGATTTGTTTGAGGTGTCATCAACATGTCTTTTATGATTTTTTTTGTCTTGTACCCATCGTTTAAGATGTCTTTAAGACATGGCCAACTGGGTACTTACTTTGCTTGTTAATATTTAACTAATACATTGTAATGCCTTGGAATGTTGCATGTACATATTACACACACATAAACGCGTATATCTCTTTATCAATTTACTTAAAAAATGAAGAAATTTCGTAATAATTAGTAAAATTCATTAGTGTTATTATATAGGAATATACACAAGATTTAGATAAGATTTGTGGCATGATTAACGATTTATTGGCTTTTGCGTGCAGTGTGAACGAATGAGTCTATTAGTCTTAATATTGTCATTTGTGTAAATGTCTTTGTATAACAAGTATTACGAATTGCATTTAATCATTGATCTTTATCAACAATTCTGTTTATAATTTACTTATATTTTGTTTGTACATTTTTGTTTGTTTATTTTTTCGCTTAAAACCATACAGTTGTTTTTCTTCAATAATTTATTATTTGAAGTTGCTCTGATTTGCTGAATTAAGTCCCAAACCAGTTTCTTCGTTTCGTATCACACTGCCATTATGCAAATTGGTAGGAATTTGTTAGTTTGTTTTTTTTTTTTTTTTTTTTGACTTCGTCTTTGTCGTTAAATGTCAATTTTATTTTTGATTTTGAACAAATTTAAACCACTTTGAATAAAATTTGTACAAAGTTTCCGCTACAAATTAAAGTCAAATTTTTCGCTAAAGCTTTAAATTCTACACCACAAATACAAACATAGTAAATTTATGATTCGTATACGTTTGTAGTTCAGATTATGTTTTCTGTGTGTGTAACGAGGGTGGCAAAAAAATTTCTAGTTCATTGAGCACTGGTAAAGGTCAATTATGTTTTAGTTTTTGTAAACATATTTCTTTTTCAAATAATTTTTTTTTTCAAATTAATTTGACATTTCTGTGTTTGACAAATTCATTCTAATGACTATTTCAAGCGTCGTCAATGTGCTAAATAATTGGCTTAGAAGACAGAACTACCTTTATTGTTTGAACATATAATAACTTTTTCATTTAATTTTTATTTATTATTATTATAACAATTGAATATTTTATTCACTATTTTAGCTTCTAACATTGATACTAACAAAAAATTATAAATAGCTTAATTTGTTAAATTTTTGTTGAACTTTTATAATTTTTTAAATTAAAAAAATTTTTGGCTTGTACATATGTACATCGGGTTCTACTTCAAGTTATTCCTTTCTTAAGTTTTTTCTTTAGAAGGATTTTTTACAATACAAATTTGCTGTGATTAATAATTATTGATTGAAGAAGACAAGAAAAATAATAATCAAATCTTTAGCTGGGGGACAACTAGCTGTTTCGTAGTCGCTACACTACTCATGAGCACCCACTGGGATTCGAACTCGGGTCATGACGTATCATGATCTACTGCTTTAACCACTAAGCCACCGAGCATTTAATTATTTTCTATCTATATTCATCTCATATTGAGTCACATATTCATTTTAAATAGCTTGTTTTCTATGTTTCCCAGCTATCTATATGTCGATATTTCATAGGAGCTACTCTAATCATCAGTATAGAAAACAAGCTATTTAAAATTTTTTATTGGCATCAATGTTAGCGAATAAAAAAACTCAATTGTTTGAATTTTGGTTCTCTGCTTTTCGATACTTTCAAAAACCAATCGTAGCAATCAACGGTTGTTCATTTGTCTGAAAGGTGTAAAGAAATGTTAGAGACGTGTATGAATGAAAAAGCTTGTTTTTTGTGTTTTGACAGGTATTATTAGAGCATTTTTCCTTTTAAATTCTCAACAATTTATTTAGATTGTTGGGATATAAATTTGAGTGTTTGAGAATATCTTTCAAAAATTTCCAAAGTCTACTGATGATTAGGATAGCACCTATGAAATGTCGACATATAGATAGCTGGGAATTATAGAAAACAAGCTATTTGTATTTTTTTATTATTATTATATTTTTATACAGTATAGGGTAGTGCAGAACTACATTTATGGTTTGAATTGACCTTTGATTTTGAAAATAAAATTCAACATCTTGCAATCGCTTTTCTGTTGTACAGTGTTCCCTGTTAAATTCCCTAATACTTTTTCACAAAATTCTGAAATAAGAATAGAAAACACCTAAACACTAAAAAAGTTAATGAACATTCAAACCTTTAAGGTAGATATTTGCCACTCTGTACATTAGGGAATATTTTTGGCTTAGACATGAAAAATTATATGCCGCAAGTGGTGGCTATATTTGGCTTTGCACTTTCGTGCTGTTTCTAAGGCAGTTTCCATAACTCTTTGTAAAATTTCCGGTGCTTGAATTTCATTACGTATGTTTTCTTTTAGTTGTAATATGGTAGCTTCCCTACAAGAGATAACCAAAACTAATACACTCAAATGCTATTTGCCAATACATTTACAAAAATGTTTTACATATATAATACTTTTGAGAATGTACTAGTAGAATCAATACACGAAACTATCGGTAATTTTCTTCATATTGCCCTTAATAATTTGATGGAAAAAAGTGACGCATGTTTCAATCAGCAATGTCGATCAAATGGCAGGTCATTTAAACGTCACTGTTCTTTATACTTGTTCTGTATACCCTCTCTTCCAAATCACCCTAAAGGTAAAAGTCTGGTGGTGTTAAATCCGGTGAGCGTGGGAACCAATTGAAACCTCCTCTGTGCGAAATAATGCGTTCGCCAAAGCGGTCCCATAACGGCACCATTTTGTGTGGCAATGTGGGATGTAGTTCTATATTGTTTGAACCATAACCATATTACTATAGCTTGCCTCTAAAAATTTTCCGCCATGGTTCGCTATTCAGCTCCACTAGTGGTAACTGGGACGCCATGTGCATTTTCAAAAAAATTGGGACCAATAACGTTTTCCGCCGCTACATTGCACCAAATAGTACAACTAATAAGCTGTAATTGTTTTTGATGAACTTCTTCAATTCTCCGTAGACCATATCATGTAGCTTTGCTTGCTTACGTAACGATTCAATTGGAAATGGGTTTCATGGCTAATTATGAAATTGCGATGTTCTTCTGCCATTTGTTGGCATGATATGGCGTAATTAAGAAGCTGTATGTAGGTCGTTCCAATTTAATTCTTCAATAAGCTAAACCATTTATAAGAACATGTGCAATGTGGCCAAAACCCTCTGAACGGACCTCCGCAATAGCTCCAGTTGTGCCCAACGTCTTCCTGTGGATGTTTTTATATTATCCTTTACTCTATCCGCAATACATTGGATGTTTTCTTCTGCGTGGACTGCACGTGGTCTTCCGGTACATGGAAGGTGTTTTACTATATCATGTTATCGAAAATTTACAATCAGGCGGTTTATTCAAAATGAAATTCAATAATTTTTGATCGCTGTTTATTTGTGTTGTGTTCCATATTAAATTCACTAAATCTAAACAAAGTTCTGAAGTAAAAATAAAAAACTTAAATATTTCTTATTTTTGCAGCTAAAGATCGTTTTATTTATTATAAAAAATTCAACAGCATTTATAGAAAATAAATGCTGTTGAGTTTTTTATAAAAAATATAACGATCTTTAGCAGCAAAAATAAGAAATATTTACTTAAACAAGATCAAATAATTAAATAACAAAAATAAAAAACTTAGAGAAATCAAAAAAGTTATTGAACATTTAAACCACAAAAGTACTTCTGCATCACCTCGTATTTTAAAACTAATATCACTACTACATTGTCAGTTTTTTTATTATACTCTGGTTGTTGATATCTTTGCCTTTTAGGATCTTTTTCGTTAAGATTACTGACAACTGGATCCATTTGCGTGCCGATTAAATGTTACTTTCGCCATCTTCTCACATACTCGTATACAAAAAATCCTCACTAGTTTGGAGAGTCTTGTGCTCATCGCTTAAATTGTTTTTATCTTGCAACAGTACTTAGGAGATAACCCCTTCATATGTAATGCATTGTACTGGGACTAGGAAAATACTAGTAGGTTATGGGAAGGAGGCAAGGAGAGTAGACATGCACTAATAACAACACGAAAAGACCAAAGCAAACATACTAAGAGCATTTAAAGTGCTGAAATTAAATTAGTTACAACAGATCAATGCCCAGTGCATAAACCTTCGACTGCAGAACATCTAACATATAATATAATTTTATTTTTGTTTTAAGCCATTGTTGTTATGGAAAAAGAAATTGTAATATTATTGCTAACCCTCGTAACATTCTTGCACTTTTTGTCGCTTGGGCGGCATTTTCATTTTCACATTAAAGCCCGAAGCTGTCACGTTATTTAAGTTAGTAACCATCTAAGAAGCAAAAACAGAAATATACAATAATTTTTTTATTTATATGCTCAACTATTTGATCGTCTAGTAGTTGTTACGATACATATTTCTTAATATCTTGTCAAAATCGTATTGTATTTGTTGCAAAATTTAATAAATGTTAGCATACACCACAACTCATGCTCGTAGATGCATTTTCACATTTACGTAACCCAGCGGTAAATTTTATAAGGCTGTCTCAGAAAAAAGCCAAACTGAAGACCTTGTAAGATAATTTTACACAATAATGAATTCAAGCCTGAAAGAGTTTTTAATTTTTTTTTTTCCATTTAAGCAAAATTATTATATAATAAAATTATTTTTGTAAAAAAATAATTATATTAAATCTTGTACATCCTTGCTTCCTCCTTTTTCTCCCGAAATTCGGGGCTTTATTGTAAAAAACTGATTATAAAATTACGATTTAAATTATTGTTGATCGCTAGCCACTACTTTCTCCCATCTCTCGGTCGGCGTACGAGTCCAACGTTGAAAAAACTGGCCATTTTTTGAAGTCCATATTTTTACTTATTAATAAAATCGGAAGAAATAAGCGATAGTCCAAGGGACCAAGATCTACAGAATACGACGGATGGGTTAGGGCTTCCCATTTCAACGCTTCTAATATGTCTGGCTCACATTTGCAAGATGGAGTCAAGCGTTGTCATGCTGTGCCATCACTTTATCATGTCTCTCCTTGTTTTGCAGCCGTTTGTCTTTCAATGCTCGGCTCAGACACATGTATTGCATTCGACGATTACTTAGGGTTGTTTCAGTCGGTATAACAGTTCATAATACACCATTCATAGCTAGTCCCATCGAATACTCAGCATGATCGTGGAACTGCCAATATTAGGTTTGCCCTTTGACGGTTTAGTATGGCAGGGATGATTTTCTGTGCTTGGGATTATCATAATGAATAAATTTTTCGCCCCCGTGCAATGCGACACAGAAATCCTTTTTACCTTTGCCTCACAGACAAGCTCACAAACAAAAAAAACGAAGTTCACTATCTCTCGGGTTCAACTGGTAAGGCGTCCAATTTCTTTGTTTCTTAATCATTCCTATGGATTTCAGACATTTCGATATGACTTATTGCGCCACTCGAAAATATTCTACCAACTCTTATTGCGTTTGACACAAGTCTTGATCAAGTGATCTTCCAAGGCCATAGCGGCCTTCGTCGTTCAAATCACCGTTCATGAAGCGTTGAAACTACTCCCGGCACCATTGTTGTCAGATCAAAAGATTTATCTTTTTGTGCTGGTTTTTTGAGAAGCTGAAAAGATTTTCTTAAATTTGTTTTCTATGAAGAAAACTTTTTCATGTTTTTTTAATCAAATTAACCCAAAAACATACACATACAAAAAAGTTTTTTTTGGTCAAAAAGAGTTTCCTTTTCAGAAAATAAAAGATTTAAAAAAATATATCAGAAAACTGCTCAGCACTTTTTTCACTAAGCGGCCTCACCATAGATATACGAGAGTATTTGATGAGCGTCAACCACAAACTTCTTCATATTAAGGCAGGAAATTAAAACCTTCCACGACGAGAATTTGGATCGTAAGCTGACATCTCGGGAATAACTTTATGATGCAGACACAAATCGACTTAAATTTGGACTGCATTATAGCTACAAATACCTAAGCTTATGCTATGACATCTATGATGTATATATTTCGACTACCAGCATTTATTGAAAAACGGTGGAAGCAAAGTTGTACACCTAACAAGTATGAAACTATTGATCATACAAAGAAGCAAGTTCATTTAATTGATAAGCTTCTTCTATTGATACCAATCGGAAATAAAATCATTTTGCTTTTTATGTTCACTAGTTCTCTATACGATAAAAAATAACCATTCTGTTAAATTTTTTCAAAAAGTAATTATTTATTCAGCAATAACTATCTTTTCCCCCACAATGTAATCCCCCTCAGATATAATACACTTATGCCAACGTTTTTTCCAATCCTCGAAACACTTCTGAAATGCGTTTTTTGGTATCGCCAACAGTTCCTGTTAAGATATTTCTTTTATCTCCTCAATCTTTTATTTCCTCAAACGCTTTCCTTTCATCGGTGTCTTCAGTTTTGGGAAGAGGAAAAAGTCAGCGGCTGCCAAGTCCGGTGAATACGGTAGTTGAGGCATTATAACAGTTTTGTTCTTAGGTAAAAACTCACGCACAAGCACCGATATGAAAGCTGGTGCGTTATCATGGTGGTACATGATTGTTTTTTCCACCATTATGTGTGCTTCTAACGAATTGCTTCGCGAAAACGGTGCATAACTTTAAGGTAGTATTCCTTATTGACCGCATAACCTAGTGGCAAAATTTCATGATGCACCACGCCATTCCACTCGCAGAAAACAGTGAGCAAAACCTTCACATTTGGCGGAACTTGAGGTGCTTTTATCGGTCTTGGCTCCTTTGGACGCTTCCATTGGGATGATTGGGCTTTGGTTGCAACATCATAGCCATACACCCATGATTCGTCACCAGTTATGATCTTTTTTAAGAAAAATGGATCATCGTTGACTATGTTCAACATCTACTGTTTTTGCTCAAAATTTAGTAAATCTACGACTAATATTTTTATCTATCAAAAACAAACTAACAAGCCGAAATGGCTGATATTGCCACCATGTATAACAGGCATATGTACCAACAAAATAAAACAAATATGAGAAAATCGAACATACGTAACTCACGAAATTTGAAAATAATTTTATAGTCATCTTTCAAAGGTTTTCAAGCCTGCTAATGATCCGGTTAGCTCCTGTGAAACGTTGACATATGGACAGCTAGTAAGCATAAAAAGCAAAATGTTTGCATTTTTTTTTATTATTGATAATAAAAAATTATAAACAGCTTGTTTTCTATGTTTCCCAGCTATCTATATGTCGACATTTCATAGGAACTACCCTAATATCAGTAGACTTTGGAAATTTTTGAAAGATATTCTCAAACATTCAACTTTATATCCCAACAATCTAAATAAATTGTTGAAAATTTAAAAAGAAAAATGCTCTAATAACACCTGTCAAAATGTAGAAGCTAAAAATCTTAATTGTTTGAATTATTGATAATATTAACAAAAATTAATTAAATAAAAAGTTAATTTAAATAGACTGAGGAGAATTTTCGTACTAAGTTTGTCCACGTTAGGTTTCACAGGCTGCCAGCCATTGAAAAGCCAGCTCATTTGGGCCCAATGCGGTCCCATTAAGTTGCAAATATTTGTCTAACTAAACTGTAAATGCATACGTGATTCAATATGAGATGAATATGGACAAAGAATAATTCAATAGCTTGGTGGCTGAGTGGTAAAAGTGGCCGTTCATTATATCTCATGAGCAGAGTTCAAAGTCCGAAATGGGTGCTGCAAAACAACCAGTTGCTCCCTAGCTAAAAACGTTGATTATGTTTCTAGTCTACCTCAATCAAAATTGGTATTGTTATAAAAAAAACTTTCTTAAAAAACCTAAGAAAGGAAAAAACTTGAGCAAAAAAACCATTTTTGTAGCATAAACGGTTGGTTTTCGGCAAAAGAAAAATTTGTGGTTGAAAATTACGAGTAGGATTACCAGAGTGCTTGCTTTGCTGACGTGTTTGCGTTCTGCTCCGGCATGAGCTGGCTGTTACGCGGTGCTGTTCTTGCTTGCCCATTTACTAATGACAACCGCTACAAAAAAAAACAAAAAAAAAACGTCAGACTTTTATTCTTCTTTGTGACAAAAAAGTGTAACTTCTAAAATATCTTATTGTTGTACATCATTATTGCCTTGTAAAATTTCGAATTTAAATGGCCTTAGTGGCTTAAGAATTCAATATATTTACATAAATAAAAAAAAACCGATCTGCATATGTGCAAAAAAACCAGAAATCTAAACATTAAATATTTTTCTTAATAAGCCCGGCCAAGTATTCCAGATCCTTCCTTCCGCCGGGAAGTTATACTACTCGCAGTAATTTCTTTTTAATCATGGCTGAGTGCCATGTGGCACCGTCTTATTGACAGCAATTTTTAATCAAGTCCGAAGCATGCAGTTGTGGGATTAAACAATTTTCAATCATATCACGATATCGCTCCCCATTCACAGTTGACATTACGCCATTTTCATTTTCAAAGAAATAAGGTCCAAGGATTCCACCAGACCTAATTGCACACCAGATTTTCACATTCAATGGATGCAAAGGTGACTGATAAATAATTTGAGGGATTTCTAGGCTTCCATTGCCCAGAACATACATATCCATTCAAATGAATATGTGCCTCGTCATTCATTAGGACTTTTTCAAGAAAATTGGCATTCTCATGGTCGACCTATAACATCCTAGTGGCATATATACGGCGGCGTAAATGCTCTTGTGGAAGATGTTTTTATGTTAATTGAATCTTAAATGGAATCATATGCATATCCTTGTGCAAAATTGTGGACAAAGTTGTTCTTTGAAGGCTAAGCTCCTGAGCACGGCGTCGAATTTTTCAATGGGTGTAATGGTGACTGATAGATAATTTGGGGGGCTTTCATCGGCTAGAACTGACTATTCTGTTTATTGACGTATCCATTCAAATGAAAATGTGCCTCATAATAAGTGACATTATGATTTTTTCATGAAAATCGGGGTTGTAGTGGGCGAGCTGCAACATCCTATTGGCACATGTACGGTGGCGAAAATGGTGTTGTGGAAGAAGCTGTTGTGTCAACTGAATCTTAAGCAGAAACAAAATGCAAAATGGTGGCCAAAGTTGTTCTTTCAAGACCAAGTTTTGAGCACGGCGTTGAATTGGGGTTAATGAATTGTTTTGCACACTTTCTTGAGCAGCAGTAATGTTTTCATGCGATCTTGCAGTATGTTATAGTACATGCTTGGACCTATCACCTACAGAAACTCTTTCTTTCACTACACGATAAACAGTGCGTTTTGTTGGCACATTGTTTCTCCCAAAACTGACACGTAACTTTCTTATCTGAGCAGTAATCGTTGGTTGGTTTTGATAATATGTTTTGACGACTAAAACACGTTGGTTTTTCGAATATTTTTCCGTAATAAATTTCACGACTGATTGCCAAGATCAAAATGGCGGCAACAATAAGTAATATACCTTCCCGGCGGACAGCTTGTACATTCGATGTAGGGTTATATGCCAACCTGCCTCCATTGAAAGACAAGCGAGTTCTTGTTAAACATCACAAAGTCTTGACAACGAAAATTTGTTGCCACAACACACGTTAAACCTTCGACATGCAAAAAAAAAAAATCGTAAACAGGCTGCAACATATTTTATGTTGTTATATTTTATATATTTTTTATTTTTTGGCAAATCACGATTTTTTATTTGCTTTTTGTTTTGCCATAAAATAATACTCGTAAAAAAATTATTTCAACTAAATACAGAACTGTAGATATGGGCATCATTATGATTTTTAAATTGCTGTATCTTGTGTAAATCACTTCTTATTTAGGGTTTAAAACGTTTTTTGTTCTCCTCTTGTTTTTTAGTTTTTAAATATGTGGTAATTACAAGCATAATTTAAATAAGAATACATGACGATTGTGCAAACAAGAAGTAGACAAAAATACAAACAAACAAAACTTAAATTGATTGTTTTGTAAAGTTTTTTCTCTTTTCGCTTTTTAACAAACTTGTTTATTTAATGAACATATATTATTTTTAATTTTTATATTTCTTAATAAAATTTATACAATACTAGTGGTAAGAAATTTGGCTAAATTGCACAAAAAAAGCAGTTTCTCCTTTTTAATTTAAATATTCAAACTGCTCATTAAAGTTGTGGTTGGTGTTATTATTTTAATGTCTTGTTTATATCTCATCTACGAGTACACAAGTCACACCTTGTTACAGTACAAACAATTTAAACTCAGATGGCAACTGTGATGACTAATATTATTCTTATTATTTTGTTAACTGTTTTTAGCGTTGCACGAAATAGCAACAGTATGGAATATTTAGAAATAGCTATGAAAAGCTTGCAAGAACTTTAAGATACATAACTTGACTTCATTTGCTTCAATCTTCTCATAGGCAAAGATAAGTTATAATTTCTTTAATTATTAGGCAGACATATTTAAATTTTAAAATATATTTCTTATGTTTCATAATTCTTTCAGTGTACACAGAAAGAATTATGCGTCATATATTTAATGAAACTGTTTCATACTGTTTTTGCATCGCCCAAAAAAAAAATAAGGTCTGAAAGGGTTAAATATGCTTTTTAGTATAAGCATCGTCGGTTTAGCGTGTAATGATCTTTTGTGCAACAAGAATATATATGAATTGCTAGGGTTAAGGAACTGCCATTGCCATGTCATGTTAAATTTTTTAGGATATGATAGAACTATGTCTTCTTGTTGACAATGATTTTCATACCGACTGTTCGTTGCATAGAAGTCTCGAAATTAAGCAGCTTTACCAGTTTTTACTCCCTCTTTGCATAAGATCAAAACAATTCAAAATCTAGACATTTTCAAATTTTTTGATACGATCTTATTTATAACAAAAAAAATTGAATGTTTATTCAAAATATAAATACATGAAAGTACTTTTATACCCAAACCGCTTTTGAACGTTATTGAATTATATAGTCACACAAGTTTTGTCAACACTATTGAAATAAATTGGCAAGCCATCATATGCTGACAAGTCAGTTTAATTTTTATAACATATAGTTTTCATCTCTTTAATTAAAAATCAATGATATTTTGGTATTTTGTCTCCCACCTGTTAATGTTTTGCCACAATATTCTGTTTTTTAATTTGTTACATTTGGCTGGCGGTTGTGGGCAGCGCTTAATAGACGATCAAATCAATAAATTTTTTTCTAAATTGAATTTAATATGCATTGATTAAGTTGAATAAAAGGTTACCTATTGCCACTGTTTTAAGAAGTTGATAAAAAAAAACGCTTATGAACATTAAAGAGATTCACAAGAAAAGTTTCTCAAAAATTTGTACAAAAATTTTGCCTAAGAGTACACAATGTTATGTTATTCTTTTCTTGTTAAAGAGTTAAGCTTAAATATATCTCTATTCGTTTTTAGCCAAATTCAAAAAAAGAAGAAAAATTTTGAAATACTCAAATCTATTCGCGAAGTTCATAGAGCATTTCGTTTATTTTGTAGTCATATTGACCACAAATTCAAACTAGTGAGCAAACGAATCGTTTAATTTTAGTCTTCTTCTCTTTTCAAAATCGTCAACAAGACGATAATATTTGCGTTTCGTTGAGAATATTGTGAAATATTGAAAGAGACACCGAAGTAACCTTGCCGTACTTTACTTGTTGGCCTTTGTTCTTCAAAAGCATCTTGCGCTATAAAATTTAAGTCGTGCGAGAATTAAAGCAAGAAAATAGGTTTTTTGCAAATAGCAGTTTTGTGAAAACTTTTTCTTTAGAAGTGGTCCTTTTCATGTGACTCAAGAAGTTAAGTGTTCTAGAAGTTATTTTTTATGTGGCTGCGTTACGTCACAGGTTTATGTCGACATATAAGCACTGACCACTAATATTTGAGGTACCACCATTGACGCCATACGATCAGATTTATTGGAAAGATAGTCAAAAAGTAGACTGATCTAATAAACCGCGTAACTAACTTGTACCGGAAAGTATGTTTAAAAATAAATGCCTTGATCTATATATTTTTAATTACGAGTATAATTAAACTATCAAACCTCAATACTTTTGGTGTTGGTGGTAAGATAAGTTCGCTTGGTTTATATTGGGCTTTCCTAGAAACTGTAGACCCAGTGTTGTTTGCCAACACACAGACGTTTGGCCGCAAACGCTGCTTCATTCCTGCTCATAAATAGTACAAAATAAATGAGGAACGTGATGCTCTTAATGTTCTTGGAAAGAAAATTCAATGCAATGTTCGCGTCCAATTTCATGAAACTAGTTGTGTTGATTGAGGGAGATATGCAGCCTATGAGAACTGCACATCTCGAAACACTTCAGATCAAAACTAACCCGTAAACTCGATAAAAAAAAATGGTTTGTTCACCCCGCATTCCGATATATCTGCTAACCCGTGCAGTATTGGTCTACCCAGATACAGTGATCTCATAGAACAAATAGCCGAACATCGACAGAAGCAGTGTTCTATACTCTATTCTTCTTTCTCAACCCTACAATTTCTGCAGAAATTATTAAATGGAAGATTTAATCTTCCCGCATGCACTACTATGTGAGAATGTTCTATCAAAACCGATACCGAAGTACGCAACTCTTGCCGGGGAACACTTAAAAATAGTTCAGAAAATAAAAATTTTCGATATCGGTCCATATACAAATATAGCCAAGATATAGTCTAAACCGATTTTTCCATGAAAATGTCGCGTAAGCGAACAGTTTTCTTTTGCTTAAAATCAGTTCTGGTAATAAAAGGAGGTTACTTAAATGCAGAATATGAAAATTTTCGATATTTTCGGTCTCGGATATATCCCCGAGATATAGCCTAAACCGATTTTTCCATGAAAGTTTCAACGAAAGATTACCTTTTTGGAATGCTGATTACAAGCCAAAAATATATATCCGAGCATATTTAGTTTAAATTTGTAATATACTGTTTCCCTTATTTATAAAAATTTTTTGAAGTTTATTAAGCTCTTATTGCACTGATTTCTATAGAAAATTTGTGTAATAAGAGCTTAATAAACATGAACAAATTTTTATAAATAAGGCCGTATATATTTAAGTCACTATCGTAAAGTGTATTTCAGATTCTGCCCAGACGAATATACTACACTCCCACTTGTTCGTTTTTACTTTGAGACACAGATTGTACGTGTCTGCTTTCAGACTTATGAAAATTGTTATATACTTTATTATACGAAACAATTACCCCACCAGTATACAGCTATTGTATTCCTTTGTACGCAATTCTTTCTCTATTACATATCATGCATATCAGATCCACCGTTTGTCAAAAAAAAGGGTTACAAACGCACAGAGTTATATTGGTATTTGTTCAGACGCGCAGGTTTGAGGAAGAAATGCGTACTCATGTTGGTTGAATTTTTTTTTTTATTTCTTGAGTCCTTAGACTGCTGTTTAATAGATTTTTTTTACAATAAGAAGTATTTCCTAAATTTGTACCGTTTACTACCTTTTGAACCTACCTTTAGTATTTTAATAGAATATGTATAGCCTATATCCGTCAGAAAGATAAATTCTACATTTTTAAAAAAAACTTTTGAAAACCGAACCGGTGACCCCGAAGATTACATACAAACTTTTCCTGTTTATAATATTATTATAAATGTGAGAGACGGAATACAGCTCTCATATTTGGGTCGGTGTTCAAGGTCTATTTTGAGGCTAGTGACGAAATTAAGGATTTTATTCCCAAACGCTACATATTTTTACGTAATATACGTTTATCGCTTGTGAAACATATCGCCTGCGCACCTGGTTCCCATCGTTTACACTGTTGAAAAGTCCAAGTTAAACTTACTCGTACACTATTTTCTGCTTCTATCCTGCTCCTATTTTCCTAGTTCCCCTGAGTAGTGATTTTTATTTATTTTGTTTTTTATAAATTTTGTTTTTTAGCTCTTATTTATTTATTAAATCTTTACAATGTGAACTAACAATAAGTATTCAAATCTTTATACTAAATACAAAAAAAAAATAACTAAGTCCAGCCGATGCTAGAGAAAAAGTTTTATTTTGCGCCAATTATATCGGTGAAATCACCTATTTAACGCTCTTCTCAACCGAGTGTGACCGATAAAATTAAGTTCCAGATCACTGAGTAGTGATCATATTAAAAAAGAAAACTAATTTTTTTTTTATTATCAGTATTAAAAATACTTTGTATTACCATATTAGATATTTAACAAAATTTAAATAATGTTTAATAAAATTTTTCTTTTTAAATTCTCAGCAATTTATTTGGATTGTTGGGATATAAAGTTGAATGTTTGAGAATATCTTTCAAAAATTTCCAAAGTCTACTGATGATTAGGGTAGTTCCTATGAAATGTCGACATATAGATAGCTGGGAAACATAGAAAACAAGCTATTTATAATTTTTTACTGGTTTAATAAAATTTAAATAATACAAATTGTTAAAAAAAAAAATTTACGTAAAACTGAATTGATTCCAAATCTTACAAAATTTACACATTTTTTATTGAATATATTATTGTCTGCTTCATTTTTCATGTTATTTGGCAAAGAATTAAATAGTTGAAAACCTTTATAAAATATTGTTCTTTGCAATTGTGATGATGCAGCTCTCTGAATGCGAAAATCACCTGCATTTCTAAGTCCATATGGTTGACTCTCTCCAACGTATTTTATTTGTTCACACAGATATTCCGGCGCGTCTCCTTGCTTCATTTTTTTTTTAAATTTTATGGTGTTGAACTGCAATCTTTGCTTAATTGTCCATTTTAGGTTTTTAAGCATTGTGTTTATATGGGCATACCGATTATATTTTAAAATTATTCTGATTGCTTTATTTAGCAATTTTTGCATTCTTTCTATTTGCATTGTATTGATACACGTATATAAAATTGACGAACCAAATTCAAAATGAGGTTTAATTAAAGTGTTATATATATTTATCGCGGTAGTTTTTGACATTTTGCTTCTAATCCTTTTTAGAAAACCAACTTTTTTACCAATTTTTTTACAAATATAGTCTATGTGTTCATTAAATTTTAGTTTTTTGTCTATTATTAAGTCAAGATATTTTATATAGTCTACTTTTTCAATTATTGTGTTATTTGTTTTAAATTCTTCATTGGTATTTATATTAATTTCCATTTTAGTCTTACTTTCGTTTAGCTTGAACTTATTCATATTTAACCATGTTGTTATTTTATTAATATCATGTGCCATTTCTGAATGGCATTCCTCATCTGTATCGGCAGTATTAAATAAAAGGGTGTCGTCAGCATACATAGTTATCTCACATTTTTCCAAAATATTAGGCATGTCGTTAATATAAATAACAAACAGCAAAGCACCCAATATAGAACCTTGTGGAACACCAAAATCGTTAACTACTTCACCTGAATGCACACCATTCACCCTTGTTTTTTGCTTCCTATTTTTCAAGTAGGATTGAAACCATTGCAACTCTTTGCCTCTTACTCCGTACATATAAAGCTTTTTGATCATTATTCCCCTATCAGTTGTTGCAAACGGTCTCTTGAAATCAAGAAAAACAGCCTTCACCTTCTTAGCGTTTCCAATTTCTTTCCATTTGCTTATAACATAATTTACAGTTGTCTCACAAGAATATTTTTTACGGAATCCTGACTGATATTTGGTAAGTATATTGTTTGAATCAAGGTATTCTTCAAGCTGCTCTTTAACCACTTTTTCCAAAATTTTTTCGCAAGTTTTTAAAGTATTTATTGGCCTAAACTCTGCACATTTTTTTGTTTTTGGCACTTTTTCAATTGGTGCTACCATTGTTTCTTTCCAGCTTTCGGGAAAAGTCCCTGTCACTATCGACTCATTTATTATTTTTAATAATATATAACCCGTTACATTCCAATTATCAAGAATAATTTTATTTGATAGCATTTCATGATCAGCCTTGTTTTTCATTTGTTTTATTATATTCTTAAGTTCTAAAATATTTATTGCACGGAACTTAAACATATTGCTCGTACTAAATGTTATTTGGTTTGTATATTGTACTTTATCTATTGACTCCCTTATACCTTTAATGCTATCTATAAAATATGCATTAAATTTATTAGCAATTTCATGGTGGTTATTGCACTCTTTTTTGTCAAATATCACAGATTCAATTACATTTTTGTTTTTATTAAGTACTAGCTCTTTAATTTGTTTCCACATCTGTTTTTGATCAACAGCGTTGTTGATTTTATTATTAATATAATTTTTGTTTGTTTGCAATTTGCACTTTATATTTATTTCTTATTATTTTGTATTCAGCCCATGCTTCAAATGAGTTAGATGATTTAGCGCGTAAATATTTAATTATTTTTTCTCTTTTCACTGATTGCAACTCTAAATTGAACCATTTGCTTACATTATTGTACTCATGTATCACCTTTTTCGTCGTACATTTTGCTACCGCTTCTTTTAAACAAACATCAAATATAAAAACGTTCTCATCAATACTTTTATTTTCATCAAACTTCATGTTATTGTTAAGTTCTGCGTTAAATATTTCTTTATTATATTTGAATATTTCAATCATCTTTTTTTCTTTTATTGTTCTATTATTTATATTTCCAATGGTTATATTTATCATTTCGTGATCGGCAATTTTATTTGTTAAACTATCATTCCAGCAATATTTCTATTTTGTCTTATCAGGTTATAATTTTGAAAAACGTTTTATGTAAAGTGAATTGCTCTAATATACATATGTTAAAAAAAATATGTACATAAAGGCAAATATTTTTATAATAAATTATTGAAGAATATTGATTGGAAACTTGTTTATTGATACACATTTTTAATGTTTACTAATTAGAGATTGTTTAAGATTGAAATCAATTTTTACATTTTTTTTTTACTAAAACTTAATAATTTTGACAAGAATTTTTTATGAGATAATTGAAGTATAAATATTTCTATATAAAGTGTTTAATGATTAATGGGATTTAATAAATTGGATTAAATTTACATTGAAGTTGGTCAAATGCATTTTCTGCAAGTAAATATCGAACATTTGAGTAATAAAAATCAATCACCTTATTAAAAATATTTTATGCTAGATTATTAACATGCCAATTAGGAGTTCAATAAAAACTTTTAAAAATCATAATTTAAAAGTTACTTAAAAAAAACAAAGCAATTAAAAATCGTTTATATATAAAGTAATAACTTTATATATAAAACATATAACTTTATATGATAACAAGCCATCATATAATATTACTAATATAAAGTAAAAGTTTATTTAAGAAAAGTGAATATGATTTAGATATCAAAGTTGCCGAAGGTTACAGCCGTACTTTGCCAATTACCTAAATATAATCTAAGTTTGTCCTTTGACAGTTGGCTCTGGCTAACTTGAACGAGTGTACACGCAAAGCAAAAATTTTTTAAAAAATATTAATTTGAAGAATTTTTGCTGAATTATATAATTTTTAAATTAGATTTTTATGCATTTGTATAGTTCAAGTTTTTTCCTTTCTTAAGTTTTTTTCTTACTGACAAGAAAAATATTAATCTAACCTTTACCTGAGGAACAACTAGGTGTTTCGTAGTCGCTATACTACTCATCAGCACCCATTTTCGGATTTGAGCTCGGGCCATAACGTATCATGAACTGCTGCCTTAACCACTCAGCCAAGGTGCATTAACATATACACGGTGGCAGCACTAGAGAAAAATTACAACAATACAACAAACCAGGCATGTAGTAAGCTATGTTTGTAATTATTTTCACAATTATAAACTCAGAATGTACCTTTTCATAGTTATAAATTATATTTATTTGAATTATTTTTATGTTCACAAAATAAATTGTATATATTTAATTTAGAATAAAACACTAAATTCACTTTCAAAACTGTAAACAATACATTTGACGTAAATAGCTTACCATATTGCCAGTAGCAAAAAATTGTCACATGCCGTAGCGCTGCCACCGTGTATAAGTTAATGCACCTTGCCACTCAGCCAACGAGCCATTGAATTATTCTCTATCTATATTCATCTCATATTGAATCACATATGCATTTTGTTAATTGCTCACATTGTTTGCTGTCTCTGAACAAGCGGTATTTAATTTTTAGTTATTTACATACTAAACATCTACAGCGAGTAAGTTTTTTCTTCATGTGTGAACATAAATAGGGAAGTGAAGAGAATGTGTGTTTAGTAAACACCAAGAAGCAAGTAATCGAAGTTAATATAGTACTGAAAAAAAATATATATGTATATAATAAATAATGTTCTCTTCACATGGTACTGCGAGCATTTGGTTCCTTCTTGTAAAAAAATGTATGCATATACTATTATTTATGTATTGGAATATATATATATATATATATATATATATATATATATATATATATATATATATATATATATACAGTTTTAGTTTATGCAAATTTCAATAAATAACTGAACTTGCCTCATTTATTTCCATTACTTAGGATGATCATAACAAAATATAAAATTTAAATTTTATTTGCAAAACATCTCGTAGTACTGCATGTAAGTACTTCGTGAAGTTTGGCTGTCACTTGATACTCGATACGTTCTCTTCGTGTATGTTGAGAGTGCGAGCGAAAAATAACCTGTACTTAAATAGTAAACACAAAACCAAATAACAACAAATATATACGAGTATTGGATAATTTTGTTGTTCTCAAAAATAGTAAATTCGAGTAAGAGTACATACTCTGAACTTGCGGATTACTACTCAACAACAAATCCTTTCGTGCAGAGGTTTCATACATACTGAGTTTTTAAAGCGGTCGTTCATGATGATTCAAATCCGAAAACGGGTGCTGATGTGTAGCATTATTATTTATTGTTTTTATTACTTATTCAATAGATTCATTTACAAATATATTGACAATCAGGGCTGGGCAAAATACTTACCTAATGTATTTCATATATAAAATACAAAATACTTCCCAGCTGCGTATTTCAAATACAAAATACTTTCAAGCTGCGTGTTTCAAATACAAAATACATATACTTTTTTGTATTTCGATGCCTTAAGAATATACCTCTCTGGTTTCAGACACATATTTTATTTTACATATGCACGTAAACTAAGTTGTGTATAATCACCTAAAACTTAAAAGAACGTAACTGGCAAAATATTGAAAGCCTATTAAAACTTTTGGTAAAACAAGTATTTCCTTTAACAAAAACAAGATATTTTAATGAGTCATCCGACAAACAACCTCTTGTTGGGGAGTGAATAAATTCTACAGGTCCTGAGAAACATATGCTGCTACCAAATGCTATAAATGCATAAAAACAATAAAATCCTCAACTACTTCTTCTGCTGTTTGGTTTCACGTTCTTTGTAATTTTTCTCCAAGATATCTATTGCAAGTTTTTGAGTTCGTTGCCTCCCTTTTAAAGAGATGCTTTCTGGTAACCAGCGCAATTTGAAACTAGGGTGGAAACATGATGCCAATATTTGCTTCACGTGTCATCATGAGAAACACATTAAATCTCTTTTCCAAGCTCTCCAATAATTTTGTTAAAATACAACTGAAGTGCCTCAAATTATATATTTGCAGTCGATATAATCTGGTTCTCACAAACATTAAGGTAGACAAAAGTTTTCCGTAATAACAATTATTTGCATGTATATAATCCAAAGCGTTGTGAAAAAGCTGGCGGCGAATATGTGGAAATTCTTATTGATATTGCTGATTAGTGTAAAATCAATTTGCTCTGGACAAAACAATTAAAAGCTGAATTAAAATTTCGTAAATAATCGTTTTAATGGTAGTAGTTTCTATCAATTTTAGTTTTTGTATGAAACAACTTATTTTGAATTTACTATAATAAGTAAATGCATTTTGTGAAAATCTATTTTTGAGTCACATACATATATTTGAATACAAACTACAAATACTAAATACTTTCAGGCCGTACATTTGAAATACAAGTATTTCAAATACTGCCCAGCCCTGTTGACAATAAATTTATAAATATTATATAATGATCTATAACTGGTACAACTTTAAGTTGTAAGCCAAATAAGCAGAATAAAAGTATTTAAACATATTAAAAAGCAAAATTTTAGGAGATCTACTCAAATTCACTTAAAATTAATTTTCTATATTTTAAAACAGATTCTAAATAGTTAACAAGGCAGCCAAAATTACAGGTCTCGCCGTTGAGGATTTTTACTACTTCTTAAATGTTTAATTGCGTTTTGTAGAAAAATTTAAGCCTGAGCTATTTAAAAACAGAACAAACACCAATGAAGTGAAATATGGTTTTTGTATAATGATATGGTTGAGTATGAAAATTACTTGGTGGCTTTAATTAATAAAATGGTTGCTTATTATTATAAAAATTTTAAGCCCAAATATAGTATGGTTATTTTTAATATGTTTTTTACAATACTATGGTATGTTATGACGTTATAAATACACTAGTTGTTGCCCTCCGAATATTGTCGTAACAACCATATATTTTTTTTCTACGTTTGAAAGCGAATAAAAAGTTAGAGGAAAACTCCGCATGTTTTTGTTTTAAATGCTTGCCAGTTTAAGCTCGGACATATCAGTATCTATATGTAGCTAAATAGTATGACGAATACACTTCGCTTAATTGACTTTAGCGCTTTGGGTGTTTTAGTGAAGGCATTGTGAATAACCAAGAAGACTTAAGGTTTACTTTATAAGACTCTAAAACTTACGATATGCGAAAATTAATCACATGATTTAGTCTATTAAATACAAATGCGTAGTTCGCTTATTGATTTTTAATGAATGAGTCCAGAGCTGTAGAAAAATTCCCACAATACGTATTTATAAGTTAGTTATAGAAAATATTTATTAGACGAATCTCTAATATATAAAACTATATAATTTATTCTTTTATGGTGAAAGATCATGCGATTTACTTTTAAATTGAAATAAAAACGCGATCATTAACTGATTTGCTTTATGTGAAACACTTTTTTTTTATCACATAAATTAATACATTTTGCTGTTTATTCAAATTCTTGGTTTTTTTTATTTTCTTAAACCACAAATAATTGTTTTTAAATGCGGGGCATTATTAAACTCATAAATTTATTTCAATTTAATTGAGTAAAAACAATTCCAATCGATAATATTAAACACAAAATAACAATAATATTTCATGTGAAAAGATTATAATAAATTTAATTAACTTTTTTTTGTTATTAACTAATAGATTTATTAACAAATATATTGCAGGCACTAAAATTGCAAATTAACATTTATTTTCACAATCGAAAACATTTAAACGCGATCATAATCAGGCAAAAACAGAAATAAAGCTTAAAAACTAATGAGTTAATAAGTTTTCAAATGGTTAAAGCAGAGAAGAAAAAAATTAAACTTTATTATACCCTACTTAAAACCAGACATGCTCAGACAGACAGTCGGGCTGATTTGTACCCCTAATTGGCAACCGAATGCACAAATGTAATAAACGAGAGAAATGTCATTTTGGTCTTACTTAACAAATGTGGCATATTTCTTTTCATAGATCAAGCAAACTTAAGGTCCACTATGAAATTTTTGCTGCAATAAATGTAAACTTTAACCCTATTAAAATTATTCAGAACTAAACAGTAAATCAAATAGTTTACAGCTAAAAACAATTTCAGCATATCTTTGCCTAGGAAATTTACCTGATAGAGGTTTTCATTCGTTATGCTTTACAAACCCCAACACCAATACATTTAAGGAAAAAGTAATTTTATTTAATAAGCAAAGCATACGAAAGTGTACACCAAAGATCTGCAACCGGTGGCTTTTTAAATTATCTAAGTATACCCGTCTTAAATCGAGTTGCGGTGTGATTGGCCACCGCATATTGTTTGCACAAGTATGTTCTCTACCATGATACAAAAAACAAGGTAGCAGCTTCGCTACAACAATACAACAATAAACAAGCAATAGGTATTTTGTTTGTGTAAAAACGCGAATTCACACAGTACAAAAATTTAAATGGTGCCGTAAAAGGTAAAGAAAACTTGAAAAAGGAAGTGCCGCCATATTAACCGAATTCGCCGATGCATCCACCCAATAATTAATTCGCCTTGTTCTCTACTGATTAAAACTTGCGCATGATATAAAAAATAATGAATTCGCCTTGAACTTGCGTCTGTTAACTAGAGTGCAAGGCGACTTTATACAGGTGAATGCAAGCGGAAAGGCGAATTCAGTACTATGTATTTTGTTATTGTAAAACATATCGTGAATGTCATAGTCTAAATTCGCCTAAGATTGCTCAGCAGAGAAAAAATTTTATATAAACGTTAAATATAAGCTTTTATAATTGTTTGTAATTAAAATCACAGATTATATTGGTTTTTCACTTGTAAATTCACATAAATTTCTTGAAATTGCACTAAATCATGCAAAAAAACCTTCAGATTAAAATGGCGCGAAAAAGTTTGTAAACAAAAGAAACAAAATTTGACAGTCTCATTGGAAAAAACGCGAGAAGCAAAAAATAATCACCTGTGCTGTTAAATTCACCTGGTAATGAATTCGCCTTGCTAGAGTATAAAACAAACCCGTGTAACAAAAGCGTGTATGCGGTGGCTGCTTTATGTGGTTTTTCAATTATTTTTTCTACATTCGGCAATCGAAGTCGTACTTCTTTTTAACAACGAAAATATATTTGTATGTGGGAATTTGCAGTCACACATTTACCTTAGCCATGAGAGCGTGTGTGTTCAATTTTATGTATTTACTCACTCACACGGTAAACGTATTCGTAACAAGCGCGGCGTTGCCAGATGGTTTTTAAAACGTCATGTTTTGGCTATCGTGTTTTGAAGAATATATATACACATATTTTATTTGAACATATTTAGTACAAAACTGGTAAAAATTATAAATGTCCAAAGTAATTTAAACAATTTACACTAACTTTAATTTGTATACATATATTTAGATTAAAATTATTGTCAAATTATATTAATATATATGAATTAATTTGCAGGGATTTTTGTATTAATACTTACCATATATATTGATTTGCTTACACAGAGAAAAAGTTTTCATGAAAATAAAATCAACAAAATTTTTGTCTGAAAAAAGTATTTGTATGCCTATACATATATATAAAAAAAGCTGTTTAAAAAATAGTTGTTTTCGATCTATTATTATTTTTACTAAACGTTTGTTTGAATCCATGAATTCCTTTACAGGTCCGCATTCTAATAATTTATTAATTGATTCAACGAATTTCGTTATTGAATACGAAAAAAGTTTTTTTCTGTGTTAATAGTTATTTACCTAATACTTACCTGATACTTACCACTTATTCATTTCAATTACTTATATTTATACTTACCATTCTGTTACAATGAAAAACTTGTAAAGCATTGGAAAGTCGCTTCTATTGGAAATTTTCCAATTGTCAATTTTCTCTTCCACTACATGCATTTTTTATTATAAGAAGAGTTCTTACGATCACCACTGGAGGAAGACTTGCTAGTTAATTATTCAACTTTATTTCGCTAATACTTGTATTTGAATGTATAAAAATAAGACCTCAACCAACCTTGCAACTAAGGTGAAGAAGTTAATAAATATTTTTTTTTGATTTATTGAAAAGAAATAATAAACTCATTTTTTATTTCTTTTCCCCCAACTCGTTATAAATAACTAATCCCGAGTTAATTATAACCAGAACTGGTTAGTACAAATTTGCTTATTTTTTAATTAAGGAAATTTGCATTTTTGTTTTATAAATTTTACTAAAAAAAATAGATTTCTTTTATGACGCACAATTTCATTACATTTATTTTATTTTATGGTCGTTCATTTATAGTAATTTTTATTTCCGTAATATACAAACTGTGGAAAAAATTTTATTTGAATTAATTCAAATAAAATTTTTCAGCAAATACAATCTTAAAATCATCATTCACTATGTTACTTTCAAAATCGTCAACACGGTTGTAAATGATTAAATCTGGCAGCCGCGATTTCAGTTTATGTTAAATAAAAAATAAGGCATATACACAACAAAAGAATTTGTCAAGTGTTGTTTTTACGAGATGATTTTGTGACGACGTCATGTATGGGTTATTAAGAAAACGATTAGAAACGACAATAAAAAATACTCAAAAAGTTTCTCTACGCTAGTATAAACAACACTCTTTTTTGTGGTTGTTTCTTTTACTCTTAAAAAAAAATACACAAGATACGAAAGTGATTGGATACATTTTTGATGTATCAACAATTTCGCAAGCAAACGACAGGTGAAGATACCAATTTTTACGAGTTTTTAAAATACTCGAATGTGAAATTGAACGGCTAAGCAACCGGTGTACTAATGGCACGCACTGGTGCTGATCTCTGGTGTACACACACTTGAATACATTAACAACCAGTTTGCCGATGTCTAAAGGATAAGGTTATTCGCACCCTAGGCGAAAGAAAATTGATTTGGGTTTTTTTTAACTTTATTCTATGCGAACGGTGTGTCAAAGTTCAGTTAAAATACAGAAGTTCATGCGAACGAACAATAGTGACATAGACAAACCCAAATTTATTCGAATGTGAGTGGCTAGCTTTCTTTCGCATACATTTTCATTCGATATCGTCGAACAGGCTGTAAAGTGCACAGCCTATAGCTAAGTGCTTTTACAAAAGCAAATGCGCACCAAGCGCATAGTTCTTGGGCCCCCTGCTTTAGGGCAATAGCGTCGTCAAGAAAAGAATTGGTTAAAAAAATAATAATTTAATTATGCATAAGCTTTATGACCAATTAAACATAAAATTCAATTTGAAGATTCAATAAATAAATAAATGATATCATCTGTTTGTGAATTGGACAATGCATTCCAAAGAGAATTCGTTCCATCTGTGGAATAAATTTTCCTTTGATGTACAGTAGTTCATGTCTTTTGCAATGCAGGAGGACTCAAATCCCTTCTCTCCTTAAGCTATATTCCTCCTTCAGCTAGAGTGCAGGGCTTATGTAAAGGCTATCCCTACTAGTTAGTACTAGTCTTTAATAAATAAATTGTTTTTTCAACATCACTTTTTGTACGAATGCACTTATAAAAGGTGCTATTCTGCTGGCTACTGCTTAAATTTTTGCCCTAAAATCTCTTAAAATTAATGATGCAAGAAGCAATTAGTGAAGTTGAGATTATGAAAATGCAACTAATAATTGGCCTAAAATATGCAAACTAATAATTTTATGTTTTTTTTTTTTTGTTTTATTGCAACAATACCAGCAAATAATTTTTACGTAGGGGTAACATTTTAAATAAACTTTAGCAAAGTGTAATTGTATTTGCAAGGTAAAAGGTATAAAAAAAAATATATGAAAGCCACATAAAATCCAAAATACACTTTCTGAGCTACAATAGGTCGAAGAGACAGCTTTGAGGGGTTTTGACTGTAATTTGATATTACTGACTCAAAAGAGAAAATATAATTGAGAAGATTATCCTTATCCTTACTAATTTTTTAAATGTGAAAGTAACTCTGTCTGGCTCTTACATTTTCACGCCCAAACCGCGGAACCGCTTTTGTTGAAAATCGGTATGCAGATACCTTGAGGTCCAAGAATCGTTATAGGATAGCTTGTTCGTGTGTTCTGAAATGTGAGCCGCAAAGGGGTCAAAAGGGCGCAAACTGACTGCCCAAAAAACATTTTTTTTTAATATTTCCGCAATTTATAAGCCAATCATTTCCTTTTAGAGGGTTTCTAAAAAATCTGCCAATAAAAAATTTTTTGCACATTGTCTGAACGAAAAATACATTTTTGAGTAACTTCGCCATTTATGAATCAATTTACAATATTCTTTCTTCTTTCAAATAGGTGGGTGTCAACGGCCTAAAAATAAAAAAAAAATTGGACTTCGGAATGCCAAAATGTCCGTTCCACAGATTAATTTTTGAGTAACCCCGTCATTTATGAACCGATTTCCAATACTCTTTCTTCTTTTGAAAGGCGGTGTGTCAACGGCCTAAAAATAAAAAATATTTTTGGACTTTAGACTCGCGAAATGTCCGTCCGAAAGATTAATTTTTGGGTGCGCAGTTTAAACATATATTTTTATTTAAATGAAATACGGTTTACAGATATTTTGAAGTCTGAGACTCAAAATAGAATAGCTTTTATTCTGAAATTTCAGCCACAAAGGGGTGAAAAGAAGTGCAAAATGGCCATTTACAAAATAATAAAAAAAATCCGCCATTTACGAACTGATGTTTTCTTTTGAAAGAGTTTAGCGATGGGCTGAAAATTTATAAAAATTTGGACACCGGACAGATGAAATATCCGTCCAAAAAAGAAATTTTTTATTTCAATATTTTCAATATTCTTTCTTCCTTTAAAAGAGTTTGTGAACAGACTGAAACAAAATTTTTGGACATCAGACAGGCAAAATGTTCATCTGAAGAAAAGTAACTCCACAATATATAAATTGATATTCAAAATTTTTGTTTCTTTGGAAAGGATATACCAAAGGCCTGAAAATAAAAAAAGTTTTTGGATATCAGATTAATAAAATGTCGGTCCGAAAAATAAATTTCTGATTAACTCTGCCATTTTTAAATATTCTTTCTTTTTCTAAGAGAGTTTATCAACGGGCGGAAAAAGAAACGCATAAATGTTTGATATAATTCACTTCACAAATTTTCAAAATTTTTTCTTATTTAACACTTTGTCAACGTCCTGAAAATGACAAAGTTTCTGCAAACATAAAATGTCCGTCAAAAAAAATAAAATAAAAAAAAAAAATAGCAACAAAAATAAAAATTAATAAATAAAATAAAACATAAATATAAAATGAATAAAGAGATTTTCAATAATTTTTATTTTTTTGAAAATTTTTTATTTTCAAAATTATTTTATTGCTCGCTGCTTGCACTTTGATTCCAATACATATGTTAAAAAAAAAATAAAATAAAATAGTTCGGCGTAAATAACAGCTTTTTAATCATTTTTATTCTTTAGAAGGTGTTTACGAGGGAAAAGTTAAGTTTTTTGGAAACTTCCATCTCTGCTATAAACACACGTTAAATTTTGTTTCGATCTGGTAACTCCTTCATATAGAAACACGTGTTCACAAAAGACGCAACCGCGACTTTTTTACAATGGAAAAATTAGAAATGCGTGGTGTCATTAAATATTTACATAAAAAAGGTTTATCGGGACAAGAAATTCATAATGATATAGTGAATGTGTTAGGTGAAAGTTCATATGCAACAGTAAAAAATTTGGTTGCTGATTTAAACGTGGTCGTATAGACATTGAAGATGAACCACGTAGTGGACGTCCAAAAACAGCAACAACAACAGAAATTGTAGCCAAAGTGCATGCTATGGTATTAAATGATCGACGAATAAAAGTGCGTGAAATAGCTAATATCATGGGCATCTCAAATGATCGAATCCATTTAATTTTGCATGAAGAACTACTGATGGAAGAGCTTTCTGCAAGATGGGTGCCGTATTTGTTAGCAGTCGACCAAAAACGCATAAGAATGAACATTTCTCAAGCTTGTTTGGATCGTTTTAAGCGAAATAAAATGGATTTTAAGCGTCGTTTCATAGCTGTTGATGAGACGTGGATCCACTACTATACTCCAGAGAGCTGGATGAAGTGCTCCAAAACTGAAGGAAGTGCCCCAAAGAAGGCAAAAACAATTCAATCGGCTGGTAAGGTTATGGCAACGGTTTTTTGAGACTTCAAAGGTATTTTATTGATTGACTATCTGCAAAAAGGGTAAAACACTAAATTCAGAGTACTATTGCAACCTTTTGGATCAATTAAATGTACAAATTCGTGAAAAACGTTCTGGCTTACAACACAAAAAAATAATTTTTCATCAAGACAATGCACCAGAGCACAAGAGTGTTTTAACAATGGCTAAAATCAACGAATTAAAGTACGAGTAGGACCCAACTTATTCTCCTGATTTAGCTCCCAGTGACGTTTACCTGTTCTTAAATGTAAAAAACTTCCTTGCTGGGAAGCGTTTTACCTCAAATGAAGATGCAATTACAGTTGTAAACCACTATTTTGAAGACCTTGAGGAAAACTATTTTAATCAAGGGATAGAATTGCTAGAAAAGCGTTGGACTAAGTGTATTGAAGTTTCAGGGGATATATTGAAAAATAAAAATATTTTTGAAAAACTAACTATTCTCTTTCATTGATAGGCTAAGAAGTTTCCGAACCGCCCTCGTATCAAAGATATAGCAAATAATGCACATCGGACAGATTCCAAAATATTAATTTTTGAATAACTCTGATGTTCAAAATGCTTTTATATGTTTTAAAAAAATGTCAATGCGAAAAAACCAATAGATTACGTTTTTCTTTTGAAATGGTTTATAAATTGGCAGAAAATACAAAAAGAATTTGCCATACGACGAAATAACCTGAAAATTCTTTGAGGATTTAGATCTTTTGTTCATGTGTAGCCAAACACTGTTCTGTAATATTACCAAGTGGGCGATGATGCAGCAATGTAGGTCATCAGCTTGGAATGAATTTATGGTGTCCAACAAAAGAGTCGTCCAAGATTTAGATCGGACTATATAAGATAATGGGCGGTCATACCTTTGGCTGATTGTTTCAGACAGACTCTACCGGTTATCGCTTGAGGTACTCAATCAGCGGAGATATATGCATGCCTGAAAGCTTCTTCGCTTTAATGCATGGAAAAAATACGTCTGGGATACATATTCAGGCTTGCTGTTATGGATGGAAGATGGTAAGAATTTTTTATTATTGTCATAGACTCAAATAGTTTAAAATGTCATATTTATCCCGCTAGTTATTATATAAATTGGTTGTAATGAAACTCGTAATAAACAAAACTCAGACAGATGATTTTATCGAATAGTTTTCCAGCCAAAATGATTTTGTCGAATTTTGAATAAATCTGTTTATTACTGTGTAGCAGTAAACGCTCCAAAAAGTCGTATACTGCTTTAGTCTCTAGATTTCCTCTAATAAACAGTGCTATTTCCCAGCAAAAATTAAAATTAATCAATTAAAAAGCTAAGTATGTTAATAAAAAATATATGTTTATTTATTTCGCTACAATAGACAGCAACAAAAAAAAAAATATATTAAAAAAATTTTATAACTGCTGTTGTTGCTTTTTAATGGAAGAGTCGTACAACTTTTGCTGTATAGGAAGCGAATAAGAAAAAAATTGCATGAATATGTATGATGCAAAAGTTACAAATTGCACGAAATGCGAATAAAAATGCAAACATAAATAATAACAAATTTTGTGTAAGAAGAAAAAAAAACATTACAAACCAACAATAACAATAAATTAAATATTTGGAAATAAAGATTTTATTAAGAAGAGCACAGAAACGATGTTTAACTGGTAAAATAATTTGTAAACAACGGTGGCAAATATAAATATTTTCATTTATTCAAATGATTTTAATGGAAGCCGACTTATTCACAGACCGTAACAATTATATTCGTAATAATTATTTTAAAAAATGCCAAATATTTGATGTTTTACATACAGATATGAATAGCATTTTTATATTATTTTAAAGAATAAACAAAATTAATAATGGCTTCTTATGGATGGCAACTGAGCTGCAGTTGCATTGTCGGGCACCAGAAATGTTAATGCAGTCGATTTAGATGATAATGCAGTCGCATTAAATGATAAGGCCGGAGATTACTGTAGCTTTCAATCAATCAGTAATTTCAGATAAACTACTTGAAATTCAGTTGCCGTAGAAAAAATTATATAATATAAGAATAAAGTCAAAAAAAAAATTTCTAAAAATATATAATGTATTTGTATAAATATATATAAAAAAATAACATTGGATATCGTATAATTATATATTTCTTCGATAACTATTTGTTATCATCGTCCTAAGCAAAAATAACCAATTTTTGGTACCAAAAAAAAAAAAAAAAAAAATACAATAAAAGGTTTTTGGGTTTATCTCGCTAAACAAGTGTCCTAGAGCAAAAATAACCAAATTTTGCTACCAAAAAAAAAAATTTTTTTTTAAAGAAAAAGTTTTTTGCGTATATTATTTAATTGTTATCGAAATATTGAATATAAATACTGTTTAATATTTTATAAAAAAAATAAAAAACGATCTTTAGCTGCAAAAATAAGAAATATTTACTTAAACAAGATCAAATAGTTAAAGATCAAAGATCAATAATTATTTTCATTCAACTTTTAGTTGAATCCATGAATTCCTTTACAGCTCTGTATTCAAATAATTTATTAATTGATTCAGCGATTATTTGAAAAAAATGTCATATTATATGTTTATCTGAAAGGCTTTGAAACATATCGCTCCTTTTTGGCAACAAAGTCATAACTCAAAAAAAGTTTGTCTGGAGAAAAGCACATTTAAAATTTTTAGCTTCCATACAAGTCTTAGATTTTTTTAAAGAAAATATCTCCTAAAAGAAACAGTTTAAAAGTAATTTGAATAAATTTTTGGCACAATATAAAAGGTAGTACTGTTAACAATTCTGCATTGCTAACACGAAAAGCTTATTTTTTGAGATATGTCTTCGTTGCAATAAAGGACCGATATTTGCACATATCTAACCCTTTATATCATTATTATCTAAAAAATAATTAAAAAGCGAAATGTTTTATTAAAGAATATTATATTATTATAGTATATATAGCTTTATATATTATTATAGTATATATAGCTTTAAAAACTAATAAAATAGAGACATATTTTTCAAACTGACATGCAAATTACGTTAATCCAGAGATAGTAATCTGGATGTGTAGTTTTCGGTGACCTTTTCCAATATATGTATAATATAATATTTATGACTTTTCCAATAAAAATGTGACAAATTTGTCTCTTCAAGTAGTCACTCTTTTAATTCTTATCGGCGTAGACGTGATATGCCGTGCCGTCTTGTTGAACACTCACTTCTTCACATCCAAGTTTTTCAAGTGATGAACGAACATGTCAACAACAACAACAGTTGTAACATTCTGAACAGCATTATTTTTAAAGAAATATAGACCATTCATTCCACCAATCCGTATAGTACACCAAACAGTCAGTTTTTGTTAGTGTAATGCTATCTTCAAATATGGCAGTTTTGTTTGTTGAAATATCCATTCAAACAAAATTAAGCTTCAACGCATATGAAAATTGGAATGAACGACAATCTTGTTGTGGATCTATTTACACAACTGGGAAACGGACTGTGGTCCGTTGGAATACAAGAGATATAAGTTACTAATAGTTCGTACTTTGAGTGAACAGGATTTGCTCTCACTCCGTTCAAAGAAGTTAGTCCGGTTTCTAGATATACTTAGCCCATGAGGGGGTAACAGGAAGCACAATAGATTAACAATGATCAAAGTGCAAGAGGCCGTTTTGGGTCCATCATTCCCATAGCCACATTTATCACAGATCCAATAATACGCCTTGGGACCTAAATTTTATAGATGCTAATTTCGTTAGCGGCTCAAAGAACTACTAATTTTTAATTTATTGAATTTTTTTGAAATTTATAATTTTCCAAATTAGACTTTTCGTATTTGTGCATTTGTACATCGGGTTTTCATTTCAAATAGGTCCTTTCTTAAGTTTTTTCTTAAGAAGAATTTTTTTACAATACAAATTTGCTGTGATCATCTATAATTTTTGATTGAAGAAGACAAGAAAAATAATATTTAAATCTTTAGCTGGCGGACAACTAGTTTCGTAGTCGCTTCACTACTCTTCAGCACTCATTCGGATTTGAACTCGGGTCATTACATATTACTAACTGCTGCCTTAACCACTCCCCCCGCGGAACATGTTTTGCCTTGGCGTATTCCTAACTAGGGTACTCTGTTTTTCGGGTAAAGATAGGAAGTGGTCCCACGTTGGTTGTAGCAAATAAAACTCTAAGAAGCAGCATGACTTATGTTGTGTTGGCATCCGGAACCCTTACCAAGGGTATAAATTGCCAGAACGGGGATCAATCAGTTCAATCCGGGCTGACCATGGTTGAGGTGCCTACCTTGGCTGAAACGTTCTGGCTGTGGTTGAAACCTAAAACGCAGGAAGGGGATGTTAGTATCCTTGATAAATGCTTGGCGTAGCTTTTTTCGGAGACTAACAACCTACCGAGGATCTGTTGCCTTTACAACAGATACCTGTACTGTGAGGAACCAGTGGTGATGGTTGACGGGTAAGTTGGTTTAGGAGCTGATGCTCTTAGTGGGCTTCAGCCTACCACCTCATTAAGCCTTGTCTTCCATTGATTACTGGGAAATTGCGTACAGGAGGGATTAGAAGGCCCGAACTCCCCAACAAGAAGTTGCTCATATGGCTGCAAAGATATGACAGAAATAGCTACCTGTATGAGCTAGTCAGCCACACGGGGGTGCTAGTGAATCGTGAGTAATTCACTCAGTGGGGCTGGTCCATCATCAGATAAGGCCGTAAAGGCAGGTGCTGATGTAAATCTTTTTCACAACTGCCTTAACCACTCAGCCACCGAACTATTGAATTATTCTCTGTCTTTATTCATCACATATTGAATCACATAACACTGTGATATGAGTAATTCATATTTCTGATTATCCAGCAAATCTTAATAAAAATGAACAACCTTTTGACACTCGCCACACATATGGAAAAATAGATGAAAAGTGGTCTAAAAGAATAAGTACTCGTACATCTTAAAAATACCCTTTATGTTATTAATTTTTGTTCACTCTTCTTAATTATTTTATGTAGTAGTATATGTTTAAGAGATTTTAAATTTAAAGTTTTAAGTAATTTTCATTATTCGGTTAATTTTTTTTTTTATTTAGCATAAGCGCATTATGTCTAAAAATGATTCGGTTTAACTTGAATACAAAACTCCCACGTTTATTTAAACATCATTGGCCATGTTTTGCCAACACATTTAGTAGCAGAACGAACCGCAAAAGCATTAACAGTTAAGATGCTTTAATGAGGTTTACTTTTTGTGGCAGCCTACACTGAGCAAAATTAGACTATCAAATGTTTCTAACAAGCCCAACAAGATATAACTTTAGTAAACATTTCTAACAGCAGTCCGGCAAAAGTCTGTTAGTTTTCAGACAAATTGAATCTTAGAAAGACTTGAATTTGGTGAAAGATATTCTATAGGCTTATCCTTCGCATATATATAGAGTGGCGCAGGACTACATTAATGGTTGGAATGTTCAATAACTTTTTTTCAATAATTTTTTTAGTGTTTTTTATATATATTTTTAATATCAGAACTTTTTGAAAAAGACTTGGAAAATTTAACATGGAACACTGCACAACAGAATAGTGATTAAAAAATGTTGAATTTTATATTTCATCAATCATAGGTCAATTCGAACCATAAAGATATCGGGTGGTTAAATTTCAAAGGCCGATGTTGAATATATATGTGCCACATCTACACGGTAAACTTTTTCTGCATTCGATTTAACATTTTTCAATTTCAGACTATTGCAATTGGAACCATGGTAAGTTTGACAATCCAGCAATGCGTTAAAGTTATTCAGGCTTCAAACCAAAATGCATATCGTACACTTCGTGATATTTTCGGACAATTTAATCGTCCATATATGCATACAAGCGAAAAAATCATGGAAAATTTTAAGCTAGGTGTATCTGTAGGCGATGTGGAAATACCAGTGCATTCTCATACAGCTCGTTGTACAGAAAATATTGCTATTGTTCGCGATAGTGTGGAGCCGTCCTCCTAAAATATTAGTTTTTGAATAATACTTTGGGTAATTTTACTTAATAAAGATAAGTAAACATTTAGTAAGTTTTTTGGCTGTTAGTCTTCTCGCTTCTAAATTGCCAACAAGACAAAGATATGCGCGTATCGTTGTGAAATATCGAGCTACACGTCGTTGTTGACTTGTTGGCCTTTGTTCTTTGAAAGTATCTAGACTGATGCTAGATTTCAAGCAAAATAATATTTTTTTTTTAAATCGGTTTCAAGAAAACTTTTTTTTTGCAAGTGGTCCTATACATGTTCGTACAGCTCGTTTTTGCTGTTCGCGATGGTGTGGCCGTGCACGTCATCTAATCGTGCCCAAAAATTGCTCCCCTCTCGCTCATCGTTGATGAATATTATGTATAAAGACTTGCATTTACACGCTGACAAGATGCAATTGACTCAAGAACTAAAGCCTCTTGACAATTCCAAGCGCCGTCAATGACCAGGATGGAGGCCAGAAATGGCAATAGTGGAGGATCAATTTTCGAAGAAAATCATTTTCAGTGATGAGGCACATTTTCACCTCTGTGGATTCTTCAATAAGCAGAATTACCGCTTCTTGCCAAGAATGATTGTCGAAAAAACAATGCACCCACAAAGAGTTTGGTGGGGTTTATGGGCTGGCGTGATCATCGGGGCTCTCTTTTTCCAAAATCAGGCCGACCATGCAGTTATTGTGTATAGTCTTTGCTATTGTGATATGATGTGGACGATATGTGGTTTTAACAGGACGTTGCCACTTGACACATAGAAAAACAATGGCTCTTTTGTGCGCCAAATTCAATAGCCGTGTTATCTCACGCAGTGGCGATGTCGTTTGGCCGTCAAGATCATGTGATTTGACACCGTTGGACTTTTTTCTTTGGGGTTATTTGAAAGAAAAGGTGTACATCCATGAGCAGCAACAATTCAGGAACTAAAGGATAAGATAATTTAGACCATTAACGGCATAGAACCGCCATTATGCCTCAGCGTTATCGAAAATTTGGACAATCGGATGGAGTTTTTTTTTTTGACCAACATTACCACAATAAAAAAAATTGACAGTAATTTCTATATAATTTGTCTTTTATTCAAAGTCATTATCGGCCCTTAAAATTTAACCAGCCTTTAATTCTGTGTCACCCTATAGAATACATTTAGAAACTGTTAAAGTTTAAAAGTTGTCTTTGCTGCACTTTAAACATGCCTTCTGCTGCCGCTGCTCTGTTGTTTTACACAAATTGTTTCATGGCTGTTTAGTAAAGTTTACACAAATTGCATTTTTTGTTTAATTTCATCATCATGTTTTTCCTTCTGAATTGTTATTCCTTTCAGGTGAGTTGGAGCTTCTTCATCTCTCTTGTGGTGAGTTTATTTTCTTGTTGCCGCTTCTTCATGTTGTACTTATATTAAAGTTTGTTTTTCTTTTTTTTTTGGGAATATGTTCATTTCCAAGCACTTGTTACTCTAATAGCTTTAATCGTCAGCAGATAAAGAAAACAAATACTAATAAAATATTATAAAAGAAAAAAAAAACACGTGCAACATATTTATATGTGATATTTTCTTACACACAACTCCTAATAATAAAAAGAAGTGTGTACTCGTATTGTTGCTTGTAGTGATTTAAAGTTTGACTAAATGAGTGTTTTTTGACACAAACAGTTTAAATGACCTACACACGTTTCAACAATTTAAATTGGTCTTAATATACTGAATTCATTATTTTGGAGAGTTGATACAATATTTGGTGATTGTTTCAAAGCAAAACTTAATTTTACCATTTTTTTTTTTTTTTGTAGCATTTTTATTTATTGAATCTTCAAAATGAACTAACAATAAGTATTCAAATCTTAATACTAAATTTAAAATTAAAAAATATGTGCTTTAAAATTAAAAAAAAAAAGTGTTTTATACTTAAGTCTGGCCAATGCTAGACAAAAAGTTTTTTTTGCGGGAGCTATTTTGGTAAAATCACCTATTGAGCGATCTGATTATGGCAACGGTATCCCTTCTTCTAAGTCGAGTACGACCGCCAAACTTAAGAATATTGCGCGCAAGAGGGTTTCGATGAAGTTCCAGTTTACTGACATACCTTGTCGCGTACTTAGAAAATTCCTGTTTTACCAGCGGAACACTCAGATCTTTATGAATTCGTGAATTTTTTACGTACCATGGAGCCGCTGTAATCGTTCGAAGAACTTGGTTTTGTCGCCATTGAAATTTTTCAATATTTTACCATGAAAAAATTTTTTTGTTTTAATAATTTATTTATTTACTTAATTTTCAAAATAAACTAACAGTAAGGACTCTTAATACTTAACATAAGAAATAAAAAAGATGTGGTTTTTATGTAAGTCCGGCCAATGCTAAACGAACAGCTTTATTTTGCGGGAGTTATGTCGGGAAAAATCACCCATTTAACGCTCTGATGGCAGCAAAGGTATCCCTTCTTCTCAACCGAGAGTGGCCTCCACAATTAAGTATGTTTCGTGCCAGAGGATTTGGGTGAAGTTCCAATTTACTTAAATACCTTGTGTTGTACTTAGAGAATTCGTCTTTTACCAGGGGAATACAAAAAAACCGCATGAATTCGTGGAACGTCAGTAATCGCTCGAAGAATTTGATTTTGTCGCCTTTAAATTTTTCCAATGTTTGATGTTGAGGCCGTACCCCATAATTAAATTCCATAGCACCATATAGGCTTAAAATTTTGCGTTGTATAACAAAAGTTTGCAATCCAGCTTCAATGGCGAATTACTGCCCATAAGCCAATGTAATTAAGCAGCTTTTAGTTTACCTAGCGTTTAGACAGGAAAGTAATTTCACGAAAGTTGCAATTCACTCACACTTTTTTACTAACACACTTACATGTTGCTTACTTTCCACTCAACTTTCATCAAACATTTTATGAAACAGATTTTTTGACGTTCTCTGAAAGTAAAATGCCAAATTCTAAGCACTGTTGCCATATACAAAGAATTATACAAAGTTGCAGTATTGTAGTAAAATACTAATTATAAAATGCATCTTGCATGTTATCTTGATCCTAATTATTTGATCTTTTTTTATAAATTAAATTGAAATGTTTTTTAAGCTTGAGGTCAGTTTTGTTTTTTATATAAAAATGTTTTAATTATATTCCATATTTCGACTTCCTTCGGAAGACTTTTTCAGAAAAAATTTTTTTAGTTTTGTTTACAAAATCCAAAATATTTGAAAACATATTGAAAACAATTTTAACATACATAAAAACATTCAACATAAATTGTAACAAAAAGTTAAAGTACATAAAAAGATTATTAACATAATGTTTTATACATAATTATCGATATTTTAATTAGCTAATTTATTACCCTATTCTTATTAATTAAATGCCTATAGCTCTGAGCTAAACTTTCTGTATCTTTTCTAAAATTAATTCTATTAGCTGTTGGTACATCAATTATCTGCAACATCTCCAACATATACCGTTTTCTATAACTAGTTTCTGTATTTAATATGGAAACCTTATTAAAATCCGGATTGTGATATAAATCACGACAATATATCGACAAAGCCGTCTTCTGTGACGAATTAATATTTCTATATTGCTGATCAGACTTATGGCCTGCTAATCTAGTCTTCAATTTATTCTTTATTGTTCCTACATAAACTTTATCACATCGTTCGTTATCATTACCGCCAAAAGATATTTTGTATACTAAATTTGACTTGTCTAATTTATTCTTTCTTTTATCCTTTGTTTTACTAAATAATCCACCCACTGTTTTATAAATCCTAAGTGCTATTTTATACTTTCTTTTATCAAATATACTAGTCCTTTGTAACCTTTCAGACAAACCAGGTACATAAGCTAACGATTTATATACTTTTGTTTCCATACTAACATCTAATCTATTACTACTATCATGCTGTCTAATTAATTTGCAAACAAGGTCTTGAGGAAAACTATTATCATATAATATACTCTTCAAAATATTTTCATTCTTCTTATGAAATCTAATATCGCTTATATTAAATACTCTGTCTATAAGATTTTTAGCTGTATTTATTATCAGTTTCTTGGGATGTTTTGAGAAATAATTTATTATTCTTCCAGAAGATGTTGGTTTCTGATACCAATCTATTAATAAATTATTACCTCTTCTCACAACTAATGTATCTGAATATGAAATTCTATTGTTTAATTCACTTTCAATAGGGAATTTATTGCATGGGTCAAAAGAGCTCAAAGTTGATATTAAGAAACTAACAGCATCTTTATTATAATATAAAATAAGTCGTCTACGTACTTAGTTAAGCTTTTAGGTTTAATTCTCAATTTCTCAAGACATGAATCCAATAAATTCTTCATCACAATATCTGCTACAACAGGGGAAGCTGGAGATCCCATAGGAAGCCCCTTGTTTTGTGAAAAGATTTTATTATCATATTGAAAATATCTGTTATCAATTAAACAAAATCTAAAAATTCGTAAAAATAAGTTCTTATTCATATTAGTGAATTCTGATAATCTGCTCCAGTTATCTTCAATAATAGCAATTGCAAGTTCAACCGGCACACTAGGAAAAAGTGAGACAACATCTAAAGATATTAATTGTTCACTATTCTCAATCCTAATGTTTTTAATTCTATCTTTTGCATGTATATAAAAATAATTATAATATTTTTTCCTAATATTGTATATCAAACACATAAAGAAAATAATTAAAGTATTTTTGTAAAATTGATTTCATAGAAAAATTTATAATGATAAGTTTTTTCCACTATTTCCCCATAAATGTGTATATGTAATAAGTTCGGCAACTCTGATTAGTAAGCAAACAAAATAAGAGTGGAGAGAAGAAGAGGCAAATTTTGCAACTCTTTGCCTCGGCGACATTTTTAAAATGAACTTTCACTTTCCTGTGTAGAGGAACAAAAAATTTTCATGAAAGTCGTCTATTTCATTGAAATTTTTATTTGTAATACGTATCCCCCCGGGGAACAGGTTTTGCCTTGGCGTATTCCTAACTTAGGCGCTCTGTTTTTCTAGGAAAAAGGGGAAGGGGACCCTCGTCTGGGGCGGCAAACAAAACTCTAGGAAGTCACATGACTTATGTTGTGTTGGCTTCCGAAACCCTTACCAAGGGTATAAATTGGCAGAACGGGGATCAGCATGGCCCCCGGGAAGTTCTGTCAGAAACATAAATAAAATATAAAGTAGGTCCCAGAGTACTACCTTGGTGAACTCCTGTTCCGATTGGCTATGAGGGGCTTATAAAGTCACCTTCTCTAATAACAAAATTCTGGCCGCATAAGTAGCTATCCAGGAGCTATTTGCAGGCAAGTTTAATTTTATTTTGTGCATCAAACCGTCATGTCACAGTTTATCAAGAGTTTGGGAAAAGTCAATGAATAGAGCTGAACAATGCTTTTTGTATTCAAAAGTCTTTCTTATGACATAGTGTGCTTGTTCTATAGTGCCGTGTCTTGCCCGTAAGCCGAGTTGATAATTAGAGATACATCCCACATCATTCAATATTAGACTCAACTTCGAAATCAAAATTTTTCGAACGTTTTTTATTAAAGTTCGAACATATAAATCTGCCACCAGGCACCCTGGATATTTTTGACAAAAATTTTTATTAATCTAAAGCAAGATAATAAAATATTTGAAATGTGGCCAAATATTTCAAATTATTCTCATATTTAAAGAATAAAAAAAGCAATATCATAAAAAAATGCAGTGAAAAAGTTTCTTCCAAATAAAAAACTGTTTTATTGAAACGTGTGATGGCTGTTAAAAAATGTTTTCTTCTCCAATTTATTACACTTTTTCTTAAAGAGTAGAGTAGAAAAGGAAAACCTGAATATAAATTTCATCTAAATTTAGTTAAACGATAACAATTCATGCAAATTAGCAGATGTAGTTTTGGAATTTTATGACCACGTCAGATAGTCATATATCTTGAATGCCATCATGCCACCACCACTCAGAGAAGAGCTTCCAGGTGAAACTTTTTTTTTTTTTTTTTTTTGCATAAACACTAGCAACACTGAACACTATTGGTGCACTTTATGGGATAGAAAACAACACTCAAACACCCACACGAAATGAAACTAAACCATTTGCTATTTGCCCGCAATATAAAGAAAAAACAATTTTCACCAAATTCCAGCAGACAAGAGTTAGCCAGTTTTGGAGGGGCAAGAAAAAAGAAAGAAAAGCATTCAGGATGAAATACAAAAGTGAACAAATGTGTTAATTTATGTGTAGCATTACTTTAAAGCAAAATGGGTACATGTTTTCATATGTAAATATTAATTTGTATGTAAATGTGCATGTATGTATTGTGTGTAGACCAAAACCGTAATGTAGAATTATTTTGTGCAAAATTTTTATGCAGCCAGTATTAACATCATCGGTATTATTTAATTTCTTATTAATAATAACGCATAAAATTTGAAGATATTTAAAGATCATTTTTGCTTTATTAAAAACTTCTTTTACCAACTTGTTTGCTTTTGAAAACGATTAAATGTTATAGCTTATCGTATTTTTGCTTAACGTTTCATTAATAATGGACATCTGAGCTCATGAAATAATTATAAATTAATCAAAATGTTGCATAATAATATTATTTTCGAACTCAAATAGAAAACATTGTTAACAAATTGAAGCTTATTTTTGAAGTACCGTGGAATAAATCCCAAACGAAATAACTCCCAATGCAATAACTCCCAGACGAAATAACTCCCAATGCATTAACTCTGAAGGAAATAAGTCCCAACAACAACGAAAAAAGTTCCAAATTAAAAACAAAATATCTCCCAATGTCAAAATGAAATAAGACCCAAAAACTTAACCGTTCATTCAAAATAAAAATAATTTTACAAAAAAAAAAAAAAAAAAAAAAAAAAATCAAATAACTCCCAAATGAAATAAGTCCCAACAAAAATGAAATAACTCCCAATACAAGTTGTATTTTCACCCGGGCACTGTTTAACTATTTTAACCTCTATGGTAAAACAGGCAACTCCCGATGAAATAGGTCCTTAACTTTGATACTATACCATATATATTACATAGATATATAGCCAAAGGCCGGCAAGACAGACAATATTTTGTTAGCGAAGCTGGTAGTTCCATATACTGGGTGGCTGATCAATCTTGCTACATTAAGAAAATCAAATAACTTTAGAAAGGGTTTATGTAGTTTATTTTTTAATAATTCATTTGAAAAATAATACATTTTTATTAAAGTATTTCCTTAAGTTTTGAAAATAATTGAATTCAAATGGCCTCCACGCTCGTTGACACATGTACGACATATTATCAAAACGTTTTTCATTACTGCCTGGAGTGTTGCAGCGGGAACTGTGCAATTTTGTTGGGGTTTCTTTGTAAACTTCTTGTTTGCAATAACCGTAGGAAACAAAATCGGGTACAGTGGAATCAGGAGACCTGGGAGGCCAACGGCATGTGGAGTTTCTTGTAATCAGTTTATTGGGATATTTTTGCCTCAATTCTGTCATAAGTGGCGTGGCTATGTGACAAGTTGCCCCATCTTGTTGAAACCAAACAGTGTTGAAAGGGATTCTCTTTCGGCGCAATTCTGGAAAGAAAAACTCTTTCAACATTTTTAAATAACGGTCTCTATTGACCGTAATAGGAAGTTCGTTTTCTTCGAATAAGTAAGGCCCGACACTGAAACTGCACACCACACTGTGATGCGTTGAAGATGTAATTGCATCTGATGGAGTATCTGTGGGTTCACATTACGCCATACTCGACAATTTCGTTTGTTAACTTTGCCGTTTAAATAAAAATGTGCTTCGTAAAACATAAAAATGGAGTTCAAGATGTTTTCATCATCTAACACCATTCGAATGATCTTCTCAGCTATTCATATGAAAACAATTAAGTTTTGTAAACAATCAAATTACATAAAAATTTTTTATTAAAATTTTTTTTGCTCTGGTTATAAAAAAATTTAACTCAAATACAGAAATTGAAAAATTCCAATATACGTCCATATATACCCGAGATATAGCCTAAACAGGTTTTCCATGAAAATTTCCTTGAAAGATTACCCTTTTGTCATGGCTATTACAAGGCGAAAAAAGTTTTCCCCGATATCGGTCCATATACATATATCCGAGCATATTCAGTTAAAATTTATAATATATGTATATACTATATAACTATTTACGTGACTATCATGAAGGGTATTGTAGATTTGATCCAGTCGAATATACTACACACTTGTTTATTGTAGTATTCTACCTTGTATATTGTCTTACCACGGACGCTGTTTATTTACCTTTTTATTAAATTCCACACTTTCTAAAAAAACGTATTTTTTCTTTAAATCACAAATGCTACTAAAGTTTGTTTTAGCAAAGATAATGTTATGATCCTAAAGTTTTTGCTGTTTTAACAACGGGAGCTTTGCATTGATATAATTGCTCTCCTCTCAGTGACAAAAATTAATTGCGCCGTAGAAAAAAACGTGAGTTATGCATTACATAGTGATAGCGTATGAGCTATCGAATAGTGGGTAACAATTGTTACAACTACTGGTGAATAGGCACAGATATACTAGCAGAGTGGCATATCCTGTCGTTAGCGATTTTAGTGCATAGAAAGAAATCACTTCGCTAGCCACATTTATCACAAACTTGCTCATACCAAATACACGCGTTTGTGTAATGGTATTAGTTCTCATGGAATACGAGTACTGTTACGTAATAGCGAAGAGTGAGAACCAATTTTAAGGTTTTAATAAAATGTCTTGTTTTTCTCGTCGTGTCATCACAGAACATTACTGAGCACTTTACAGAGTATGCAATTTGGCATCACTTTCAGGAAATAGTTATAAGAAAAAAACAAAAAAAGAGAGAGAAGATATATAAGATTTTTTAGAGAGGAGATATTTAAATCAATGTTCATACTGTTGTCAGAAAAAAGTGCAACTATAATAAATAAAAGAAATTGTATGTACTCGTATTGTTTTTCTTTGTAGGCCTGTGTATATTAAAAACTTTTTTCTAACCTGCAATAAATTTTATTTCGTTGAACAACATTAAAAGCCACAACTTGAATTACTTTTTATGCCGCTAAAATATTCATCTTTTTGCTTCATACGCTTGACTACTTTAATGATATTATTTACTTAATATCCAGTCATATTTCAACAATAAGATTATTAAACAATAAAATAATATCATAGCATTTCTTTGTTATGCTAATAACGGTAACTTTAATTGAGATATATTTATATTTTATTGTCATACAAAGAAACAAATGTGACGACTAGAGGCGAATATTCGCTGGCACACGGGTATCGGGGCAAACACACTAAAAGCCAAGCAAAAACAAATCTTAAACTTCCAGTTATCAAAGTGAATAAATTAAACAACATAGACAAGCTACTTATGTTATATATGTACATACATACATATATACCAGTAGACATATATCTTTGTTGTTTTGCCTCGAGTGCTAAAAGTTGAAGCGGATTTTGCATCTGTTGTGGCTGATAATAAAGAACAGACATCATCTTCAAGCGTTTTGGTGCTCCCAATTTTTTTCTCATTGGCCAAAAATATTTGTATTATTGCATTTAAATGGCTACAAAGATGATTTTGTTTTCATTGGACATGGAATGCAAATAGTTTTGGAATGTGTTTTTGTTTCTCTTTATGCTGTTATAATTGATGACATTTTCGTGCGTTTGTGATGTGCTGCTTAAGTGAGCGTAATGAAAAAAAATGCATGATGCAGTTTTTGTGAAAATTCTGGTTTAGACGAAAATGCAGTTAGCCCAAAGACGTTTTTCATATCTGAGAACAGTTATTCTCTAATATAAGAATAACTCTTTAATAGTCAATTAGTGGTGTTAATAGGCAATTAGTGGTGAAATGGTAAATGAGGTGCTATATAAGGTAACGAGTGCCTCGATAGGAAATTTTGTAGAGTGCTCGAGGTTCCATGTTTGATTCCTGCCAAAGAATATGAAGAAGTGTTACTGCCGAACAACAAAAAGCTTTGCTGCTTTGGTATTTCTTAGCCCTTTTATATTTTTTGAATCAAATTGACGCAATTTTATTTTTAAACATTTATTTTTAATCAAACAGTTTGTTTCGAAAATTTTATTAAACCTAAAGGGGAATATGAATAACAATTTAGCATTAAAAGAAAAAATTACGAGGGCGGATTGATATTGAAGCTACCTAAGAAAAAAAAATTTTTCTAACTAAGTTAATCTATATAAAAAAAAAACAAAAGGACTGGGAAAAGTCTGGTATTCACTTGAGAGTTAAATTCTAAATGCTTGTTTAGTTTTACATTCTTCTTATTGCAGTTTTAATTCTCATTTTAATTCGCAGCTTTTTTACAAATATTTAAGTTATTTAGATTTTTTTATTGTAGTATTTTTCCCACTAGTTACTTGCACTTGACTCCTACACTTTCTTTTATTAAATATAGGGTGTTTTTTTAAGCTAGATAGAACTTTAAATTGTAAAAAGTAACACAAAAAATTAAATTTTGATGAAACATTTTTTTTATTTGTTTCAGTATACTCTGACAAATCATCATGAATAGACTCACGCTTGAACAACGCTACGAAATTATCCAAATTTACTTTGAAAATCAGACCCGTTGTTTTATCGCAAAATTGTGTTCAGCGATGAGGCGCATTTTTGGCTTAACGGGTTTGTTAATAAGCAAAATTGCCGCATATGGAGTGAGACCAATCCACAAGAGACCCTACAGACTCCATTACATCCAGAAAAATGCACTGTTTGGTGCGGTTTTCATGCTGGTGGCATCATCGGACCTTATTTCTTAAAAAATGAGGCCGGAGCTCGCGTTACGGTCAATGGAGATCGTTACCGCACCATGATCAATGATTTTTTGTTTGAAAATATGGATGACATTGATCCGGAGGAGATGTGGTTTCAACAGGATGGCGCTACGTGCCATACGGCGAACGCAACCATCGACTTACTGAAATCAAAATTTGGCGATAAGTTGATTTCGAGAAATGGACCTGTCAATTGGCCTCCAAGGTCGTGCGATTTGACACCTCTCGATTATTTCCTGTGGGGCTACGTGAAGTCACTGGTTTATGCTGATAAACCAGAAACAATTGACGCCTTGGAGGCCAGCATTGTTCGTGTTGTTCGTGACATACGGCCAGCAGTGCTCGAAAAAGTGGCCCAAAATTGGACGTCCAGAATGCGCTTCGTCAAGAACAGCCGCGGTGCCCATATGCCCGAAATCATTTTCAAATGTTAATGTCACGTATTGATCTTTCGAATAAAAAAAAATTTTGATTACAATTTAATTTTTTGTGTTATTTTTTACAATTTCAAGTTCTATCGGGCTTAAAAAAACACCCTATAAAATGGTCTAAAATAGTTTTAATTTCGTTTCTTTCATTATAGTTTGAAAAAGCAAATGCTTTTATTTCTCTTTCTCTTTTCTTTTACTCCAAATGTAAAACCTTTTGACCCTAAAAGAAAATTAAGTGCACACACTTGCCCACAAAATAATCCCCAAATAAAAACATTGCGGCCAAGAAAGACCATCAAATGGCTTTAAAATAAGTGAAACAAAAAATGAAAAATGCACTTGCTTTTGTTATAAAATTAATGAATTTTGTGGTCACAAAATTGTTGCAACCTGAACAAAAAACTACATTGAAAAAATTGACATTAAAGTGGGTCAAAAGCAGTCAAATAAAAGCAAAACAGCGATAATAAATTTTGTAAAAAATTTAAGTTTCAGTTATAAGCTTCTCTATAAAAACGTACCACTCCTTGAGCAAAGACTCTTAATATGTTTTGAGTGTTTGGTGGAATTGTTGTTCAGTACTTTTTCAATTACAAATTTATTGACCCTGTTGCACGTTTAATTCATTTGTTTTTAGAGAAATGTATGCCCGGTTAATTTGTATTTCTAAAATCGTGTTAATTTCATAATTTTGAAAATTAAAAATAAAAAAAACATAAAAAAAATACTATAACTACTTTAATTGACGTTTGGGCATGATCCTTCTTGTTAAGAAGCGAAATAATTAAAATTTGTTACTTTACGTACAGATTTTCTGTATTGGAAATACATTCTTCTTTAAAAAGTATACTTAGGCCACATCAGGCGTCACGACAACAAACGCTGCAACCAGGAATTGTAGTCGTGTAGTTGAGTACTGAAATATTTTGTACACGGCAGCAACATAAATTTATTTACAGTGTATGCACACATATAAATAGCTTACAGTAAGTTCAGTGTATACTAAATGGGCTAAAAGTCCCGGGCCTAACATATAGATGGCGATAGTTTTATTGCAGTCACTTTTTTTTAATAATAATGGGTGATTTCATAAGAACTATCGGAAATTTAAAAAAAAACACATAAAATTCAGAAAAAAGCATGAAATATTTTTATTTAATAAAAAAAAAAAAAAAATGTTGGCCGCGGCTGCGCCTCAAATGGTCCATCCGCTTAGTCCAATTTTGGCATACTCTTTCCAACATTTCGGCCGGTATCTCACGAATAATGTTGGCAATATTGGCTTCCAGTGCGTCAATCGAAGCGGGCTTGTCGCTATAGACATTAGCCTTAACATAGCTCCACAAAAAATAGTCTAGAGGCGTTAAATCGCACGATCTGGGCGGCCAATTGACTGGTCCCAAGCGTGAAATAAACTGTTCACCGAACTCGCCTCTCAATTGGTCCATTGTTTCGCGTGCTGTACGGCATGTGGCACCGTCTTGTTAAAACCACATGGTCCATTCAACCAGAAATGAGCCTCGTCGCTGAACACAATTCTTCGATAAAAAAGTGGATCTTCATCTAACTTTTCAAGAGCCCATTCACCAAAAATTTGGCGTTGTGATAGGTCGTTTGGCTTCAATTCTTGCACCAGCTGTATCTTATAAGGCTTCATACCCAAATCCTTCCGCAAAATTTTCCACGTAGTGGAGTAACAGAGGCCCAATTGCTGTGAACGGCGCGGAATCGATAATTCACGGTCATCACCAAAACTGGCCGATACGGCTGCGATATTTTCTTCAGTTCGCACTCTCCGTAAGCATGTTGGTGGTTTAATGTCCAACAATGTAAATTTGGTGCGAAATTTTTTTACAATAGCCCGAATAGAAGCCTCAGTAGGTCGATTAAACTGACCATAAAATGGAAGAAGCGCGCGATGAACTTTCTTAACAGAGCACGCATTTTGGTAATAAAATTCAATAATTTGCAAGCGTTGTTCGTTTGTAAGACGATTCATGATTAAATTATAGACCAAACTGAAGATGTTTGACAGTGACACAAGATACAAAACGTGCGTGAGCTGTCAAAACTAGTGTTGCCAAAAAGATAATAGCAAAAAAATCACTCGTTACTATTAATTAATACTAACCTTCAAAAGACAGCTGTTATAATTTCATGATAGAGTGACGTTACCTTTGTTATTTTCAAGAAATGGAGCAAAAACAATTTCGTGTTTTATTTTTGTATTTTGGACCAACCCCCCTGGGAACAGGTTTTGTCATCGCGTATTTCTAACTTGTGCGCTCTGTTTTTCGGGGAAAAAAGGGGAAGGGGTCCCTCGTGAGGTGCGGAAAACAAAACTCTAGGAAGCCGCATGACTTATGTTGTGTTGGCTTCCCAAACCCTTAGGGTATAAATTGACAGAAAGGGGCTCAGCATGGGCCCCGGGTAGTTCTACTTGCGGCTCGATACGGGCTGATCATGGTTGAGGTGCCTACCTTGGCTGAAACGTTCTAGCTGTGGTTAAAACCTAAAACGCAGGAAGGGAGTGTTAGTATCCTTGATAATTGTTTGGTGATGGCTTTTTTCGGGGGCTAACAATCTCCCGAGGATGTGCTGCCTATACAACAGATACGTTCACATGTGGTAAGTAAATGTACTAGTCCTTTTCAGTAAGTAGATAGGTTTAAATGCAGATCAATTTTATTGAATTTTTGTTGAACTTTATAATTTTTTAATTTAAATTTTTGGTTTGTACATTTGTACAACGGGCTATAGTTCAAGTTTTTTCCTTTCTTAAGTTTTTTCTTAAGAATTTTTTACAATACAAATTTGCTGTGATCAATAATTTTTTAATTAATTAAATGAATATCATTTACATAAGCAAATTCTTCTTTTTTTACTTTAAGACATTTACTACTCTATCTAGTATAGAGTACAGTAACAGATATCTATTTGTTGCGTGTATTGGTTCATAACAGCTTAAAAGTTTTTGGTTTTGTTGTCCTCTACTAATATCATCACCAACTTCCTTCCTCAATAAAGTTTTCTTCATACGAAAAAAGCAATCGTTCTTCTAAAAAAATATTTAAATCTGAGCAATATTTACTAGGAATGACCACAAAGGTAATAATTTGCAATTATTATTGCAAAATTATGCTATAAAATTTCACATAAAAGTTTCTGTGCACATTCTTCAAGTGAATAGTTTGTTTTTGTAATATGAAGTTAAATAGATAACTCAACAAAGCAAATAGTTATAAAAGGACAAATTCTTTTGATAAAGACATTAAATCTAAATTTCTGCAAGATATTTATGACGCATGAGCACACAGCACTGCGCACCACAATGATAACAATCAAGTTCAAGTATGGCAGGAATTTATGGATTGACCAAATAAAACTGAAATGACACAATAGGTGTTATAGAACATGAATTCTATAAGGTTTCACTTAAAATGTTTCTGATTGTTGCAATACTAACAATACACGATGAGATCAAACTGTTCAAAATAATATTAAAAAAAGAAAAAAATTATATAGCAGGTTTTAAAGCAAAAGAAATGTTTTCTATAATTTAGTTGAATGTCAATAAAAGGCCATAAGCACATCAATCATCACTGAATTAAAAATCACTTAAAATTCCAGCATTGCCTTAATATAAAACTTCATTGCTTCTGCCAGGCCATTGCAAACGGTGTATAACAGCAAAAATAATCATGAATAATGTATGAGAGCAATTGCTCTGCATAGATTGATGCCAGCCGTACAGCTAACAAGCTTCCATACATACATACCTACATGCCAGCCAGCATTAAAACGTTACATACACATACATACGGACATTTGTACATACACACTGACATAGATGAATGGTGCAACGGCAACAATTGGACGGCCAAGTCACACGCATTTAATACAGGACAAATAGTTAGACGAAATAACAGTCAGACGAAATAACAATAATTTTTTCTTTTCAATACATTGTTTTGTTTTTTCTCTCTCTTTCGAAAAAATTGTTTAACAATTTTTATGAAAATATGCCAAAAACTTATAAAAACCCCGTAGAATAGTTGTGCAGCAAAACAGACACACTTATCAATTTCAATGCGATAGATGACCATAATAAATGAAATGAAGATGACATCAAATCATGTTTGATGGCGGCAACACTTGCATAAAGATCAACATATTGTTGCTCTTGTCGTACAATATTGTATAAAAATAAAAGCTCTCGTTGCCTTGTTGTGCAACTGCTTGAATATATTTTAAACTGCATATATTCTTTTTTTTCAAAATTGACTTACTGACCGTTAACAAAGGTTGCCAGGTTTCTTTACTTAAAAATAATACAGCAACATATGTGGCAGTAATCACATATTGTATATACGAATATGTACGTATCATTAAGTTGGTAACTTCCAACAGCTGTCTTTTAGCACGACAAACTTGCTAATTTGGTCTGGCCCTTGGTTTGGTGTGATTCGCTCTTTGGAAATCAAATAATATTTTATATACAGGGTGTTCCAGAACTCAATGTTAAGCCGAAACATAGCGACAACACTGGTTGTAACCATCATGAAAAAAATCAGAAACTAATCTATCCCAAGCAATTCAAAAATTATGGGTATTTAAGAATATCCCAGAAGTTTGGTCAAACTGTAACCATTTTTTGGTTATTGTGATCAGGTAATGCTATCTCTTCGGCAAGGTATGTACTGGGTATCTTTGTAGATTTCAAGGGTGCTTTTGGCAATCTCCTGTGGAGTACAGTTCTGGATAAGCTATGCATTGTGGTCTATCGAGAGCTTGTTCAACAGGAGAGTTACTTCTGCGGCAGAAAAGCTTATGTGGTGGACGCCTGCGGCACGATTTGGAAGAACGTTCTACTGGTAGTAGTCCTTGGCTTACGGAGTCTCACCGGAGACTTAAATCTGATACCACGGGAACCGGGAGCCCCAAAAAGTTGTTACTGCCCGGTAATGGTGCGGCCCTTTTTAGGGTATCGTGGTGTTTGTAGTTTAAACCTAAGGTTAGGTTAGGTAGGCAGGCCGCTGGATACCCCGGAATAATCTAGGTTGTCCAGCTCACTTTGGGTCCTGTAGTCGTTCCCTTTGTGATTGCCTGAAAAACTAAAATAGTGGAGTGAAGAGAAGAAGTTATAAGAAAATGATAGTGAGTGGAAAGGATGGGCGGGGATGGAAAGGAGATGCGGGAACCTTTTAGTGTAGCGTTACATGCTGCTATACTAGCCATCCGCTGCTTCTTATGAAAGAGGCTAGCGCGGTCGGTTTGATCGAGGCCAGACAAGATAGGCTATTGAAGCTCCGCTCACCTAAGTGTCTTAGACGATGATGCTCCAATGCCGGGCATGTGCCGAGTAGTTGAAGGATCGTCTCCTCCTCCTCCTCGTCTTGGCAGCTTCTACAGAAGTCGTTATAGGGTAGTCCTAGTCTCCTGGCATGGTTCCCAAACGGGCAATGGCCAGTGATGACTGCTACAGTCACTCTTAGTTGAGATCTGGGCAGTTTTAGTAGCTCCCACGTTCTCTTGGAGTTAATATGCGGCCACAGGTTCCTTGATATAAGGCATGTGGGCTCTGTGAGCCACTTTTCTTGTGCACGTTCCAGTGTGTGGAGTTTTATTCTTTTCCAGCACGCTGTTAATGATTGTCCGCAAAAGGGGACTATATCCCTATCCTCTAGGGCTGTCCCTTTTTTGGCTAAGTCGTCGGCGATATTGTTGCCATTGTTGGACCCATGTCCACGTTCCCATTTTAGGGTTATGTTAGAATGTCTCGCCATCTTGTTTAAAGATGTCCGGCATTCCTGGACTAGACTAGAATTAGTGTATATTCCAATCAGGGATTTGATGGCGGCTTTGCTGTCCGTTACTATCATGATATCCTTACCGAATATCTTATAAAACGTCAGCCATCTGGACGCTTTATTTATGGCCGATATTTCAGCCTGAAGAACACTGCATCCATCTGATAATCTGAAGGATATTTTAGTGTTAAATGGTTCTATGTAAACGCCACCCCCAACCCATCCGTATAGACATAGAAGTATCCAGATTCTAGGGGGGATTCCCCAATTTGGTACCTTTAAACCCAAATCGTAGGAAGAATTAAATTGAGCTCGGTGGGGAGTTGCATTGCAACTGGGTGCCGTGGCCCAGAGATCGGAAGGAGCTTTAGAAAGGCTCCTCTCCTACCAAAGTGGAAGATCATATTCAAACAATATAAGTTCAAATTAGTACTCCGGTATGGCAGTTTGTCATGTGTGGGAGTGCTGGTAGATTGTGGTAGGTTGTATTCATCCGGTGATATGGTTATAGCGGGGTAAGGTCATACTGGCAGATACCCATGGAAATCGTTTTCAAACCTATCCTTATTATTTCCAATGTATGATTTTCCTCTTTCCACGCCCTAGTGACTGTAGTCGAACAAAAAATTCATCATCTTAAATAACTTCACTTTTGGCGTAGTTCAGGAAGATCCAGCCGCCATCAATGCAGACGTACGCAGTATCCTTTCGATAACTTTGCATTATGTGGGTTTCTTTTATATGAGCTTTATTTTTGTATCTCGCTAACTAGCCAGCAGTAGCTCCCAGGTATCCTAATTGCCTTTCGATACGAATATTAACTCTTGATTAGATTTTCTACTGCCATGACACTACGGAACTAATCTAATATCTATGATATCCCATACTTTGTATTATGTGCCAGTCTAAGCTTAGCCGTGCTTAAGGCTGATAGATCGGAAGTAGGAGACTTTTATCTATGGATGAAAAGTACAAAATTCGTTTTATTCTCTTACTCTATTTCTTATTTTCCTCAACGACCTTCTCTATCAAACTTCCAACCCTATCCACTATTTCGCAGATGACAGCAGCATTTGTCACTCGTACTCTTTTAGTTATAGGCCCAGCCTATCAGAGGTCGCTGCTAAGAGGCTAAATATGAATAATTCACTGAGTAGTGATCTTCTATTAATCTCCGAGTGGGGTCGTAAAAATAGGGTCGCCTTTAACGCTCGTAAGACCCATTGCTGCTTATTAACACACAAAAAAACGACCGCAAATGCTGCTTCATTTGTACTCATGGAGGGTATAAATATTAAGGAGTCGGATGCTCTCGATATTCTTGACATGAAGATACAGTGTGATGTTCGCTGGAGTGAACACATTTTTCATATCTCTAAAGAAGCATTCAAGTGCCTAGGTTTTTTGAAACGGTGTAAGATGTACTTCACGCCATCCGAACTCCTTACTATTTATACCACCTACTTCCGACCGAAAATGGAATACAACTCACATGTTTGGGCCGGTGCCTCAAAGTCTATTTTGGGGTTACTCGACCGTGTGCAGGAGAGGGCGAAGAAGCTCATCGGTGACAGTAGGGTATCCAACTCTATGACTCACTGGAGCACCGACGCAGTGTGGGGTGCGTTACTCTGTTCTATATTTACTACAATGGATTTTGTTCTGACGAGATTAGGGATCTTGTTCCCGAAACGCGCACATTTTTACGTAGCACGCCTTCATCGTCCAAAGCGCATCCATTTTTAGTTGATTGCCCGAGGAATCGTACTACGCATTACAGAGAAAATTCGTTTTTTGGCCGTACGCTTCGTCTGTGGAACAAGTTGCCTGAAGACGTGTTTCCTGTTTGTTATAGCGTTGGAAAGTTCAAGTCAAATGTTCACAAACACTACTCCCACTTTCCCCCTCCTCATAACCTATTTTCCTAGTTCTGGTACAATGCACTGCATATGTAGGGGTCATCCCCTGAGTACTGGTTCAAGTTAAAAAAAAAAAAAAAACTAAGGCCGCTGCAAGGGCTCCACCTATCTATAGAAGTTTCAAGAGTTTGTCTGGGCACCTACCCAACATTTCTATAGTAAATATGCAGCGTATGCCAAAGTTTTAAAGAACATTGTGTTTAACTCCACTAGTAGCGAGCATAGGGCAAGATTCCATAGTAGATTAAATAAAATTTCTTCTGCTAAGTTATCCTAGTTGCTGCTCTACAGATGGTGGTCAATCAGCACTTGCCAAAGTCTTTATTAATATGGAGCCAAACTGTAACGAGTACAGAGCAAGATACCATAAAAGAACAAATAAAACTTATCATGCAAAGTACTCACATTTTTATCGGAAAGTTTGAATTTCCAAAAAAGTTATGGAGAACTTAAAGATTACTTCGGCTCGACGATTAGTATAAAAATCATCAACAGTTAGTTAAAAATTCAGCTGAAATTAATAAATCTATAAAACTCAATTATTTTGTTAGTCAGGTAGTTATACATCCAACTTAACTACTCACAATGAAATAAAGTTGTGTTTAAACACACCTATGGTCCTGCTTATCTTCAGTTCTTACTCATTGAGTAATAACGTAGTCCGGCAGGACAATTTCTTCATTCGCGAATCTTGTAATCTTGGTGCTCGGGGAAGAACAATTACTCGTATATTAAAAGTAGCTGTATGCATAATATAACGTGCCCTTTGATTACCGAAAAAAATAACAAAGATTTCAGATGAAAGAAGAATTCAAGATTAACAATCAAATGAGAATCATATTCATACATTCAGGTAGTATTAACAACTCTGGTATACTCGCACTCGTATACATACAGGGCTGCCACAAGCAGTAATACAATTTTAGCAAAACTCTCTTGAAATTCTACTAAAACCTGAATTTCCTGTTTTTAGCCAGCAACAAGCCAATGAGCAACACAAAAATTAACAATGTGCAATCAAAGCTTCTCGACCTGCAACATATATACATTCATACGTCCCGTGCCCTAAAAAAATTATGTATACACTGAAAGAATTATGCGTCATATATTTAATGAAACTGTTTCATTAAATATTTTTCATTAATCCAATGAAAACTTTTCACAATATGCATGAAACTTTATATATATTATGAAATAGTTCCATCAGAATGGTTTCATTAAGTTTCATAGTTTCATTAAAAAAAATCGTTGGATTTATGACTACAACAAAATTAAATTTTTTTTTTAATATTCTTTGAATTTTAGTAAGATATATTAATGGGCATTTATTAATCTTAAGCTACAGTTCAAAAAATGTCAAGTTTTTTTTATTAAAATGTAAGTTTTATGAGTTTCATAATTCCAATGAAATAGAATTCATTAGATCAATGACAAATAAATTTCTGGCTACCGAACTTGGGTATGTATGTACATATGTGTATGTACTCAAATCAGCATAATAATAGTTTAAAAAAATTTAAATACCAGTTTATTGAAGTCATTTGAATTAATAAATTCTGTTTTATTTGGTGAATACTTGTTCAACATTTTCTTTTATCATAATTAGGTACAATTTCACAAAAGCAAGGAATAGTATTGTTTGTGTAATGAAATAAAGTATCAATGAATAAATGAAATAATTCCATTGATTTTATTACGTACATTTGTGAACATATTTTATTAATGTGTGTTATGATATTATTTCATTAAACAAATGTAACATTACATTGATTTAATGTAAATTTTTGAGGTGCTCAATGAATAATAAAATTAGATAAACGAAATAACTTTATTGACCTTATGAAGGAGTTTCATATTTTTAATGAATATATTACATTAGTACAAAGAAGTTATTTCATTAAATAAATGTTACTTTTTCATTAATTTAATGTACAGTTTTCATGTGCTTTATGAAATTGATTCTTTGATCTAGAGAAATTATTTCACTAATCATATGATTTGTCTTTCATACTTTTAATGAAAATAAGTCATGTTTCTTATTAAAATGTTTCATTATTTTTATGAAGGTTTTCATTAAAATAATCTAATGAAATTTGTTTCATTATTTCTATGAAAAGTTACAATGGTTGAAAAATAATGAAAAAATTCATAAAAGTAATGTCAAAACTTAGAGAATTTCTGAACAAAATTTTTTCAGTGTAGCATAAAATTTTTCAATTTTTATAAACATTTTATATTAATATAATTACTTGTAATGGGTGATTTTATAAGAACTATCGGAAATTAAAAAAAAAACACATAAAATTCAGAAAAATGCATGAAATATTTATTTGGATCGATAGTTGGGTCGATATAATTTAATGTTTGAAGATTATTTCATGCAAATGTTGGCCGCAGCTGCGCCTCAAATGGTCCATCCGCTTAGTCCAATTTTGGCATACTCTTTCCAACATTTCGGCCGGTATCTCACGAATAATGTTGGCAATGTTGGCTTCCAGTGCGTCAATCGAAGCGGGCTTGTCGCTATAGACATTAGCCTTAACATAGCCCCACAAAAAATAGTCTAGAGGCGTTAAATCGCACGATCTGGGCGGCCAATTGACTGGTCCCAAGCGTGAAATAAACTGTTCACCAAACTCGCCTCTCAATTGGTCCATTGTTTCGCGTGCTGTGTGGCATGTGGCACCGTCTTGTTGAAACCACATGTCAGGCAAGTCAAGCTCTTCCATTTTGGGCAAAAACAAGTTTGTTATCATCGCACGGTAGCGCTCACCATTCACAGTAACGTTGTGATTCGCATCATCTTTGAAGAAATACGGCCCAATGATGCCGCCAGCCCATAATCCGCACCAAACGGTTGTTTTTTGTGGATGCTTTTTTGTGGTAGCTCTTGCAATGCTTCTGGCTGCTCTTCACTCCAAATACGGCAGTTTTGCTTGTTCACGTATCCATTCAACCAGAAATGAGCCTCGTCGCTGAACACAATTCTTCGATAAAAAAGTGGATCTTCATCTAACTTTTCGAGAGCTCATTCACCAAAAATTTGGCGTTGTGGTAGGTCGTTTGGCTTCAATTCTTGCACCAGCTGTATCTTATAAGGCTTCACACCTTCAGTTCGCACTCTACGTAAGCGTGTTGGTGGTTTAATGTCCAACAATGTAAATTTGGTGCGAAATTTTTTTACAATAGCCCGAATAGAAGCCTCAGTAGGTCGATTAAACTGACCATAAAATGGAAGAAGCGCGCAATGAACTTTCTTAACAGAGCACGCATTTTGGTAATAAAATTCAATAATTTGCAAGCGTTGATTAAATTATAGACGCAATGTTGTTACAATGGTGAACTGATTACTGGCTTATCTCTTGATGTGAAATAAGCATGAATTGGGTGTTCATGCTAAAGGGGTGTGAAAGAAAGTAAAGGATTGTCGCCCGTTATGAGAAGGGTGATTGTGAATTACTGTTCACCAGCTCTACCGTATGGCAAAAACTATGATGTAATTTTTTCAGGTAAGATGATTATCGGTTTAAACTGTCAAGTGGACGTACTTGCGATCTACTTATTTAGATAGACCCAAGTCGAACTTGGGAGTAGGTAGAGTTATCTTTATGCCCCCATTATAAAAGTATGATTAGCTAAGGTGCAATTAATAAACCAATCCAATCAATGGCAACCCTTTACCAACACAAAAAACAAAAAGTGTAAAAAAATTAAAAAAAAAAAAAAATTAAGAATTATTTAAAAAGAAAAGCCAACAATGAATTATAGCAGATAAGTCCAGCAAACACAATAGAGAAAAAGCAACAAGCTGAGTTGTCGTTTTACACTTGTCGCCATCTAAAAGCCAAACAAGGCAAAAGCCGCGCCAACATTTCTTATATTTTTAATTTTCTTTTCCTTTTCTTATTTTGTCTTTTGATTTTTCATTTAAAATTGTTGAAAAGCGAAATAATGAAATTGAACAGCGTTTGTTATTTATTTTTTTTTTTCTTTCTTCTTTTTAAAAGTCACAACAGAAACAGCATGTGCCGTGCTGCCACTAATGTAGTGTTTTCCTCTAATCGCAACCAGAGAAACGTACAGAAAAAAAGGTGGCTGCAGGAAAAAATAAAAACAAATTGTATTAAATCAATACACTGCAAACTTATCTGCTCTATGGGTCGTATACGAGACAATATTTTGAAATGTAATTACGCTGATATTTTTATAGAGTAAAATAAAAAGCATTTTTCCAGTTCAGTGATGCTGTGTTTTCTTACAGGTTTTTTTTTTTTTTTTTTTGGCGAGGAAATTGCATTGTTTGTCTATGGTTTGTTTTCTCTCTACCAACCCTCAGTACATGCAATCTTTAAACTGGTTAGAACAAACTTCGTTTCAAGGGGGCTGACAAATGAAAACATTTTAGTATTATTTATTGTAACAAAATTTATACTTTTTCCTAAAAAAAAATGTACATTTCTGGGGTTGCTAGTGAATCCTGAATAATGGACCATGTGGAGTTAGTCCAGCATCAGATAGGCCATCAAGGCAGGTGCGAATGGATATCAATGACACATGCTCACCTTAGAATAGATTCAGTTGAAGCCTTCTAAGTGTGAGGAGAGCAACTTAATCGATCACCTATAAAATTTTTGTATTGTCAGACTGTTTTTAAGCGAAAAAACATCTTTTTTTTTTTTTGTTAGCTGGACTGTTTAGACACATTTTTCTCTCACTGAATCTATGCCTTGTTTTTACGAAAGCGTGCTTTTAAAACACCAAATTTTTTACTAAGAAAATCCAGTTACGTCGTTTTTACTTTAAGCCTGAAATATTGTTTATGTTACATATAAATTTTCTTCTTTCGTTTTTAAGCCACTTGTCAATATTTTGTAATTTATGATCATTTAATTTAAAGTTTTTTGTTTCTTTATCCTCTACCTTTTATATTATTCCTGCCAACTCACAGCCATCCGTGGCTAGTTTTAATAATACGTCTTTAATCCATTGGGTGTTATCTCACTTTATTATGATAATAGAGACAGTAGATATTTTTTTTTTCAGTCATTCTGGTCATTTTAATGTTGTAAAAAGAAAATCTTTGTTTTTGTGTTTGTATTTAAACTGTGAAGTACTTTGGGGACTTTAAGGTGCTACTGTGTAGCTAGAGTTATCTTTCGTAGTAACAACTTATGTTATCTTTTGACAAGTGTGGGCTTCACACTTTGTTGTTGTCGTTGTTGTTATTGTGCTTGTTATTGTTGTAGTTGTTGGACTGAAGTGACATTAAGCCAGCATTCAAGTGCCCGTCAATTGTTATGGCTTTTTTTGGTGATGTTTTTTTTTTTTTGTTGCATTAGTTTTTTTTTTTTTTTTGTTGTTAAGGTTTATCAGTATTTTCTACTATTTTCTTTGAAATCATTGTTCTTTGTAAAATTCGGCAGGAAGTGACAATTAAATTGTCATCTAGAAAACTTAGCAACTGCTTTAGGTTTGTAGTTTGTTGGTTTTTTGTTAGCTATTTTATAGACACGTGCTTGCTGTAAAAACAAAAGACTTAAGACACCAGCTCAAATGAGCAAAATGGAGACAGTGCCAGATATAAAAGTTTTATGTTTTTTTTTTTTATATTTGGCAGCTATTAATTAAAACGATTGGTTTATTACAATACCCTGCTATGCTTAAAAATATTTAATTTTCTAGCTAAAGTTTATTACTAGTCGTATTTCAGTTAATGATTTATATTGGCGTTATATGAAACTAAATTAATCTTATGCTAGAGCTAGATATAGTAATAAAATGCTAGAGATATTCTAATAAAACAACAATATGTGAACTATGGTCTTCCAGTTTTTGATGCTTTAAAGTTTGTGATATTAACAGCCTGTTTGCCGATGTCGAAAGGATAAGTTCATTCGCACTCTAGGCGAAAGAAAATTTATTTGGGTTTTTTCTAACTTATTTCTATGCGAACAATGTGTCAAAATTCAATTAAAATACATAAGTTCATGCGAATGAATGATAGTGGCATAGACGAACTCAAATTGATTCGAATGTGAGTGACTAGCTTTCTTTTGCATACTTTTTCATTCGATATCGTCGCACAGGCTGTTAGTTAAATTTAAGTCGTCAAACCTCAAAGCTAAAAACAAAACAGTCAAGATATAAATAAGCTGAAATAAAATTACAAAATCTCCATATGAAATTGAGAATCTTGAATTCTATCCAAATAAAATCGAAAATTAGGAAAAATTTCAAAATTGCTTCACAAAATTTATTATATAATATTAAGAAATGTTCATTTAAAACTGTGTCAAACAAATGATAGAAAAATCACTTATAACACTTATAAAATATTAAGAACACTTTACTCGTAACAAAATTATATCTTAGAGCAAAACTAAAACAGCCTGTTCGACGATATCGAATGAAAATATATGCGAAAGAAAGCTAGTCACTCACATTCGAATCAATTTGAGTTCGTCTATGTCACTATCATTCATTCGCATGAACATATTTATGTATTTTAATTTTGACACATCGTTCGCAAAGAATAAAGTTAGAAAAACCCAAATCAATTTTTTTTTGCCTAGAATGCGAATGAACTTATCCTTTCGACATCGGCGAACTGGCTGTAAATACTAATACAAAATTTTCTCAGTCACCTAAAAATATTCGATATATCAACTAGAAAATTACTAAATTACAACTTATATAAAGCTGCACATCGTCAGCATATAATCTAATTTTGCAATATTCAAGTTTGCTCAGCAGGTCATTGACATATAAAGAAAACAATAGAGGACCAAAAATTGAGCCTTGAGGAACACCATGACTTAGAGGCAAAGAAACTGATTTTGAGGTGGCTGATTCTACAAATTGAGAAATTAAATTTTGTGGTCAACAGTGTCTAACGCCTTCGAATGATCAAGTAGCACTAAACATGTAACATTGCAGCAATTAACTTGTCTTCTAATATTTTCTGAGACGTCAAACAGAGACGTTATACAACTGTGTCCTTTACGGAATCCAGATTGGTAGCATGTGAGAATGGTATTATTTTCAAGGTATGACAGGAATGGTAAAATAGCGTTCGATCTATATTCAGTGTTTGACTTCTTTAGTTTCCATAGTGGTAATTGGTGTTAAAAGTATTGTTGAAAATAAATGTTACAATGGAAGCAAGTTGTGGTAAAAGAATCTTAAAAAACTTTGGGTCAGTATCGTCAACTCCTGTGGCATTAGACTTGATGAACAACATACTTGAGGTCACATCACATCGAATGACATTAGTGAAATAAAAATTGTTACTTAAGAATTATTTATACCAATAAAAAAATATAAATAGGTTATTTTCTATGTTTCCCAGCTATCTTTATGTCGACATTTCATAGCAACTACCCTAATCATCAGTAGACTTGGGAAATTTTTGAACTTTTTTCCTATGAAATGTCGATATATAGATAGCTGGGAAACATAGAAAACAAGCTATTTATAATTTTTTATTGTTATTCATATTTATTGGTATAAATGGTAGAAGCTAAAAATAGCGAATAAAAAACTTAATTGTTTGAATTTTTGTTTTCTGCTTTTCGATACTTTCAAAAAACAAATCGTAGCAACCGGTGGTTGTTCATTTGTTTGAAAGGTGTAAAGAAATGTTAGAGACGTGTAGAAGTGAAAAAGCTTATTTTTTGTGTTTTGACAGGTGTTATTAGAGAATTTTTCTTTTTAAATTCTCAGTAATGTGTTTAGATTCTTATAATATAGATAAAGATATATGTTAGAAGCTAGAATAGTGAATAAAAAACTCAATTGTAAGAGTTATTTATTGGAAAAATGGTAGCAAGTAGGTGCTACAAAAGGTATACTCAAAAATTTTTTGTTGAAAATATCTGCAACCATTTCACACAACTGATCACTAGAAGCTTTTCCAATTCCAATATCTGGAATCGCTTTCCATTTTTGTTTCGAGTCAGCTGCAATAGAAAACTTGGTTGCAAAAAACTCTGATTTTGCTCTCCTCATTAATTTGTTTGCCATCCTTCTTGATATTCTATATAAGTCATGCAATTCAAGAGTTCTAAAACGTTTCGAATATTATATATCTGTTTGACCAATTGCCCGCTTAATATCCTGAGAAAACCAGGGCTTAGATTTCTTACCTAAAATCTTGTATCTCTCAGGTACTGCAAGATTGTACAAATGATTAAGATGATATTGCAAAAAAGATATTTGGTCAAAAACAGATAATATGTTGTATATCATAATCCAGTCGATGTTACAAGATTCCTGTTCCAAAGCACCATAGTCTATATTCTTGAAATACCTGTAAGTAATAACTTGCGGATAAACGTGTACATAGATATTATATGTTAAAAAAAAAAATTATAATTAAATTATAATTTTTTATTATTAATAAAGAAATATGATAGAAAGGAATATAATATTTGTATATTAAATGTGTTAAATATATTTTGCCCTCGGTGGGAATTTTAGGACGGTGCAGATGAAAAAATAAAATGTGGGTATTTTAAAAAAACTATATATACTATCATAAACACCAAAACATGTCTTTTTTCATTCTGGCACAGAAAAGCATTGCAGTAAGAGCATTTAATTGTATCGTTTGAATAGTGCAAACTCCACCTCTCCCTCCCTCTGCATTCACCAAATACTGGCCAATGAACATCTTTTTTGTCTTTTATGAACTCCAAGTCTAACACACAAACTCTGGTTCTTGGGGGTCATCACTCTATTTCCAATAGTCCACTTGTTAAAAAGACTACCTATTTGTAGAGTCTGCTTAGCAATGAATTAAAAATATTCTCTTACATTCAATATTTGTATTGTTTGATATTATTTATATTAATTTTTTCTAAATTCTTCCAGCTAATGAAAATAAAAATTGTTAAACCTTCTTTGTAAAAAAAAGAAGAAAATAACGAAGAATTAAGAAAAAATTAATGTTCCCTTACATTTATACTATACAAATCTAATCAAAATAACAAATTTGGTAATTAAAAAGCATTTTCTTAAGAATTCCTTCCCTTCAGTATATAAAGCTTCTCGTTTTGACAACATATTTGTAATTGAAATTCATTAATATTGTGTTGTCTTCGTAATTTTGTTGAAACCAATATTTTATTTAATTAATTTATTACTGTAACTAGATAATAATATAAATATATAATAAGCGTTATGTGCTCGTCGAACTAAACATAAATAAATTAAACTGGAAGTTGTACAAAACAACAAAAGCAATCGATGGAACCTAGTATCAATAAAAAATTATCACCCGACTAAGAGCAAATTTTCACGATTTAAAGCCATGTCTAAAGGGCATATCTTTTCTTTTGTACCGAAAAATTTTTAGATTATAAAAAATTCATGTTTTTTGTTTTTCAAGTTTTTTTCTCTAATATCTTCTTAACTCGTTTTTTATTTTTTTTTATATTGTTCTATTTTCATTCGGCTGACAAGATAACCACATCGATACTACCAAAAGGGTAAAAAGAGACAAACGATTATTTTTAACGACAACAATTAAAAAAACGACATGACATAAAATTTATCGTAAAGATGTAGCATTATTTTGGTAGGAGCTTTAAAAGAATATTATAAAAAAAGGCATGGCTTTAAATCACCGTATAAATCAACCTTAAGACTTGGTCACAGCAAAATAACACACGACCCTATTTTAAAGAAGACAAACCAAAGTTTTTGTTTCAAATGTAAGAATTAGCTATTGTTGTCTCATTTACTAAGTCAGCGATTCTATAAAACCTATTCGAATCAATCAAAACAGCAAATTTTGAGAACATAGAAAAATACGTTGCATTCGAAATACTCAAAAAATGATAAAATGTTTAGTTTTACATACGAAATAAGTAATTTTAACTAATAATAAGAAAGGGCATTGGCCTCTGTACCCATTTTCTTAAACTTTTTGTAATAATAATTGTGTAAATTTATTTGTCATTAATAATAATAATTAAATAAATAAAACTAAACTGTCTTGATTTATTGTATATTACTTCTGTTACCAATTTTTGACACCATTTTTTTAATATCAACTTCATTACAAAAACTCTATTATAAAACAAAAGACTTCAGACACAAGCATTATTTTTATAAGATTATCAGTTTCCCACAAGCACAAGCTCTTCTCCACTATTATTTTAAAATGGCTCTTATTTAAAAAGGCCTCTGTAGCCAGTTTCTTTAATTTTTTGTAATAGTAATTGTGTAGATTTATTTGCCATTGATGTAAATTATTGAATAAGTGAAACTAAACTGGAAGAATTGTTATCACCCGACTAAGATAACACATGGGCATGGGACTTAAAATTCATCGTAAAGATGTAGCATGATTTTCGTAGGATTTAAAAAAAAGGCATGGTTTTAATTCGCCGTATGAATCAGCCTCGGTCACAGCAAAATAACACACGAGCATATTTTAAAGAAGACAAACCAACCTCTTTGTCCAAAATTTAAGAATCAGCTACCGACATCTTATTCAATAAGTCAGCTATTCTATAAAACCTATTAGAATCAATCAAAACAGCAAATTCTTAGAACATAGGAAAATACAAAATGATAAAATTTTTAGTTTTACATAACAAAAAAGTAATTTTAACTTCTAATAAGAAAGGGAGAGGGCTCTGCAGCCAATTTCTTAAATTTTTTGTAATAATAATTGTGTAGATTTATTTGCTATTGATGTAAATTATTGAATAAGTGAAACTAAACTGGAAGAAATGTTATCACCCGACTAAGATAACACATGGGCATATTTTAAAGAAGACAAACCAACCTCTTTGTCCAAAATATAAGAATCAGCTACCGACATCTCATTCAATAAGTCAACTATTCTATAAAACCTATTAGAATCAATCAAAACAGCAAATTTTAAGAACATAGGAAAATACGTTCCATCTGAAGTAATCACAAAATGATAAAATTTTTAGTTTTACATAACAAATAAGTAATTTTAACTACTAATAAGAAAGGGCGAAGGCCTCTGCAGCCAATTTCTTAAATTTTTTATAATAATAATTGTGTAGCTTTATTTGTCAGTAATGTAAATAAATGAAACTAAACTGGAAGAAATATCTTGATTTATTGTATATAACTTCTGCTATCAATTTTTGACACCATTTTTTAATATCAACTTCGTTATAAAAACTCTGTTATAAAACAAAAGACTTCAGACACAAGCACTATTTTTATATGTTTATCAGTTTCGCACAAGCACAAGCTCTTCTCCACCATTATTTTAAACAATGCGAGAAAAAAAAACCTATTTCCAGGTAGCAAAAGTATACGGCCAGCTTAATTTGATTGGTTGAAGTAAAAAGAAAAAAAAAAAAAATGAAACACTCTAAGCACACAACAAGCGTGAATAGACGTCTCAAAGGCAGTAGTACAATACTGGAAATTATTGGCAATAATGGAAATAAACCGTAAGCAGAGCACAACAGTTAGTTTGAAACTCTTAGTGGAAAACTCAACAATGAAATGAGATTTTTTAAGAGCATTCTTCTAGCAAAAACACCAACGTTTCTCTTATTAAGTGAAGAGAAAATTGTTTTTGAATTTAGATATTCTTACTCTTAAATCATTTATTTATTTTTATTTTTTTCTTTTGCAATTTACTCTTAAAAGCAAAGGCAATAAACCTGCTTGAATGTTCAGGTTTTGTTAATAATTTGTGCTGTTTGTTGACTTGGTTAAAACGGATTTTCTTTATAGCGGCTCTTTTCAGAAGTGTTCATGTTTTTAGAGACGTTTGTGCTTGTTTGTGTGTATAAATGTTGTTTTGTTTTTGAAGTGGTTCTGTTACAGAGATTATTTTTGCTTTTTCTTCTCCCAGCTGTAGTGGTAGTAGGATGTTATGTTTTGAGCTATTTACACTGTATTACTCGGTCAGTCGGTCTTTGAGAGGTTGTTGCTATTCGATTTTTGATTTTTTCTTAGTGATTTTATTTTGCTTTTGTTTTTGTTGGTATTCTGCGGTTTAATGCTCTTACCACTGCCACTAACACTAGTGTAAGATCATTGCTGCCAGTCAGCTGAAATGCGGCATGTTGAGTTTTGCGGTTAGTTGCTTCAGTATTTTATGCTGTTGCACCGGCAATTGCAAATGTGGAATATTTTACTGATTCAGTGTGCCTGCTGTCGACTGCATTGGAAGTCTAGAAAAAATGTTTGCTCGCCTGTGTTTCGAACTGTTTATTATTAAATCTATTTGGCTGACTGTCTGGCTGGCAAGCTGGCCGTCTCCATGACTGTGTGCAGTGTATTTGGCACATGCGCATGTTGTTGCAAATATATTCCCTTGCAGTTTCTAAACGGCTTTCTTGCGGGACTGTTTGCTTGTTTGCAATTGCGCGCTTGACGTGTGCGATAAAATGCAATTGTTTGGTCTAGAGTTTTTATTTATATATTGTTTTTTTTTCTATTTTCTGTACTCAAAATAAATAAATAAATAAAAAATGCTAACAAATTTAACGTATCGTGTCTTGAATGTTTCTTAATGTTGAGTGTTATAATTTTCGTTAAAAAAAAATTAAGCTTTCGTAAAGTTTTTTTAATGGCAGTTTGATGTAATAAATTCATTATATGTATTGATTTATTTTTTACTGTAAAGAAATAAATTAAAAATTTTATATTCTTGTACGGTTGAAGTTTGCAAGAGCTAATCGATGTTGTTCAAGCTCTAACAAGTTACATCATATAAAAGTTTAGCAAGAAATAAAAATAAATTCCAAAACATACTACATATGTAATAAAAAGTAATTATTTCAAAAGAAATCCATAAAAGTTTAGCAATAAAAAAAATTATAATATTAAAAATTAAATGCAAAATTAAAACGTGTGATTATAAAAATTCTCGAAGATTTTATAAAGCAATAAAAGAAAAATAAAAAATAATTAAATGTCGTGTTAAAGTTAACTTTTATGCATAAAAAAATTTTATTGCTTGTAATATTTAAATATTCATATTTGTTTTAGCAAAAATGTTAATTTGATATTGAATTGTTTGTTGTTAATTGATTTACTGCCACTAAAAACATAAACAAACGACTTAAGACACAAGCATTCATTTCGAGTGCTGTTGGTGATTTAAACAGAGTATGAGAGTTTCTTTTTTTCTAAAAGCATTTATAAGAATACATTATAATAGTAATAGCAATATTTCATTAACATATGAAATCACATTTCATTATAATGGAAATTTTAAAATAAAATTTTAGGAGGCTGGGACTGGTCTTTATACTATTAATTTTTAAGAAGTCTTTATTTCATTTTTGGATGCTACTGGAGTATTAAATGTTTTATAAAATTCAACTTTTGAGTGATTTATATATAAATATTTTCAGAAAAATGCTTGCTTGTGTTGGGGAAAACATGATATTGTTATTATTTTTGTTTATTTTGTTGCTTAAAAATCAAAAGTTACAAATATTTTAGATTTTCTTTTAATTTGAAGAGGCGATCAGCAGTAAAATGATTGATTTTTTAAAACAGAATTATAATAGTTTGTTATTTTCTTTATCCTAATTTTTCGACCTTTTTCTTAAATTAAGATGTAATGATCTTCAAGCTTGAGGTCTTTTTTATAAAATTTTTTTAAAAAAATTTTATAATTTAGTTTGTTATTCTTTTCTGTTCTGAGTCAGCTGTTTGGTTTCTGTTTAATTGAAACTATATACTCGTATGCATAGTTTACTTTTATTTATTTGTGCTGTTGTATTGTGAGCTAATCTGTTGAAAGTAGAGTTCAGAGTTTAACTGACAGCCAAAAATGTATATGTATTACTTTTTTTGGTAAGATTTTTTTTTCATACGAGTAGGTATATAACTCTTTTTTGTTAAAAGCAATAATAATTTTCTTTTTATGAGGGTCTTGCTCAAAAAAGTTACATATCATTCGTTGAACATAGACAAGCACCTTAACTTGAAAATTTGTATGAAAGTTACCTAATTTTTTGAGTGATTTCCACTAAATTTTTTTAGACGAGCTGCTCGCCTGTGTTCCATGAACATCATATAAGTGCCTTTCATATAAAATTTCTTTACAAGTCGCTTGTTATGACAACATTACATTAGTTTATGGGAATGTATAAATATTATTTGTTGTACACTGAAAAATATTTGCTTCATATTTCTAATGAACCCAATTCATTAGATAATTTTCATTAACGGAATTAAAATGTACGTTCCATCAATGAAGATTAATAGCATTAATGAAAATATTCATTGAAATTGATTCATTAAGTTTCATAATTTCATTAGAAAATTTCATTGGATTTGTAATAAAAAATTTTTGAAGGCTTAGTGCAAAATTTTAGAGATTTAGTAAAAGTGAGACGATAAATACATTACAGCTACTAACTAAATGATAAAGTAAATTATTTTATACATTAATTACTGTGTAAAAAATTGTTTAATAAAAATTTCAATAGTGTTTTAAAACAATGAATAATTATCTTATGCTTAATATAAAAAAATTGTTTAGTTTCTCTTCAGTAGCACAATTCTAATGAAAAAAGATCATTAGAATAATGCAATTCTTCCTTAAACTAATGACTTTATTTCGTTAGAATGAAGTAAATTTTTCACCAAATTAGTGAACATTTTCATTTGTTCAACAAATCTTTTCAATACACTAGTGAAAATGTTTCATAAAAATAATGTAGCACATTCATTGGCTTAATGAAAAAATTACGTTTGAATGATGAAGAAGATTCATTAAAGGAATGAAAGTTTTACTTAATGTTAATGTACCAAATTCATAAAACTAATGAAATTGAGCCGTTAACTTAATGAATATTTTCATTGTTTTAATGTAAACTATTCATAAATATTATGATTCATGCTTCATTAACTTAATGAAGTTATCATTAATCTAACGATTATATTCATTACATAGTTTTTAATGAAATAAGATTCATTAGTCCAATGAAGACCATCATTGGCCGAAAAATAATGAAAATTTTCATTAGATTAATGTCAATATTCATTATATTAATGAAGGAATTCTTTTCAGTGTATGCAATGTATGCAATTTTTTCAAGAAAAATCAACACGTTAGAGGTATCATCAATCAACTTAAACCATTGAGAAATAAAAAAATTAATACAAAAGCAGGCATAACCTTCCGGATAAGATGTTTTTTTTTTAATTTTTTTTTATTTTTTTTTAAATTTTATTTATTTATTGAATCTTCACAATGTGAACTAATGTTTTAAGATTTGAATACTAAGTATTCAAATCTTAAAACTAAATACAAACAAATAAACTAATTTATTTTGCGTCAATTACATCGGTAAATTAACTATTTAAAGCTCTGATGGTGGCAACAGTATCCCTTCTTCTCAACCGAGTGTGACCGCTAAAGTTAAGTATGTTTCGTGCAAACTTCACCCAAGTTTCAGGTTGCTGATATATCTTGTCGCATACTTTGAAAATTCGTCTTTTACTAACGGAATATACAAATCCTTTTGAATTCATGAGTTTTTTACGTTGCAGTCATCGTTCGAAGAATTTTGTTTTGTCGCCTCTGGATTTTTTCAATGCTTGATGCTGAGACGGTGCCCCATAATTGAATTCCATAACTTCATATAGGCTTTAGAATTGCATTGTATAACAAAAGTTTGCAATCCAACTTCAAGTTAGAATTTCTGCCCATAAGCCAATTTAATTGTGCTGCTTTTAACTTCAACTGAGTGGCTTTTGCTTCAATGTGAGACTTCCACGTTAGCCTCTGGTCGAGGTGAATACCAAGGTAGTTGACTTAATAATGCTGCGGAATAGGTGAGTTGTGAATTGGCCAACATGTTTTTTACGCAGTGTGAATATAACATGAGTACACTTTTGTTCATTAACTTTGATTTTCCAAAGTTTTAGCCATTTCTTTAATACTGAAATATACTCCTGCAAATTTCGTGATGCTAATTGATGGCTTTCATGGACGCTGCAGAATGATGTGTCATCTGCAAAAGTTGAAGTGTGGATTCCGGATCTCGTTGGCATGTCTGAGGCATAAATCAAATATAAAGTAGGTCCCAATATTCTACCTTACGGAACACCTGCCTTGATTGGCTGAGTTGGGCTTATAAAGTCGCCTTCTCTGATAACAAATTTTCGGCCAGATAAGTAGCTTTCCAGAAGTTTGTGCGTATTTGCAGACAAGTTCAACTTTATCTTGTGCATTAAAACGGCGTGCCACACTTTATCAAAAGCTTGGGAAACGTCAATGAATAGAGTTCAGTAATACTTCTTGTCTTCAAAAGTTTTTCTTATGACATTTACTAGTCTGTGTGTTTGTTCTATGGTGCTGTGCTTAGACCGAAAGCCAAATTGTTGATTAGGGATACATTCTACATCATTCAGTATTGGAGTCAACTTCGCCATTAACAATTTTTCGAACAGTTTTGAAGTTATTGGCAGTAGACTTATTGGTCTGTGTGATTCTACCTTAGTCGGATCTTTCCCTGGCTTAGGTATCATAGTAATTATAGACGCTTTCCACCCTGCAGGAAGATAAGATGTAGAAATATTTAATACAACAAAGAATTTATCGAATATTTTCATCAAAGCAATATTACGGCGCTTTCAAAACACTGTATCGGAATATGAAAGTAATCTACACAGCAATATTTTGGGATAAGCAAAAAAATAACCCTTATTTGCAATTTGCTCAAAAAGTATTTATTTATTCATCAATAACTATCTTAAGCCTTTCAAAGTAATCCCCCTCAAATATTACACTTATGCCAGAGTTTTTCCAATCCTCGAAACATTACCGAAACAAACTTTTGCGTAGATAAAATTTTTTACAAGGAAAATATTTAAAAAAATTAATATAAATGCTAAGTTGGCCTTATTAAAAGTAAATCTATCCCCTCTGAATAGATATTTTATATTTTGAGAACATCTTCATAAATTGTTTACTACATGGGTTAATATATGTAGACTTGTTAAATTGAAACACGTTATGAATATGTGCGCGGTCTGTTAAGAAATAACCGTTATTTTTAAATTTATCAAAAAGTATTTATTTATTATATCCTGTCCCCTTCAAAGTAATCCCCCTCAGATATAATACATTTCTCCCAACGTTTTTTCCAATCCTAGAAACATTTCTGAAATGTGATTTCTGGTATCGCCAGCAGCTCCTGTTTCGATTTTTCTTTTATCTCCTCAATCGTAGCCAAATGCTTTCCTTTCATTGGTGTCTTCAGTTTGCGACAACTATTATTGAATTGCTTCGCGCAAACGGTGCATAACTTTAAGGTAGTATTCCTTATTGACCGTACGACCTTGTTATAAGAATTCATGAAGCATTACGTCATTGCAGTCGAAGAAAACAGTGAGCAAAACCTTCACATTTGACCGAACTTGACGAGCTTTTTTCGGACTTGGCTCTTCTGAACGCTTTCATAGGGATGATTGGGCTTTGGTTTGTATATTATAGCCATACACCCATGATTCGTCCTTTTCGAAGAAACCTCGATCGTCGTTGACGATGTGCAACAGCTTCTGAGCAATGTCCATGCCACGTTGTTTTTGCTCAAAATTTAGTAACCTTAGTAAAAAATCGAAGAACTCAAAACAAACCGACAATCCAAAGTGGCTGATATTGCTAACATATATAACAGACATGTGTACCAACATAGCAGAAAAAAATGCGAAAATCGAACATAGTCGTAATTCGTGAAATTTTATGTAAATGGTTATTTTTATATCAGACCATGTACATACATATAAAAAAATTAGAAAAATTTTAACTTTAGAAGAAATAACTGAACTTATTATTTGAGCAACGCTTGTCAGCAACACATAATGAGAAGATAAAGGTCAACATAGGAATAAATTTGAAAAACTAAACCAGATAAAAGATCTAGGAGATGGATTTAATGATAAATGGTTTGTTAATGAAACAGATTTAGATTTCTTTATAGGCTTTTTCCACTGAACAACATCTAGCATCTACCATCAGTTTTGAAGATGATAACATCTTCCCATAAGAAATACATTGTACTAAAAGTCAACATTTTTCAACATCTTTACAAAATGTTCCTTTCTCATTTTATTCCATTCAACATCTTTCGATTATTTCAGTGTCATCACTAGAAAAGTGGCAATAATGTCAATTATTCTTGTGGCATCACTGAAAAAACGTCATTTATTTTGAAAAAATTAAAACGAAATCATAAATTATTTATCATGTGTCAATTGTGTGTTTTCTTTATTAATTTTTTCCATGATATATTTTTTATATCATGATTTTTTCTGTGTTTTTGTTAAAATTTGTTTGTAATGCCTACATTTTATTTATACACATATGTACATATATAAGTTTTATAATCATATTTTTGTTTTAAAAATTAATTTATTTCCAAAAACTTTACGTGTGTTTGTTAAATTATTTGAACATTAAAAAATAATATTTTGGATTGATAGTAACCCTGCAGGAAATGTCAATAGAAAACATAAAGTGACTGAAAACTTTTTTAATTTAAGTTAACTTTTTTATCTTTCTAAGACTTTATTTGTTAGACAGAAGAACTTATTCATGAAAGTTTGATATAAACAGATCTTGTTCAGTAAATCAACAAATTTTGTGAAGCTAAAAACTCTTAGGTGGCCACACTGAAATATAATTTTTTGAATATGAATTTATGTTGCTGCCGTATTCAAAATAATTCAGTAGTGCCCTACATGACTGCAATTGCCGGTTGCAGTATTTGCTGTTGTGAATTCGTGTAGTCTGCTAAAATTTGCTCACAAACGTACAAATACATTTACGTCTGACATTGTCTATGCTTTTTATTAATATAAAAAATAATTATTTAAAATATATTAAAATATTAATGCATTAAAATTTCCTCGAGCCGACTATTTATATCGCACAAAAACAGCCGCTGAATTGTTCACAAGGCATAGAGTTCTAATGTCAGATGTTTAAACATAACAACATAGAACACACTCTATTCGAAATTTTGTCAGACGGCTTTGCTCATGTCTTTTACAGATGCAATGTTTTTGAGATAACAGACGACATGTAGGCATTTTATACAGTGGAAAATGACATGTACATTATTAAAAACATATCGTGTGTTATCTACTTTAATGATATTATGTGTTATCTACTTTATTTTTCTTTGAAATATTGTAATATAAGGAGTGATTTTTTTGCTATTATCTTTTTGGCAACACTAGTTTTGACAGCTCACGCACGTTTTGTATCTTGTGTCACTGTCAAACATCTTCAGTTTGGTCTATAATTTAATCATGAATCGTCTTACAAACGAACAACGCTTGCAAATTATTGAATTTTATTACCAAAATGCGTGCTCTGTTAAGAAAGTTCATCGCGCGCTTCTTCCATTTTATGGTCAGTTTAATCGACCTACTGAAGCTTCTATTCGGGCTATTGTAAAAAAATTTCGCACCAAATTTACATTGTTGGACATTAAACCACCAACACGCTTACGTAGAGTGCGAACTGAAGAAAATATCGCAGCCGTGTCGGCCAGTGTTGGTGATGACCGTGAATTATCGATTCGGCGCTGTTCGCAGCAATTGGGCCTCTGTTACTCCACTACGTGGAATATTTTACGGAAGGATTTAGGTGTGAAGCCTTATAAGATACAGCTGGTGCAAGAATTGAAGCCAAACGACCTACCACAACGTCAAATTTTTGGTGAATGGGCTCTTCAAAAGTTAGTTAGGGCTGGCGGCATCATTGGGCCGTATTTCTTCAAAGATGATGCGAATAACAACGTTACTGTGAATGGTGAGCGCTACCGTGCGATGATAACAAACTTTTTTTTGCCCAAAATGGAAGAGCTTGACTTGCATGATATGTGGTTTCAACAAGACGGTGCCACATGCCACACAGCACGCGAAACAATGGACCAATTGAGAGGCTAGTTCGGTGAACAGTTTATTTCACGCTTGGGACCAGTCAATTGGCCGCCCAGATCGTGCGATTTAACGCCTCTATACTATTTTTTGTGGGGCTATGTTAAGGCTTATGTCTATAGCGACAAGCCCGCTTCGATTGACGCACTGGAAGCCAACATTGCCAACATTATTCGTGAGATACCGGCCGAAATGTTGGAAAGAGTATGCCAAAATTGGACTAAGCGGATGGACCATTTGAGGCGCAGCCGAGGCCAACATTTGCATGAAATAATCTTCAAACATTAAATTATATCGACCCAACTATCGATCCAAATAAATATTTCATGCATTTTTCTGAATTTTATGTGTTTTTTTTTTAAATTTCCGATAGTTCTTATAAAATCACCCATTATAAGACTACATATCACTGCAATGACTGAAGGCAGAATTAGTTTGTACGTTCTTTTCCGTTCTGAATCAGCTGTTTTGTTTCTGTTCAATACAAACTATATGTGCCTGGTTTGTTATCACTTTTTCGTTCTGTTCTGTTGCGGACTAATCTGTTGAAAATAGAATTCAACGTTAAGTGACAGCCAGATATGTGTATGTTTTACTCTTATCAGGTATGGAAACATTAATTTTTCAGTCAAATGTATATAATATTTTTTGTCAAAAACTAAATAAACTTGTTTCAATTAAAGATTTTGAAAAGTTAAAACATTTTTAAAGATTTCTATCAATGAAACAACTATGAATGACCAAAAGAATATTATTTTAACAAGGAAAAATTATATTTTGTATAAGAAGTGTCATAAAGTCTGGATATTGTGAGATAGAAGTGGACTGTTAGATCGCTATTTCTAAATTATTATTTTGTTCCTTTTTTTCACACAAGATAATATTTATGTACATATTTTATTCTGCATTCCAATATTTTTCTTTTATTTATGCTCTACTGTAGAAAACAGCTGAATATTTTCACGGAAAAAGTAATTGTAAAATATTTTCTACAGAAATGAACGTCACAGAACGGCAACAGAAAGTGAAAACTAATGAGGCCTTAGGTTTTATTATTTAATAATTTGCTGTAACATTCATAGATAAAATCTCGAAAATTGATGAACTTTTGTAAATAAAAGTAGTAAATAAAAATGAATTGAAGAAAAGTAAAAGTGGGCTTCGATTCTCCACTTAAAGTCAAATATCAATACTATTAATGTATAGTAAAAAAGAGCAGGCAAAAACACGTGATTTGAGAGCTGGCAAAATCATGTGACAAAATTTTAAAGCTCAGTTGTGGTTTTTCAGTAAATAGGTGGTTTTGAAATCACAAGTAATTTTAAAACGAATGACTTCTTTCTTTTTAAAATATAGTGGAAACTAAAGCAGAGAGCGAAGTACTGCTGAATTGTTAAAAAAAAAATCCCAAATTGAAATGAATAACTTTCTTTGAACACATCAGGAAACTTGGCAGAAAATGCCGCCAGACAACTGGTATTATCAATTGTCATAAACTTGTCGACAATAATTAAAGACTTATATTACTTGAACTTGTTAAGTACTTTTATAATTGAACAAAAATAAAGTTCAATGTATTATTTTTAAAATTCTCAAAAATAATTAACACTTTTTGCTCAATGACTCACAGTCTAATAAAATTCATTTTGCAAAAAAAAAACCAAAAAATCAGACTATATTGTTTGTCTTAATTGTGACGTTAAAAACTCAATTACTGATTGAGAACCAGTTCAAAATTAATATTGGCCCTAATTTGTTTAAAGAAAAAAAAAATTCTAAATGAGTTCTCGAGTTTCAGTTCAAGGATAATTAAAAAAATTGTATTTTGTAATTAGAAAAATTATGCAAAATTAAAATAATTTAATATAAAAATGTTGCTGGGAATTACAAAATTTGATATAGCATCACTAAAGAAAATTTTTGTAAGTTTTGGAAACAGTTGCTATGTTTAAAAATTTTGCTGTTTAAATATTTCAAGATCTCAAAAAATAAATAAATAAATAAGTATAGAAAAATGTATTATTATGTATTTGATTATAAATTAATTTTTAATACATTGGCCAACCAAAAATATTTATTTAAATTCATGGTTCAATTATTAGGTGGCAGCATTAGAGTTGCTGTACTAGATACATAATATTTTGTTTGTCAAAAATTCCACCATAATGTCAAAAACATGTTTACAAACCAGAGGAAAATGAAGAAAAAAAATGTATATAAAGAAAATTAATTGTGTATTATTATTTTCATAAATTGGTTTTAACGCATTTTAAGCAATTAAATTATTTTTGAAGCGAGGAAAGTCGATAAGCAGTAGAATTTTTCTTTTTCCATAGCAGACAGCAACGCATATTAAGGAATTAAAATATTTTTGAAATCTTTTTTATCGTTTCTTTTGCACATTCTCCAACTGTTTAAAATATTATTTTTTCACTTCACTTTGTATAAACATAAACAGCTTTTACGCAATTAAAATATTTTTGAAAACTTCTTTATTATTTTTTTTTTGCACTTTTTCACTTTTTTTTTTTGTTTTTTTTTTGCACGATTAAAATATTATTATTTTTTCACTTCACTTTGTTTAAACATAAACAACTTTTGACACTACCGGCCGTTTTAAATAAAAAATTGTGAAGTAACCAGGTGGCATCACTAGCGCAGTGATGCCACCTGGTTACTTCACCTTGTTTAAATTATTATGAAATTCATGTACACAGAAAAAAATTTTTTTCGTGTTCAATAACGAAATTCGTTGAATCAATTGATAAATTGTTTGAATGGGGACCTGTAAAGGAATTCGTGGATTCAAACAAAAGTTTAGTAAAAAAAAAAAAAAATTGTGATTGAAAACAAAAATTTTTTAAACAACAACAAAATACGATATGCGAGGTAACTTTTTTGATATTTTTGTATACGCATACAAATTATTTGTTCAGACTAAAATTTTTTTGATTTTATTTTTACTATTTTTTTTTCTGTGTAGAAAATGCCAGTAAGAAAAACTAAAATAAAAGGTTTGAAAATTGTTGTTATTAGTGAACGCAGCAGAAGCGAATTGCAGCTTGAGGAGATAACCAGTGTTTTTACTGAGAACATGACTATGTATAAACAATACTATCAAATGAGTTTAATGCTTGACTGCACCCATCTATCAAAAATTTGGAATGACAGGAAAAATATTTTTTAGGGAATTTTTACACACTAACAAGAGATGAGATATAAAGGGGTGATTGTTTTCTTTTTATGTTGGACCAGTAATCAGGGGATGACTCTTACATATGTAATGCATTGCACCAGAACTAGGAAAATAGGTTGTGGGGAGGGGGAAAGAGGGAGTAGTGTTTGTGAACATTTGACTTGAACTTGCCAACGCTATAACAGACAGGAAACACGTCTGCAGGCAATTTATTCCACAGACGAACCATACGGAATAACGAATTTTCTCTGTAATGTGTTGTGAGATTCCCCCGGCAATCGCCCACAAATGGATGAGCTGTAGACGATGAACGCGTGCCACGTAAAAATGTGCGAGTTTCGGGAACAAGATCCCTAATCTCGTCTGAGCAAAATCCATTGTAGTAACGATAGAACAGAGTAACGCACCCCACACTGCGTCGATGCTCCAGTGAGTCAATAGAGTTGGATACCCTACTGTCACCGATGAGCTTCTTCGCCCTCTCCAGCACACGGTTGAGTAACCCTAAAATAGACTTTGAGGCACCGGTCCAAACATGAGAGTTGTATTCCATTTTCGGTCGGATGTAGGTGGTAAAAATTGTCAGGAGATCGGATTTAGTGAAGTACATCTTACACCGTTTCAAAAACCAGTGGCACTTGAATGCTTCTTTAGATATATGAAAAATGTGTTCAGTCCAGCGAACATCACACTGTATCTTCATTCCAAGAACATCAAGAGCGTCCGGTTCCTCAATATTTATACCATCCATGAGTACAGATGAAGCAGCATTTGCGGTCGTTTGCTTGTGTGTTAATAAGCAACATTGGGTCTTACGAGCGTTGAAGGCGACTCTGTTTTTACGACCCTGTTTTTACGACCTCACTCGGAGATTAATACACGATCGCTATTCAGTGAATTTAATATGCGTCAAGATACATATGCCAAGTTAAATATATTTGAAGTAATGAAGTCACATAACGACATATTTAACCGTAAACATATTTATGTTTGATATAACGCACCAACGAACCAAACCATGTTTGTGTATGAGTTTTAAATAACATTTATTTAAGAAAATACCCTATATAACACGAAAAAAAATGTCGTGAAAATACAGCATAAGCAAATATTATTTAAAAACATCTAAACAACGAGTACGAGGTCTAATAAAAAAATAGCAGTTGTTTAAAAATTTCGTGAATTACGATTTTCTAAATTTTTTCTGTTATGTTGACACACATGTCTGTTGTTTATGTTGGCAATATCATTTCGGATTATCAGTTTGTTTTTGACAGATAAAATGGTTAGTCTTGTTTTGGTGTAAATTTACAAAATTTTGAGCAAAAACAATGTCGCATGGACATCGCTCAGGAGCTGTTGAACATCGTTAACTACGATCGAGGTTTCCTTGAAAAGGTCATAACTAGTGACGAATCATGGGTGTATGGCTATGACATTGAAACCAAAGCCCAATCAACCCTATGAAAGCGTCGTGAAGAGCAAAGCCCGAAAAAAGCACATCAAGTTCGGTCCAATGTAAAGGTTTTGCTCACTGTTTTTTTTTTCGACTGCAATGGCATGGCATCTTTCAATTCTTGCCACAAGGTCGTATGGTCAATAAGGAGTACTACCTTGAAGTTATGCGACGTTTACAAGAAAGAATTCGTCAGAAACGCACAGAATTGTGAAAAAAGCTATTATGGATTTTGCTACATGATAACGAACCAGCTCACACATCAATGTTTGTGCGTGAGTTTTTGACAAAAACAAAACCGTTGTCATGCTTCAACCAACTAATTCATTGGACTTGGTCCCCGCTGACTTTTTCCTCTTCCCAAAACAGAAGACTCCGATGAGAGGAAAGCGTTTGGCTAGGATTGAGGAGATAAGAGAAAAATCGAAACAGAGGCTGTTGGCGATACCAGAAAGTGCATTTTGGAAGTGTTTCGAGGGATGAAAAAAATTTTGGCATAAATGTATTATATCTGAGGGGGATTACTTTGAAGGAGCCATGATAAATAGATTTTGGAAAAATTTTAAATAATGGTTATTTTTTTTATCAGACCTCGTATATGCTGTAATTTTAACATAGAATATATGTAACAGTTTTTAAGATTTTGAGCCAATAATGGTGAATTTTTGGTAGTCTGTCAACAAGATTTATAGAATAGGAAGCAAAAAGTGTGTGTCTTCTAAACGCCGATATAAGTGACACACCTAATTTGCAGTTGGGAGTTTAAAAAAAAAATTTTAATTTAAACTTAGTAGAATATTGGTGATCTGCCAAAAAATTTGACCATATATGGGCACATATTTTGTTGTCGCTCAGCATCACCTTGTGGAATAGGAAACCAAGAGTGTCCTCTGAATGCCGATGTAAGTGGCAGAACTCAATTGTATTCGCGAGTAAAAAAAAACAATAAATAAAAATAAATAAAATAAACAATAAATAAAAAAGGTAATCAATCCCCTTGGTTTTTTCTAATAATATGTGTATTTCATTAAACTCAAATCAAAATTAATAATTTAAATAATCGAGTTAACGCACAATTATAAGGTTTGAGTTAAGGGTCACGAACTTTCGTGCTTGATGGCTTATGTTTGAAAGTAAAAATATGCGCCACTCCGACTTAAGCTTTTGCTATCAACATGTTAGAGCAACACTTTTATACTAAATTTAAATTTTTTTTTTAAACTCCCAAATACAATTCACTTATATCGGCGTTTAGAGGATATACACTCATGGCTTCCTATTAAATAAATCTTGTTGAGAGACTACCAACAAGATTTAGTTGCTCAAAAACCTAAAAAATTTGTAAATATCGCTCCTTTATTGCAACAAAGTCATATCTCAAAAACTGAGCTTTTTGAGTTAACAATGCAGAATTATTAATAATATTACCTTATATATTGTGCCACAAATTTATTGAAATTACTTTTAAACTGTTTCCTTTAGGAGATGTTTTCTAAAAACGTTTTCAAAACTTGTGTGGAAGCTAAAAATTTGAAATGTGTTTTTCTCGAAATAAGCTTTTTTTTAGTTATGACTATGCTGCAATAAAAGAGTGATATGTTCAATGTTAAAATTTCAGCAAATACTTGTAGTTTAGATATTTTCAAATAATAATTGTTTATGCTGTATTTCCACGGCTTTTGTTTCCGTTTTAAGGTATTGTGTATTTTTAAAAATAAAAGTTATTTAAAACTCATGAACAAACATAGTGGTTCCATGGGACGTCACGTCAAACATATTTGTCTTCACATTGAAAATTATTTCAATATTTTTCACTTAAAAACTCCAAGGAACGCAACCCCTTTGAAACTTTTTCCGTTTTGCTATTATTTCCATTTTTATTTAAACATTTTTGCACAAAACTTTACAGCCTTTTTTTCAGCTAATTAAGACTGCGAAACAAAAAAAAATTTTTAACTTGTATTCGTATAATTGTTTTCCCAATTAGTTGAATGACTGGAAATTTTTGCATTTTTGTTTTATTTGAAATTAAAATTTGTTTATATTAGTGTAAAAATTAAAATTGAAATTTATACAAATAATGTTTACAGCAAATGCGGAATTTTGCAAATTAATTCTATAAAAATGACAAATAAATTTCAGCAATTAGTATAGAAAAATATACATATGTATGTACGAGTATATTGAACAAACAAATGTTCAATAAAATTTATTGTAACAAGATTTAACAAGTTTAAGACTTGACTTTATGACAAAATAAAATTTGCACAAACGGCAAAAAAGTGTAACAAATTTATAAGTCTTTAAAACTTGTGTTTTGTTGAAAGAGTTTTATTTGCTAAAAATTTGTTAAAATTGCAACGAAATTGATGTGAGTGATTAAAAACCTCAAAGTTATGGTTTAAAATGTTCTGACAGAAAAAAAGATAAAAGTTTTTTTTTTAATTTTTGAATTTTGTTTTACATGAACGAAGAATTTCGCCCATCACAACGAATTAGCCGCCAAATATTCGTTGTATAAATTCGGCGTGAGAATCAAAATATCAACAAACTTTAGCGCAGATAACATTCAAGCTTTTGTGTAGATAATATTCTTTACAAGGAAAATATTAAAAAAATTAATATAAATACTAAGTTGGCCATATTAAAGGTAAACCTATCCCATCCGAATTGGTATTTTATATTTTGAAAAATATGAAAAATATATATGTCGACTTTTTAAATTGAAACACGTTTATCAAAAAGCATTTATTTATTATATCTTGTCCCCTTCAAAGTAATCCGCCTCAGATATAATACATTTCTCCAAACGTTTTTTTCAATCCTCGAAACACTTCTGAAAAGCGTTTCTTGACATCGCCAACAGCTCCTGTTCGATTTTTCTTTTATCTCTTCAATCGTAGCAAAACACTTTTCGTCATCAGTGTCTTCAGTTTTGGGAAGAGGAAAAGGTCAGCGAAGGCCAAGAACGGTGAATACCATGGTTGAGGCCTCAGAATGGTTTGTTTTTGGTCAAAAACTCACGCACAAGGATCGATGTGTGAGCTGATGCGTTATCATGGTGCAAAATCCATGATTTTTTTTCCACAATTCTGTGCGTTTCTGACGGCACATAACTTTTAGGTATACGGCGCATAACTTCAAGGTAGTGTTCCTTATTGACCGTACGAGAATTCATGGTGCACGACGCCATTGCAGTCAAAAAAAACAATGAGCAAAACCTTCACATTTGATCGAACTTGACGTGTTTTTTTCGGTATTGGCTCTTGTGGACGCTTACATTGGGATTATGATTATGCTTTGGTTTCAATTCATAGCCATACACCTATGATTCGTCACCAGTTATGACCTTTTGTAGAAAATCTGTATCATCGTTGATGCTCCTGAGCGATGTCCATGCGACGTGGTTTTTGCTTAAAATTTTGCAATTTAGGAACAATCTTCGCTGCTGCACACTTCATGCCTAAAACATCCGTAAAAATTGCTTGGCATGAGCCGAACGATATGCCAACATCATTAACAACTTCTCTGATTATCCAAAATCATCTTCATCACTGCTTTAATGTTTTAATCCGTTGTTGACATGCTCGGGCGACCAGGACGACCATCGACATTGACATCATCTCGGCCTACCTTAAACCGGTTATACCACAATTGAGCTTGTGTTCTGCTCATTTCAAATGTCGTTGCGCATTTAATTTAATTTTTTACACATTTTTTACACTGATACCAATAAAAAATTATAAATAACTTGTTTTCTATGTTTCCCAGCTGGCTATATGTGACCATTTCATAGGAGCTACCCTAATCATCAGTAGACTTTTAAAAGCAGGGAACAAAAATTCAAACAATTGAGTTTTTTATTCGCTTTTTTAGCTTCTAACATTGATATTAATGAAAAATTATAAATAGCTTGTTTTCTATGTTTCCCAGCTATCTAAATGTCGACATTTCATAGGAACTACCCTAATCATCAGTAGACTTTGGAAGTTTCTGAAAGATATTCTCAAACATTCATTTTTATATCCCAACAATATAAATAAATTGTTGAGCATTTAAAAAGTTTACATTGTTGGGATATAAAGTTGAATGTTTGAGAATATCTTTCAAAAATTTCCAAAGTCTACTGTCGACATATAGATAGCTGGGAAACATAGAAAACAATCTATGTATAATTTTTGCTGGTTTTAAACAATTAAATTATAAAAGAGTGTTGCTGCTTTAGAACGAAAACTGGAGTTGGCTGCTGGGGAAGTGGAAATTTTGGCGATTCATGAAGCCGATTTTAGGAATTCACAAAAAAATTGAACCATTTTGTTAACCGGTTTGGAACGGGGTTTTCATATTCAGTGCGCGGTTTTGCCGAAGAACATCCATTGAAGAAGTGGGGGAATTTTGACATTTCCTGAAGCCGACTTTGGGAATTAACAAAAAAATTTAAACCCCTTTACTAACAGAATTGGAAATGTTTTTTTATATTTGATGAGCGTTTTGGTAGTGGAATGTGTTTCTGAACTGTCAAGGCGAAAATTGAAGTGTCATATTGTGTTCGTGGAAGTGGAAGATTTTGGCAATTTCTGAAGCCGATTTTAGGAATTCCAAAATAAACGTTACATGGATAATTATCTAGTTATATGGATAATTTGAGAAGAAACTTAAATACTCGTAGTAGTAAATGAAAAATTTTTAATTTAATATCAAAGCGCCTTTTTTAGTTTTTTAAACTATATTTATTTCAAAAAGAAACTAAAAACTATTTAAACTAAGCATGCCATGATTTTTCTTAAACATTTTACTTTTTAGCATTTCTTAGCGCTGATTCAGACACTATTTTTGTTAAGTATGTAAGAAAACTTTGTTTTTATTACTAAAAAATTAACAAAAAAAAATAATTGTTGCTGTGAAAATCGTTTGAAAGTTCAATTTAGCTAGTCTGTTAGTTAGAAGCAATCTTCGTTTTGTCGAATGCTTTTTAAAAAGAAATTTTCCTGCATTTTTATTTTTATTAGTGGATGGGATATGGCCTCATCGGCCATTTGCACTGCGACCAATATTAATCTATTGTGCATCCCCTTGCCCCATTATGTGTTGAGTATGTCAAGAAAACGGACAAGCTCCTTGATAGGGAGTGATATTAAGTCACATTCACTTAACATATAAGCTTGTAGTAGCCTATATCTTCTGTGTCCCAGTGCTCCACAGTGGGTGATTAAGTGCTCCATTGACACCTCTTCATCACCGCAGAATCTGCAAATATCTGTGTTGGAAATTCCCATCCTGTGCAGGTGCTTGTAGCAGTTATAATGACCTGTAAGTGCTATAATCAATGTTCTTAGACTTTTCCTGTTCAGTTTTAGAGCACGTTCGGCCCTCTTTTTATCAAAGTTTAGAAATTTCTTGGAGTGTTCAAGACCAGCTGTCTCGTTCCAATGTTGTTCAACGATAGACACCGTCCATTTTTTTATCTCTTCATTCAGGAGACCCTTATTGAAGCCAAAAGTTGGAGTGGGTCCAATAAAAGTCCCCTCCGCTCCTAGCTTGGCATAAATGTCAGCCATTTCATTGCCGTGATGCCCTTCATGTCCTGGCACCCAGATCAGGGTAACCTGGTTCTGGCTTGCCAGTTGATTTAGCCTGTTGTGACATTCCAGTACTAACTTAGACGAATTTTCCTGCATATAAATTTACATAGAATAATTTGAAAAAAAAAAGGAAAAAATATTAGTAAACAAATTTTGTAAAATAATTCAAATCACTGCCTGACAATCTAATGGAATAAAAAATAAATGAATTTAGTAACGAAATATGAAAGATTTGCAAGAAAATAATTTGTAGATTTCTTGTCACTGCACTTACACAAAATATTTTGCATTAAAATATTTTAAGATCAGTGTGTCCACATGCTGTCATATTAATTTATTTGCAGTTTAAAAAAATTACTTTACAGACATTTTGCCAGATATAAACGAATTTAATAGTTCTTGTGTCAAATCTATGTAACTTTACAAATGTAAAGTTTTTTAAGTTGAAACTATTTTGGTGGAAAAAAATGCCAAACAAGCCTGTATGTAATTTAAATTACGCACTAAACACTATTTTATTGAATGTGGTAATATAATTCTAATATATTTCTGATATTCTCACTGTCACTGTCAATATAAAGCAAACTCACTGCTATAAAATAAGAATAGAAGTTGCACACAGCGTAAGGAAAAATTATATATTCTCTTAAAAAAACAGGTAGCCGGTCAAGAAAAAAAAATACCACCAAAATGTCAAAAACTTTAAAACGAAAAATGTTAATTGATATTGAAATTATAAAACCACTATCTAAATTAAACAGTAAAAGGCAATAAGAAGGTTGTGAGTAATTTACAATATTAAAAATTATATTTCATTTTATGGAATCAGTCTCTAGTCTTAAAGCACAGTTGCCACACATCAAAATACTTGATCAAATTTGAGCATGTGTTAGTGAAATTAGGCTTGACTTATGGCGTTTTCTTTTCTAGAAAAAGTGTAACATTTTCAATATTGTTTTGCCAAAAAAAAACACAGAAGTATACAGTTTTCTCAACTTCTGAGTTTTGACACATCGTTCGCATAGAAAAAAGTTAGACGAACCCAAATCAATTTTCTTTCGCTTAGATTGCGAACGCAAGCAGGCTGTCGAGATTGGTAAACTGGCTGTTATAGTTATTGCGACATCTTCTTTTCATCTCAATAAGACTTAAATTTTAAAACTTGAATTTTAAGAAAAAAGTGCAGCATAAATGCAAAACTTTTTCAGAAAAGAAAACGGCATTAGTACACAGGCAAACCTCAATTTGTTTTGAAAAGTAAAGAACCTGTGATTTTTTCGGGCGAAAAAGCCACATTTTGTGAAAAAACGTTTTTTAGCTCGTGTATGTCTGTACGAAATGCACAAAGATAAAACATTTTTTTTTTTAATTGAAATGGTTTATAAACATAAACAAACTCCTAAAAAAATTGTTTTAATTCATTTTTTTATTTTATCTTCTTTCCCAAAAACATCAGTGTTGTCGCTGTCAAGACTATATACAATTGAAATTCGCAGAAAATACGCTCACAATTGGCAAACTCTTCAAAGTCTAAACTATTTCGATTTTCTTCACACTCATATCAAACTATAGGTGTGAGTTTATTTCTCACTAGCCCAATCAAAAAAAAGTTTAGTTTGAAAAACAGTTTGATGTGATGCCATATCACGTTAAACCATTTTGTTGTATTGGGTGGTGTTATCAGGAGGTTATGGGCCGTTGTCGAATATAAACCATACCTAAACGTGAGATTTTTTTTCTGTATTTCATTTGACATTTCTCAATTTCAGATTATTTCAATTTGAACCATGGACAACATTATGTAACGAAAAAGAATATTATAACAAAAAATTCTATAGAAAAGCCATAAACATTTGATTACAATTTGTTTTATAGAACAAATTAATAATTAAAAAAAAAATTTATTTCGCCACAGTATTTAATATGAACAGTGCACTACATATATCAGAAAAAATCCATTCTAGGAGTAAATTCCCTTATTCAACTGTGTGGCAACGCCTTTTCATATTTCTCTCTAAATATACATTTGAAAAATCCTTATTACAAATAATAAAAAGAGAATGAAACTGCCTTGTATTTTTTATATCATGGTATCAATGTTCCGAGAACGCGCGTTCTGAAACCGCAATGCGTTTTGAAAAACGCTTAATTGGTTTTTAGGTGTTCTGAAGAACGCGCGTTTTACTGGCGTTTAAGAGTTTTTTCCAAAAAAATACAACATGTGTTTTATATACGTATATATGTATGTGGTAATAATATAAAACGAAAAAAAAAATTGACAATAAATAGAAAAATTTTTCAATTTAGTTTTCTTAATGTGTAAAATTCTTTAAACTTTTTATTGAAATAAAAAGAAAACATATTAAATTTTAATTGTGAATAATTTTATTGCCTTTTGCAAAGTCCAGTTTTAGCAAATTCAATCAGTTCACTTCAATATATACATACGAGTTGCAGTCGCCAATTTTAAGCGATATGCGTTTTCCAGAACACCTATTTGGCGATTTCAAATCGCAAAACCATATTTCTTGCGTTATACGTTTCTCAGAACACCTATTTGGCGTTTTTAAATCGAAAACGCTAAATTTAATCGATTTACGTTTCTCAGAACATGCCTGATAGTAAATAAAAATCAATTGTATAAATTTAATTTATTATATAAGATCTATAATATATAAATTATTATTCCTTTTTGTTTCAGATGCAGGAATCAATGAAATAAATAAATTTGAAACGCAACGAAGTGGCAGCAGAAGCAAAACTAAAAAATATGCGTTTATTGCAAACAAATGTTATAAAAATTTGCTTAACAAAATTAAAAGCTAAACAAAAAATCTGTGTTGTTTCTTAACATATGTAATATAATTTAGTGCAAAAAAAAAAAATAATAATTAAAAATAAATTGTAATTTATATCGGCATACCTACTTGGCCTATAAAAAAAACGTATTGAATTTGGAAGAAAACATAAACACAGAAAAAATTGTCATTCAAAAACAATTATTAAAATTTACTTAATTTGAATTTTTTTTACATTTAAATATTTCAAAGAAGAGCTAAAAATAAACATAAATGCAAAATAAAATTAAATTAATTTTGAGATTTTTTTGAAAACAAGTTATTTGCTAATAAAAAAAAAGCCGCTGAAAATAAATATTTATAACATTTTTGAACTTGATGAAAAGGTAAGTGCTTGCATTGTTTTTCTTTTGATCCTGTTATTCGGCGTTTGAGTTTTTGCTTTAAAATTTTTTATAATCGTACAGCTCAATTATGAATTTATTTCTCAAAGAATTTATTTCTCACGTAAAGTAATTTCTTGAATTCAAATTTTGTTAATTTGATTTGAATTTTGTTAATTTGATTGTAGGATTTGAAGATTTCATCTTCCTTTAGTGTTTTCAGTGAATGGAGAAAAGGAAGAAATATAAAAATATCCTACTTAATTTTTGTTCATAATTGGAGGAAAGAGAAAAGTGAAAAAGTTCACATTTTTATTTGTAATTGGGCTGATAATAATTAAAAAAAGAAAGCATGAAGTAAGGATGATTTTGAAAATTAAACACAAAATTTCAAGCTTATGCGAGTGGCTCCTAAATAAGGGGGTATTTAAAGAAATCTTACTATTGGGAAAATCTACAGTTGTTTACCTTTGCTGTATTATTAAGTCACATGACATTGGTATTAGTTTAGACGAGTGAACATTTGAAACAAATACTTTTGAAATTCCCTTTTGGGGTTTCTTTTGGACTCGCACTGTCATACATGTTGCCGACAACCATGTTTCTCTTAACTGGCCCCAGTACTCGGGGGATAACCTTGACCAGAACTAGGAAAATAGTTTGCGAGGAGGAGGCAAGAGACAGTAGTCTTTATAAACATTTGAACTGAAATTTAAACTTGAATCGGACAAAAGTTCTTTCAATTCATTTGATTTAATATCGTTTACGAGTAGTTCAAAATTCAATTAGACAATTTATTACATTTTTTGGTTAAAGAATTCTCAAATATTTTGTCTGGTCTTACATTGGAATAGTCTCAAATTTATAATCTTGCCTAGCCAGTCATTTTATTAACCGGATGTGGACAGTAAATTAAAAAAAATGTGATCAAAACATGCGATGAAAATATAGCAAATCAATTTTATAAATTAACTCATTTTGCTTGAAACTCACGAACTAGAGTTATGAGTTGAAACGCACCACCGAGAAAGAATAGTATTTGGTCAATCACTAAGCGATTTCACTGTATTTATAAAAGAAAAAATTAACCAAAATGGAAAAAAATGTTCGCATCTTCACATTGATAAAAAATATTAACAATTTTGATTAAAATAATTGATTCCATAGCCGAAGCATGCAGACGAAAAACGAATTCTCTCTGTAATGCGTTTTACGATTCCCCGGGCAATCGACCGCAAATGGATGGGCCCTGGTTAATAACCACGTGTTACGTAAAAATGTGTGGGTTTCGGGAACACGATCCTTAGTCTCGTCAGAGCAAAATATATTGCAATAACGATAGAACAGAGTAACGCACCCTACACTGCGTCGATGCTCCAGTGAGTCAATAGAGTTGGATAACCTACTGTCTCCGATCAGCTTCTTTGCTTTTAGCGAAAACGTAAAATAGGTATTCTGAGAAACGTCTAACACTAGAAGTATGGCTTTGCAATTTGAAATCGACAAAACGGAAAACGCTTATCGCTTAAAATTGGCGACTTCAACTCGCATGTGTATATTGTAGTGAACTGATACGATTTGCAAAAACTGAAGCTGTTCTAAAGTCATGCGATTACATACACTAGGTAAGCCATTTTTATGTATGTATACAGATTTATCTGTATTGTTCCCCCCCATTCTTCATACTTTTCTATTATTATCAGAGCTGCCACTTTGGGCAATTTTAATCAAAATTGTCAATATTTTTTATCAATGTGGAGATGCGAACATTTTTTTCCATTTTGGTTAATTTTTTCTTTTATAAATACAGTGAATTCTCTAAGTGATTGACTAGATACTACTCTTTCTCGGTGGTGCGTTTCAACTCATAACTCTAGTTCGTGAGTTTCAAGCAAAATGAGTTAATTTACAAAATTAATTTTCTATATTTTCATCGCTTCTAACTGCTTATAAGCGATGTTTTGATCACATTTTTTGTGCACATCCGGTTAATAAAATGACTGGCTAGGCCAGATTATAAATTTGAGACTATTCCAATGTAAGACCAGCGTAAATATTTGAGAATTCCTTAACCAAAAAATGTAATAAATTGTCTAATTGAATTTTACGTTTACGAGTAGTAAACGATATTAAATCAAATGAATTGAGAGAGCTTTTGGGCGATTCATGTTTAAAAGTATACTATTTCTTTTTTTTCCATACATATGTATATTCTTAACATAAAAAGTAATTTATATAAGGAACTTCAATCTTCTAAAGGGCAGATTCCCATTGTTTACAACCAATTTGAAACAAATGTTGTATTAAATTGTGTTCTATTGCCTTGTAATAATAATTTTATTTAACTATAAGGTGGAAATATGTTTAGCATTATAAAGTAAATTAATTAAATTTATCAGCCCAATTATGAATATTATTATTACTCTTATACATCCCAATTATGAATATTCTCACAGAATTTATTTCTCTCGGAATTTAATCCTCACAGAATTTATTACTCTTACACAGCCCAACTATAAATATTCTCACGGAATTTATTTCTCTCGGAATTTAATTCTCAGGGAATTTATTTATCACATAAAGTACTTTTTTCAATTCAAATTCAAGAAAAAATCAGAATTTTTGTCCGTTAGAATTGAAGAGTTGATCTCCCATTAGGGTTTTCAACGAATGGAGGGATAATTGGAGGGAAGGGAAAAGTGATAATATTCCTACTGAATTTTAATTTATAATTGGGCTAATAAAGTACTTTTTTCAACTTAAACTAAAGAAAAAAACACAATTTTTGTTTACTTTACTGTATGAATTGAAGATTTGATCCCCTTTAGTGCTTTTGTGAATGAAAAAAAGGACAAAATAATAAAAACGTCAAACTTAATTTTTGTTCATAATTAGAGAAAAAGAGAAAAGTGAAAAAACTCACGCGGAATTTTTATTTGTAATAGGGCTGTATATGTTTGTCAAGCAAAAAAGAAAAATCATGTTAATTTTGGTAATTTTTTTTATCCATTTGGTAACTTTTTGAAAAATTTTGTTTGTAATATTCTTTTGGTCGCAGCAGCTCTGCTTATTATTTTTAGTATTTTGTCATGGGAATATTTTTATGAGCGAGCGTAAAATTTCCACCTGTCCTCTCATTGAGAATAAGGAAATTATTTTCTGACTGTATAAGATGACATTAAATACTAATGAAAAAAAAAAACATTTTCTAATCTTTTTCATCCAGTCATCTAATTATCTTAATACAACTTAAGCCCATAATACGTCTAGTATTACAAAGATCTTAAGCACAAAATTGCTACAAGTTTCCATATACTGGTACATGTTTCACTATTTAATTATAATATCTGGTCTTGTTAAAAAGCGATTTAATAGTTCATACTTTGACATTTAAAACAGTTCACAAGCTCAGCAACATTAACAAGCTAACGAGTAGTTTACTCATTGATGTAATTCAATCATTAATCATATAATTTTATTGACAACTTTAAGTTGTATTTGATTTGATGTTAAAGTGGATTGTTTATTCACCACATACTCACATACGGGTAAAGAACTGAATGTATGAAAAATGCATCTGGTCTGGTCTGGTCTGGTCGGCTGGCTGACTGGCAAAACAATTGTGTATTTATTGTGGAAATAATTCTAGTGTAAAAAATAAATAAATATGATGTGGTATTATAAATATATATACCTTAATAAGCGAAATAAAATATCAGTATAATTATAATGATTACGATGATGCTGTAGCTTATTACAGTTAAAATGTTGCTTTGTAGATATAATTCATATTGTTGTTAATGTTTGATTGTATGGTGCGATGACCAGTTCAATGAATGGATGACATCAAACGTTTAAAATGCATTTAATAATATTAATATTTGGCTACTTACAATTTATAATATATAAAATTTTTCCGTTGTCTCATTTTGGCAATATTTACTATCCTGGCTCTAAAAACAAATCTTAAAAGAAAAATTAATTCAAACGTCGTCTTTCATATTTTTTTTTCGTTCTTCTCCGCACACACACAAAAGCAAAGCGACACCACTTTCACATGCTTTGTTGGTAAACATTGACGACAGCGATTATCAGTGTGAACTTTGTTGTTGTAAATGTTTTGCTTTTTACAACAAAAAATATTAAATAAAAATAGTGTTTCCTTAAATGTATTAGTGTTTACTCTTCCATATAGAACTTGTGGGCATTACTGCTTTAGAGGGTCGCAAATGATAATTGTAGAAATTACAAACGGAATCACAAACTTATATACATATACCCTTAACGTTTTTGCGAAGGATATAAAAAGAAGTCATTTTAATTTCAATAGATGATCGAATTTCATCTGAAAAATACGGTACGAATATCATGAAATATGGTCTCTGTGGCGCTTTTGGAAAACGAATCTTGCAATGTTATTCTAAACAACGATAAGTCTGCGTAGATCTTCACTATCACAATTCGCATATAGTTCGCATCCATACAGCAGTGCTGGGATAAGAAAAGTTTTAGCTAGTAACATTCGAATGATAAAAGGAGTAAAATCTTTAACAGCCCAAAAGTCTCGCATCTCAAAATCTGTCTTCAATTCAGCACGGATAAATTTTATCTTATCGCAATAAACATTTCATATTTCTATTATTTGGGGCAAAATAATAAAAATTGAGGTTATTCCTACTGAGTTCGAAAAAATAATTCTGCCATATAAACTTAAAATTGGTAAACCCTATAGGGCTTACTTAAGAATTCCAGGTTTGGAAGGACGAAGCGTATGATACGGATGTTTAAAATTTTTTTTTCGAACTATTACCTGCAAAATAAGTCTCTCTTGGCTTAACCCAAAGAATATGCCAGTAGCTAATAACGTGTTTTGAAACCAAAGAGGTCTCAATATAGCACATATTTATGTTATACCTCTTTCACAAATTATATTATTCTGCAGGAGAACACAGCTTTAAATTGTGTTTGTTAAATTATTCAAACTTAAGGGAACGAGCGAGAATGCGGAAATAATTACTTTTTTTTAATTTCATTATTTTATTTTTTTAAATTCATGAATAATCGCTCTTGGAAGTTCCAGTGAGGCTGCTTTTTTAATGAATTAAAAGTTACGGATTTTCACGTAAACTGCTTTTAAGCAACTCAATGTTTTCGGAAGTCCTTGAGGATTGACTGGGCCTTGGCTGTGCGTTATTCATAGCCGAAGCAGCTGCGCAGAATCTCTGCATCCACGGACGAATTAAATTTACAGTCGATCCACCACGTATTCACCGATCTTCACATGAAATTTTGTCGTCAATTCCGCAGGGCTAAATGTTGTCTTATGACAATAATATTTCAATTATTCGGATCAAGAGAACCAAACTGGAGGTTATGCGTATCTGAGTACGAGAAAAAAAATCATTTTATACAAACTTGGCACACTCCATAGTGCTTGCTTATGAATTCCAGGTTTGAAAGGACTAAACGTATGCGTATACGAGTATGTATTAAGTTTTTGGAATCATTTGATACAGATGTTTTGAATTTTTTTCAATGATTATCTGCAGAAGAAAAATGTTTTCAAAAATGGCCAACTCTCTTGTCTTAACCCAAAGAATATACCAGTTAGAGCCAATAGGATCTCAGTGCAGCTTATATTTATTTTATACCTTTTTCACAAATTATATTATTCTGCAGGAGCAAACAGCTTTAAATTGCGTTGTTTAAAGTATTCAAACTTAAGGGCGCGACCGAGAATACGGAAATAATAACTTTTTGCACATGAATAATATATGATACAAAAATTAATTCAACTACCATGACTGAAGTCCTTTCTAAAAACGTACTTGCGTTCAAAACGGTAAATTAATAATTTGGCGGCACCATGAAGCAGGGCAAAATGTTTAATAATCAATTTCACACTCAATACCGCTTTGAAAATGTACAATGATTAATGTGATTAGTAATCAATTTATTAGTTAACAGATCTGAGGGGTCAACGCCCAACGTAAATAAATTAATTCATTTCATATAAAATGGTTTCTGCTCATGAACTATTTTTCATGCTTTAAATATAAAATTTTTACAGAATGGGAAAAAAATCAAAAACTATTTCACATCAAAATAAATAATTCGTTTTAGGCATTTTTTTTCATATTTTATTTAAAAAAAAAAGAAAAAAAAACTTGTATATTTTTTTATACTGTTGAATTAAATACAGGCATTCGCTTATTTATTATTATTTCCTAATTTTGTTCGTAACAATAATTAATTTCTGTCTAATTAAAATCAGTTTGAGTTTGGTTTCTTTCTTCTTTTCAAGTTTAAATAGCGGAAAAGTTGTAAACATTTAGTAAGTAAGCCATTGAAATTTTAATTTATACGGATTATGTTAATTTTTATGGGAAGTTGGTTGTTTGGTTGGTGTTGAAATTTTATATTTTGCGTTTGCGCTTGCGCTTGCGTTTGCTTTTAAGGCCGACCACACATTTGTTAGCAGAGAAAAGCTTTGCTCCAAAAGATACAAGTTGGTGTTAAAATTTTAAGGGCCCATTAGAAATTTATACAAATGATTGAAAATATTATTTGAGAACTGAAATATTAGCTCCATTCACAATCTAGTGTAAAATTTAAGGCGCAATTGCATATGAAAAAATGTTTAGTATATTTTTACTCTATACTATAAAAATACAGGAAGACGCTGTTCGTAATCTATCGGCTTCTATTGCAGAACAAGCTGACCTTATAAGGGACACTGTGCTATGTGGACAAAATCCTCTGAATGGACCTCTGCGTTAGCTCCAGTTATACCGAACGTCTTCTTGTTAGTGTGCTTGAACTATACTGTACACTATGCGCAACACGTTGGATATTTTTTCCGTGTAGACCGTATGTGGTCTTCTGGTACATGGAAGGTATATTTCCTTCTGTACCATATTGTCGAAAATTTGTAACCGCGCGGTTTATTGTAGGTACTGAAGGTCTAGTAATCACATCGAAAAAACGAGAATAAGCACGTTGCCTTAAAAGAATGAATCTTTTGCAACAAGTCTTGATCGCTGTTCTGTTGTGTAGTGTTCCATGTTCCTGAGTCTTCTGCACAAAGTTCTGAAATAAACATACAAAATAAAGTTAACATTCATTAAACATTCACACCATAAACGAAGTTTGGCGCTTATCTGTACAAAGCAATGCTTTTGCTAGATTTTGTTTATATGCAACACTCAAACTTACAAATACAATCATATTACATATACAATAACAATATGACGCACAATAGATCAACACTGGTCAGAGTGCAAGTGGCCGATGAGAGCCATATCTCATCCAATAATAATAATACATATACAATATTTAATTGCAAATCGAGAGTTGGCAGGAAAATCAAGTAAGTGTGTAGAATATTCGGCTGGGCCGAATCTATAGTATATACTTATTACAAATTTGAACTAAATATGTTCGGATATACATATATGGACCGATATCAGGGAAAAATATTCCCCATTCCAAAAATGAAATCTTTTATGGACATTTTCATGGAAAAGTTTGTTTAAGCTATATCTCGATTATATATGAACCGATATCGGTAATGTTTATTTTCCATATGTATATAGCCTTTTATTACCAGAACTGATTTTAAGCAAAAAAAAAAAAAACTTATTTAAAATCGCTTACGCAACATTTTCATGAAAAACCCGGCTTAGGCTATATCTCGGGTATATATGGACCGATATCGGAAATCTTGATTTTCCAAATTTATATAACCTTTTATTAGCAGAACTGTTTTTAAGCAAAAAAAAAAAGTTGTTTAGAATCGTCATCTTTCATGGAAATTTTCATGGATAAATCGGCTTAGGCTATATCTCGGTTATATATGGTACGATATCGCAATTTTTAATTTCTGTATTTTAAAAATCTTTTATAACCAGAACTGCTTTTAAGCAAAAAAGTTGTTTAAGTTTACTTACGCGACATTTTCATGACAAAATCTGTTCAGGCTATATCTCGGGTATACGAGTATATGGAACGATCAATCTAAAGCTAAGTCTAGACGATATGTTAAATCAACATATTTATGCTGAAAAATTTACTAATAGTACCAATAAATCGTGTAGACAGCAAATTTTTTTCAACATACGTATTTTTAAATTCATTTGATTAACATTTGTTACTGATTTCAACAAATGTATGTTCACAATTTTAGCATATCGTGTAGACACCATATTTTTATTTTTTAACAAAATTTCTACGTTTGTTAACTGATATGTTGTTTGTTAAAAAGGAAATACAAGCTTTTCAGCATACGGTAGATTTGTTAGCATATAAATTGAAATTTTATATATCATGTAGGTATGAAAAGTGTTGTCCGAATTGTAGTGTTTGGAAATCGATTTTAATCATTTACAGCTCATTACATCTAGACCAACTCTGATACAGGATCTGGGAGGAGCTTTTGTTTCTGCTGGTGTTAAAAAGCAACAGATATCGTTTGATATTCATAAGCTTGTTGGAAAAGAAAAATATATAATAGATGGCGATTTTAATAACATAGCCCTGTTAGAGCTTACGTTCTTACTGTTGAGGTACCAGTTTAAACGAAAACTGAAAGCTTATAACATGGACTTAGTTTTTTCCAATGAACAATACATATGTACGAGTACCTACAAGTTATAACAGCAAAGATTAAATGCTTGGTGCTTTGTAATAGATGACCTCTATCCAAATTTCCGAAAGCTTAATTAATGATTTGGGTTTACTGAGCCATGTTCCATTATCTCTTAATGTTCAAAAATGATATAAAAAGTGCAACTGCCGTGCCTGTACCTAAAGGCTATAATTTAAAGAAGAAGAATGCTTTACCCAACTGAAAATTATCCAGGATAAAAGAAAAGAACTCTTCCCGTATAGAATGGATAAAATACAGGATCCTTAACTTCATACGTAGTCCATACTCGCAGCAGTAAATTGCGTGAAAAATAATTAATTTTAAATAATTGAATTTTATTCACAATATTATTTTATACGTATGTATATATACATGTAGTTAAGATAACAGAAGGAAACTTTCAATTCTTGTGCATCACAATTATAATCAATGTATAAAAAATATAAAAACACATAAATAAATACAATTTAAAAAAATATTTTAATTTATTTGACATATTGAAACAAATGTTCAGTAAACATACAAACCATCATACGAAATTCAACATATCATGTAGACATGAAAATTGTATGCTAGTTCATATGTTGAAAAATCATTTGCTGGCATATGTTGAATTTAAAAAAACTAAATTTTCAACATATCGTGTGGACGATTGTAATTTTTAATATGTTGATAGAGACACTTGTTGTTAAATCGTAACACACGAGTGTAAACAAATACATATATGCTGATTCAATATATCGTCTAAATTTAGCTTAAGACTAATTCAATTTGAACCATCGAAAGATACACAATCGAGCAACGCCTTAAAGTTATTCAGGTTTACTCTGAAAATGCGCTTTCAACTCAAAATGCATATCATGCATTTTGTTATCTTTTTGGTCCATTTAAGCGTCCTATCGGAAAAATCCTGCAAAATTTTAGCAGATGCAAAAACTCCATTGCATGATTATACAACCCGTTCTGTAGAAAATATTGCTCCTGCTTGCGACACTGTGGCTAAAGAGCCGTCCAGCTCAACTCGTCGTCGTGCCTAACAATTGCACCTCTCATTCTCCTCGTTGACGAACATTGTGATAAAGAATTGCTTGCATTCACACGCTTAAAAGGTGCAATTGACTCAAGAACTAAAGCTTCTTGACTATTCCAAGTGTTGTCAATGGTTACAATGGTGGTAAAAAATGGCAACAGTTTATCATAAATTTTTGAAACAAATAATCTTCACTGATGAGGCACATTTTCACCCCAGTGGGCTCGGCAATAAGCAGAATTGGCGCATTTAGGCGAATGATAATCCAAGAGTGATTGTCAAAAAACCAATGCACCTAGAAAGGTGCAGCTTATGGACTGGCGGTATCATCGACTCGTATTTTTTCTAAAAAGAGTCAGACAGTTACTGTGTATGATGTTCGCTACCGTGAAATGATAGCGAAGTTTTTATGTCCCGAATTGAAAGATAATGGATGTGATTTTTGGTTTGTGCATTTGTACAACGGGTTATAGTACAAATCAAACCAAAAATTTTATTTAAAAATTATAAAGTTCAACAAAAATTCAATAAATTGATATGGATGAGAATTTGACAGTGTTGAACTACTTCTTTGGGGTTATTTGAAAGAAAAAGGTGTACTTCATTAAGGCAGCAATAATTCAGGTGCTAAACGATCAGAAATTTCAGCACATTATAGACATGGAGCCTCAAATATGCCTCAACGTCATCGAAAGTTTAGATCATCGGACGAGGTGTGCCGCCGAAGTCGCGGTAGCCATTTAGCCATTATCTGATCGCATATATTTTTGAATTGTACTTATATTATAATTATAAATAGAAATGATGATAACTCCTAAATAAATTTTGTTTTATTCAAATTCAACATCGACCCATACAATTTAACTACCCTTTTCTTTTAAGTGAGCAATCTTCTAAAGCTTTTCAAGACATATATATATATTTTTGGCAGTTACTTCAGTGCTACATAATTCATTAAGCACTTAATTGAATTCAAAGCAGATTTTATAATCGGTAAGCTCAGCTATGGCTAAAATCAATCAGCTAAGTATTTCGTGTCCTGTAACAAGCAGCGCAGACTAAACCAAAAAAGGTCACTCATAATTGGAAGATTGTGAATAGAGCTATTGTTTATTTTTCTGGAATTTTTTATACAAAATAAAACATACCATTTTATAACTTGTATGTATGTTTTTATGTACGTAAATCAGATTGTAACAATATAATAAATATTTAAAAAAATTTATTAATATGCAAAGAGAAATTGTTTAATTCTTATGCTATTATTGCGTATTGTTAGTAAATGGTTGAACATTAAGTTTAGTCTAGCCGATGTGTTGAATCAGCATATTTGGGATGAAAAATTCATTAGCTGTGAAGTAAACATTGTGCAGACAGTAACAGCCTGGCCCACTATGTTACTCGACATCGATCGCTCGCATAAATACATGCATACCAAACACAACATTTTACAATTTGTTTTTGTTTCAAATGTATTTATGCGAGCGAGCGGTGTCGAGTGACATAGTGGGAAATATTGAAAATAAATACGGTTGAGTTTTTTATATCAAAATTATTTTCTTTACTGTTTCAATGTTTTCATCGGTTGTTGACAAATTGACTATTAAAATTAGCTGATATTGCTGACATGTATAACAGATATGTGTACCAACATAGCAGAAAAAATATACGAAAATCGAACATACTTAGCTCATGAAATTTGAAAATAATGGTTATATTTTGATCAGACCTCGTGCAATATAAGCAAACGAAAAACTTAAGATGCAAACATCTAGCGTATAAGCAGTTATCGGATATAATTGTTTTTAGTAGATTGGATTTATTTTGTTTTCTTTTCAAGTTTTGATTTAATTCTATAAATGTAAATAATTAGGTCATAGTTTAGCTGCCTTATTTATAATTTTTTTTTCAAGTTTATTAAGCTTTTATTGCACTGATTTCCATAGAAAATTTGTGTAATAAGCTCTTAATAAACATGAAAAATTTTTTATAAATAACACCGCTACGGTCTTAGAAAAATAAACAAATCATATTATTGACAACACCAAAATCATTTGTTTTACTATAGATTTTCAAAGGTATTTTAATTGAACTAGTTTTGAAAGAAAATTTCACTTTTATCTAAAGAAAGCCATCATTATAATTAATCAATCGGCTGCCAATAGCGGCAAAACGGCTTTTTTAACATGACAATTCATATTGCACTATTGTTTTTATTTTTAGATTAATTATGCCATGGCTTAGCTTTTGTAGAGTTTTCGAGTAAAATGAATTTTCCACACGTCACCACTTGACAAAATTAATTATTAAATCTTGGGTGCTTATTTCTTCATAAAAAAACTATTGTTGAGCATAAATATGACAAAGATAATAGAAAATATTAACTTCTTTGTACATTATACGCACTTACTAAAAAAACAGAAATTTTACCTCAAAGACTGCATTCTCTTACGAGACTACAGCAAAAGAGATTAGTATATATTAGTATATCATAATATAGTGTATGCATAGTTCGGCTTATATTATGTGAAGCAGAATGATGAGGTCATTTACCTTTATTTCTGATAATGCAAAAGTACCAAGAGTATTGCATTACAACTTTATTAATTCTCTTTTTTATCCTAAAAGCTTATGTATAAAAAAGAAATTTTTAATTGCGTTTTTACTATTTATCCAAAACTACTATTAAAGTGCGTTAAAATGACAAAGTCAGTTCATATAATTTCAACCGGGTAAGAAATGCAGTTTTTAATTTATGGCATTGCCATTTTTATTTATGTTTTTACCATTTGTGTTTCTAGTCTTATATTACACCAAGCATTCAAAATTCATACTTTACGTTCTTGCATAGAACTGTGTTGATGATTTCAGCAAACATTTGCCTAACAATCATTCTCCACATATTTTGCAATATATTCAGATCGATTGGACTTGCTGGCCATTCCAGTTCATTTGAAAGCTAAGAGCAGAGTTCCAATGGAGCTAAATGTTCCCCAAGCCACAAGCGAACCGCCACCAAAATTTCTCTTTGAAAAACAAAGGTTTCTTCCAAAAATCGCTTCAATAGTCTCTAAATCCATCGGGATCAGAAGAAAATTTTTTAGAAAAATAATGGTTTAAAACAATTTAAATAATTAACAATTTTTTCTTCAAAGATGGTACCTGATGCCAATTGGCAAAAACTCCAAGCGTTTTATTGCGTGATTCTCGAGTGGACACTTTTTAAATTTAGAATGGCCGATATAGAGTTTTGGTTTAATGGTTCTTAAATCTGTATTTTGTGTCAGGTCTAATGCTATTTTAATTTGATAGGCGCTTCTTAATGAATTTGATGCCATTCGAGACTCTTGTCGAATTTCAGAGAATTTCAAAGAAGTTTAGGTCTACTAGAGCTTTTATTTTTCCCATAATCTTTTATATGCTTTAAATAATTTTCTATAACATAAATGAGCTAGCTTTCCTAAAATATCAAGCAATCCCATTTGATTTTCAACGGACAAAGCATTTTCTTTTTGTAAAAAAAAAAACTTTGGAGTAGTGTTTTGTCTCTCATCAGGTGCACACGTCTTTTGTTACTGCTGTCCGTATTTCCAATATGTGTATGTTCATTAATTAAATTCGTATGAAACCAAATTGCACCGTAATAGGTAGCAAGTTGTATACACGTGTTTATTTTTGCTTTTTCTCTTTTTTTACCGTTGTCCGTATTTTCTACATATATGTATGTTTGTTACTAATTTCGTATGAAATAAAAGTGCACCGGAATAGGTAGCAGTATGTGTACACGAGTTTCTTCTTTTTTTCTGTTTTTTCACCGTTGTCCGTGTTTTCTTTATATGTTCAATATTAATATTATTTTTAATGAATTTCATTATCTTGTAGTGTGGAAGGTGTTGGACTAAATTTTGCTAATCTGAGCAGTGTCGAAGGTATATACACTGGGCACTGATCAGTTTTAACTAATTTAATTCCAACATTTTAAATGCTGGAATAGAGTTTGTTTCAGTCTTTCGTGTTGTTATCGTTAACATTTCGCGAACACTACTCCCTCTTTCCTCATCATCATACCCTATTTTCCCAGTTCCAGTACAATGCGCTGCGTATGTAGGGGTCGTCCCCTGAGTACTGGTCCCAGATAAAAAAAAAAAAAAACCAACGCATAGACGTTCGCAGATAAATAAATGCTAACTTAGATATTTTGGCGCATTTTAAAATCCACTCTTATTACGAGTATAACGACTTGTGAATAAGAACCAATAATTTATCAAAGAGCCGCATTTGAATATGAATTTTCTAGAGTACTTTATTTTTCCCAATATTAATTGAATTTTTGTTTCAAAAACTAAATCTTTACTCGCTCCTTAGCTAGTTTTTATTAAATTTCCGTTTCTTTAAAACACCATATTACTAAATATAGTAAGAAAAATAACTCAAAAGGAAATGTTCCAAAACCTTTCCAGCTTAGTATTGTGGACTTTGGAAATTGTATGTAAACTAAGAAGTTTAAAATAACTTAATTTTAACTTTCCCTCTTAATTATCATCAAAAGTTTAAATACTGGCATATAAAGCTGTCAGTGGAAAATTATATTATTAGTCAAGGGGCTTTCATTAGCGCCAGCACTTATTTGTCAGGCAGATCGACCGATCTAACAAAATATACGCAATTACGCAAATTGTCTACGAGAACATTTCAATAGTAAGAACCATAGTTAGTTAAGACACTATTTCCCTGCAGCCTCCAACATCTGATTGAAAAAATATTTTTTACAGCAACGCCCACAAACAATATTTGACTGGTAATCATTGTCAAAAAACACTTATTGAAAGAATTTTTAAATTTTAACTGACGAGAGTGACAAGAAATAGAATGGGCATAAGCAATACGTCAATATAGAAAACGTAAACAAATACAACACTTCTTTTGTAAAGTTTTGTTTTTTAATTTCAAGGCCATTTGAAAACATCGAACTATGATGGTGAATATTATAAAATAACAACACATCATTAAAGATAGAATAAATGGATTTACAGTGGCTCTCAGCTTATTTCAACCAGCCTTTTTTTTTAAAGTAAAATCCACATAATTTCCAAACGAAATATGTTATTGCAAAAATTTAAATGAGAGTTTGTTAAATATGTGGCAAGCAAAAATAAAAGTATTTTTTTCCAGTCTTAAGCTTAAACAATTTAACAATTTTAAAAACTTACAAAATAAAAACAAAAAACATAGTCACAGCTTATTTCAACCAGCTACTTTTCAAATCGGTTTAATTGGCATCACTTTTCGGGTAACGGTAAATTTCCAAGCAAATTTTTGTTTTAGTTATGTTTCCAATTTTTTATGTAAGCTTTTTGTTAAATTTTGGCAGTTAGTTGAGCAGGTCACGAATTTTTAAAATAATGGGGCGACGCACTACAATTGAGCAGAGAGAACTCGTTATTCAACATTACAAAAACGGGCATTCGCGCCGAAAAATTGCCGAAATGGTTTGTCTGAGTGATTCGACAGTACAGAGCATAATTTATCGGTTCAGACATGAAAATAGAGTTCTCGATAAGGGAAGAAAAGCTCCAAACAAAATTTTCAATGAAGCAGATGAGCGCTACATAGTAAGAAAAATAAAGAAAAACCCGAAGCTATCTGCCCCAAAACTGGTTGTAGAAGTTAAAAATGAATTAAATAAAAATTGTAGTGCAGAAACAATTCGCCGAGTACTGCGCAACCATGATTTTAATCGTAGAGTTGCCCGCAAAAAACCTTTTATTAATAAAAAAAATCAAGCAGCACGCCTAAAATTCGCCAAGGAACACATTACCAAAGACTCAAGTTTTTGGGAACATGTGATTTTTGCGGATGAGTCCAAATTTAACATTTTTGGCTCTGATGGTCAAACTTACGTGTGGCGTAAGCCAAATACAGAGCTACAAAATAAAAACTTAAAACCGACGGTTAAACACGGTGGCGGTAGTGTCATGGTATGGGCTTGCATGTCATCAAATGGGGTTGGGAACTTGCAGTTTATTGAAAATACAATGGACAAAAATATATACCTTGACATCTTTAAAGCCAATCTATTGCAAAGTGCCGAAAAACTGGGTGTAAGAGATGAGTTTCGCTTCTATCAGGACAACGACCCGAAACATAAATCAGGTATTGTCCAGACTTGGCTCATTTGGAACTGTCCCCACTTAATGCAACCGCCAGCCCAATCACCTGATCTAAATGTAATTGAAAATTTATGGGCAATTTTAGATCAAAACGTCCGCCAACACCAGATTTCAAATCGGAATGACCTGATAGCAGCGCTAAAAGACGAATGGGCAAAAATAACTCCTGAAACCACACGCAAGTTAGTGGATTCTATGCAAAGCAGACTGAAAGCTGTAATTGATCAAAAGGGAGGTCATACTAGATTTTGAAATTACAAAAAAAATTAAAAAATTAATAGTTGAAGTCACTGGTTGAAATAAGCTGTGTCCCCTGAAGTACCTGTTTTTTTAATTTTTAAGTTTTTAAAAATGTGAATTTCAGACCTAATAAAAGCTTTACTTTTCATATAAACAAAATTTATATTAAACCCAATTTTAATTTTTCCAATACGATCTTTTGTTTAGAACTTACGTAAGCTTTATTGTTTTTAACCACGGTGGTTGAAATAAGCTGTGATGCACTGTAGATGCTAACAACGTTAATTGAATAAAGACTTTCAATTGAGATTTTTTACAAAAAAACGAAAGTGATAAAATTTGATCAAAATGGATGTTAGGATATGCGAGTAGTAACTAGAGTTGGGTAGTTTGCGAACGAACTAGTATCACTGAACTATTCCCTTTAACAAGTTAAGTGAGCCGATCATTTCTGCGAGCTCTCTTAGCTCCATAGTTCATGTTTCTTTCTTTTGTCTTGAACATCTCTTTTTCGTTCGTGTTTCTTTCTTTCTGGTATGTATATTCGTTCAGGTAATTAGACAATACAATTTTGTTGAACAAAAATGCGTTATCAAAATAAATTATATGATATGCGACTAAAAATGATTATATTAAAACATAGGGACTCATCACAAATAAATCGTTTTTTTTTTCTGCTCTCACCTTTATTTCTAATCTTACCTTTAATTAATCTTGACCTTATATACTTGGACTTTTCATTTGTTTACACCAATTTTGTTTGCTTTGCGTTTTCTTTATTATCAGGCCTGTTCTGAAAACGGCGTCCTTTCAAATCACGAACCGTTTTGAAAGCACGCAGACAATTTGAAGCTGTTCTGCACGAAAGCACGAAAAAACAGCCATTTTTACACTTTTGTTTTGTTTATTTATAGTTTTATATTCTTAACTACAATAAAAAATGAATATTAAGTAAAAAATAAACCAGCTGACTGCTAAAGAGAAAATGTAAATCACTACTATTGGTAACCAAAGCAAAACAATTTCTCAAAAAACAAGCATTGTCAATAATTGTATTAATATTTATGCTTCTGTGTCAACAAAATTTAATTTTATTACAAAAATGAAGAAAGAACACATCATTTTAAATACATAGAAATAGTTTTATTAATTTTGTAACGAAAAACATAGAGAAAATAACCAAGTGATATCAAAAAGCCAGCCACTTGGCTGACCGGTTTAAAATCACGTGTTTAAAATATTTTCTGTGTACAGAACACCTTTGGCGTGATTTGAAATCACTTTGACAGAAAGTGATTTGCAGAACAGCCCTGTATATCATGAAAGCTGAAAAAGAGCCGTTCATGGAAAATATTGTTTACGGAGCACTGAACTATTGAACTAAAAGAAAGACATATTTCAGTAGAAAAAGCTGAACTAAAAAGAGCACTCTCTCAAAAGAGCTCATGAATTCAACACTAATGGTAACATAGCATTCTTCAGCCATTCTGCAATCTGACTATTCTCTGTGGCAAGAGACAAAAGGTCTGAAAAGACCAGTAATAGGTAAGCCACCTTTGCGAACTTCAACTGGCGACTGGGCACGAAGCGATTCTGAAAAGGGGATGGTGTATGTTAATCATTTGAGAAATGTTTTTACGACAAATGATTCAGCGGATGCTGCAGCAGAATTTCAGCCAAGTTTAACCCTTGATAAGGGTTTCGGGAGTCCATCACAAGATAAGTCACGCAGCTTCCCAGAAATTTATATGGCATCGTCTACGACTATACGCCCCAGTAAGTATAATGTCCTTGTTCGGTATAGATTAAGGCGAAACCTGCTTCTCAGAATTAGGTTTAAACTACAGCTAGATCATATCAGGCAACATTCAGGCTGCTCAATTATGGTCAGTGCCGGAATGGACTGCAAAACACCTCCTTCCGGAGGATTGATGATTCTACGAATTAACCCTTGGTAAGAGCTTCGGAAGCTCAACACAATCAGAGTAATGCGGCTTCTTGGAGATTTTTTTTTTTTTTTTTGCTACAAGAAGAAGAGGACTACGCGTTGAAATTATATTTGAAACGGTAATATGCTTTTGTTACCACAACAGTTTTTAAATTGTTATTTTTTGTAGTGTAGATATTTGAAGGTTCTGAAGGTATAAAGTAGATTAGTTCAACCAAAGGCTATTAATATAGAAAGATGTTCTACGTAGAACATTAAATAAAAACACAAATTTTTTGCGTTTATTGATGCAGCGGGGGAAGTAACAAGGGGAAAATAAACTGTTTCTTATCTGAGCACAAACAAAGAGAGCACAAAATTTTTGAGCACAAACGCTTTCTATATGTGCATTAGTATGTAGTAATGTGTACTGATTTGGTAAATTACATTTTGATTTTGCCGCTGGATATACACACACATATGTATGTATGTAAATGATGTTTATTGAAAAATTTGTTTATATGGTATATTTTTTGTTCAAAGTACATTCAAGTAGGAGAAAAAATATGAAATAAATAAGAGAACTTTCTTGGTTGAAAATAATTAATGTGTCATATGCCAATTAATTACGTGTGAAGCAATGCGACACATGCAGCCAAATAGCAGAGATGAGAATGATAAATTCTCTGAAAAATAAATAATAAACTCTCTTTGAAAGATATGGATTTTGTACGGAATCTATCGTTAAATTATGCACTGAAGCTGGATTCACTCATTGTTTCCGAACAAAATTTTTGTCCGGACAAAAATTTTTTTACTGAGAGTGCTCTGCAGCAAGATTCACCCATTGCAAAAAAATGTTCCGGAAAATCAGAGCTGCCATATGTAAACAAAATCTTTTAGTTTTACAAGGTGGCAGTACTGCTTGTTATTATTTTGGTTTATTTTCCTGGCGTATTTTAGATATTCTCAATTATTAGTAAATATTGTATGATAATAATGGAAAAAAGAAAACTGCTTTTGCTTATGACCATTGAAATACATAAAGCATTATTATTAGCCAAGTACATATATGTATATATACAAACATTAAAAAAAAAGAGTTGCAGTGAAAAGTCTTTTAAAACAAAGAAAAGCAATGGGTTATTTTTACACATTATATAGTACATACACTCTCTTCCTTGGTTTTCATTTCTTCAAAAAGTTCTTGGGCAATAAATTCATTTATTTCCGTATTACTTACTTTTTAATAACTATTAACATATTAACATATGATATATGTACATATATCAAATGGCAGCCACAATTGAAATTTCATCAGAATAAAATTACGATAAAGGCCTTAACTGGAAAATTTAGAAAAAAAAAATAATAATATATACATAAACAAGATCAAATAATACGAATATTTAATTACTATGTAAATTTTTTATTCGATGGGGCAACTCAACACAATTTTGTATGAAAAAATGTATCCTATTGGCATCTCATTTCAATTTTGTCCGGACAAAATATAAAATTAAACCAATTCAAGTTGAGAGTTGTTCGTAAAAATTATTTTCTCTCTCTCAAGAAGAGAGACGTCAAACTACATATAAAAAAAATTTTGTCCGGACAAAAATTTTGTTCGGAAACAATGGGTGAATCCAGCTTGAGAGTACATTATATGGACGTAGAACATCTTTATATATTTATAGTCTTTGGTTCAATTAAAGTTTTGCGTTTCATGTGTTTTGTCTTTTGTCCTTTGTTTTTTCTTTAATGTCCCCTGGTCTACTTTTCTAGCAACGATTTATTTTCTCATTTTTCCTATGCTAGCTTATTGTTAAGTTTATATTACTTAAAGACTTTTAGCAAAATCGTCTAATACATTCAAAATGTGTATAACAATTGTGTTTAAGGTGTTTAAAAGTCCAAAGGAAAATCGTATTACATTCCATTAGTTCACTTTGTGCGTCTGCAAGAAAAATGTTTTTCAAACGGAGTGCCAAAGTCTGTACATGTGACTATTTGATGTGTTTGATACATATAAGGCATATATATGTATAAAGCATTTTTTATGTCAATGTATTTGCTTTTACACAAATAGTAATAATTGATTGGCAAAAAAAAAGAGGAAAAAACCCCGTTTGTAATTGAAAATTCTTAATGGAATACAAAGGAATTTTTGTGTTGTTATTTGGTATACGAATGTCGCTCTAAAGTCAATATTTTTACGTAATAAATTATAGAAAAGCTGCTGTTGCTTTAAGAACAAAGCGAAAACAATGCGTTTTAAAATCGAAGAAAAAAAAAACAAAATAAATAGCAAACATTTTTTCATGACTCACAAATAAAATTGTTGCAAAATAATGGGCGAGGAAATGTATTTTGTACAGTTTTTTTTAACATTTTTTTCTAGTTTAAGGTTTGAAAAATGTTTTTGTGTTAGACAAATGCGCTTATGATTGGTTTTTATTTTTTTAAATTATGCAGAAATCGAAATCTTAACTTTAGGTAATAACGCATTCCCAAGTTTAACAAATTTTAAACATTTTTCTTCATATTACGTTTAGGTTTTTACGTTGAAATTTGCACAAAGCAACACGACTACATTTCAGCTCAGTATGCGTTTATGGATAAAATTACATTACGGAAGGTACAGTAAACAACTGTACTATAAGCCTGTTAGAGAACAGTTTTAGTGACATTTTAGTCAAACTAACTTTGTTAGCAGTTTAATACGGGGTATTTTGTATTGTCGACTTTTTTGCGGGGTATAGACGTTACAACAAATCTTACAACAAATCGTACGTGTGTATCATGCTGTCGTACTTGTGAATATACTTTGTAGTACGAAAATCAAAAAGTTTTGATTTTTCATAACTATGGGAAAATGTATTGTGTATCATGCTGTAGTACAGAGAAATTTTAGACAATGCACAATAATTGTACACTACACTCATAGAAAAAAGCATTTTAATACTGATGACGGCGGGTCATCAGAATTGTGACATCAATAGTATGTAAATAGTCATCAGTAAAATGAAAACTGACATCAATCTCAACAACAAAAGTCATCAGACAATTTTGTCATATATTGAGTATCATCAATGCTACAACTGTGGTGATATCAATTAAATGATACATTTTATTAATAGGTATAATACATCTAATTTGTCAAAGTTTATTATAAATAAAAAAGTCTACATGGTGTTATAATATTTTATATTTATTGTTGAAAAGGAATTAGGTTGTTAAAATTATTATTTTCAAATTAAAATTAATTTTTAAGAAGTAGGAAAAAATCGCATCACATTAATGACATTTAGTCATCATATGCGACGTTAGTTACGTAAATATAATGACAGCATAGAGAGTAAAATAAAAAGAAGAACTACGAAGCAAAGAAAGCGAATATTTCCTCATACACAGCATACACACAATTAAAATATGAGAATACGCCACACAGACATTGTATTGCTGGCAGGGAGTCAGCAAAAGTATTATCAGAAGATTTTTAATTCTCATTGATTTCTTTAAGATGGTAGAATAAAAAGTTATATGTTTGAACTTATTTTTGAAATCAGAAAATATAGCTGGAGGTTAATGTTGATGATGTCGTCATGAAATTTACTTCCAAATCAATCAAATTTATAGTTGGTCTGATGTTAGTGCGCCATTCTACTGATAATGTTTTGTTATTACATTGACATCATTTAGTAATTTCCTGGGTATTGGAGTTTCCTTGCACTGATTACATGCTCTCATCAAACGTATTCCGATAAAGCATCCCCATGATGTCAGTGGGACATTTCATTGATGAAATATTTATCATAATTGCCGCTGTTGATAATTAGAGCAACGGATGTAATGGTTGACATCACAGCGATGACTAGTGTCATGGGGTCAAAACTGATGACATTTGGCATTGCATTGATGTTAAAATACATCATAGTTATGACAGGTTTTCTATGAGTGTAGGCTTTATTCTGTGTCCATATTCATCTCATATTGTATTACATATGCATTTTGTTTTTTGGGTCTAACATAAAAAACAGTTTCTTGTTCAGAAAATAAAATATTTTTGAAAAATATATGACCACACTATAAGAAAATGAGACTTAAAAAACAATTTTTTTTTGACGTAAAGCAAAGGCGTCTTGTCAAAAGTTCACTGATATTAAGCTTAATCATCATCAAAAAAAAAAAAATTGCTTTCCACCTGTTGTTTGTTTCTATGACATTTAAAAATATTATTTATATTTTTCTTATTAGCAATTGCACCGAACGGAGTATAAACTTTTTACAAGTCACTTTTTTAGCCTTTACGTACCGTTTAATAAATCACACCTTACCACCTAGAAAATGTATCAAAAAAGTGTAGGCTTTTAAAATTTATACATAAAAATATAAATTAATAAATGTCACCACACAAAAGATAAATTATAACAAAGTACATGTTTTTTTTTTTTTTTTTGCTTATTGCATTTTATTATAACTGCATAAATGGTTTTTATTTAATATTTTACAGCTTATAATTAAGATGTTCTTTATATCAAATAGCATTAATTTTTACCTCCTCTACTGGTTTAACGACATTTTGTGCATAAATTAATTTATAATTTTTTTTTTTCTATAAGAAAAAAAAAGTAAACGGAACATTTTAAATATGAATTATTACAGGCCACAACTTTCCATTGAAGTGTGTATTGACAAAGCCTCAATTTCCTATATGCAGTCTGCTGCTACAAAGTAAACTAAAGTAGAGTAATAATTACCTGCAAACATTAATTAAATGTTGATAAACATGATATGAAAACGAAAAGCAACACCTAACTAAAACAAAATTATATATTAATAAAATAAAAAAAAATGCGAATATCCCGTCAACACATTGCTTTATAAATTATTAATTGTGCAAAATGTTATGTAAAATGATTATTACATATTTTTAGTTTAAGAAAAGTTATATAGCAATAATATGACTTGTACACTTAGAACAAATCAAATGAAGGTGATGATAATATCCAGTTAGTAACTAGTAAGGGAATTTCGGTGGTGTAGGGGATGACCTCTACATATACAGAGCATTGTAACAGAAGTAGGAAAATAGGTAGTGGGGCCAGAAGAACTAGTGCTTGTAAACATTGGACTTAATTTTTCCAACTTCACAAGTGACAGGCTGAAAAACGAATTCTCTCTGTAATGCGTTGTACGATTTTGCGGGCACTCGAACGCAAATGAATGAGCTCTGAACGTTGAACGTGTGTTAGGTAAATATGGAAACAAGAACTCTAATCTCGTTTTTTTTAACATTTTTTTATTTATTGAATCTTCAAAATGAACTAACAATAAGTACTCAAATCTTAATACTAAATTTAAAGTTAAAAAAAAAGTGTGTTTTAAAATGAAAAAAAAAAATTGATTTTTACTTAAGTCCAGCCAATGCTAGACGAAAAGTTTTATTATGCGGGAGCTATCTCGGTAAAATCACCTAGTGAGCAATCTGATGGTGGTAACGGTATCTCTTTTTCTCAACCGACTGTGGCCGCTAAAATTAAGTATATTACGCGCAAGAGGGTTTGGATGAAGTTCCAGTTTACTGATATACCTTGTCGCGTACTTAGAAAATTCCTCTTTTAGCAGCGGAACACTCAGATCTTTATGAATTCGTGAATTTTTTACGTACCATGGAGGTGCAGTAATCGTTCGAAGAATTTTGTTTTGTCGCCTTTGGATTTTTTCAATGTTTGACGCTGAGGCGGTGCCCCATAACTGAATTCCATGCAGTTTCGTCTTGATAAAAACTTCTATCACTTTTGGCCTCTTGATCTTATGATTGCAGTTTCGTCTTGATAAAAACTTCTATCACTTTTGACCTCTTGATCTTATGAAAGCAGTACTTTTCCGCACTGCTTGTATATAAACTAATGGGCTATCGAAGGGGGATTCCCCTTATCACAGTATACATCATCGTAGTCAAATAAAGTCGATATAAACATTTTGGCATTGAGTTACCCGTTAGTTAAAAGGGACCCTCCTAGAAAATAGGGATACAGACCCCTTTTGCGGGCAACCACTAACAGCGTGTTGGAAAAGAATAAAACTACACACACTGGATGGTGCACAAGAAAAGTGGCTTACAAAGCCTACATGCCTTGTATCAAGGAACCTGTGGCCACACATTAACTTTAAGAAACGGAGGAGCTATTAAAACATCCCAGATCTCTCTTAAGAATGACGGTAGCAGTCATCACTGGACATTGTCCGTTTGGGAACCATACCAGGATACTAGGCCTAACCTATAACGACTTCTGTAGAAGCTGCCAAGACGAGGAGGAGGAGACGATCCTTCATCTCCTCGGGACATGTCCGGCTTTGGAGCACCACCCTATAAGATGTTTAGGCGAGAGGAGCTTCAATAGCCTATCATGTCAGGCCTTGGTCAAACCGACTGCTATAGCTTCTTTCATAAGAGTAGCGGATGGCTAGTAAATCAGCAAGTAATGCCACATTAAGTAGTTTCCACCTTCCCTTTCCCTCTTCCGCACTCCTTCTATATGTTACTTTTCCTTCTATCATACCCTAAATTTTCAGCAATCACAAAGGGAACGACCTTCAGAACCCAAGTGAGCTGGAGTATCCAGGTACTCTTTGGATAATCCAGCAGGTCTGCCCACCTAACCTAGCTTACTCATTACCAAATACGAGGGAGAATCGTAAGTATTTGCCTCCAGTTAAAATAATGGCGCAAAAGTAGAAGACGAAGTAATGACTTTAAATGCCAAAATAGAAGTAGCGAAAAATATTTTTTTAAACATTTTAACTCATTACTTTGCAGTAGAAATTTTTTATATTACATCATTTGATAGATTTTTAACCGTTACAAAAAATTACATCATTTTATAAAATATATATGTATCTATATATATATTTATATAACTTGTTTCTTTAAAATTTTTCTTTTGCATCATTAATATGTGCTCTTAGAATAAAATAAATAATTAATGAATTTTTTATTTTTATTTTGTTTTTTTTTTTTTATAATTTAAGTGTTTTTCTCCTTTAGAGCATTTCGAGGCATGAAATAATAAAAGCCTTCGAAAGAAGATTTAGTTTATCTGCAGGCTGAATACGAGTACTCTAGGTAGTGGGGCAGTAAAATGTGTTTAAGAATACATTTGCAAAACTTAAGAAATAAAGTTGTTGAAAATTGATTATAGAAACATGGATTTGCTATTCGCACCTCGATAAAACCAAAGAGCTGAGTGTTTTTTCAGTTTGGATTTTTTATATGTTAGAATATATTTTTTTAATATAAAACTTTGTTTTACTGTTTTCGTATAATAATTCTCCCATATTGATATTACAAGTTTTTTACTCTAACACTTTGGAATAATAATTTTCCTGCATTAGATTATAACATAATGACGTACGAGTGAGTTTAAGTATAGAGTTTAGCAAAGATTTTCTTTGTATTCCTTTTGTTTTTTTTTTTTTTTTGTTGCCAGTCACGAGTTGCAATAACAATTCATTAAATCGTCTGCCTTTAAGTTATCTACGATAATATTTAATTAATAATAATGAACTTTTTTATAGTTTTAATTGTAGCTGGAAACTAAAATACTTATAACTATATACAATCTATGTTTTTTTAAAGTACAGTATGGGAAATTCGCATAAGGTTATAAAACAAGGTGGCTGATGAATTTCGTAACACTAGGAAACTCAAATAACTTTTTGTAAAGTTTATGTAATTTATTTTTTAGAAATTTATTTGAAAAATAATACATTTTTACATTTACAAGTAGTTCATTAAGTTTTGAAAATAATTGAATTCAAATGGCTTCCACACTCAGTGACACATGTGTGACGTGGAGTGCTGCAGGGGAAATTGTCTTATTTACCGTTCGAGTGGATTGCTTTGATTCTTCCAAATTTACTGAGTTTCTCTTGTAAATTTCTTGTTTACAATAACCACAAAAAAAATCAGGTACAGTACGGTCAGGAGGCCTGGGAGGCTAACAATATGGGGACTTTCTTGAAATCAGCTTACTGGGAATTTTTTGCCTCAATTCTGTCATAACAGGAGTGGCAATGTGACAAGTTGCCCTATCTCGTTGAAACCAAACAGAGTTGAAACAGATTATCTTTCGGCGTAATTCTAGAGGTGATGAATTTTTTTCAACGTGGTATCTGTACGCTACACGAAAGATGTGAGGAAGTAGAGGCCAGCGAAGAACAATACTTTGAATCATAAATGTATAACCAGTTTTTTACAATGTAGCCTTGAATTTTAGAAAAACTGGTGGAAGCAATAAATGACAATGCAAAATAATTTTTTCATAAATAATGCATTTGTATGTATGTTCAGTGTATTTTATGTCATCAAACATTTAAAATGTTTAGAGGCATTATGATTACTTCCATTTTAATATGAGTCTAACATAATGAAAAAAATTTTCAGACTTAATATTCACTTGTATTAAGCAATCTAATAAAATTGCTTCTACGTCTTTCAAACATATATTTCTCTTACAAAACTGTCATAAAAACATTAATTTAAAATTTCATACGAAAATCTTTGTGTTAGTTTTGCTTGTCACAGTACTTTAAATGACTCTCAAATTATCTTACTAACACAAACGCAAAACAAATTTGTCCACCGCTTATTTACTCGTACATGATAGGTTTAGGTTGTGCAGGCCGCCAGTTTCATGAAACCAGCCCACTTTGGTCTTTTTGGTACCGTGGTATTGCCTGAGGGAGAAGTGCATCCTATGAGACTTACACTTCCCCCGACAACTCAGATCCAAAGCAACCCGAAAGCCGGATAAAGGAATCTAGTCCGTTCACTCGGCATTCCGATATATGTGCCAACCCGTGCAGCATCGGTCCGCCTAGATACAGAGCTCTCATAGAACAAAGAGCCCGGCATCGACAGAGGAAATGCTCAACACTTTCCTCCTCGTCCTCATCCCCGCAACTTCTACAGATATCATTAAATGGAAGATTTAACTTCCTAGCATGCGTCCCTATGTGACGAAGTCCTGTCAGAACTGCCTCCATGGTACGCAGCCTTTCACGGAGAATACCCTTTAAGATTATAGTCCTTCTACGATCATACGCAGGCCATATTAGCCTCGCTACTTGTCACCATGATAAATAGCTGAACTTCTCTTATTAAATATTTCAAATATTTCATGATGTTATTTTTCTAGTTAAAGTTCAAAAAAGTTTTTTGTTATTTTAATTATAACTCTTGACCTAAGAAGAAAGGAAACAAATTGTCGATGGTGATGAGTAGTAATTCAGTGAAAAGTTTTCTTCAAATAAAGTCAGATAATATTGGAAATTTTTTAATTTTTTCAAGTCTCTTGCATGTCTTGCCTGCATTTTCTATTTATAAATATATAAAGTGCAAGAAATCCACAAAATATTTTTTTTTATTATTATTTTTATATTTATTTTTATATGCAGTGCGTTGTACCAGAACTAGGAAAATAGGTTGTAAGGAGGGGGAAAGAGGGAGTAGTTTGTAGTATTTGTGAACATTTGACTTGAACTTTTCAACGTTATAACAGACAGGAAACACGTCTGTAGGCTACTTGTTCTATACCAAATCATACATCTGAAAAATTAATTTTCTCTGTAATGTGTTGTCCGATTCTCCGGGCAATCGACCACAAATGGATGAGCGCTGTGCGATGAACGCGTGTTACGTATAAATGTGCGAGTTTCGGGAACAACATCCCTAATCACGTCAGAAAAAAATCCATTGTAGTAACGATAGAACAGAGCAATGCACCCTACACTACGCCGATGCTGCAGTGAGTCAATAGAGTTGGATACCCTACTGTCACCGATGAGCCTCTACGCCCTCTCCTGCACACGGTCAAGTGAACCCAAAATAAACTTTGGGGTACCGGCCGAAACAAGAGAGTTGTATTACATTTTAGGTTGGATATTGATGGTATAAATAATAAGGATAGTAGTGTTTGGCTTTCGTTTCGTACACACGTGTTTTTCATTATCGTCCGTGTTTCCGTGTTGGAATTTCTTTATGTTTCCTATGTATTTATTACCTTACGGTGTGCATGATGTTGATCTAATTTTTGTGAGTCTGAGCAGTGTCGAAGGTATATACACTGGGCACTGATCAGTTTTAACTAATTTAATTTCAACACTTTAAATGCTGTGATAACGTTTGTTTTGGCCGTTCCGTGTGTTAAGTTCACGAACATTACTCCCCCTTTCTTCCTTCTCATAATCTATTCTCCTAGTTTCAGTGCAATGTATTGCATATGTAGAGGCTATGCCCTGAGTACTGGTCCAAAATAAAAAAATAAATAAATTATAAGGAGGTTGGTTGGACTGAAGTACATCTTATACCCTTTCAAAAGCCCGAGGCACTTGAATGCTTCTTTAGACGTATGAAAAAAGTGTTCACTCCAGCGAACATATTAAAGCTATCAGCTGACCTTAATAAAATGCCACCGAGTGCACCTTAACAAGATGAATAGCAGTTGAAACCGAATGTAGTAGCAATTGTTTTTAATTTCATACCCACTCCCTGCCATTTTTAGTTTTTGCTCTCGACAACATTCATCATTTTGCCAGCATGAGCTGATTTTGTATTGTTTTAATTATTTTCATTATTAATATTATTCTTCTTTTTTATTCGTTTACTAATTTTGTATTCTAACTGCAATTGTATTTATGCTGCTTTAATTGTTTTAACTCATCAACAAAACCGTTTACTTTAATTCTATTTAACTCTTAACTACGAGTATTTTAGTAGCTCTGACTAAGCAGCGTCTTTGTCTCGTCCAACAGCTGAGAGCTGCTGCCTTGTGGTTTGAAAGAATAAATAATACAAAAAAAATACAGAAAAAATGTTTGCTTTGGCTTGAAAACTAACAAGTGTCAACAGCTAATGGTCTATAATTGTTTTTAAAGTAAATTTTCTAGTCTTGTTTTTTATTGAGTCTAAATTACTATTTATTTAGTGCGAAGAAAGAGGAGAAAATTATTTTCATGATTTAATACTTAAGCTGATTGTATTGAATACAAAACATTTTGAAATAAATTTTATGCTAAAGCAATTAAATTTGAACGCTGTTGAGTAAAGAAAAAATTTCATTTTTAATTATTTTGCTTATAATTAAAATAATTGGAAATTTTTTCGCAGGAAATATTTTTGACGTCAAAGTTTTGATTTAATTGTGAAACTGGAATCAAAAAAGAAAGTAAAGCATTTGAGGAAATATAAACAAATATTTTTATTAAAAAACAATTTCTCTTTGAACAAGTAAATGAATAGTCCCGGAAAGAGGCAATGGATGTGCCGATATACAAAATATCGAAAAGTAACACGGTGAACTTTGGCCAAACTAAACTTGCAACTGCTCCAACATTTTTGTTTAGTTTTTTTTTTGTGAATTTGAGGTACAAATTCGCTATGAAAAAGTGAAGGACAGTATTCGTGTTTAAAACCGGTTTATATATATACAATATAATTTTTTTTTATAATTTTTAATCAAAATTGCTTTACGCTGTTTGCAGGCTGGGACCAAATCACCGCTTATGATAACGAGCAAGATGAATTGAAATTTTTCATTCTGCCAGAGCATGACATACGATGTCGAATAAATTGTATCGTAATAGTATAAAAGTCATGCAGGAAATGTTAATAGTAAAACTATAGTGATTACCTATTGACGATGTCACCAACACTACTGACAAATTGAACCCTTACTAATACTAACTACTATTGAGACCCACTGTGCACAGAGCTTTCTTATAGTCAAATGTTCCTGCAATATAAAGCCAACACGATCTTTTTATATCTTTACGATATCAGCTAACTCTCGCAACTTCACTTTTTGATCATTCCAAACGATTTTGTGGATTTTTTTAATGTTTTCTGGTGTTACCGCCCCTTTTTAACGCCCACTGCGTTCTGCATAATCGGTGACTCTACGACCTCGTTTGAAATCAGCAAACCAAACGTTGTATTGTTGTGCCTGATTGAGCGGAGTCCCCATTACACTTTCCTAGCCATTGCTGCGCTTGAACGGTATCTTTTCCCATCAAGAAGCGGTGTAAAATTAAAACAGGAAATCGTTTTTGCTCCATTGTTTTGAAAATAAAAGTAGCTTCTCTGTTAGCACAATAACTCAAAAACTAATAAGTAGAATATCATGAAATTTTAACAGTTTTCTTTTAAAAGTTATTAACTGAAAATAAAGTGACTGCAAGAAAACTAGCGCCCTCTATGTGTTAGGTCCGGGACTTCTCAACCCTACATGGTATATTAATGAATTTTTTTCAATTATTGTTCTCAGATTTCTTCTAAAACTTTTGTTCTCTTTTTTTTTAATTTTTTGTGAAATTTTGCATTTTTATATTTAGTTGATTTTTCATAGAGCCTTGTTTTATGTCATAAATATTAAACAATTATAAAATATCTGCAACGTTAGTAAATATTCAGATGTCAATTGAATTGTAATTTGTATGGACTTTAACCCACAAATCGGAAACATCATACATTAAATACATTTAATATGAAAAAAGCACAAAATTAATTACACAACAATAAATTTTTTCCTTATAAGCCATATCCATTAATACTCTTAGCAATATTTTCATTTCATACTTCTATGCGCAATTTTTTTATGCTTGGCGCATTTAACCAATTGAAAAACCAAAAATTAATTCCCACACTCTATCAAACCCAACAGCAAGAAAACACTAAATACATTTAAACACACAAGTCAAGTAGATAAAAGCGTATAAAATCAAAAATACAAACAGACATACATACAAACACACACACATATGTACATACAACTAGATATAATATTTATACGTATCTGGAAAAAAAAAGTGGAAAAATGTTCATTGATTTTTGTGCAACAAACCACCAAATAACTGCACACAATGTGAATCATGTAATAGTTAACGTCGCACAGTGTTGTGCCGCCACATAATAAGTCATCAACAATATTACGATTTAGTTTTTATCTCGGACTACTACGTAAGGGATGACTCCTACATATGCAGTACATTATACTGGAACTAGAAAAATAGGTTGTGAAGAGGGATAAAGAGAGAGTAGTGTTTGTGAACATTTGACTTGACAACATTAAAACAGACAGGTAACACGTTTGCAGGCAACTTATTCCACAGGCTAAGCCTATGGCTGAAAAACGAATTCTCTCTGTAAGACGTGGTAGGACTCCGTTGGCAATCGAAAACGAACGTATAAGCTCTGAACCATGAACACGCTCTACGTACAAATGTGTGAGTTTCAGGAACAAGATGCCTAATCTGATCAAAGCAAAATCCATTGTATCGATAGAACACAGTGAGTCAATAGAGTTGGATACCCTACTGTCACCGATGAGCTTCTTCACCCTCTCCTGCTCACGGTTTAGTAACGCCAAAATAGACTTTAAGGCACCGGCCAAAACATGAGAGTTGTAGTCCGTTTTCGGTCGGGTGTAGGTGGCATAAATAGTAAGGAGATCGGATGGAGTGAAGTATATACATCTTAGACAGTTTCAAAAACCCGATACACTTGAATGCTTGACATGAATATTGTGTTCAGTCCAACAAACATTACACTGTATCTTCATTTCAAGAACATCAAGAGCAGCCGATTTCTCAATACTTATACCATCCACGAGTACAGATGATGATCTAATCTGATCAAAGCAAAATCCATTGTATCGATAGAACACAGTGAGTCAATAGAGTTGGATACCCTACTGTCACCGATGAGCTTCTTCATCCTCTCCTGCTCACGGTTGCATACCCCAAAATAGACTTTGAGGTACCGGCCAAAACATGAAAGTCGGATGTAGGTAGCATAAATAGTAAGGAGGTCGGATGGAGTGAAGTACATCTTAGACAGTTTCAAAAACCCGAGACACTTGATTGCTTGACATGAAAAATGTGTTCAGCCCAGCAAACATCACACTGTTCCTTCATTCCAAGAACACTAAGAGCATCCGATTTCTCAATACTTATACCATCCACGAGTACAGATCTAGGATGTGTAAGCAACATTGCGTCTTACGAGCGCTGAAGGCGAACCTGTTTTTACGACCCCATTCGGAGACTAATAGAAGATCACTGCACAGAAAAAAATAGATGCCATATTGATAAAAAAAAATTGCACTATTTTTATCAAATTTCCTGTGAAAAAGATTTTTTGCCGCATTGATAATTCAAATTATAAAGTAGAAATAGCTTTTTCACTTAGAAGCAAAAATTATTGAGTTGAAAAAAATTGTTGTTAATATGTAAAATATACTTAACAAAAAAAATTGTTAAAGAAACAACAACTCTTCACTGTTATATGACAACCTATTAAATTTATTTATTGAATAACAATCAATAATTCGGAAAACTTTTTATTAATTGCATTTTATTAAGAGATATTTCCAAAAATTCATTATTAATAATAATTTAATTAAATCAATGCAAATTTTATTAAATTGATGGTTTTTTATTAATAACATAACTTGATTCAAAAAAATCTCATCTATTTTTTTCTGTGTGTTGAGTGAATCATTCGTATTTTGCCTCTTGGCAGTGATTTCGGATAGGCTGGGCCTATAACGAAAAGAGTATGAGTGGCAAATGCTGCTCTCATCCGCGAAAGAGCGGATAGGGCTAGAAGTGTGATAGAGAAGGTCGTTGAGGAAGATAAGAAATAGGTCAGGAGAAAGAACGAAGCCTTGCGGTATCCCTAAATTAATCTTGAACGCGTTTTATGAGAACCCATCTATATAACAAGTCGTATAGTGTGGTCTCTGAGAAAAGTCATCACCGACAGCAAAAGCAGTAAGTTATGCAAGTAGTGCAGCATGACACACTCTATCAAACGCTTTGGAAATATCCAGAGCCACTACCTTACTTTCACCGAAATTGAGGAATTATAAAATTAATCTGCAAATATATCTTTGTTGCAAAGAAATGATCTAATCATACTTAAGTTTATAACCAAATTTTTTTCTTTATGTTTTAAAACTATCCAATCACATTTTAAGTTTTATCAATGGTGACAATGAAATTACAAAATAGTAAATAAAAATATATCCATTATAAAATAGACTATGTCTAACAATCGACAATACATTGCTTTCACCAACAAAATGTATTGTTAAAGAAAATATAAGAGTATTGCGCCAACAATATTTCAAAATGCTTTTTATCTGCTTGGATTCCCGTATTTACTATATGTTACCTTTTTTTAAGTTTATTATATTAACGGCCATTTACACCAAGTCCGATTATATTTTAATTCAGACTTTAACCGCTAGTTGGAGAAAAATGTATTTCACAATGTATAATTAAGTCTTAACTGGCACTATTTAACAGAAAAGTTGCTGTTAAATTTAACCAATCAAAAGTCGCCGGTTCAGAAGTTAATCAGAACTCAAATAAAGAAAAAAACAAACAAATAATAATAAAATGGACGTAAATAGAAATCAACATGTATATTTTTGCAATATTTTTAATTATAAACATGCTTGTGGTAGAAAAAGAAATATTCGCAAGCGCCAAAATGATTTTTCTTTACTTGCAGTCTACACCTAACTTGAAACGCAGTTAAAACATGAAGTTAAAATTTGCTGTTTAAATATCTCTCTGTTTAAGACAGCGTTAGAGTTATAACTTCTCATAGTAGAAAAATAAAAGTGACGAAAAACAACTACAAATAGCACGCTGTTGTGAATTTAAGTTATAACAGAGTTTTCAAATAAAATGTTTTAACAACCAAGTTATAACTTTAACCAAACTTCAACATAAGCGGTCCACATTTAACTTTAACTTGAAGTTAGCGTTAAAGTTAGTGTTTTCATGTCACATCACACTTTATGTGATGAAGAATTTAGGCAAACATATAGATTGTCAAAGCCTGCAACACAATACATTACCAAGCTCGTACATGCTGATATGAAGACTGCAACAACTAAGTGATATACATCATATAAACTTCCACATATGTACGTATCATGTTTATAATTATTGATTTTTAGAAATCACTCCTTATCTCCTTGGTAAATGGTATTATTGACCTTGAGATTTTACGCCACAGGCAGCTTCCTGATGGCTGTAGGTGTTGTAAAAAAGGTTTCAAAATCAGATTTGCAGTCAAGAAAATTTATAAAAATCCCAAGTTCGCAAGAGCACTTGCTGATTTGCCGAGCAATGAACTTATCCGTTCATCATTTTTTTTATAAAATTTTTTGAAAAATAATTTTGAAATTTGAAGGCCGCAGAAATAAAAAAAAGCTTCTTTCTAGAAATTGTGTTCCGCTTTACACTATTATTCGTAAGCAAATAGATGTAACATTGCCATACTTTTTACAATTTTTTCTGTTAAGTAACCGAAAGATGATGTAATCCAAATTACTAACTGTTGGTTAAATAGTGCCTGTTAAGCAAACCGGCAACTAGTTAATAATTTTTTAATGGCAACTTGATTTTAGATTGTGAAAATGGCCCTTAATAGGGTAAAACTATTTCCTGTTTTCAATCATTCCAATTTACTATTTTGCCCGCCACGCGACACTGTGCCTGTCGGTCTATCTGTTTGTGTATTTGGTAGTATGAGTATGTACTACAATAGAGAAGAAAACAAAAAACATCGCGCAATTTCAATAATTATTGCGTGACTTAAAACAAAACAACGCAGAAGATACTAACATTAAAAAAAGTTAGATTTGTACTTTTATTAAGGGGCTGTGGAAACAAAAGGATGCGTAGTTCAATAAACACCAACAGCAAACATAGCGACATATACATATATATGTTTAAGCGTGAGACGGGTTTTCAAATAGAAGTGTTTGTATATGAAATCTTTATAAGAGATATTCCAGAAGTAACGCAACACTTGTATTAAGTATTAGTCTTTAGCTAATTTTATCCATTAAAGTACATGGAAAGGCGATATTTAGTATATCTGGCAAATGGTATACACTGCTTTGCATACACAAATGTGACTGAATTTCGTTGATACAGCGATAAATCGCCTTTAATAAACGAATGGTTGCAGGTTAAGATAACCCTGGGATTACAAATAAACCCATAAAAAGACATTTGAAGCTGTTAAAGTTATCAGTGAAATGAATTATCTTTGCCGCGATTTAGGTTTAAGCCCTAGCCAGATCGTTTCGACCAATGTGGGCACCTCAATTATGATCAGTGCTGCGATGATATGTAAGAAACCCCTCCCAGTAGATTTGCCGGTCACCGTTGTGCCTATCACGTTTCGGACTTGTGAATCGATCTCAAAGATCCTGTGACTTAACGCCGCTTTATTATTTTCTGACGTGATTTAAAGCCACTATACTATTTTCTGAGGGGATATGTGCAGTCACTAGGCTATACCGATAAGTCTAAACTAATTGACCAGTTAGAGGCCACAAATAATAGAAAAGTCATCGGAAATTGAACCTTCAGATTGGATTACGTTCAAGGTAGCCGTACATAAAGCCATATCAATTCTATTGCTAGAAGATTATCTTCCACATAAATTAATTTTTATGTTAATTTAAAAAGTTATCTTTTATTCCATTTACCTCTATAAATCATGATATTTCGCCCGTATCGTTTACATTGTTTACATTTGTTTCTTAGCAACAAGTATAAGAACGAGATTAATTTGGATATAGTAATGGTATATCTCACCAGTATATAGATAAGGTAGAGTTTGTTTTAAAGGAATGGCGAAGAACATATTTACACTGAAATAGGGAGCATAAAGCTACTTATTTTTTTTTTTGATTTTATTTTATTTATTGAATCTACATAAGAAATGTAATGACAATAAGTATTCAATTCTTAATACTAAAAAAAAATTGTAATTAAAGTCTTGCCAGTGCTGGACAAAAACTTAATTTTATGCGAACATTATTTCAGAATTCAGTCATCTTTTTAGACCTCTAATGGTAGCCAAAGTATCCCTCCTTCTCAGACGGGCATGACCGCCAAAGTTAAGAGTATTAACTGCACGAGGATTTGGGTGGAATTCAAGTTTGTTAATATATCTTGTCGCGTACTTCACAAATTCAGATTTCACAAAAGGTACGTTCAGATCTGCGTGGATTCGTGAGTGTTTAACGTATCATGGAGCATCTGTAATTCTACGGAGAATTCTATTTTGACTTCTTTGAATTTTTTCAATGTTAGATGCCGAGGCTGTGCCTCATAATTGAATCCCATGGCACCATATTGGCTTTAGAATCGAGTTGTAAAGCAAAAGTTTACAATCAAGCTTCAAGGTCGAATTTCTGCCTATTAGCCAGTTATTTTGCACTGCTTTCAATTTCATTTGCGTAAAGCCACTTATGATAAGGTGTTTTTTGCTTACTCTTACAAGACCATGAAAATTAATTGCTTATTCAACTTAAGACATTAGTTCCGGTTTGGCTGCTCATCTAGAATACACATAACTTTCTGCTCGATTTTCAGAACTAGTAATAAGACCAGCAGTCTTAGAAACTCTTTTCTTTCACCATTCTTTTACTTCATCGGTTCATGGGTTTGCTATTGAAACTCAGTAATATTGGTTCACATATAGCTGAGATACATTCAAAATTCGGAAAAATTCCATTTTTTTTTGCAATTTTGTATGAAAATTTTTGAAAAAAGAACTTGTTTGCTTTGCTTCAAACTTCACACAATTAATAAACATGGCGACCAAAACGCCAAATAAAATCCCAATATATCAGTCCATATACGTACACCCAATCCGGTATTTTCATGAAGATGTCGAATAAGCGAACTTAAACAACTTTTTTTGCTTTAAATCAGTTGTGGAATAAAGTAGAATTGTCTAAATATGGAAAATGAAAATTTCCGATTACGATCCATTTATATAGATATAGACTAAACCGATTTTTTAATCAAAATGAAAATGTCGCGTAAGGGAACTTTAACAATTTTTTTTTGCTTAATAGCAGTTCTGGTTTTAAAATGACACCAGAAAATGAAAATTTCCAATATCGGTCCCGAGATACGAGTATAGTCTATACCGATTTTCCATAGAATTTTTTTTTTTTTTTGCTTAAAAGCAATTCTGATTAAAAAACGAAGTTAGTAAAAAACAGAAAAGGAAAATTTCCGATATCGGTCCATATACTTGTATATCCGAGATATAGCCTGAACCGATTTTTCCACGAAAAAATCAGTTCTTATAATAAAGCGAGGTTATTAAAACACAGATAATGAAAATTTTCCATTTCGGTCCGTATATACCCGAGATATAGGATAAACTGATTCTTCCATGAACTTTTTTTTACTTAAAAGCAATTCTCGTTATAAAAGACTTGTCGTCATTATCGCTAGTTTCGTTCTAGTCGGATATAACTTTCTTTCAGTTTTAGTTTTTCTTTGAAAGTAAAACGACATATTGAGTTTTTTAATTTAAAATATCTGACATAAAAAGAAGATTTTTTACTTAAAGTTGTGTAAAAAATATATAAATATAAAATAAATGCTCGTCATGACCCGAGTTCAAATCCCAGTGGGTGCTGATGAGTAGTGTAGCGACTACGAAACAGATAATTGTCCCCCAGCTAAAGATTTGATTATTATTTTTCTTGTCTTCTTCAATCAAAATTATTGATCACAGCAGATTTGTATTGTAAAAAATCCTTCTTAAGAAAAAAACTTAAGAAAGAAAAAACCTGAACCCGTTGTACAAATGTACAAACCAAAAATTTAATTTAAAAAATTATAAAAGTTCATCAAAAATTCAATAAATTTGTGTAAAAAATAGTTATTCAGTGTTCAAGGAAAACAAAGACTAAATAATTTCGAATATTAAACTTTCGTATTGTGTATAACAATACTGCGGTTAACCATATTATGATTAAACCCAACTATACTATTGGCACAGCCATTAAACATTTATTTGTTGGACTATACTTTTTTTGTGAACAACTACACTATGTTGCATGTAACCATGTTAATATGGTTGTATGTCACTCACTCACTTGGTGCTTATACTGGTGCTTACATCCCATTGAATGCATTATTAGGTGTACGTAAGTAAATAAATTACTAATTTTTACAGTTAATCCGAAAATGTCGTGTTCTTATAAATATAATTCATTTTGACAGAAATATATATAACATTAATATAGTTCATTATAACAGTAATAGGGACCTTTAAAAAAAGTTTGTCTAGTATAATAGTATGGTTGGGTATGCCATTAATATTGTAAATTTAATTAATCTACCAACGCCATTACAAGTATAACAATATAATATCGGCATCAATTATATAATTCAAAAATAATATGTTGCCTTTGGAATTTTGTCGTGTCACCGTGTATATTTTTCTACGTATAATAATTTTTACTCGATCCCTTAAGCTATGGAACTAGTCAAATTCCTTTCTTTTTAATTTGAGGACTTTTGATTCAAAATATATATTTTTCTCGTTAAGTTTCAATAAATATTATCGAATTTTTAATGTTACAAGAAAATTAATTGACATTACATATTTTGCATATTTCGAAATGTAGAAATAGTTTTGCAGCATAGTTTTACTACCAATTTTCTGTGTTTTAAATCATATATAATATTATTCAATACAAAATATAATATACGTTTTATTAATGGTTTAGCAATTCTAAATTATTAATTATTTGTTTACTGTTTCGCTTGCAAACATGTTCCATTAAACAGATGTAAACATTGTTAGCAATAATTAATAATAATTAACACTTAATATGTTTTCTTGTGATGAAAAATTATAGTTATAATATTTATTGCAATAATATTGTAAAAATAAATTAATTAGATCTAATGATAAACAATAAACTTAATATAATAAAGAGCAGGCAGGTAGTTACTTATAGTTTACAAAACCCCATAAAGTTACTAAAGACTTCCTACTTCTACTGATGATTAGCTTTTAGCTTATAAAATATACAAATTGGAATTATTTTGCCAACTAGGTATGGAGATTAAGCTTACAAAGGTCATTTTTAGTTTTTCGATGCGGTTCCGTTTTAGAACATTTTCACTAATAGTTTTTCGAAATTAGTGGCTATAGCACTTAAATATGAGCAGCAGTATTTCCCTTGAATTCAAGGACTTTTTAGGTTCGTTCACTCCCCTAAACAATACCAAAAAATAGTCCGGTTGTGACAAATAGGGCTCCCTCCTACCAAAATAGCGTCTAGGGACGAGATTTAAGAGGACATAAGAAAGGTCCTATTTCCATTTATGCCTACAAAACTTATTTCATTTTTAAGAACTAAAGCACAGAGATATTTTCAGGTGTAATGTTGGACCATACTGTACATAAATCTGTCATTAAGAGTGATCCTTCCCAAATAAGTAATACAGCCCAATTAAAAATAAAAATTTCGTAGGAATTTTATCATTTTTCCCTTTCCTCCAATTGTGAACAAAAATTAAGTATTTTTTTATTTTTTCTTCTCTCCATTCGTTGAGAACACAAAAGGGAGATAATTTCTTCAATACTTAAGGACAAAAATTGTGCTTTTTTCTTTAAGTTGAATTGAAAAACTACTTTATAAAGAAATAAATTCCAAGAGGAATAAATTCCGAGAGAAATACATTCCGTAAAAATTTTCATAATTGGGCAGATAATAAATAACAGCTGGCAACGAAATTGGTTAAAAGTTTTCCTATTGAGAAATGCTTAAAAACCTTGAGAAAGATTGTGTAGCCTTTCTATAAGGTTCGGGTATTAGCTATATAGTCAATGTTATGTGTGCACTGATAGAAAAACTTTTGCAGTTATAACAAGTTTTTGCATTAGTGTTGCGATTATATTTTTATTTTTGGGACAGAAACAGAAAGCTTCATTCAGTGTATAAATTATTTATTTATTTATTCGGGTATGTTCTGGATTCTACTTTGAAGTGAAAATAGTTTGAAATCACTTCAATTGCAAGCTTTGGTGTTCTACATTCTACTCTTTACTTTTCATTTGTGTTTTGTTTTCGAACATTAATTTGTAGTGAATTGTCTGGTTCTTGAAACTACTTTTACGCAAAAAGTAGTGGTTTGAAAACACTTTTTAATTTTATTGTGAAAATAAAAACTTTTACAGAAAAACTAAGTATAACTGCAATCCCATTGAAATAAGAGGGTTAGATGACGGAATGTTTATTTGAGATACAATTGTGCATATATTTATAGGGAAAATAAGGAGAATGTTATATAAAAAACTAATATTTGTTATTTTATTAACTAAAGTCGATTGGCGATATCATCTCTTATTACAGCGTTTACGAAGTCACTAACTCGCCCGAATCATCGTCATCACTCGCATGTCTTTTGTTTACCGCCATCGTTGCAAACGTAGAATTTGATAAACTAAAGACCGTATCAGATAAAGCTTTTTCTTCGCTTTGCGTTGCAAATTCGCTTTAACATCGAAGATAAAACATACATCAAAAAATGGTCCGGTTGTGACAAATAGGGCTCCATCCTAGCAAAATAGCCTCTAAGGACGCGATTCAAGAGAAGGATGTAAAAAAGGTCCTATTTCCATTTGTGCTTACAAAGCTTGTTTCAGTTTTGAGACGTAAAGCACAGAGATATTTTCAGGTGTAATATTGTACCATACTGTACACCTCATGGAGTCAAGTTGACGTTGATGAACAACTCATTAATTTTTAGAACCCTAAATTTCACAGCTATTAACATAGTCATTTAAATTACAAAGAGCTTTTCTTATAGTCAGTTTTTTAGTAAAATGGAGTTCTTTTCTAGTCATATACGAATAACAGGTTGCTCTAATAAATACTTTAATAAAGGGTGGTTATATTCTAAGAGCCGTTGTTGATTCTGAATAAAATACAAACTATTTAGAAATTATTTTTATTTATATTTATTATAATAATAATGGTATGGTTTAGTTATGAGTGGAACAAAATATTGACTAAATGGCAGCCGCGACGTCGGAGGCGCATCACCATTCGATGGTCCAAATTTTCGAAAACGTTGTTGTGCCAAACTATCTCATCCTTTAGCTCTTGAATTGTTGCTGGCTCATTGACGTACACCTTTTCTTTCAAGTGACCCCAAAGAAAGAAATTCAACGGTATCAACTCACATGATCTTGGCGGTCAATTGACATTGCCACTACGTGAGATAACATTGATAAAAAAAATTTAAACTAGTTCTTCATCATTTTTTGATTGGTAAAGGACATTCTTATACGATTTTTTGAGCTATAACTGAAAAATTTATAAATAGATTTTAATAAAAATAAAATAGAGATTAGTTGATATTATGTCCGTCATCAAAGTACTGATTGTGCCAACCTCATACGTTGCTGGGTTAATGTCGGATCAGAAAGGCAATGTATAACGTACCTACGGATTTTAGGCGCTCCATCCGATAGACTTCTTCAGTGACGCCAAAGGATTTTAAGATATAAGTCCTATCTTAAGCGTTTATTATTGTGTAATTCTATTACTTTTAATTTATATGAGATTACTCTTCTTTTTCATTCACACATGCACTAGCAAACAGTTCGTGTCTTAAGTCTTTTGATTTTAGTAATGTACTTCAGAAAAATCCAATTAATTTTAACTGCTTATTAAAATTATCGAACGCATCTTATAAATATTAGTTTTTATTAATATAATTGCAAGCATTGACGTGACTGTATAGGTTTCCCCACAAAAAAAAAAAAAAATTACCTTGATCTAGAATTTTTTTTTTCCTATTAATTGATCACCTAATGACAAAAACTATAAAAGCAACATCACGACAAAACTTTTTGCTGTAAATAATAATGATAAACAAAATGCTACAACAACACCAACAGCCTTAGTAAATAAGTTTTAAGCAAATCAGCAAAAAATTAAATAGAAAAAAGACAAAACACTTTAACAGCAATAACAACACACGATGTTAAGCAGTTTGCGACAAGTGAGTAGCAGTTTTCTAAGTTTATTTTTTGCTTTAATAAAACTTAAACGACAAGTGCGTGATGATGATGATAATATTAATGTGTTGGCTTGTGTAGGGGCTGAACATCTATCTACATAGTTAAGTAAGACCTGCTGCTTAATTAACATTGTTTGTTTTGGTTTTTCATACAAAGTTTATTGTAACAAAATTTAAATTAATAAAAAAAAATTATATGTATGTACCTGTCATCCAAAGATACAACACGTAAATGTGTGTGTGTCTTTATGTTTGATTTTAATTATAAATGTTACAATAAATTTACTGTCAGACATGTTGGTGTGCTTTGTAGTCACCAAGCGGATCGTTTCACATGTGCCTGAGCTGTTCTATTTAATAAATATTATTTTGTATAATTAAATATTTTATGAAATATTGCATGTTTTTACATGTGTATGAGTATTGTTTAACATTTTACGGTTGATGTTGTGATCATTGTTGGCGTTCTGTTGTTTATAGTTTACGCACAAGTGTTTACTTTTTTTTTTAAAGATTAATCAACGTTGCAACAGAGAATTATTGAGGAAGGAGAACAACTAAATTGTTGTGAAAAAAACTGCCTAAGAAAAGGTTTTTTTAAAAAATCTTAAAGCTTTCAAAGCGATTGAATGAGATTTTATTTTAAAAACTGTACAGCCGATTTTTTTAAATTTTTTTAAAATTAATTTCTAAAAAGTAGAAAAAAATGTATCACATTGATGTAAATTTGTAATCACAGCAATTATCGTTTATGCAATTGAGTATAACTAAAGGTAGCATATATATATATATATATATATATATATATATATATATATATATATATATATATATATATATATATATATATATATATATATATATATATATATATATATATATATATATATATATATATATATATATATATATATATATATATATATATATATGTTATTACACATCATATTGATGACACTTAGTCGTCATATCCAGCGATACCCAGTGAAATTTTTGTCACATACATCTTCGATCTATGACTCATTGACATTGTAAGCGTGACCCATCCAAAGTCTGTATACAATTCCTACTTACATTTACACAGCGATGGCCTAGGCCGTAAGATGCATCCAACACTGTATACATTGTAAGCGAAGATTGGATAAGTTCAAAACTATATTATTAGTATTTGTTTTCTTCTTTGCTTCTTATTTTACATTTAATTTAAGAAAATGAGTAGAAAAAGACTAATGTGAATCGGATGCTAGTTGTTTATTGTGCTTAACATGTTTATTTTGATTTTTTCTGTTAACACAATCGCTTACAATCGGATGCTTTGCAAATTGTAATAACTTGTGGACTGCTGGGTAATTAAATAACGATTATAATGAGAGTGAAGAGAATAAATAAAGAAAAAGAAACTAACCCAGCAGTCCACAAGTTATTACAATTTGCAAAGCATCCGATTGTAAGCGATTGTGTCAACAGAAAAAATCAAAATAAACACATCCAACACAACAAACAACTAGCATCCGATTCAGATTAGTATTTTTCTACTCATTTTGTTAAATTAACTGTACATAAGAAGCAAAGAAGAAAACAAATGCTAATAATATAGTTTTGAGCTCATCCAATCTTCGCTTACAATGTATACAGTGTTGGATGCATCTTACGGCCTAGGCCATCGCTGTGTAAATGTAAGTAGGAATTGTATACAGACTTTGGATGGGTCACGCTTACAATGTCAATGCTCTCAGATCGAAGATGTATGTGACAAAAAGTTCACTGGGAAAAAACAAAGGAGGAGAATAGTTTCGCGTATACATATAGCTAAAGTATGCTAATGCGACATAAAAACATATATTGATGATATTATTAATTCTCATTGATTTGTTGAAAATAAGAATATATAAAGTTACATGTTCTAAAATATTTTTGAAATTGTTAATTTATATTAATCAGAGCTTAAATTTAATTGATGATATTTTGCCATGGTATTGATGGTATTTCGCTATAACATTTACTTCACTTAGTTATTTTCTAATGTTAATGAGCCATCACTTCAATGATATTTTTACATCATATTCTACCCAAACTGTAGTTAGTCTGATGTGAGAGTGCTATTATATGGATAATATTTTGTTATTATATTGACTTTATTTAGTAATTTCTTCAATATTAGAGTGCCACTGCATTGATCACATGCTCACATCAAACGTATTCCAATAAACCATGATATCAGTATGTCATGTCATTGATGAAGTAGTCATCGTAATTACTGCTAATAATTAGAGCAACTGATATAAGAGTTGACATCACAGCGATGAAAACAGTCATGGGGTCAAATACGATGACACTTGGCATTGCATTGATGTTAAAATTCATCACAGTTATGACAAGTTTTTTATGAGTGTCGGAACTTCCTGTCAGGTTATGGTTAAGGGAGTATCCTGGTGGTATAGGAAAGTATCCTGTTGATTGTGGTTTAACATAGAACCTAAGCGCTGGAAGAGTTTGTTTGAACACAGTGTGCAGATGAGCATTCCTGGCAATTTTTCATGTGTGGGGGCGTTGGCAGACGCATTATATTTACCCAGTGATAAGATCACCATGAGAGCACTGACAGATAACCACGGAAATCGTTATCCTAGGACACACCGCGTTTAGGTATATTAATTTAAGAATCTATGAAAGGCAACAGAACAAATTCTTCATTATACTTTAATTTAAAAAAGATATCAGTACAAAAAAACAAATTATAGTACCGCCAGTATTTATTTGACTTATATCACGAAATCTACAATTGTTACAATATTAGTCAAATATGTTCATATAAAATTAATATCCCTAAATCATTTTTCATTATTATATGTTTAAGTAAAAAACTTAGCAGAAATGCAATTTAAATAAATACATGTCCAGATGTATAACCAAGTTTCGGAACGTTAAAAAAATTATTCACAGTAAACTGAAACCGACGTCTAAAGGTGATTACAAGAAAAATTTTAATTCTATTTGCTTTGACTTTATTTAATTCAATATTTGCAAAATTTCGTTGAGCTCAACATCTTTTTTTTAATCGTTAATGTATTTTTCAATATTTCGTCTTCCTTTGGAAGACTTCTGGTAAGTTCAATTCAAATTTTGTATTGAATTTAAACACAAAAAAAAATTTTCCTGAAGAAGTCTACCAAAGAAAGACGAAATATTGAAAAATACATTAAACATTTTTTAAATAAACAAAAATGACCTTGAGCTGAACGAATTTTTTTTTGCAAATAGTGACTCTACAAGATGTTTAAGTAATTTTGTTTAATATACTCTAAATTTCCGGTTATCATCGACTTCAGTGAAAAGAAAATCCTTGACTGATTTCACTAGTTTTTAGGTTTAAAGTTATAAATACTTTCCCATTTAAATGATCTCATTCTCTTTATAAACGCGTTTTCTTATGATCTAACTAAAGTGTTGGTGTTGTTATTGATTTTTAATAAATGAAAATTATTATCTATTTTACCCTCCAACATGTTTTATTTAGTTGTTACATATATAAAAAATATTAATAAATTATTAATAACAATATTTATTGCAGTCCATTTAAGTTTAGTTGATTTAAAAAATAAGGTCATATTTAAAATTAATAAAACTAATAATATAACCAGCAGCACGAAATCGATAAAATAAAAAGTAATTTATTTAGGCATAAAAAAATAAATGGGGAAAATTTCACATTTATAGGTACCAATGAAAGATTTCTGGGGCATGTTTAGAAACATAAAGCTTACAAGTATCAAAAAAGGTTTGAGGAATATGGTCATCATTATTTGATAGCCAGAGTCATAAAATTTGTTGCAAAATAAAATGTTCTTTCCACGCTGAGTTTTTTTTTTTTTTTTTTGCTGAATAGAACTCAATAGACAGATTAGATACACAAAAGCTTAGAAGTGCTTTTTTTTGGATTTTTTTTCTTTTTTGCTAGGCAAAAATGGGTCTTACAAGCATTGAAATCGACCCTTTTCATAGTTCCTCTTATTATTAAAAGATCGTTGTTAAAAGGCATTAATTTCAGATTGGTAAGGTCTACAGCTGAATGAGCATGAATGTCCACTGCTGCTCTCACCAGCAAAAAAAAAAAAAAAAGAGAAGGAAGAAAGTTTGATATAGAAGATGCTTAAGAAAAATGGAGAACAGAGTGTGAGATATGCCTGATAAATCTTGTTATCTTCAGATTTCTAATATATGATGATGGGTTGGTATGATTCCTCTAGCTCAAGTTCAATCCTGGCTAAAGCCAAGAAATATTTTTATTTGTAGTTATAACAATAATTGCCGCGATCAATAACTCTAAATCAAAGAAGACAGGAAAAAATAATTGAATACATTAAAGCTGGGGGACAACAAGCTGTTTCGCAGACGCTACACTGCTCATCAGCACCCACTAGGATTCGAACTCAGTACCACATAAACATGATGTATTTTTAATACGGCCGCTTTATCAGCTCAGCCACTGAACTCTTATTTATTTTTTTGTCGTATTTTGATCAAGAGTTATTAATCGCGGCAATTATTGTTATAATTATAAATAAAAATATTTCTTGGATTGAACTTGAGCTAGACGAATGATACCAATCCATTATATAATATTAGAAATATTAAAACAAGTTCGATTATTTAAACTTAACACATATATACATAGCACCATGTCTGAACAAAATCGAAATAAATTGCGAGAAACTACTAGGGCTTATGGTCGAAAGGGTTAATAATTATGGTCAATAGGTTAGGTTTAACTGGCTGCCAGCCATTGAAAAGCCAGCCAACTTGGGTCCAATTTGGTCCAGTTGTATTGCCTGGGTGTGATACGTATCTCAGCAGATCACTGGTTTAGAACCAATCCGAGGATAGAATAAAGGAGTCCAATTCATTTACATCACATTCCCATACCTCCGCCAAATCGTGCAGCATCGGTCTACCTATATACAATGCCCTTACGTAAGAAAGAGCTGGAAGTGCTCAAGACTCTCTACTTCTCCTCGTCTCTGCAACTTCTATAGAAGTCATTAACTGAAAGATTTAACATCCTCGCTCACGACCTTATGTGGCAATAACCCGTCAGGACCGCCATAGCAGATCGTAACCTCTGTCGGGGAAAGCCCTTAAGGATAATAGCCCTCCTTTTGTCATATCTGGATCATGTCAGCCTGGGTATTTGACAGGTAACCTCACTAGACCATCTCTCTTATCCCTCAAAAAATGACGCTGTACTTGTTTTTTACAGCTCCTATGCAGGATTCCAATGATTCCATCAATATCCCTTTATTGTAGTTGGACACTGGCATTTGCCAGTTCATCCGCTTTAATATTACTGGGCACTGCATTGTGCCCTTGTACTCAGAAAAGCTCCAGGTTCGAATGTCTCGCTATCTCTTTTTAGAGATATCACACAATTATACTCGTAGTGAATACTAGAGCGAAAATTATTTTCTTTCAAAATTTCTCTCATCAATCATTTCAAATTGCTCATATTCACCGTTGCGAAGATATAAATCAAAAGGAAACACTAAAATTGGTAAGCAATTCATTATTCATCATTACAGGTATCCAGCACTTGACTGGCAGGCTAATTTGGTTTTCAAAAGAAACTTGCGTTTTTTACGTAGTATTTGAATTTATTTCTAAAAAAATGTATATGTATTGAATAAATATTGTTTAATATCCCTTAAAAAAAAAATACAAATATAGTGATATAAAAATAACAGATTTTTTACATCTAGATCGAGTACTTTTTAGCTTCAATTAGAGTTTTTGGAGCCATAACATTTATTTCCAGTAGGAGTCATATATGAAATATTTTTGATCCTTTGATCTTATGATTTGTATATTCGTGTATCAATGACACCGTTTTCTTCCATATATCGGGACTTCTCAAAAAAAGAGATTTTAGAGTTAACAATGCAGAATTGTTAACAGTACTACCTTTTATATTGTGCCAAAATTTTATTCAAATTACCTTTAAACTGTTTCCTTTAGAAGGAAACTAAAAATTTGAAATGTGTTTTTCTCGAAACAAGTTTTTTTGAGTTATGACTATGTTGCAATAAAGGAGCGATATGTTCTGGTAAATCTTATTGAAAACATGAAATGTTTATTTGAATTCAACTATCCGATCTTGACCAACATGTTTCTAATTCGCGCTTCACAACTCAAAAATTTTTGGGCCGGTTCATGAAAAAATGTATTGAAACTAAAAATCAGTGTTAACTAGTTGTTGATAAGAAGGATCTTAACACAAATATCTCAACTGGACAACACGACGTAAAACATTAAAATTACATCATTTGCCTACCTTTTGTATAATAAAACAACATGTTCGCTGTAGTAAATTATTTAAATTACAAAATAAATTTGCAAAACTGGAAAATGAGACAAAAGTCATTTATTCAGCAGAACAGCAATATCTAATTACAGCAACAAATAAATTAAATAAAACATTGATTTCAACGCGTGCTGGGCAAATGGTGCGTACAACAAAATTTCGAAGTCGCCACACAAATTAATGAATTTCAATTAAAAACATGTTGTCAAAAGAAAAAAATAGAAAACGAGAAATTTATAGAGACTGAAGGGAAGGAATTCTTAACGAAATTTTTCTTAATTAACAAATTTATTATTTTGAAGCGGAATTAAACTAAAGAATAATTTTTTTTTTATGAATTTACCTCCAATTGAAAGAACTTTTAATTTAATTGACATTTGAGCTGGCAAAGGTGTGTTCTCAAGTGTCATTTTGGTTGGAAAAGTGCGACCATTAACATTAAATCGCCAACCATGAAAAAAAACTTTTGATAATTTTTTGCCAAATTGTATTTATGAAAGGGAAGAATTCTTATGCTTTGGATGTTCAGCATATATTTTTATATTTACAGATAGTTTTTAATAAATTTTTGGTTATCACACTACATTTTTTAGGGCAATTTCTTTTTTAAACATTGAAGTATAATTATTAAATATCACAAGATGATCACTGTGAAAATACCAAGAACGCCACGTACCAGGAGGTCCCAATTAATTTATCTAGGCATGTGGCGTTCTTGGTATTTTTTGGCGGTAAAAAAGTGTAATCGACCAACAGTCTCGAGGTTTTAGGTTCGATTCCTGTTACAGACTCGCAGAGTTACTGCAGGCAACCAACAGAACTTCGAAATTTTTGTATTTGTTAAACAAAATATTGATCAATTTATTTCATTGTACTTATTATCTATTGCATTCAAAACATAAATTTTTTCGTGTTTGCAATAAAATCTTTTGTTTCATCAACGAACAAATTTAATGCTACTTGCGATTGTTATTTATTTAATGAAATAATATATAAATAAATAATTTATACACTGAATGGAGCTTTATGTTGTCCCAAAAATAAAAATATAATCGCAACACTAATGCAAAAACTTGTTAGAACTACAAAAGTTTTGTATCAGTGCACACATAACATTGACTATATAGCTAATACCCGAACCTTATAGAAAGGCAACACAATCTTTCTCAAGGTTTTTAAGCATTTATCAATAGGAAAACTATTAACATATTTCGTTGCCAGCTGTTATTTATTATCAGCCCTATTATGAAAATTCTTACGGAATATATTTCTCTCGGAATTTATTCCTCTTGGAATTTATTTCTTTAATAAAGTACTTTCTTCAATTCAACTTAAAGAAAAAAGCACAATTTTTGTCCGTAAGTATTGAAGAAATGATCACTCTTTTATGTTTTCAACGAATGGAGAGAAGAATAAATAAAAAAAACCTCATACTTAATTTTTGTTCACAGTTGTAAGAACTACAGGCTTCATGACTGCTCTAGTTACCGAGCCACAAGCTGTCCTTAAATCCACAACAATACTTTGCTATCTCTTAATGATATTATGATGTAAGTGATAATATATCTAACGATCAATAAGCAGCTCATTCAACTCTACTCTTAAAAAACATGACGAAAACTTCCTGAAATTTAATTGCTGAATAGCAAGAAAATTATTTTACAGATTTTAAACGGTACGAAAATAAACTTTTCTCTTTAAATTTATCACTCTAAATTCTCTATTGCGTACAAAGAGTCCGTTCCCATTTTATAAATTTTTTTTTTTACAAACTAACTGGACTTTAATTTTTTAATGTTGTTGGCGGTTTAATATTACAAAACTGACTTTTTTTGTTGATGTTTACTTCGGCTGTTGTTGGTTTTGTTGTTGTTATATTGCTTGCTCATAAAATCATATGCTCTAGCAGTTTTATTTTGAACTTGATTTGTTTATGAATGTTTTAAAAAACGAACACAAAATAGCACTAGACTTCATATAATAAATGACAATACAATCATACATACCTACACATACTCCTATAAGAAAACCTACAAATACGCACAAAGGCTTATACTCTTACATATGTACGAGTACACACAAAATTTTGCGTGAGAATTTTTCATGTTTGGCTTAAGCAAAGACAGATGCAAGCAGAAACTTATAAGAGTTCAGTCTTTTGATTCACAATATTTCACAAGGCAATCATATACAGTCGGGGCCATATCCAAAAAGAATTCTTACTTGAGTTTTAATGCATACGTTAGTTACCAAACACATTAGCACTACCATACATTTGTTAAAAAAGTTTATGCAAAAACAATACGTTAACTATTAAATGTAGTAAGATATTTAATTGTTTTATTCTGGCAGTGCTGTTATGTTCAGTTGTAATTGTTGAGTAGTGATGCATTAAAACTTATATTCGAAAATCGAAAAACAAACTAAAAAAATAAAAAATTATTATTTAAATTAAATTTTTCGTTTGTACATTTACAACGGATTATAGTTCAGGTTTTTTCTTAAGAAGGATTTTTTACAATACAAATCTGCTGTGATCAATAATTTTGATTGAAGAAGACAAGAAAAATAATAATCAAATCTTTCGTTGGGGGACAACTAGCTGCTTCGTAGCCGCTACACTACTCATCAGCACCCACTGGGATTTGAACTCGGGTCATGACGTATCATGATCTACTGCTTTAACCACTAATTGTTTTTCCACTATTATTTTGTGATTCCGTTAGTATTTTTTACAATTTTCGTGTCGGACCCTATAAAGTTCATCTGTCCGCCGTTGAAATACAGTTTCTGAGCCATTACACATACAAAATTTTTGCTTTCACTGTTCTCGATTCATGGGCTTGCTTTTGATTTTAAGTCAAACCGGTTTACATTTAGCTGAGATATATCCAAAAAAATTCATTATTTTTTGCATATTTGTATGAAATATTTTGAAAAAAATTTCTTGTTTTGCTTCAAGCTTATACACCCGGGATATAGACTAAACCGATTTGTGCATGAAAATGTCACGTAGGTGATCTTAAAAAATTTTTTCTTTGCTTAAAAGCAGTTCTGGTTATATAAGAAGGTTACTAAAATACAGAAAATGAAAATTTCCAATATCAGCCCATATACAAACCGTGTTTTATGACACATTTTTTTGTGCTTAAAAGCAGTTGTGGTAATGAAAGAAGGTTATATTAAAGAAGATGAAATTTTCCAGTATGAGTCCAAATATGTATGTACATATATGCGAGTTATTGTCTAAACCGATTTTTCCAGAAAAAAACTATTTTTTTATTAACAGAAAATGAAAATTCTGATATCGGTCTATATATACTTGAGATATAGCCTAAACGAAGGGTGCCCAAAAATTCTATATGGAAGAGGTTTGCTCTTCCATATAGAAACCAACACATTTAAGGAAAAACCACTTTTATTTAATAAGCTTAAGCATGCGAAAATGTTATTGCTTCGTACTTCTGTGTGTGTACGCACACATGTATATATTAAAGCGTATATTACAAAAACAAATGAGCACTTAGCGCATAGGGTTTGGGCAATCCTGGCCTAAACCGATTTGTTCTTAAAAACGTCACCTACGTGAACTTGAACGTGATTTTTTTTTTTGGCTTAAAAGCAGTTGTGGTAATAAAATGAGGTTACTAAAGTACAGCAATTGAGGATATTCGATGTCGATCTATGTATATCCGAGCAAAGTTAGTTCAAATTTGTAATATCTAATATACATTTACGTGACTATCATGTAGGGTATTTAAGATTCCACCCAGCCGAATATATCACACTCATACTTATTTTTTTGTCAGATTGTGCTATCAAGCCAAGTTTAGTCGTTTATCAGCCGCTTAAAACAAAGAAACAAATAATAACAACATAAGTAAAATTTTCACTATTACCATAAGAAATATTAGCAAAAAATTAGCCAGGTACCGCTAGAAAAAAAGATTATATGATTTTAGGTGGCCCCAGGGCTAATACAGAGGCTTTATAATACAAATAACTTTAAAGAACAGTTATCTGAAGAGATTTCCTTTATATCAACTTTTTATATAATTTCGCATAAAATAAATTTGCCTACAAAGAAATATAATACGCACTAGATTGCAGAAACCTGTCCAGCATAATTTTTAATTATGTTAAAGCTCTGGTCTGATGCACAGCTTCACTGTTTGCGTTATAAAGGCTATTTAGTTTTTTTCTTTATTGAAGTTTTTGTTTTGTACATTTTGTTTAATTTAAAAATATTTCAATATTCTAACTGAAATATATGTACTCGTATCTGTGTGTTTGTGTGTGTGTGTGTGTGGTTGAATTCCGTTGAAATAAATTTAATGATTGTTATCAGCTGCAGTAAACGTGCGTAGCACAACCAACACCAACACTAACGCACACCCATTCATAAACTCTGTTATGGCAGCGATCATACTCTGACACCGCAATTCACTTACCAGCATTTACATGCATTTCAATAATAAATAATGCGTATTTATTTTTATTTATTGTTTTTTCTATTAATAAAAACTTAAACAAAAATCAAATTCATAGAACTGCAAATATCGTGATGTATAAGTTATGATTATATTCTAAGCACTGTATTTGAAAATCATTATATATCTATATATGTGTGTGTGTGTGTGTGTGAGTATGTGTATAAGTGTTTGTTTAAGGTAGTTTTCATTGAAATTCATATTTGATTGGGCCTTATACGAGTACATATCTCGTTGGGAATAAGTGCAAAAAATATATATATTGTATATTTCTTTATAAAGCAAAAAATAATAAAGATTTTTTTTTTAAGTTTTTTGTTGATTTACAACATTACATTTAGATGACAAACAAGCAACAAATCATGATAAATATGAGCACGTATTTAAAAACTAAATTAATGATTTAAGTTTTGAGAAGTTGTAATTTAACGCAAAAGTTAACTTTATACAAATAATATTGATTCCCCTATACATGCGAGGGTAGGTTTTCGAAATTATTGATTATGTATAGAGAATGTTTTTGTCCTATACTAAGGCATAGAACTTTGAAATGGAATAAAGCGTGGATAATTTTTGTAATTTTATATGAAACTAGCTGACCAGGCAAACATTGTTTTGCCTTCAAATTTTGTTCACATTGATATGAATAATCAAATTTTGCAATTGTCATTGCCGATGCAAGCCGTTTTCACATTTGCAAATGCTTAAAATGGAATGTTAAGTATTTCACAACCATTCCTTTAAGTACTCCTTTTTTAAAACGTTTATCATCAAATTTTTCACCGGAAGCCAAATGATATTACAAAGACATTGTTGGTTTATACTTTTTAATATTATGGTTACCAACCTGACTTAACTGATTCTAGCGAATTGAAAAACTGGCTTGTAGAGTTGCCGACCTTATCTTGGGAAATAAAGAGAGCCACCAACTTCGACTTTGAATGCGAAAATTAAAATCGATGACATCACGTTCGGCCAAATGTTTGAGAGTACATTACTGATGAGCTCAGATTTTGTTTCGGTAAAATAGCAGAAAGGGACTGGTTCGTATTGTATGTATTATGGACTCCTGTTCACAGAAAATAAATTTTACGTGATACTTTAATTTTTCTTTCCTAAGAAGAATTCGCAAGTATCCACCAGACAAACGTGAAAGACAGGAACACGATTTTGTTGATATTTGTACAGGAAAATCTAAATGCCATATCTTCGGAACCACTAAGTCGATTTTGTGGAAACTTCACATAAACCATCTACAGTTCACCGCCAACGAACATTTAAATTTTGGTCGCAAGCGGTCAACCCGTTTGGCCAGTTAGTGGTGACATCAAAGTGTACACTTCTTTTTCTATATATAGATTTTTTTTTTCAAAAGATAATCTTCTGATAATCTTATCTTATTTGAAGAAGCAATTTTCTATAACCTGCAACAAATTGTTTATATTAAGAATTTGAAATTAAAACAGGTAAAATTGTAGTAAATCCAGCTGGACGAAATCTAAAATACCCTTCACAATAGCCACATAAATACATATGCTCGGATATATGTATATCGACCAATATCAAGGAAATATTTTTTTTAACCTTGTAATCGCCATGCCAAAAAGGTAATATTTCATGAAAAAATCGGTGAAGGTTATATCTCGGGCATACATTGACCGATATCAATGCTGCTGTCATCCCCAAAAGGCTAGATAGGGTTGGAAATTTGATAGAGAAATCCTTTGAGAAAAATAAGAAATAGGGTAGGAGAGAAAACGGAGCCTTGCAGTACCCATGAATTAATCTTGAGACCCCATTTATAACAACTCGTATAGTGTGGTCTCTGAGAAAGCTCGATATAAACCGAGAGAAGTCATTACCGACACCATAAACAGTAAATTTTGCCAGTAGTGCACCATGCCACACTATGTCTAACGCTCTTGAAATAAACAGAGCTTTCTTTCGCCTAAATGATGAATTGGGTGGCACCATTTATCTGAGAGATATGCCATAGGATCGCCAGTAGAAAGACCCTTACGAAATTCATATTGACGAACACAAAGTAATTTATGCGACTCTATGTGTCTCACAAGGTATTAGTTAACCGCACTTTTCATTACTTTGGAAAGCGCAGAGTAAATTGCCTCATACTTTTTGAGGATAGGTGTTACATTACCAACCTTTCAGCAGGATGTGGTAGAGTATGCTGAAGAGGAGGCTATTGGACGCGCATCGATATCGAAAATTTTCATTTGCTGTATTTTAGTAATCTTCTTTCAACTACTTTCAAGCAAAAAAAAAAAAATTAAATCGCTTTTAAAGAAAACAAGTTATTTAAGTTCGGTTACGCGACATTTAATTTAAAAATTCAGCTGAAGGGGTTTTTTCGTCTTTTAAACTATATATATATATATTTTTTTGTCTTTTTATTTCGGTATACTTTAAAAGTATTTATTTATTTAGTAATTATACAGTTGCAAAGTAAATTTGCAAAGTTTAGGAAGTACAGCATGGACGGGGTGACAAAGACAATAATGCCCAAGATGGTGTTAACAGTACTTTTGTAGCGTAGCTGCGAATGACTATAACAACCTATGCCTATACCTATACATAGGAAGCCTCCACGTGGTTAACAATGAATAACCTCAAAAAAATACAGTTAACCAGTGCGAGCGTGCCGCAAAACTCTCGAAGACCGAACAACAAGCACAAGCCTGTCCACACTTAAGAAATAATTACGATGACGCGAGACCTGTTCTTCAGCCCAGAGCTGCTTTACAACTGACTACGTTAAAAGTATGCTTTTTGTTTGTTTTAACTATATTAATTTCAACTATTTATATTGGAAGACTTCTGTGATCTTAAAATTCTATATCTTTTCATCAAACTTGCTGTTTATTTTCTATACATATGTTTAATTTTACTTCAGATGTGATGGTGTGAGTGAAAGCAAAATGTAATAATAGGCTAGATTTTTTGATAGTCCAACATATATCATTAGATTTCTGTTTCAGAAAATCCAATCCAAATTTTTAAGACTTGTATAATAGTCCATTGATCCTTAATTATCTAAACTGCACTGCATACCAAGCTTAAGTAAGTACCTCAATGGCTGATTTGGTAGAGAACTCGACCAACAGTCTAGAGGTCGGCGGTTCGATTCCTGCCACAGACCCTGTATGTTACTGCAGACAAGCAAGAAAGCTTCGCAGTTTGTTTAGTAGTGGTTAGTAGTAAATGTGGATTTAATGAAACACACATTGGGATACTTCCGTCCTTCCTAAGTTCAAAATGACAACAATCAGGCTCCACTCTTGGTAACAACATGTACGAGTAATTAGAAAAAGTTTATTACTTCCAGGCAAAAAGCTTCTGAGCATTGTTTTGGTACATTTTTCTTTCACATTTAAACCACCCTCGTAGTTGTGCTATTTGCAAATAATAGCAAATTGTGCGTGTTCTTGAGCACTAAAATATATTATTTATACGTTTTAGATTAACTATTTAATAAATTAAGCAAAGACGTATAATAAATGACAGCCATTTTAAAAAATAGTCAGAATAAAAATTTTGCAAACTTCTCAACATAACATAAATTCTAACAAAAAAATTTGTATATTTTACATCCCGCATTATCCTGGTAAAGTTAAAAAAAATATTTTGTGTAGAGACAGCTATGCGTAGTTATGAATGGGAACATTGCGAAAACTTGTATAGCAAAGTATCTAATTAAAATATTTATACTACTACAACATTATATTTGTATACCAATCTCCCTTGTGAATAATTTTTTAACATGTCATTTCAAAATATTCATTAGAAAAACCAATTACTTAGAAGCCCTTAATTAACAAGTTGAAGGCGATGTTCAATATCATCGACGTCGCTGCCGTCAAAAAATATGAAAATTATCGAAGTTTTTCCATATATTCGATATACAATTTTGCTTCCGGCCTTTTTCAATAGATGTCTGTAGCATTAAGTGGTAGCCGAAATATTTGGATCGTATATGTCATACAATAAGCTTAGATATTTGTAAACAAAACAAGTTTTTAAAATTTTAAAATGATAAAGGAAAACGCCTGAATACAAATATCCTATACTTAAACTTTTATTTCACCTATGACGTTAAAAAGTAATTTTTATAGAAAACTAGCATCTACCCGCGACTTTGTCTGTAGAAAACAGATGTTTTTAAAAGTTATTAAGCATGTATCCTTACATAATATCGTATTCGATTCCAGATTTACCTTCCAGCGACTACTGGCTGTTCCCGGACCTGAAAAAATGCTCGCGTAGCGACTACGAAATAGCTTGCTTTCCCCCAGCTAAAGATTTGATAATTATTTTTCTTGTCTTCTTCAATCAAAAATTATTGATCACAGCAAATTTGTGTTGTAAAAAATTCTTCTTCAGAAAAAGCTTAAGAAAGGAAAAACTTGAACTAAAACCCGATGTACAAACCAAAAATCGAATTTAAAAATTAAAAAAAAAAAGTTCAACAAGGATTTAATAAATTTAAAAAAATTGTTTTCTTTTATTACACGAGTATGATGGTATCATTGGTTTGGCTCAAGTTTTTTTCTTTGACAGATTCTTTACAAACCCTTTTGGAAGCAAAGATCGATTCATAAATTGCGGAAATATTTAAAAACAAAGTTTTTTTGACGGTCCTTTTGCTCCTGTTTGACCCCTTTGTGGCTTAAATTTCAGACTAAAGACTATCCAATAACAACTTTCGGACTTCAAGGTATTTGCATACCGAATCAAAATCAAAATCGGTTTAGCGGTTTAATCGTGAAAAGGTAACAGACAGATAGACATAGTCACTTTCACATTAATAATACGAAAATTAGTAAGAATATTTCAAGTCTTTTTTACTTTGTTATTTTTGAAAATAAAATTTGATTAAAAATTGGGAGATTCAAACGGTATCATATCACGCATTATGTCATAATATTTTATATTATGCTTCGAACAAAAAAGTCCAAGAGTGCTCGTAATAAGACTTTTTAAATGGAGTTTGCCATAACTACACTGTAAACATCTCAGCTGACTCAAATTTAAAATAATTTATGTCAGAATTCTCACAGTATTCATATTCGTCCTTAATTTTTCCCTCTAAACTTTTCACGAAACAGCCATCATAAATAATTCCCATAAAAAACTTTTTCGGTAACTTGGGTGTGAATGATACATTTCCCTTTTATTTGTTCACTTCATTTATGCTGGCGAACTGTGTGCAATATGTATTTCTTAATTTCATTTGACTAGAATATACTATGGAATAATGAATAGTTTTAGGACAAGATTTGCTGATACGAGTAGATATCAAAGCGTTATAATACACAATAAATTACAAACTAACTGGTAACTTCTGTTTGGTTTTATGAAAAAAAGACGTAGTGGCACAAAATATTTTGCACTTCTCCATATTGTTATATTGCAATAGTGACAGCGAATCGTATTATCATATTACTATCACAAATCTTCAATGCCATAACTTATTAATTTACAAATGCTACATACTAGTGCTTCCCGGTGATTGATTTCTTAGGGGTGACATTGTTGATGTGCGTTCCATCAATGCACGCTACTACACCGGTTATTCAAAATTTATGGTTGAACTCTATTCTCTTGTTCTGACGGGTGGGTTATCCATCGATCACAAAGCCGTTGCTCTAAAATATTCAATACTTGTGAGAGAACCTCACAGAAAGTTGATTGCACCATGCCTATTTCATCGGCTTTAGCCACTCTTTTTTGATATTCGCCCTCAGCAAACATATTAAATTTTAATTGGCCATTTCAAATCGCAAGACCATACTTCTTGCCTTATACGTTTCTCAGAACACCTATTTGACGTTTTCAAATCGAAAACGCTAAATTTAAGTGATTTGCGTTTCTCAGAACATACCTGATAGTTGACATTCAGAGTATTTAGTAACTCTTAGTGGTTGCATTTGTTACGCTAATCTCTACCAATTACTCGATATTACCTAATTTCTTCCTCTTGCAATTTCTTTAATTATCCGACTCTTAAATATTTTTTTATATTTATTTATTAGCTTTAATTTTTAAAAACCACACAAAACTTATTTTTATATGAATGTATTTATTTTATTTATTTATTTCGAAGGAAATCAAAATTTTACGTGAACAAAAATTTCACTTGCTATTCATGATAGCGGTGATTACTTCATATTAATATTTTAAGACTTTATGTCAACTCCTTGAATACCGTAAATGTGTTTCTAGCTTTATTATACACCCGGTTAACCAGAGTTTCTCTAATTTTTTACCGAAAACCGGGATTCTTCAAATTGCAGCTATTAATGGTATTCAAAAACCGGTTTTGAAATAATCTCGAATAAACGATCGCCCTCATGGTACCGCTTGAAATATTTACAGCTCTATAGAAAAATCTATTTTTATAGCTATAACCCTGAATGCTTTTAAGATAATAATTTTCTCTCTTCCTAAATGCGAAGGACATATTAGCTGCTCTTACGAAATCTAAAATACTTTGTGCCATAAATAATATTTTTTTTTTCGGTTGGAGAGGGGAAATGCCTAACGCATCGTCAGATACTGTGACCAAACGGTATGTGGGGCTTGCACCCACTAAAACCCTATATTTTCTTTGAGCCTTGTCTCCACCCCGGTACCGCTTTCGCATTGCTCGTCCTTTCTTCCTACCGGATTGCTTGTGCCATTCTGGTCTCGTAGGACCTTTTTAATATAAGTCGTTATTTGACTCCATTTCCTCTGACTTTCCATCATAACTTCTAAGACGTTTTCCGGTGTTATTTCACCAATATTCTCCTCTTCATGTCTTTTCTGCCTCACCATAAATAATACCAGTTTAAAAGCAATCAGATATATTACTCTTTTTAATTAGAACTTTTGTCTATCTGTATATAAATCTTCAAAGTTAAAGCACTGCCATTAAAATTGAAATTCGTCACCCAAGATGCTCACCTGATAAAATTTAATTGTTTTTATAAATAACAATTAAATGAATTAAAAAACCATTTTAATACAAATTTACTGATACAAATCATTTATAGCGTTTAAACTTGAAAAAAAAACGTACAATTAAAGAGCAGTGATACACAAATGTCTGAGTGTGCTCAGTAACTTAATAAATTTAAGCCGGATCTAAACAATTGAATATGATTTGAACAATAACAAAAGACAGTTTAAAATTAACAATTGTTTATTTAGAAAAAAAAACCAGTGACACATATTAATAAAAACGCAGCAGCTCGCTTAGAATATGAGTTGTGGCAAGAAAAAAAAAGCGGATATATCGTAAGAAAAACAAGTGTAATACGACCACAAAAACTTTACACAGCTACAGCAGCACGCTTGCACCTGCAAAACGTTCTGCCTGAACAGCGAACTTAAATTTGTTTAAAATAAAAATTATATCTAGAAGGCATACTGGCTACATGCTAATTAAAGTTGCTGATTTTTTTTTTAGCAAAACAGATGAAAAAGGTATTAAATGCTTTTTTAATACTGTTTTGGCCATAACAACGCGTTGCACACATTCTGTCCTATGAAACAAATATACTTTTTCGGAAAGGGAAGGGGAAAAATAGAAATACACGTGTATTGGCGTTTTTTATCTACACTTGAGATTTTTTATTTATTTTTTTTATTATTTAATTTTGTATAAGATATAAAGTTCGTAGTGTCCGTCTGCCTGCCTATGTAAAAGATTTTTGATAAGTCTTCAAGCCTTTTTCCGTGGTCCAATCAAGCTGAATTTTTGCAGGCAGACTCTTGAAAATGTCTGTATCACATCAAATTAAAAAAAAAAAAAAAATAGATTTTTATCAAGTCTCAGATTTTCATGAATTTTTTTGAAAATCTGGTTATCGGTTTTTTGTAACGGTTTCAGTTCCTGAAAATAGCGAATTTTTTTTAATTAATTTTGTTAAATTAACTTTGAAAATTGTTACATAAAAAATGTCAATGCTTTTAAAAGAACTTCGGCCTTTTATTCTTGCGTTTGTAAGCATTTGTGTCAGCATCGTGACAAAAAGACCAACAGTATTCACCCAGTATACGCGTAATATCTTGTCGTTTAAAGCATTTTTCAATAGCTGCAATGTCCTGATGGAACCTTTCACCATGCTCAACGGAGCAAGCTCTTAAATCATTAGGGAAATCGAAATGATTGTGAAGGAAATGTATATGTAGCAACATTAATATGCCCATTTTGCCATATGCCGAAATCATTACTGTGACAAAATTATTATAATTGGCTGCTCGTTTGTTGCCAAGAAACTGCTCAATAATGGCAACTGTGCCTTTCCATGCACGTTGTCCGATAGCATTATATTTGCATGAAAATTCCTAACTTGCAAATATCATAAAAAAACTTCACTGAAACCGCTATATGTACTTCTGGTGAGTACAGAACCGCTGGAATAACCGATTCTACATAAGCGTAGTGTTAGTATCCCTGATAATTGTTTAGTGTGTGGCTTTTTCGGGGACTAACATCCTTCTCAGAGTCTGTTGCCTGTACAACAGATAAATGTACTGTAAGGAACCAGTCGTGATGGTTGACGGGGGAGTTGGTTTGAGGGCTGATGCTGCTAGTGGGCCTACCAATTCATTACGCCTTGTCTTCAATTGATTGCTGGGAAATTGCATACAGAAGAGACTAGAAAGCCCGAACTCCTCAACTAGAAATTACTCATATAGCCATACACGTGTATGGCAAAAATTACGCCCTGTGTGAGCCTGGTAAGCCACACTGGGGCGCTGGTGAATTGTGAATAATTCACCCCGTGGAATTATTCACTATCATTATCATATAAGGCCGGTGATGTATATCCTTTTCACAACTTTGGTACAGCGTACTTTATTGTTGACCTTCCATCAGTAAACTTGCATAAGTTTCTATAGCAATAATCGCACACGACTTCCGGAGTATACCACAAGTAAGGAACATAAGTAGTCTTGAATATTTACTGAAACGAATTAACCACTATTTTGGTAATATTTCTCAAATTTTTACCTGGTGCGAATAAGCCAAAAACGTAGCAAAAGTTATTTCGGGTTAGGCACTGCATTGATAAACTGCTTATACATATGGAGTAGGGTGGGTCCGAAAATAAATTTTTTTTTGCGGAAAGCTTTAGTAGGTTAAAAATTTGCTGAAAAAAGAGAAAAAAAAGCTTTTTTTTAATATCTGAGAATTGATAAAAATCTATTTTTTTTATTCGACGTGATACAGACATTACCACAAGTTTGCTTGCAAAAATTCAGCTCGATTGGGTCACGAAAAAAGTGTTAAAAACTTCAAATAAGTTTTTAACACACACAGGCAGAGAGACAGACAATAGAAGCCCGTAAACTGGAACTTCACCCAAATCTTCTTGCACGCAACATACTTAATTTTTGGCGGCCGCTCTCGGCTGAGAAGAAGGGATACCCTTACCACCATCAGAACATTAATTAGGTGATTCTACCGATATTATTCGCGCAAAATAAAACGTTTTTTTGTCTAGCACTGGCTGTACTTAAATAGCTTTTATATAGTATAAAGAATTGAATACTTATTGTTAGTTCATATTTTGAAGATTCAATAAATAAATATTTTTTTTTATACCCTTCACAAAAATGTAAAGGGTATATATAAGTTTGTGATTCCGTTTGTAATTTCTACAGTTTTTTTTTGCGACCCTATAAAGTATATATATTCTGAATCAGAATTAATGGAAAAGTCGATTAAGCGATGTCCGTCTGTCCGTCTGTCCTTCTGTCCGTCTGTCCGCTGTAGAAATACCGTTTCTGAGAAAACCATTAGACTTAGAAACTTTTTTCTATCACCATTCTTTTACCCCATCGATTCATGGGTTTGCTATTAAAATTCAGTAATATCGGTCAACGTATAGCTGAGATATATTCAAAATTCCGAAAAAAGCCATTTTTTTTTGCAGTTTTGTATGAAAATTTTTGAAAACAAAAGTTGTTCGTTTTGCTTCAAACTTCACACACTTATTAAGCATGGTGACTAAAAGACAAAAATTTTTTTTTTCAGATATCGGTCCATATACACCCGAGATATAGCCAAAATCGGATTTTAATGAAAATGTCGCATAGGCGAAGCTAAATAACTTTTTTTTGCTCAAAAGCAGTTCTGGTAATAAAATTAGGTTACATAAATATGGAAAATGAAAATTTCCGATATCGGTCCATATATACCCGAGATATAGCTCAAACCGGGGTTTCCATGAAAATGTCGCGTAAGCGAACTTAAACAACTTTTTTGTGCTCAAAAGAAGTTCTGGTAATGAAATGGGGTTATATAAATATGAAGAATGAAAATTTTCGATATCGGTCCATATATACCCGAGATATAGCCTAGACCGGGGTTTTCATGAAAATGCAGCGTAAGCGAACTTAAACAACTTTTTTGTGCTCAAAAGCAGTTCTGGTAATGAAATTAGGTTACATAAATATGGAAAATGAAAATTTCCGATATCGGTCCATATATACCCGAGATATAGCCTAGACCGGGGTTTTCATGAAAATGCCGCGTAAGCGAACTTAAACAACTTTTTTGTGCTCAAAAGCAGTTCTGGTAATGAAATTAGGTTACATAAATATGAAAAATGAAAATTTTCGATGTCGGTCCATATATACCCGAGATATAGCCCAAATCGGGTTTTTCATGAAACTGTCGCGTAAGCGAACTTAAACAACTTTTTTGTGCTCAAAAGCAGTTCTGGTAATGAAATTAGGTTACATAAATATGGAAAATGAAAATTTCCGATATCGGTCCATATATACCCGAGATATAGCCTAGACCGGGTTTTTCATGAAAATGTCGCGTAAGCGAACTTAAACAACTTTTTTGTGCTCAAAAGCAGTTCTGGTAATGAAATTAGGTTACATAAATATGAAAAATGAAAATTTTCGATGTCGGTCCATATATACCTGAGATATAGCCCAAATCGGGTTTTTCATGAAAATGTCGCGTAAGCGAACTTAAACAACTTTTTTGTGCTCAAAAGCAGTTCTGGTAATGGAATAGGGTCATATAAATATGAAAAATGAAAATTTTCGATATCGGTCCATATATACCCGAGATATAGCCTAGACCGGGTTTTTCATGAAAATGTCGCGTAAGCGAACTTAAACAACTCTTTTGTGCTCAAAAGCAGTTCTGGTAATGAAATTAGGTTACATAAATATGGAAATGAAAATTTCCGATATCGGTCCATACATACCCGAGACATAGCCCAAATCGGGGTTTTCATAAAAAAGGCCGCGTAAGCGAACTTAACAGCTTTTTTGTGCTCAAAAGCAGTTCTGGTAATGAAATTAGGTTACATAAATATGGAAAATGAAAATTTCCGATATCGGTCTATATGTACCCGAGATATAGCCCAAATCGGGGTTTTCATGAAAATGTCGCGTAAGCGATCTTAAACAACTTTTTTTTTGCTCAAAAGCAGTTCTGGTAATGAAATAAGATTACATAAATATGGAAAATGAAAATTTCCGATATCGGTCCATATATACCCGAGATATAGCCCAAATCGGGTTTTTCATGAATATGTCGCGTAAGCGAACTTAAACAACTCTTTTTTGCTCAAAAGCAGTTCTGGTAATGAAATTAGGTTACATAAATATGAAAAATGAAAATTTCCGATATCGGTCCATATATACCCGAGATATAGCCCAAACCGTGTTTTTCATGAAAATGCCGCGTAAGCGAACTTAAACAATTTTTTCGCCTTAAAGCAGTTCTGGTAATAATATAAGGTGATAAAAATATGGAAAATGAAAGTTTTCGATATCGGTCCATATATACCCGAGATATAGCCTAAACCGGGTTTTTCATGAATACGCGGCGTAAGCGAACTAAAACAACTTTTTTTGCTTAAAAGCAGTTCTGATAGCAAAATAAGGTTATATAGGTATGGAAAATGAAAATTTCCGATATCGGTCCATATATACCCGAGATATAGCCTAAACTGCGGTTTTAATGAAAATGTCGCGTAAGTGAACTTAAACATCTTTTTTTGCTTAAAAACAGTTCTGGTAATGAAATAGGGTCATATAAATATGGAAAAAGAAAATATCCGATATCGGTCCATATATACTCGAGATATAGCCTGAACCGATTTTTCCAATAACATTTTTTTTTTTTGCTGAAAAGCAGTTCTTCTTATGAAAGAAGGGGACGAAAATAGAGAAAATTAAAATTTCTGATATCGGTCCATATATACCCTAGATATAGCCTAAATCGGGTTTTTCATGAAAATATCGCGTAAGCGAAGTTAAACAATTTGTTGTGCTCAAAAGCAGTTCTGGTAATTATATAAGGTTATATAAATATGGAAAATTAAAATTTTCGATATCGGTCCATATATAGCCGAGATATAGCCTAAACCGATTTTTCCATTAAAAAAAATTTTTTTTTTTGCTGAAAAGCAATTCCCGTTATAAAAGAAGGTTACTAAAATATAGAAAATAGAAAATTCCGATATCGGTTCATATATAACCGAGCATATTTAGGTCACATTTTTAATATACTATACATATTCGTGACTATCGTGAAGGGTATTTTAGATTCGGCCCAGCCGAATATACTACACTCTTACTTGTTTTTTTTAGCTTTATTTATTTATTGAATCTTCACAATGTGAACTAACAATAAGTATTGAAATCTTAATACTAAATACAAAAAACTAAATTAAGTCCAGCCAATGCTAGACAAAAAGTTTTATTATACGCATATTATATCGATAAAATCAACTACTTAACGCTCTGATGGTGGCAACGGTATCCCTTCTTCTCAACCGAGTGTGACCACTAAAATTAAGTACGTTCCGTGCAAGAGGGTTTGGGTGAAGTTTCAATTTGCTGATATACCTTGTCGCATGCTTTGAAAACTCATCTTTTACCAGTGGAACATACAGATCCTTGTGAATTCGGGAGTTTTTTACGTACCATGGAGCTGCAGCAATTGTTCGAAGGATTTTATTTTGTCGTCTTTGAATTTTTTGAATATTTGACGCTGAGGCGGTGCCCCATAACTGAATTCCGTAGTGCCATATAGGCTGTAGTATTGCGTTGTATAACAAAAGTTTGCAATCTAATTTCAATGTAGAATTTCTAATAAATGAAGAAAAAAAATATACAAAAAAAAACATCTGACGTATACAGGAAAATCGCTGATATTTGTGTATTTCTATTTTTTCTCGCCTTTCCGAAAAAGTACATTTGGTTTATGGGACAAAAAAAGTTCATTTTAATAACGCGGTGTAATTTAAATAAAACGCAGCTTTTAACTTATTTTCTTAGTTTTTTAACTGAATTTAAAAAATACTGCTTCGTTCGAAACAAGTTTTGTAGCGAGAACTGGAACTTTTCAGCTGCGATGCACTTTTTTTAAAAATCAACATTTTTCACAGCATTTAAAAAATGTTCCTATCTCATTTTATTCCATTCAACATCTTTCGATTATTTCAGTGTCATCACTAGAAAAGTGGCAATAATGCCAGTTGTTCTTGTGGCATCACTGGAAAAAACATCATTTGTTAAAAAAAAAAAAAAAATAGAAACAAAAACAAAATAATAAATTATTTATTTTGTGTCAATTGTTTGCATGTGTGTTTTCTTCTTTAATTTTTTCTCTGTTTATACAAAATTTTTTAATCCTCTTTGGTTTTTTTCAAAAAAATTTTTTTTACAAAATTTTGCGTTCTTTTGTTAAATTGTTCAAAAATTTATATAATAATATTTTTGATTGAAAGATATTAGATGTGAGCACTGTAAACAGTGTTTCACATTTTCAATCACTTCCATGTGTTTCATTTTTTTTATCAATTTTCACACTTATCAGTTTACATTGATGAGCATATAAACAAAAAATAAGATTCCAACTAGTTACATTTTGCAAAAATTAAAAAAATTCCCAGCAAATAACTTATTAAGCAGAAATATTAAGTACCACTTATCATCTTTCTTTATCCAGGAATTTATTTTCTAAAAAAATTTTTACATTTGAAACATATACATTAATCAAGTTCCAGACTTCGGTTAAAGATTTTAAACAAAAAGTTCGCCAAATAGAGAAAATGTCTAGTAATTTCAGCATTTTCCAACTTCCCATTACCGTTTTGGATCAGCAATTCATCCTCAAAAAAAGTACAAACTTTTATATATTCTAAAAATCTAAAAGATTCTCAGCAAATAATTCATTAGACAGATATTATGTCTAGCAATTTTTATCTTCCCAGCTATTTTTCTGCCTTTAACGTCAAGTGTTGAATTGCTTACGATGTTCAGAAACGTTTTAGACAAAAACTATGACAGATTTTGTAAGTCCTTTTGGTTGCTGCCAAAAAACTGGTTGCAATAGCCCAAAAGAGTAGAGAGAATTACTCTGTTTCCAAAAGTAGGATAAGGATAATCATTTATCTGTTTATTCCAAAAATAAATTATTACCTTTATCATAATCAATTGGCGGCTTTTTATTAAAAAAGGTGAATATTTGTAAAAAAAAATTTACTTTTTGTCTGAAATTAATTCCTGGTTTTGCAAATTGACCTACAAAAACTTTGCTGGTAAACATTTGTTTACAGTATTAATTCTAATAAACAACTGTGATGCTAAATAAAAAAAATCAATTTATAAACTTAAAGAATATAGGTGAATATTTTATTAACAGCCATTTAAGCAATTGAGTTTAACAGAAAACAAAGCTACCGCTTAAAAATCGCTACACTAAATCAAAAGACTTAGGCCACAAACCTGAAAATATGTTCAACTGTTTTGCATCTTCCTGGAGCCAAGACTTGCAATAAAAACCATCATTCCAAGCACAAGCTAAATGAAAAAATGAAAACACCTTCAACGTCATTCTTTATTAGTTATACTTGAATTTTCAGTTATCAAAATCAAAATTGAGTTTTCTGGTTCAAGTACGTTACAACTACACAGAACGAAAAACGAAACGTACGAGCACAAAAAACACCAAAACAAAAAAAAAAGAAACAAAACTGAATAAATAAACTGTTTGTTTATAAAACTCGTTCATTTGCAAATTCCATTTCATGGTCATTTGCATGAAAATGTTGTTGTACAACATTTTCAGTTGACCAATATTGTTGTTGCGGTTATTTTCACAATGTTTTTTTTTCTTTTTTGCAAGTTTAAAATTTTTTGCTTCAAATCGAACAAACATCTCCAAATAAAAGACATCGAAACAGTAACAAAAGCCTACAGCTGAAGTCTTCCGTCACAAGTGATTTTCATCATTAACGTCATCGGAGCATCGTCATTATTGTGGCAAACGCTTTACAACAAACTGAATGTTGGAGTCTTAAAACAACCACTATACTTTAATATTTACAATCCTGTCTTGAATAAAAGAAAACGAAACAGAAGAAGCTTAAGAAGTTTTTCTTATAAACATATTTTTTTTTGCGTTTTATTTTAATGTGGTTTTTTATGGAAGCTTTTAACGAATGGAACTGCAACAGTTCAATGGATGAAAAAAAAAAAATATGCATGCTGATATTTAATCCAGATTTGAGGCTGAAAGTGGAATTTTTCAGCATTGTGGCACGCAAAATAAAAAAAAAATATTTTAGAAAACAAAATAAGTATTAAAAATGTAATTGTGGCATTAAGAAATAAGTGCTTAAGTCGACTTAAGCTGCAATGAATAAAATAACGATACGATGGTTTCCTCAATTGAGGTTCAAAAAATGTTTCAGGAAGGAAAGTGTTTACCTATAGCTATAATGATAGCTAAAAACCCAAAATATTGATTCACTACGACTCGTTTGGTTAACGTAAATTCCTCAAAGAATGATTAGATTCGGTTTGTGCCATACGAGGAGTTTTTTGCACTCATGACTTTTCCTCAAGAAAATTGCCACGAGTAAATGGGGTATCTGGCATCACCGTGCTGAATTCGCCGTAGCACTTGTTGTACAGCTTAGGCTTGCTCGCTTGGCATTCTTATTTTTCACTCCTTGTATGAATTTCAAAAAGATAAGACAAACGAGCCGGCCTTTGTATATTCATCATTGTATAAGTATATCAAATAAAGGAAAATGTATACAAATACAAAGGAAATTGTATATTAGATCGACACCAAGGGAAAGCATCAAGTCAAGGCAAACCCCCGTGAGTTATTCTGCCCAGGATGTGAGTATACAAAATTGGTGGCTCTTGGACCCGGAAACCTATCTCAACCGGAGTAGCCCCCCAAACAGATTCCTTTGAAAGTCATCTATTTGTTGTATTTTGATTCCATGTGTATTTTGATTGCATGTGTTTTATAATATTTTTCTAGAAAGGAAAAAGTTACGTACTTCTGGTCTACCGATCACCATGTACTGTCGGTATATGTTCTGTCAATTTTATTTAATATACAAACAAATGGAGTCCAACTTAATACATGAAATTTTTAAATGTGATCCACACCTTAGTTGGCGTCAATTTTTTACCAAAGTTAATTTGATATCTCTTTGTTTCGGTGTTTAAAGAATTCAACCATGGAAAGGCACACAATTGAGTGGTGCTTTAGGATTATTGAAGCCTTTTGCAAAAATTGGTATTCAAAACAAAATGAATCTCGAGCACTTCTGCTTTTTTTGTTCAGCGTAATCGACTAAATGTGTCCAAAGTCGAGGCAAATGTGCGCAAGTTTCAGCCAACTGAGTCTGAAATGTAAAAACACCTGCGCACGCTCGTAGAGGTAACTCTCGCGGAAATATTGCTGTGGTTTGCAATACCGTGGCAGAAGAGCCCGACGTGTCGTCGTGCCCAGCAATTGCACATCTTAAGAACTCACTCACTTCTGCGAGTTTCGATTTGAATTAACAAGCGTACAAGATTCAATTAACTGAAGACCTGTAGTTTAATTCCATTTAAAGCGTTAACAATATGACGAAGTGTTGTTGTCTATTCAGAATGTATTACTGATTTATGCCAGTAGCAATTATGTTATGTTGTGACTTCTGTCACAAAATATACAGCCATATGCAAAACCCCCTTGCTGAAAAGCTGAGGCCTTCTAATCCTTCCTTTATGTGATTTCACAGGTTAGTTTATCAGGCCGCTGGATTCCTCAGTATGCCCTAGTTTCTTCAGCTCAATTAGTTCCTAAATTTGTTCCCTTAAAGTTTGCCTGATATACTGGGGTGATAGGAAATAGGTGATGAGAGAAGCTGTGGGGATATAGTGATATCGGAATATAGTTTGGAGGGGAAAAAGTGGGAAATTGTATTGTGTGGCGTTACATGCTATTGTACTAGTCATCCGCTACTCCTTATGTATAAGAATTGCATACTCTAGCGTGTGGAGCTTTATTCTCTTCCACCTCGTTGATAAGGAGTGTACGCAAAATAGGTCGATAGCCCTATTCTCTAGGTTTGTCCCTTTTTAGGCTAAGTCGCCAGCGATGTTGTAAGCGTTATTTTAGTTAGTTTAGAACGTCTCGCCATTTTGTTTAAAGGTGACCGGCATTCTTAGACCAGACTGGAATTAGTATATATTCCAAACAGGGAGTTGATGGCGGCTTTGTTGTCCGTTATTATCATGATATCTTTACCAAATATCTTGTTAAATATCAACCATTTTGCCGCTTTATTTATAACTGATATTTCAGCTTGAAGAACACTACATCTATTTGGCAGTCTGAAGGATATTTTAGAGTTGAAATCTATGTAAATCTTTTCTTCAATCCTTTCTACCCTTCCATGTAAACATAGACGGGCCCAGACTCTAGGGGAGATTCTTCGATTTGGTAGCCATAGCTCCTTGAAAGGCATAGTTTTGGGATGCAGTAGTCAATTAGATTTGGGACTAGGTTCTTTTCAATCTCTAGTATACAGACGTGTTCCCATGGTCTGTGTGTCCTAGCTTTTACCGCATTCAATGTGATCGCGGTTTTTAGTGCTATTATTTCACAGGCAAAGATTAGTGAGTTAATAGGCCGAAGTTCATCAAGATTATCGGACCCTAAATAACTTGCCCACAGAACTATCACTACTGTTTATTTGCATTAGATGCATCTGCATGCGTCATAGGTATCTGGGAGTCCCCTGCTTAAGACTTACACTTAAATCAGAACCAAAACGCTTCAGCCAAGATGCAGGTACCACAGCCATGATCAGCGGTGAAATTGGCTGCAAAATTGAAACTTTTGGGAGCATTGCTAATCCAGCACAACGAAATTCAGGCAGTTTTCGGGAGTTTTGTTTACTATAGCAAATGAAAGACTCTTTCCTTTCCAGAAAGCAGAGCTTCCTGATTAGGCGTGAATCAAAGCAAAAACCTTCATAAGCAGAACTGACGCATTTGGGCACTTGGAAATCCATGCGTGGTTGTTGAAAAGTCATATAATACGTTTGACATCCACAAAGAGTGTGCATTTGATGCGGTTTATGGACTGGTGTTGTCATCGGGCTGTACTTTTTCGCAAATCAAGTCAGCCAAAGAGCTACCGTGAATGATGTTTGCTATCGGTAGATGATAATGGATTTCTTGTGGTTAGAAGTTGAAGATAAACCGAATTTATTTCTCTCGGAATGTATTCCTCACGGAATTTATTTCTTACATAAATTACATTCTTCACTTCAAATTAAAGTGAAAGGCACAACTTTTGTTAGCTTGACCGTAAGAACTGCAGAGTTGATAAGAAAAACCTCATACTTAATTTTTGATAATAATTGGAGGAAGAGGAAAAATTATAAAATTCCACGGAATTTTTGTTTATAATTGGGCTGATCGACCTGGACGATATATACGTCTAACAAGATGGTACCACTTACTACACAGCCAGCTAATGGCCCTTTTGCATAAGAAAATCAATAACTCTGTTAGCTCACGTCAAGGTGATATTGATTAGGCATACGAGCATGTGATTTTTTTTATCTTGGACCAGCAATCGGGGGATGGCTCCGACAAATGCAGTGTGTTGTATTGGAACTAGAAAAATAACTTATGGGCAGAAGAAAAGAAGAAATAGGTTTTTTAAATAATATTAATATGCAAAACCGAAACAAACTCTATTACAGTATTTAAAATCTTGAAATCAAATTGGTTAAAACTGATCAGCGCCCAGTGTTTATACTTTCCACAATGCTCAGACTAACAAAACCTAGTTCCACAGTGTACACAGCTTGCTACCTATCCCGGTGCAATTTGGTTTCATATGAAATTAATAATGAATATATAACCATATATATAATATATGTACAGCAGTAACAAAAGACGTGTGCTTAGAATGGAAGACAAAACTCTACTGATTTGGCAACCATAGTCTTAATTTTTTGAGTAATATTACGCAAAAATCCATGAATTATACCCGAGGATAAATTAGATAGCTCAGCATATTTACGTCCATGAAACTCAATTATATCTTCGATGTATTGAAAAAATTTAACATCGGTTAGAGACGTGTTTTCATTACTTTCTTTCGTATATAATTGTTATACATATATCCTTGTATTGTAATAGAAATATTAAGTTAATTCTCTGAAGACTTTTTTCTAATATTACTAATAAGGAGGCTGGGATTACCCTACAATAACTTCTGCAGAAATTGCCAAGACGAAGACAAGGATGAGACGATCCTTCACCTCCTCGGAACATGCCCAGCATTAGAGCATCAATAAGATAAAACGTAATTACTCTACAAAATAATTACAATAAAAAAATAGAGCGAGAACAAAATAAAAGCGTTGAAGAAAAAAAATTTTTAAGCGGGGTCTTAAAAGTAATTCAAGTGTAAAAAAGTGAATTTGACGCCAATGTAGGAATAATTATTTGATGATTTGTTTTAGAAACCACAAAACATTGTAAACATGGTATTTCAAATGTTGTTGTTTACTGTCAAAGTGGTTTATATAAGTTTTTTTTAAGTAATTAAATACAATTGCTTATTACGTTCTTAAGGCTGCCATTAAGCGTTTAAATCAAATTTCAGTAAAAGATTCAGAAATATTGTATAAAAGACATAGACATTTTTGCCAAACCAAACCACTTACTTTAATTGCTGGAAAATAATAGAAATAATATATTAAATGCAGGATTAATTACTTATTAAGATAATAAGCAATTAATCCAGTTCAAAGAATTCATTAAAATAAATTAACTATTTAAGTAATCACTTTAATCTAATAATTTTTACAATCATACTGCTGGGGCTGAAAAGTCCCGGAACTAACACATGGATGTCATTGGTTTTATTTCAGTCACCTTTTTTACTCAATATTAAACCTCGAAAGACGGCTGTTAAAATTTCATGTTATTCCATTGATCAGTTTTTGAGTTATTGTGCTAAGAGTAATACTACCTATCTTATTTTCAAAACAAGGGATAAAAACCATTTCGTGTTTTAATTTTACACTACCGTTCAAGCGAAGCAAAGGCTTCCAAATGCGGTGGTAACACCAGAAAACATAAAAAAAAAAGAAATCCACAAAATCGTTAAATCAAATTCCAGTAAAGTTAGCTGTCATCGAAAAGACATCAAAAGAACATGTTGGCTTTGTATTGCATGAGCCGTTGACTATGAGAAAGCTCTGTTCAATGTGAGTGCCACGTTTGCTCACTGTTGACCAAAAACAAGAACATGTTGATGACTTTGAGTAGTGTTTGGCCTTGTTTAAACGTAACAAACTGGAATTTTTGCTCCGATATGTGGCAATGGATAAAACATGGATCCATCACTTCTCTCCGGAGTCAAAACGATCGTCATCTGAGCGGACAGCAACTGGTGAACCTCGTCCAAAGTGCCCGACAGCACAACAAGCGGGTGGCAAGTTTATTGCGACTATTTTGAGATGTGCGTGGTGTAATATTTATCGACACTCTTGAGGAAGGAAATACCATTAACAGAGAATGTTATGAGAGTTGTTGGAGCATTAGAAGGCCGAAATTGTAAAGAAACGACCGCATATGTCAAAGAAAAAAATTTTACTTCATCAAAAAAACGCACCGGGTCACAAGTCAATCAAAACTATATGACTGTTACCTGTTAGGGTTTTCCCCACTATACTAGAGGCCAATATACATAGTAGGGTGGGTCTTACCATTTGAGTATATGACCAGTATGTCATCCTAGCGCTTATGCCACAGGATGTACCCAGTAGTTTTTGGTAGTGCAGATACTTATTGTTGCCTTTCTTACAACTTATTCAAGGTGCTGTCCACATGTGAATTTGCTATCTAGAATTGTACTCAGTTATTTTACCTCTACATTAGAGGCGGAGCTTCAATAGCCTATTATGTCTGGCCTCAGTCAACCTGACAACGCTAGCCTCATTCCTAAGGTGTAGCGAATAATATGTAGAGTGTAATGCCACTCCATTTTACACGCAAACACAAAGAGGACAAATTTAGGACCCAAGTGAGCTGGAGGACCTGGAATATACTGGGAATCCAGCGGCCTACCTACCTAACATAACCTAGATAATATTGCATTCTAGCTCCTGTAATTAATTTGTTTTGAAGTATATTTTACTAAAGCTAAAAACAAGAAATTGAAACTGCTTTTAAGTAAAAATCATTATATATTCTTTTATATTCCAATTTATTTTTGTGAATTGATATTTGCGATAAATTTTGTTAACTTAAAGTCCTTTTAGGTTTTTTTTAAATTTGGTATTTTATTTTCCAATATTTCGTCTTCTTTCGGAACTCTTCTTTAGCAAAATTTGTTTTTGTTTTATAAACTCAATTCAATATTTAAATTTTTAATACACCAAACAATTTTCCTGAAGTAGTCGAAATATTGAAAAATAAAATAAAAAAATTTTGTAAAAAACCAAAAATGAGCTGAAAAAATTATTGGTAAAATTTAACTAAATAAAGGTCAAAGCAACTAGGATCAATGTTAATATTACCGAATTGACTGTATTTTTGTTTTGAGTTTTAAAGTTAAAAAAAAAAATTGAGATATTGCCTTTTTAGTCCTTTGCTTAGCAAACAACCCCACTGTGCAGCTTTAATCCTGAATGATCGATTAAATTGTTAATACCTGTTTTTGTTTGATTTCGTTTTTTCCTTTTTTTTTTTGTATATATATTTTTATTTATTTGCTTGCGTGGTATTTTGCTCTATATGTGTTTCTTTTTTTGCTTTATTTCCTTGACAATAGATTATCTGCCACCGGGTTTGAGAAACTGACTTGTCTCTTTTGCTTTTCTTTTTTTTTCCTCTTTTTTTTTTGTGGCAGTCTTAAAAGCACAATGAAACCGAAAAATGTTGTTGTTCAACTGGTTTCACTTAAAGTGTGGCAACAATACAAACTAAATAAATAAATATTTTATAAAAAGAACATCAGGAATGTGAATCAGAAAAAAACAAAACAGCGGAGAAAAAGAATTCTGACAGCATTAAACATTTGTTTTGTCACATAAACTAAAGCAAAAACTAAATTCAAGAAAAACATGAAGAATAGTCGCAAAGCTAAGTACTCTATAGCATGAAATGACGCAAGACGGAGAATTTTTCATCGCCCATTTCATTTAAAACAAAAATTTTATTTTGTTTACATACTTTTTAGCAATTTAGTGCAACATAAATCATTTTATTACCTGTCTCCGGCTTGAGAATAAATCTTGTTACTAGTATTTCATAAAATATATGTATGTTTTCCTTTGCCGCCAGACCAAGTGGCACTAATTGCCCAAAAGCAACAACTGCCACGACAAACTTAAATTATTTTCAAAAACAACCTCACCTGTCGTAGAGGTTGCTAAAACGACATTCCTTAATAGATGACATTTTATGTCAGGCAACTTGCAACAACTATTGGAAATGATGCTTTAGCATTTCGTGGTGTCGTTTTTTTATTATTTATTTATTTATTTATTTATATACAATATATGTTTTTATTTTTTTAATTTAGCGTACAAATCACAGTTATTAATTAAAAACACAAATGTATCGTGGCAACATTCATTGTCTCATTTTGTAGACATTTCTAAAGAGGAATTTTAACTTCAAGATATATTTATAGCCAACATTTTCCTTAATTGACAGTTTTCAATTTGAGAAATTTATGAGATTTTTATTAATAATATTATGTAAATATTGCAGATTGGTTTGATATTAAAAAGAAAAAAAGAGTAATTTTTTTGTGTCACATGACAGATTGACGGTTTGAGATGATTTTTATCATAGAGGCGTACACACCCACTATGATAAGAATTACGTAATTATATTCGCAAGAAACGCTTCCACATAGATGTGACTTAATAAAAAATATAGATTTTTTTATTGTGATATATTCGGGGAACGAATGCCCCAGGTCAGTCACAACAGATAATGGTAGTCAGTTTGTCAGTGACGAGTTTAGGAGATATTGCGCAGACAAAAATATCGAAATCAGGACGTCTGCACAGTACTCGCCGCAAGCGAATGACGAAGTGGAAAACATGAATCGTTCAATCGTCAAGGGTCTGCGGATAGCTCATAGCAGTGGAGCAGAAAATAACCGGGAAATCCAAAAGTTTATGCTTATGCCCCCGGGAACAGGTTTTGCCTTGGCGTATTCCTAACTAAGGCACTCTGTTTTTGAAGTAAAGAGACGAAGGCGTTCCCCGTTTGATGCTGCAAACAAAACTCTAGGCAGCCGCATGACTTATGTTGTGTTGGCTTTCGAAACCCTTACCAAGGGTATAAATTGTCAGAACGGGGATCAGCATGGCCCCCGGGTGGTTCTGCTTGCAGGTCCACCCGGGCTGATCATGGTTGAGGTGCCTACCTTGGCTGAAGTATTCTGGCTGTATTTGAAACCTGTAACGCAGGAAGGGAGTGTTAGTATGCTTGATAATTGTTTGGCTGGACTTTTGTCAGGGACTAACAACCTCCCGACGATCTGTTGCCTTTACAACACATACCTGTACTGTGAGGAACCTGTGGTGATGGTTGACGGGTGAGTTGGTTTAAGGGCTAATGCTGTTAGTGGGCTACGGCCTACCAACTTATTAAGCCTTGTCTTCCATTGATTGCTGCGAAATTGCATAGAGGAGGGATTAGAAGGACCGAACTACTCAACAAGAAGTTGCTGATATGGCTGCAAAAATATGGCAAAAATGGCTACCTGTGTGAGCCTAACAAGCCATAGGAGGGCGCTGGTGAATCGTGAATAATTCACTCGTAGAACTGGTTCACCATCAGATTAGCCCGTAACGGCAAGTGCTAATGTAAATCTTTTCATAGTTCCTGCTAATGTACAATGTCATTCTTCATGGTCGACTGGGAAAGCTCCAACGGAACTGCTGTTCAAACGCGTGATTCGAGACAAAATACCATCTATCTTTGATGTGGGTGAAAACGTTTTAGAAGCGGACGCTGGAGACTTGGATGCTATCAATAAAGAAGTAGGTATAGAAAAGGCGTACAAAGATCGCGCGGTGAGACAAAGTGAGACTCACAAAGTCGGAGACAAAGTGTTGGTGCAAAATGTAATTTTCCCCAATAAGTTGATACCGATGTTTGGTGAAGAGGCGTGTGAAGTTGTTGAGCGATAGTGAAATGATGTCACGATCCGTAGGGGTGATAAGCTATACAGGCGCAATGTTGGCCACGTAAAGAAATTGCCTAAAACGTCGGGACCGGGCGATAATAATGAGTTCGACAGACCACTTCACAGCGGTATTTGGACATGATAAAGCGTAATCCTGTTGATTTTTGGCGTCGATCAATAACTATTGATGAAACTTGGGTCCACCACTACTCACTTGAAACCAAATATCAATCAAAACAATGGCTGAAAGCTGGTGAAATAGCTGTGAAGACAATGAAATCTTCTGACAAGGTTATGGCCACTGTATTTTGGGGTGATCGCGGATTGCTTATCGATGTTGAATGATCTCGAAAGAGGATCCACACTCACAGGAAAGTATTGTCGCGTATTATTGAATCAATTGATTGATGCAATTCAGAAAAAACGACCACATTTAAAGAAGAAAACGCACCGGCTTACACAGCATTATATACGATGCTAAAATTATGTGAAACGCACTTCCATATTTAGCTATTAGTGACTTTTTCCGGCTTCTTAACTTGAAAAAATGGCTCGCAGGAAAAAGACTCTTCTAAAACGAAGAAGTGATTACCGATACTAACACGTATTTTGAGGGGTTCCCCAAATCAGATTATTCAGATTGTATAGAAAAGTAGGGAATATCGTCTTGCCAAGTGTATTGAGCTCAAAGCTAATTATGTTGAAAAATAAATGGTTTATGAAAAAAAAACTGTTATTTTCCTACTTAGGTATCAATATAGAGTCGCCCTCATATCAATATCAACACACGAAGTGCAAAAGAAACGTTATCACAGCATTAGAATGAAATTAGTGAAAACTGAACTGAATAACAAAAATTTGTACAATACTTTCCACACTGCAAAATAATAACATTCGAAAGATATTAATAATGAGCACGTTAAGAAAGTAATAACGCAAATATAAGCAGTTAGGTGAAGACTTCATATTTGTTGACGTCAACCTTAATGTAAGATGGGTCAATAAAAAGCAACAATTTGTTCTGAATTGATAGATATGAACACGTTTGCAATCAAATCGTACCATACGCAGCAAATGGCATATTCCTCATTCTGTAAGAGTAAGCAAGTTCACACGATTTCACCACATTTTGGTTTTTTTCCTTCAAAGCTTTTTTTAGACATTACATCTATGCGAATAAACTACAACACTAGCATACAAACTTTTTTGCACAGAGTTGAAATCGAGTGAGATTGGAGGCTAGATTTTATCAAAACTTTCGGGCTTTCCCGGTTTTGACATGACGTTTTCGACATTTTGAAAACTAAGTCTTAAAGGCACTGGCGGTCTAACAGTATATGAAAGTAATTCAGATGCATCATTTGATGTATCATTAGTAATATAAATGGTTTTTTAAGGTATACACACTGTATACTTACGAGTAACAGTCAAATCAATAAAAATTAATTCCGGTTCCATCAACATGAACGTTTATGAGCACTACTCTATATTTTCGGCTTCTCCTAACCTGTTTTCCTAGTTCCGGTACAATGCGGTCAGTATGTAAGGACATTGGTGGAAAAAAAAGTCTATGCGACTAAGCCAAAATTCATAGCCTACATACCTCATGCCTTTTCGCAAACTCAGCCTGATTTATGCCCTGGATTCAATGAAGACTGTATACTTTGGTTGTGTTGTAAATACTGAAGCCGCGTTGAATTTTTGCTTGGTGTTATACTCTTTACTTCATAAAATCAATGCGCTCCCAATACTAATTTCAAATGATATTTCACACTAATTTTATTCTAACTACACCGAATTTTTTCAATTGCCGCAACTAGATTATGCCAGATGAGTTGCAATTAAAATATCTGGTTGGCTACTAATTAGGTTGTTGCTCTGCTGATCTTATGGCGTCAGCGAGAAACAAATTAAAGCCTGTATTTAAAACTTGGCGCATTCTTTTGCAATTATTTTACAGTATTAAAATCTTAATCACTAACGAAAGCATGCAAAAAAGATTTCTCTTAAAATGCATCATTTTATTTAACGACTGTTATAAACATTTTCTTTCAATTTGTCTCATTTTTTGTTTCTTTTATGCAACGAATAGTTTTGTTTTTGGTTCATATTACTTGCCCGCAAACATGTGGCATAGATTTCTTTACCACGCACTAGGATGCTGTAAATATGATTAAGCGTTTTTTTTTTGCATTTTACACCAAAATCACATAAAACATCAACATCGATGATGGGCATTCGAAACAGTCTGTTTACACCCACTTTACTTTCTCACTAGTTTTATCAAAACACTAATTTTTATGTTTCTTATTTCGCGGATTTGTAGTTTAGATTTTTAAAGCTTTCAATTTGTTTAGCGCAGAAATTAAAGTAAGTAGATTCATAAAAGCTACAAAGTATTTGAATAGCAAATTGGAAAAGTGCAAACAAGTATTTGATATTTTAATTAGAAATAATATTGTCGGGCAGTAAAAAAAAACTTAATAGTTGGTTTTTATAAGCATTTGATTTTTAATTGAGGTCATCTATAGGTTAATCAATTAAAATAGTTAAAAGAGTTTAAGCAGTGAGCTGCCTGATGAAGCAAAGTGTATTAACAAGTTCATAATAAAATCATCAAACATTTTGCAACTTGTGTTATGACATGAAACGTCTTTACGATCATCTTGGGCAGCTGAGGCATCGAACGTAATTTTATTTCGCCTCATTGTCGGAACAATAAACTTTAATTTACACTTCTGTTTTATTTAATAGATTTCTTGTCGTCGGTATGTTTAATAAAAACTAAAATTAAATATGCATTAAACAAAACTTCAGCTTAGTTTTACGTTCAAGACTACACTGGACGACGTCATCCATGACATTTTCTTTAAAGAGGACAAAGGACTGGAATCACTGACAATACTCGTGTACTGAACTAAATTCTGTCAAATTATTAACTAAACAAATTTATAAAATCACAAAAAAAAAAAACAAGTATCTAAGAGTGTAGTATATTCGGCTCTGCCGAATCTAAAGTACCCTTCACAAAATTCACGTAATTATATAGTATATCTTCAAAAAACGAAAAACTAAAAGAATTTTCGAAATGAAAACATTTCTAATTGCAAGAATGAAACTAGTATTATCTTATAGAATTGATTTAATTCCGAAAAAGTTTTAAATTTTCGTTTTTTGAAGAATTAAAAAACCGATTCAATTCCATTTCAGAACGGAAGTGAATTCTGTGATATGGCCGATAATTCAATTCCGTTTCCGAACGAAATTAAGCTTTGTGACATGGCAGTATATCGCGCGTATAGGAGGTCTGATCAATAGGAAGCCGTTATTTTCAATATTTTCAAAAAGTATTTATTTATTCATCAATAAAATCTTATCTCCTTTAAAGTAATCCCCCTCAGATATAATACATTTATGCCAGCGTTTTTTCCAATCCTCGCAACACTTCTGAAATGCACTTTTTGGTGTTAGCAACAGCTCCTGATTCGATTTTTCTTTTATCTTCTCAATCGTAGCAAAACGCGTGCCTTTCACCGGTGTCTTCAGTTTTTGGGAAGAGGAAAAAGTCCGCAGGGGCCAAATCTGGTGTATTCGGTGGTTAAGGCATGTTGACGGTTTTGTTTTTGGCCAAAAACTCACGCACAACCATCGATGTGTGAGCTGGTGCGTTATCATGGTGCAAACTCCATGATTGCTTTTTCCAGAATTCTGTGCGTTTCGTGATGCACCACGCCATTGCAATGGCATGAATTCGTGATGCACCACGCCATTGCAGTCGAAGAAAACAGTGAACAAAACCTTCACATTTGACGGGAAATGGCATGATTTTTTTGGTCTTGGCTTTTCTGGACGCTTCCATTAGAATGACTGGGCTTTCGTTTCAATGTCATAGAGCCATACAACCATGCTTCGTCACCAGTTATGACCTCGTTAAGGAAATCTGTATCGCTGTTGACTATGCTCCTGAGCGATGTCCATGCGACGTTGGTTTTGCTCAAAATTTACTAAATTTAGTAAAAAACGAAAAGCACGTCAAAACACCACTAACCTTTTTATCAATCAAAAGCAAACTGACAATTCAAAACGTCTGATATTCCTAACATATATAACAAACCAAAATAACAGAAAAAAACCAAAAATCGAACGTAACTCACGAATTTGGAAAAATGTTTGATTAGACCTCGTATATGGACCGATAAAGGAACATTTAATTTTTTGTATTTTAGTAACCTCCTGTTATTACCACAACTGCTTGTAAGCAAAAAATAAAAATTTGTGTAATGAAAAAATCGGGTTAGGCTATATCTCGGATGTATATGGACCGATATGGGATTTCCATTTTATGTAATTGGGAACCTCCTGATATTACCAAAACTACTTTAAGGCAAAAAAAGTCGTTTAAGTTCGCTTACTCGACATATTCATGAAAAAATCGGGAAAACAGTTTACCCTCTTTTATTCGCAATGCCAAATAATTGTGTAAAGTTGGAATTAGAACAAAAAATTTTTTTGCAAAAATTTTATATATATATATATATATATATATATATATATATATATATATATATATATATATATATATATATATATATATATATATATATATATATATATATATATATATATATATATGTATATATATATATATATATATGTATATATATATATATATATATATATATATATATATATATATATATATATATATATATATATATATATATATATATATATATATATATATATATATATATATATATATATATATATATATATAATTTATATATATCCTTAAAATTTTTTGAAGGGTATATTTTTATACAATTGTAAAGGCAAAAAAAAATTATCCCGATATCGGTCCATTTATTCGAGATATAGCCTAAACCGGTTTTTCCAATAATGTGTCGCGCCAGATGACTTAAGAAATTTTTTTGCTTAAAAGCAGTTCTGGTAATAAAATAGGGTTATATAAATATGGAAAATGAAAATTTCCAATATCGGTCCATATATACCCGAGATATAGCCTAAGCTGAGGTTTTGATGAAAATGTCGCGTGAGCGAACTTAAACAACTTTTTTGTACCCAAAACCAGTTCTGGTAATGAAATAAGTTTATATAAATATGGAAAATGAAAATTTCTGATATCGGTCCATAAATACTCGAGATATATCCTAAACCGATTTTTACACGAAAATGACGCGTAAGCGAACTTAAACAGTTTTTTAGAAAGTTTTTTTTTAAACAGTTCTATAACCAGAAAAGAGAATACTAAAATACTAAAAATTTAAATTTTTTATATCGGTCGGTCCATATATACCCGAGATATAGTCTAAACCGATTTTTTATGAGAAAATTTTTTTTTTTTTTTGCTTAAAAGCAGTTCTGGTTATATAAAGAGTTTACTAAAATACAGAAAGTGAAAATTTTCGATATCGGTCCATATATGTTTGTATGTTTATCCGAAATATAGTCTTAATCGTTTTTTTTTTTCATGAAACAATATTTTTTGGTTAAGATCAGTTGTGATAATAAAGGGAGGTAACTTAAACAGGGAAAATTAAAATTTCGTTCTTTATATACCCGAGATATAACCTAAATCGATTTTGTCATGAAACATTAGTTTGTTGGCACGTCGATTATAAGGCCGAAACATTTTTCCCCCATATCGGTTCATATATATCTGAGCTTATTAATTCAAATTTGTAATATATATTATATACGTGACTATCGTGAAGGGTATTTTAGATTCGGCCCAGCCGAGTACACTACACTCTTACTTGTTTTCATATTTTTTAGTATTATATACGGGGATGGGTTAGTATTTAAAATATATCCTACAAAGTCTTAGAAAATTTTTGCACAGTGGCTTAATGCAAAAAAAAATTTTTAGAAAAATTTTAAAAAATCAGGGAAAATAGTAGTTTTTTGAATCCCACTGCCAAACTCTGAAAAGATGTGGAAAAAATTAATGTTGAATACAAAAAAAATTTAAGAAAATCGAAGAGTACAAACAGTGATTTAAAATTGATTTAAAATATTAACTGCCGAAAATCGCATCCAAGCTCACTGTGCACAATTTTTTTTAGGGCCTGGCCCACTATATCACTCGACATCGATCGCTCGCATAAATACATGCATATCAAAAACAACATTTTAAAATTTATTTTTGTTTCAAATGTATTTAGGCGAGCGAGCGATGTCGAGTGACATAGTGGGCCAGGCAGTTAATTTTTTATTAGACAAAAAGAAAAACCAATGAAAAAAAATTATTCTGTTTGGACTAATATTGAAAAAGTTATGAGTATTTATTCGGGCACGGTATTCTCATAATTCTGCTTTTTCAAAACGCAAACCATAAGCCAAAATAATCTGAAAATTTGCTGAAATGTGCTGTTTAATAGGGACACCAATACAATAAAAAATAAAGCAAATCAAAAAAATTTTTTTCGGAACTGTCCGATTTGACTTGGATTGCCCCAGACATATTTCGTAAATAGCCTTTATTTCTTCAAATTTATAGACAATCTTGCAGTATTTGAGTAAATTTTCACCTCAGTGTAATGTCATCGATGGCAACTTTGCCAACCGGGAGCTTTTACCTTTTTTGATGTTTAATGTAGCAGTTTGTGTATGTGCAAAATCAACATCTGCTCAAATAGGGCAACAATTTAATTCTACATGCCATTTAATATAAATTATTAAAAATGTTAAGCATACCAGTAAAAAATTATAAATAGGTTGTTTTCTATGTTTCCCAGCTATCTATATGTCGACATTTCATAGGAACTACCCTAATCATCAGTAGACTTTGGAAATTTTTGAAAGATATTCTCAAACATTCAACTTTATATCCCAACAATCCAAATAAATTGTTTTTTGTGTTTTGACGGATATTATTATGATTAGGGTAGTTTCTATGAAATGTCGACATATAGATAGCTGGGAAACATAGAAAACAACCTATTTATAATTTTTTACTGGTATAAATGTTAGAAGCTTAAATAGCGAATAAAAAACTTAATTGTTTGAATGTTAAGCATAGTTTTATTCAGCAGACCTTAATCATTATATTAATTTAATAAAAAATAAAATTAAAATTCTTTGTAACATAGTTGCAACCGCACCCAATTTTGACCACAAGAAAAACATTTAAGATTATGTTTAAAAATCACTTATAATCAAACCTTTTATAGATGATTTAATATTTCTTAAGTTTTTGGCCAACTTATTACAAAACCACTACTCGCATTTATATGATTAGAGTCAAATAAATTGCATTAAATTTTGACATTTGCTTAAAAATATCTTACACATGGGCATATCAATTAAAACATTAATTTTTCTTTTACAATTTATGAACCATTTCCTTTTTTGTATAAAAGCTTTTAAAACCTTATTTGTTTGCAATATTGAACATTATAGCTTTTAACAAGTTTTACTAATTAATTAGCAAACAACAAAACACGGTTATAAACTATTTGGTTTTAATTTTTATTTTATCACTGTATACAGTCGTGCATATAAATGTTAATACCTGCATATATATATGTATATATATATTAAATTCGTCTATAATGTATATATTAAATTCGTCTATAATTTTTTATTTCTAAAAACAAGCATAAAAATGCCGCCAAATTGATAACAAATACAAACTACTTAACTAACGTGCGCGTACTAAATGGATTTCATTAAATAATTTTAACACATTAAGTCAATTAAAAAATAAAAAAAAAAAATCATATTATATTTAAAACGAAAATGGGGAGAAAAAATCACAGAGTTAGTTTTTTTTGCTATTTTGAAACCACTAGAAACTTTGACAACAAGCTAATACGAGCGGAACAGCCAATACAAAGTAGAAGCGCAGTTTGTGATAATTTTTAACATTTTGCCAACACACACACACAAGTCGTGAGATGAGTATAATGGGCTTTTTTTTCTTTTCTTTCACCACAAAACTCAAAGCATTTTTCTTTCCTTTGGATGCAAAAAAGAGCAGTTTTATCGGTAATTAGAAATCTAGCGGAACCACAAAAAAAGAAAAGAGATAAACTCTTAACGTTCTTTTAATTACGCCATTAAGACCGCCTTATCATAGATTTTTAATAAAAATTTTAATTATGTGTGTGAATATAAAAATAAGTATCGCATCCAGCAGCTGTTGCTATTTATAAATGTTTATAATTCTCTCCCAGAAACTGGCATTATAAAAAGTGTCTTCAAATAAGCGTTAATCAGCGGTTGGTTTGATTAGCTACAACGCTATATAAAATACATTATTCAAATTCTCATATTTCTTTCCGCAATTTTTTTTCTCATTCAATTATTTATTGAACCGTCACAAAGTGAACTAACAATAAGTATTCAAATCTTAATACTAAATACATAAAATTAATTAAGTCCAGCCAATGCTAGACAAAAATGTTTTATTTTGCACGGTCAATATCGGTAGAATCACCTATTTAACGTTCTGATGGTGGCAAGGGTGTCCCTCCTTCTCAACCGAGAGTGGCCTTCGACATTAAGTATATTGCGTGCAAGACGATTTGGATGTAGTTTGAAAATTCGTCTTTTACAAGAGGAACACAGAGATCCTTATGAATTCGTGAGTTTTTTACGTACCATGGAGCTGCGGTAATTGTTCGAAGAATTTAGTTTTGTCGCCTTTGAATTTTTTTCAATGTTTGAAGTGGAGGCGGTGCCCCATAATTGAATTCCATAGCACCATATAGGCTTTAGAATAGCGTTGTATAATAAAAGTTTGCAATCCAGCTTCAATGTCGAATTTCTGACCATAAGCCAATTCAGTTGCGCTGCTTTTAACTTTGAGTATATTTCGCATCTATGTGAGACTTCCACGTTAACCTACGGTCGAGATGAATACCAAGGTACTTGACTTCATTTTGCTGCGGAATAGGTGAATTGTTAATTTGGAGAGCCGAACATGTTTGCTTACGCAGTGTGAATGTAACGTGAGTACACTTTTGTTCATTAACTTTAATTTTCCAAAGTTTTAACCATTTCTCTAATATTGATATATACTCCTGCAAATTTCGCGAAGCTACTTGATGGTTTTCATGTACGCTGCAAAATGCTGTGTCATCCGCAAAAGTTGAAGTATGGATTCCGGGTGTCGTTGGCATATCAGAGGCGTAAATCAAATATAAAGTAGGTCCTAGAATGCTACCTTGGGGAACTCCTGTCTCGATTGGCTGTAAGGGGCTTATAAAATTGCCTTCTCTGATAACAAACTTCCGGCCGCATAAGTAGCTTTCCCGATGCTTGTGAGTGTTTGCAGGCAAGTTTAACTTTATTTTGTGCATCAAGCCGTCGTGCCACACTTTATCAAAAGCTTGGGAAATGAATGAATGAATAAAGCTGAACAATACTTTTCAAGTCTTCAAAAGTCTGTCTTATGACGTTGACTAGTCTGTGCGTTTGTTCTACGGTGCTTTGTTTAGCCCGAAAGCTAATTTGATGATCAGGGATGCAACCCACATTGTTTAGTACTAGAGTCAACTTCGACATTAACAATTTTTCGAACAGTTTTGAAATTGTTGGCAATAGACTTATTGGTCTGTATGATCCTACTTTAGTGGGATCCATCCCTAGTTTGGGTATATAAGTAATCATGGACACCTTCCACTCTGCAGGATAATACTCGAGACGTAAAATAGCGTTAAAAATAAAAAGAAGAATTCTTCTAGCTACACGAGCTGCTCAAGCATTTTACCAGTAATTTTATCAATACCTGGAGCTTTCCTGGGGTTTGTGTTACAAATAACATTTTCAACATCTTGAAAACTAAGTCTCAAAGACATAGGCGGTCTAACAGCGTATGACAGTAGTTTAGCTGAATCATTCGCTGTATCATGTGTGGTAAAAACATTTCTCAAATGATTAACATACAACATCCTCTTTTCAGAATCGCTTCGTGCCCAGTCGCCAGTTGAAGTTCGTAAACGTGGCTTACCTTGGGTCTTTTCAGACCTCTTGTTGCTTTCCATAGCAAATAATCGTATTGAGGAGTACCATCAAGACCTTTCAGATAATTTTTGAGGGAAGCCATTCTTTGGGATTCAAGCAGATTTCTTAACTGAATTATGCATTCCCGTAACCTAGTTTTAAGCTGGGGAGACCTGTGAAGTTGCCACTCTCTTCTAACTCTTCTTTTCTCTGACAGAAGTTGATCAATTTCAGATGAATAAGTTCTATTGCTCACATTTCTGGATCTTATATGGCTAGTGGTAGCATGTTGTACGGCTTGATTAAGGTGTTCAGAAAATTCGTTAATCGATATTTCAATATCCTCAGGCGTTCTCAAGGCAATGTTTTCCGTACAATGAGTACTCAAATATTTTTTATATTTTAACCAATTAACTCGAGAGATGGTCCACGCCAAGTCACAAAACGGGCAACCAACCCCTTGGGGGAACGAAACAGAAACTATAGTTGGTGAGTGATCTGATGACAAGTCTAATGAAGGTTCCACTTGTATCCATTCTGAGTATTTCCGCAATAGTGCAAAAAACAAAAGGAATTTAAAAAAAAATGCAATTCCGCAATAGTGCAAAAAAAGGAATTTAAAAAAAAATGCAAAAGATAACAAATAAATTATTAATTTGCTGATTCAAAGCTGAGGACAAATCACCGCATACGATATCGGGCAATATTATCGAAATTTTTCATTTTGGTATCATGGAATACGATAGCGAATGAATTGTATTGCAATAATATAAAAAAAATTAATTTTTTTTTTGTATTTGTACTTTTAAGAAACATATCGCTCTTTTATTGCAACATAGTCATAACGCAAAAAAGCTTGTTTCGAGAAAAACACATTTAAAAGTTTTAGTTTCCATACAAGTCTTAGCAAAATTTTTTAGAAAATATCTCCTAAAGGAAACACTTTAAAAGCAATTTGAATAAAATTTTGGCACAATGTAAAAGGTAGCACACGCAGAAAAAATATATGGTTGATACAACAATATTCCAAGGGCAACATACTATTGTTGAGTTATATGGTTGTGTCTGATAATATTATATTGTTGCACAATATCTAAAACTCGATTGAGGCGCACAATAGTATTGTAAAAAATACTATAAGCAACTATTCTATATTTTGGTTCAACATTGTTACAATAAAAAGTAACCATAGTATTAATTAAAGTTATGAAAGAATTGTCATACTCAACCATATTATTATACTAAACATTCATACGTTTTCTCATATGTAGCCGTATTACTTTCATGAAGTAATCTTACTAATATTACAGATAGCTTTATTTTATTATAATTCGTACAAATATATACATATTTGTACGAATTATATTATGTTTCCAAGGGCAACATACTATTGTTGAGTTATATGGTTGTGTCTGATAATATTATATTGTTGCACAATATCTAAAACTCGATTGAGGCTCACAATAGTATTGTAAAAAATACTATAAGCAAATATTCTATATTTTGGTTCAACATTGTTACAATAATAAGTAACCATAGTATTAATTAAAGTTATGAAGGAATTGTCATACTCAACCATATTATTATACTAAACATTCATACGTTTTCTCATATGTAGCCGTATTACTTTCATGAAGTATTCTTACTAATATTACAGATAGCTTTATTTTGTTATAATTCGTACAAATATATACATATAATAATTACACAAAAAGACAGCTTATAATATATTTTAATAATGTGTATAATAAAAATTAGACAAAAATAATCGGATTTCATCTCTACGGAATTAATGCACAAATTTCCGATGTAATGTTGATATACCCATCTGCTGAAAGAAAACAAAAATATTTATTGAGAATTTCATCTGCAATTACAATTTTAAAAGTCATACATAACCATAGTAATATGGTTGCATATATTGTTGGATGCATATGTTTACATCTTAATATCCAACACACTTACCTATATATATTCGCGAATACTCAATTTTTATATTTTTTAGCAATTTCACGTTTTTTATCTTTTTTAAATAAAGCTGAACAAAATTAATTTTAATATTAAAATTAATATTAAAATTAATTTTAATATTAAAAAAAAAACAAAACATCTTTTTATTTCTAATGAAAAAATCAAACTGAAAAAATTTATATGTCAGCGAGTAGAAGGAAAATATTATTAACGACGACAATAGTAAATTTATTTTGTAACTTACTTTTGTTGTATATGAATTAAAGTATCAGACATATTAGAAAAACAAATATTTTGGTATTGGGTGTGATAAAAGCTATTGTTGTGTTTAAACATATTTCACAATTGCTATTGTTGTATGAAACCATATTTTGAAAATTATAAATGGTAAAAATAGAATTACAGAAATGCAAACAGTAACATATTTATAGAGGAACAAACTATAATCAAACTGTTAGTATGCTGTGTTCTACAGTAATATACAATGTTACAGAAAAATTAATAATGTTGTCGCAACCATATATCAAACTTCCTTTTCTTTACGTGTACTGTTAATAATTCTGCATTGTTAACTCGAAAATCTTTTTTTTTTTTGAGATATGACTATGTTGCAATAAAGTAGCGATATATAGAAGAAAACGGTGTCATTGATACATGAATATACAAATCATAAGATTTGAAATGCGTTATGTATCTGTAGTGCAATTCAATAACCAGTTTTAACGCTAATAAAATTCGTTTAGAGAAATTAACACTAGCGTTGGTGTTTTCGCGACCCTATAACAGTTTTTAACACTATTTGTCTTCGTTTTAAATCAGCTGTTTTTATAGCCTGACTGATTAGCGTTAACTAAACACCAATTATTTTTGTGGTGTTTATCTTAACAACAATGTTGTTAAAATTTCTACTAGAATAACTTCGCTGTATTTGGGATACGACTTGTCGGAAGACTCCAACAGTCGGTCGACGTTTTCTCTGTGAGAACTTATCTTATTTATCAAAAAATATTTTAAATAATAAACATATAAATAGTTTTACTTACCCTAAACATGGAATTATTTGCAAATTTGTTTGTTTTTTTCCTGTTCCTCTTTGTGGTTTTCTTTATTTTTAACAAAGCTGCCACATTATTTCAAAAATTTTTTAACATACAACCAGAGGTGTTAAAAATAAGTTAGTGAATCACATAAGCGTTAGTGCAACCCACAGTAGCTCGCGTTAAGTTATGCTCTTTTAAAATCGTTAAAAGTTAGTGAATTGCACTACTGGAAAGGATCAAAAATATTTCATATACGACTATATGACTATGTTGCAATAAAGGAGCGATATGGTCTTAAATCTATTACATTTTGTTAAATTACGATCTGATATGCACCGTTTGCCATAATCTAGATGTATCGTAATGTTATTCGATACACACATCAGGTTTTATTGATCAATTCTGCTTCACTTTGCTTTTGAACTTGCATTTATGTTGACACACAAAAGCTTTATGTCGTCAAGTTTAAGTTCTTTTGCCTTCAAGTTTTCATATTTGTTTGGCATTTCATTTTAAACTTGACGGTACCGTCAAGTCTGCACCCTTTTCCATTTTCTTTTCTCCGTTCTCCCACAAAGTTAAGACTTGACGAATTAAACTTGATGTGTGTAAACTGGCACTTAATTCAATATCTTATGCGGTGATTTTCTATGAAAATAAATGAGTCACCCTGTCATAGAGTATAATGGCTGTCAAATTTGATTTGCTGAAGAATGCAAGCAATCAATGGAGTGTTGTACGCCGCAAGAACGTGGAATATAAGTTTTGTTTTCTTTTTTTATCTTGGACCACTACTAAAAGGATGATCCCTACATATGTAGTTTATTGTACGAGAACTAAGAAAACAGGTTGTGAGGAGGGGGGAAAGAGGGAGTAGTGTTTGTGAACATTTGACTTGAACTTTCCAACGCTATAACAGACAGAACACACGTCTGCAGGCAACTTATTCCACAGACGAAGCGTACGGCTGAAAAACAAATTCTCTCTGTAATGCGTAGTACGATTCCCCGCGCAATCGACCACAAATGGATGAGCTCTGGACGATGAGCGCGTGCTACGTAAAAATGTGTGAGTTTTGGCAACAAGATACCTAATCTCGTCAGAGTAAAATCCATTGTAGTAACGATAGAACAGAGTAACGCACCCCACACTGCGTCGATGCTCCAATGAGTCAATAGAGTTGGATACCCTACTGTCACCGATGAGCTTCTTCGCCCTCTCCTGCACGCGGTCGAGTAACCCCAAAATAGACTTTGAGGCACGGCCCAAACATGAGAGTTGTATTCCATTTTCGGTTGGCTATAGGTGGTATAGGTAGTAAGAAAATCAAATGGGGTGAAGTACGTCTTACACCGTTTCAAAAATCCAAACTTAGAGACATAAAAAATGTGTTCAGTCCAGCGAAAGTCGCCCTGTATCTTCATTCCACGAACACCAAGAGCATCAGATTCCTCAATATTTATAATATCCAGATAAATCAATTTGCGGTCGTTTGCTTGTGTGTTAATAACCAACATTGGGTCTAACGAGCGTTATAGCCGACCCTGTTTTTACGATCCCATTCGGAGATTAATAAAAGATCACTATTCAATGAATCGTTTATATTTATCCTCTTGGCAGCAATTTGTGATATGATGGACGGATGACAGTGGCAAATGCTGTTGTTATTCGAGAAAGAGTGGAAAGGGTTGGAAGTTTGATAGAGAAGGTCGTTGAGGAAAATAAGAAATAGGGTAGGAGAAAGAACGAAGCCTTGCGGTACCCTGAATTAATATTGAACAAGTTTGATAAGACCCTATCTGAACACAATGTAACAATAATTTAAAGCGGTGTGGTTTTTCATAGGATTTTGTAAAAAACCGCAGTGCGTTATTGCGTTTCAGCTTTTTCTAAAAGTAAAGAATATACAATTTTTTTTTTGATAGATCGGGAGCTACATATAGCGACTCTATACGGTCTAGGTAGCCATATGAGCAACTTCTTGTTGAGGAGTTCGGGCCTTCTAATCCCTCCTGTATGCAAATTCCCAGCAATCAATGGAAGACAAGGCTTACTGAGTTAGTAGGCCGAAGTCCACTAGCAGCAAGAAGTATTTCTTTTAGTCATCAGTAACTATATTGTTCCAAAGTCAAAGTAATGCCCCACAGATATAATACTTATATACAGGAGTTTCTTCGAGTCCTCGAAACTCTGCTGAAATGCACTTTTTGGCATCGCCAACAACTCCTGTTTCGATTTTTCTTTTATCTCTTCATTCGTAGCAAAACGCTTTCTTTTCATCGGTGTCTTCAGTTTTGGGAAGAAAGAAAAGTCAGTGGGGACCAAGTCCGGTGAATACAGTGATTGAGGCATGATAACGATTTGGTTTTTGGCCAAAAACGTAACATGTATGTTTATTATACTCTACTGTTACGGGACATCGCACAGTGGACCAAAAGGCTCATCTAGCGGCGTTAAGGGTTTTATTTTGTTTCTCTTATATATTTTTTTTAATTAAAAATAAATTAAGCTACAATGCTAAATAAAAAAATATTTTGTTTTTTTATATATTTATCACTTTTTTTTTTTTTTTTTTTTTGGAAGGTTGCAACTTTTTTTTTTCATATTTTAAACATTGTTTGTTTATACAGGAAAACAGAATAAAGATAATACATTCAATGTTTTCCATTCCTTTGGTCTAAGAATATACTAAACTTCAATATTAAAAAAAAAAATTTCAAAAAAATTTGTATTAATTTTTTAAATTTTTTTCTGTTGAAATAATTGTTTTGACCTTATTACGTCTTCATATGGTTCAGTTGCATTCGTAACAAAAATTTAATTATAATGCCAAAAAATAACAATATTATTAACATTTTTTTTTTTATTCTGATTCAGAACTACTAGATGAAACTAAGGTGAAAGGTGGTACACTGTGTTGTGACAAAAGCTGTAATATATCATTATCGACCTCCTTCTTTTTTGCTTTGTATAAACCGCACGTTGTAGCTACTACGAGCTTACTGTGAAGTATTTCCTTAACAATTTGGGAGACTTTACTTAATTTCGCTTTATTGGAACATTCGTAGAACATCTTACCACTACGAGTAGTCAATAGATCAACGAATAAAAGTTGTCCATCTAGCCACTCCTTGTTGTTTTCTTCAAATATGTGGCTACTCCTGAGGTGCAATTTCCATTTTTCAACTAAATTTCTAATTCATTTGCTTATTAAATTAATTTTATTACTTTTGTACGTGTTAACATTAATTAAATTATTAAATATATGACTTTCACCGCAGAAAATTTTTTAGTAGGCACGGGCTCGTTGCGCCATAGTAAATAAACTTCTCGTCTGAGCACCGACATTGTTCCTAAAAAATGCAATATCATATAAAGTTGCAGGTGGCTGCAGAAAAATTTGCACATTTTACAATCATAGGACAACATAGTAATCTGAAAAAAATATTCTAGTGCGAATACACAAGAATATCATAAGTTCCGATGCACAGAAGTCTTTTTTTCAAGCAGTTAGTCGTATAGTCAACTTGTACCACATATTTTCCACAACACTTCAGCACAGGTCACAAATAAAATTTTTTTAATTAATACATACCTCTAACTATAAATAAAACCAATTTTCTTCCACTTAATCGAGACAAACACAACTTTAGAGAATATTTGGCAATGCAAAGAAAACACGTGTTAAAGCTTACACTGAAAAGAATTCCTTCATTAATATAATGAATATTGACATTATTCTAATGAAAATTTTCATTATTTTTCGGCCAATGATGGCCTTCATTGGACTAATGAATCTTGTTTCACTAAAAATTATGTAATGAATATATTCGTTAGATTAATAATAACTTCATTAAGTTTATGAAGCATGAATCATAATATTTATGAATAGTTTACATTAAAACATAGAAAATATTCATTAATTTAACGAATCAATTTCATTGGTTTTATGAATTTGGTACATTAACATTAAGTAAAACTGTCATTCCTTTAATGAATCTTCTTCATCATTCAAGCGTATTTTTTTCATTAGGCCAATGAATGTGCTACAGTATTTTTATGAAATATTTTCACTAGTGTAATGAATACATTTATTAAGCCAATGAAAATGTTCACTAATTTGGTGAAAAGTTTTCTTCATTCTAACGAAATAAAGTCATTAGTTTAAGGAAGAGTTGCATTATTCTAATGATCTTTTGTCATTAGAATTGTGCTACTGAAGAGAAACTAAAAATTTTTGTTTATATTAAGCATAAAATAACTTTTTATTGTTTTAATACACTATTTACATTTTTCTTAAACAATTTTTTACACAGTAATTAATGTATAAAATAATATACTTTATCATTTAGTTAGTAGTTGTAATATATTTATCATCTCACTTTTACTAAATCTCTAAAATTTTGCACTAAGCCTTCAAAAATTTTTTATTACAAATCCAATGAAATTTTCTAATGAAATTATGAAACCTAATGAATTAATTTGAATGAATATTTTCATTAATGCTATGAATCTTCAGTGATGGAACGTAATTTTTCATTCCGTTAATGAAAATTATCTAATGAATTGGGTTCATTAGATATATGAAGCAAATATTTTTCAGTGTAGTGAGGTAACAGCTTAAACATATGTTATGTTCACAGCTGTTCAACTAGATCATGACAATCAAAGTGTAATCGATATTTAAGTTCAGTGGTGTATAATAATCGATATATGCACAGTTTTGCAGCAGTTTAACACTTTGAAAATTGAATTAAACAACTCTAAATCGACCATTTCGCCCACAGTGCATCGTAGCGCACCGCAAACATTGTGTGCTGACTCTCCTCGTAACATTATTTTGGAAGCAGCTTTAAAAATGTATTAAAAAAAGACATGGCTTCAAATCAGCACATAAATTAGCCCTTATTTACACTACTTCTACACTTTTTATGGTTATACATCACGTTTTATCGACATGAAATTTAATTTTAATTATACATGTATTTTATTTGCTAATCCACTCTTCATTAAATAATGTTAAACATTTCACAAAGTATTAATATCGAATTCCCAAAACTATTATAACTATTTACCATTACGAGAAATATTATATAAATCAAACAGTTACAAAAGTAATGTTTGTGCTAAAAATCAAAACAGTGCAGAAATGGCTTTGAACACTACAACAGCAATTGGAAGCTCAATTATTCTGGCATTTCTAGAAGTTTTAACAAAAGAAAATGATTTTACTCAAAGACTGATACAGTTGGCGAATTCCGTTAAAAAGGAACATCATTTCAACACAATTATTTTGATAAGACATGATGACATGACTGTGGGAGAGGACAAGGAAAACTCGTTTAACACAGATCAAATACTGAAAACTCTAATGCAGTCACCAGTAATGAATGGAACACCAGTGATAACCTTTAAGGGCCACTCTTCACATTTTCTCTGGCCTAACTTTAATAGGCAATTTTTGGCCATAGCAGATTTAAAAGGAAACTTAATCGAGGACCAACAACTTTTAACAACAGTGTGGAGCAGCTTGAAACGCAATATATTGACTAACCTAATACTATTGGCTCGACAAGATGTCACTACTGTTTACATTCGAAATATTTTGAGTTTCTGTCACAGAAATAAAGCCTTTAATGCAGTTTTTATAAAACAATCACCTAAAAGCGGTCTGGTGCTATATATTTTCCAAGCATTTCCCAAATTTGATATGATGTCTACAGAGTTAGAAGGCAGTCCGCCAATTTCTTTGTTCACGAACAAAGTAAAAAATATGCAGGGATATCCGCTTAATTTGGTAGGAAGTAAATTCAGTAACAAAGTCTTGCTGTTGCAAAATAATAATGAAACTCTCCTACATGGCGGCTTCGTGGGTCATTTTTTTATTGAATTTGCTCGCAAATATAACGCAACTTTAGAGTTTCCAAATTATGACAAAAATGATAATTTATCTCTGTTCGATATGAAAGCCTTAGTTGAAAATGGTACTTATGATGTAACTGCAGAACTCTTAGCTTATTTCATACGCGAGGAATTGGTTTATTCAGCGGCTTATGACTATTTGTACTGGTGTTTGATGGTGCCTATGGAGAAGTCTATACCGGCTTACAAGTTTTATTTTTTAACCTTTGATAACGTCACTTTGATAATGATTTTTTTGGCTTTTGTATCATTTTCGTCAGCACTGGCAGCTACTTATATTATCCAGCATGAACGCGTTGCTTACAGAGATTTACTTTTCAATATACATGTGTTAAATGGTCTTTTAGGTCAATCCTTCAAAGCCGAACGATCTTTTGCTGGTCTACGCAGCTTCATTTGCATACTAATCTGTTTATCAGGTTTAATATTTAGCACCAGTTACGTCTCTAATTTACAAACTTTGTTAACAACTTCGCCTAAAGTCCCTCCAATAAGATCCATGGGTGATATACAGAGGTCGGGCATAAAAATTGCAATACATGTGTCGGAGTACAATTTGGTTAAAAGCATTTACCCTGAATATGAAAACACAAGTGTTTTCCACATTCTTGACAATTTTGGCAATTTTGTCAATTTAAGAGATAGTTCTGATAGTCGCTATATATATCCAGTTTCGACTTATCAGTTTGCTATTTACGATAAACAACAGAAACTTCTTTCGATTCCAAAATTTCGCTTAACTAATATTTGTTTGCGTAAATCGCTTGGTATGCACTTCGTCCTGCAAACCAATTCGCCCTACGAAGACGCCTTTAACACACTTACACGTCAGATTAATGAGGCTGGACTTGTTTCTTATTGGAAATCGATAGCATATTCTGAATTAAAAAAAGTGAAAGAAATAAGATTGTATAATAAAACAACTCTACCCTTGTTTGAACCCATGAAGTTGGAAGACATGAGATTGTTGATGTTCCTTTTCGCATCTTTAATGGTTCTAATATGTATTTGTTTTGCTGGTGAACTTTTTTGGGCAAACCGGAGAAAACTATTTAAGAAATTAGTGTATTGTGCAAAATGTTTTAAACATAATTTTTCTAAATAAATAATTTTAGCAAATATTGATTTATTGATTTTTCTCGATTAATTGAGTTTTTTATTCGCTGTTTTAGCTTCTGATATTGATGTCAATAAAAAATTATAAATAACTTGTCTTCTGTGTTTCCCAGCTATTTTAGGACTAAAATGTAATCCCTGTTTATTTTTCTTTAAAGCCATGGCTTTTTTACTTCAATCGAGTCGAGGAAATCATAAAAATTAATCGGGAATTACAAAATTTATTTTATACTGTAGAAAAATATTGATGGGACTGGAAAATGAAAATAAATTTTGACAAATGTGAAACCATACTATTCCGTCCAACTGTTAGGAAATGCAACTACTTTTCTTTATAGATCACCAGATAGTGAGTTTAAGAAATATATTTCTAATAAGAGGCTATATGCAGCGTCAAAAAAAAAAGCCGAATTGATAATTTTATAATTAACATAATAAGAAAACATATTTTAAAAACATTCAAATGCAGGGCTAATAAGCTTATTATGGCACCGTACTATGTTAATGAACAATACATATATCGAGGAAGTTCGAAAAAATGAGTATGTGCCACCGCAAGCATTCTTATACCTAGATAGTCAACGGAAAAAACTTGAACTATAACCCGTTGTACAAATGTACAAACCAAAAATTTTATTAAAAAAATATGAATTTCAACAAAAATTCAACAAAATAATTCCATTATGTTTAATATACTTGGAAATTATTTCCTAAAATCAGCTAAATATGCTCATAATGGAAACTTACTATTACTATAAAGCTGAAGAGCCTAAAATACAGCTTTTTGCGGCGTTGAAAACGCGATAAAATCACAACTTAGCAAAGAGGCTTTACAATACTTTTCGAGACTTTATAAAAATCTAGCCGCAAAATAGAATTAATTTTCATCAAAACGATAATCTAGATTTGTTTCAAAGTCCCGTCTGTACTCGTACTATTTTGCTATGACGACAACGGCAATTATTAAGTTATCAATTATTTAGATATCACTAGTTTATTGCAAAAATATCATAACTTAAAAAATTTCGGTTTTAAAAAACAGTTTATGGAAACGTTAAACAGTGTATGGAAACGTTAAAACAATTTGTGGAAAGATTTTCTGTAGTGCACAATTTAAAAACATTTGAAAGAATGTTTGGCACAGTATAAAGCAGGGGTGCCGAAAAGTTCTTTATGGAAGCGCAAACACCAACACATTTAACAAAAAACTACTTTTATTTAAAATTTTTTGTTGTAAAAAGCAAATCATTTACAAAAACAAAATTTACACTGATATGCGCTGTCGTCAATGTTTACCGACACAGCATGCGAAAGTATTGTTGCTTTGTACACAGTACAAGTACAGTGAAGAACGATAAAAAATAAAAAGACATAGTTGTTTGTGTATTTTTCATTGCTACTGCTGACTGCAGTATGTGTATATTAAAGACCTATGACCTATAGCTAAGCGCTTTTACAAAAACAATGAGCATCAAGCGCATAAAGGGCCAAATAAACCATACAAATTGCTAGCCAAACATGTCAAAATTTTAGGTTCGTGCAAACATTTTTGTTCGTTTGTGGGGGTGATTGCTAGTTTGTGCAAATATTTGAAGCCTGTTTCGACGAAAATCAAAACTTTTTGATTGTCGTGCAAACATTGTGAGCGTGTGTGTGTAAATTTTGTAATTTCAATGAAATTTTTGCAGAGTGAGGTGGTGGAAGAAAAAGCATACAGGGTGAATCAAGAAAATGTTTTCTTGTAATTATGTTTAGAATGGCGTAAACGTTTTTTTATACTGGAAATTAAAAAAAATAAAGATTAAAAAAACAGAATAATATCAAGAAACAGAGGGTAAAACAATTTGTATCTTGCAAAAACTTCATATGGCGAGCAAATTGCCGCAACACAATGGCCGTCTACTCTCATTGAAAATAAAGAAAAAGTGATTAATTTGTATTTGTATGTGTGATTTAATTACATTTAAATGTGTTGTATTTGTACGGTTTGGGTGCAAGCGGAAAGCGTGTGTTTGGCAAGCAGTTTGCGTAGTTGGCCCTTAACGCTTGGGTACTTCTGATATAAAGGATAGTGCTGTTAACAACACTTTTAATTTTTATATTTTCATTACTGTTTGGTAATGAAAATATAATATTAACTACTTAAATAAAATAATGATGTCTTGTATGAGATGTTAGTTGTGTCGATGGTTATTTTTAATGAAGAAATTTTTGTATTATTTTCATTCTATCTGTTGTGTAGTGTGTTGAATTTATATAAAATATTAAACATATTTATAAGCTATTATGTTGTTTTTCAAAAATGGCAATATTAAACTACTTATAAGAGACAATGATGCCTTTTAATGGGATGTTGCTTGGTTTCTGTTTTATTATAATGAAATTGTATGTCATATGCAAAGTATTAATAAATATTACTAGTTATTATCAAAATTTATATCTCTTTAGTTATTAATAAAGATACGCATTGTCTAGTAACGCAAATATTTATTTCTTCATTAAAAATACAAAACAATTAACATCTCTTGCAATAAAAATGACGTTGATGTTGATATAAGATGTTGGTTTATTTCGATCGTGTTTTGTTTTATTATAATGAAATGGTTCGAAATATGTAAAGTATTGATATAACTATTACGAGATTTTAGTTGTTTCGATGCATATTTGTAATGAAAATTGTTTGTATTATTCTCATTCGTGTTGTGTTGAATTTATATAAAGATATAAATAAATTATAATTTTAATGATTTTTCTCTTTAAAAATTGGCGGTAAATTTACTATAAACTACTTATAAGTAGTAAACTACTTATAAGTAACAGGAGCTTTTAAATCGTTTAAAGTATTTATAATGATTAAATTTAATGTGTTTTTATTTCGTCATATGCGAGTACGGGTATATATATTTTTTTAACTTCTGTGTTTATTTACATGTAAACTGATTGTTTATTTTATTGGCGACAAATAGTTTTATTCACTCCTTTACAAGAACGCGTTTGTAAGGTATTTAAAACACAATTAGCAAACATCAAACGGGAGGGGGAAAGAGTGCAGCGAATGTGAATAATTTGTCAGCGAAGCAGCCAGTGTTATATAATATAATAGCTCCGTTGGGAAATTAAACCAGGTATGCGAGTTTTAGTTGGTTGCAAAATGGCAATAAACTTTTCACGATAAAAGCTTTAATTAAAGTAATTTAAGGATTCAATTTAAATTAGCTTAATATATAGTAATCAGTAAAATAAAGTGAAGTTCTGGTACAAATTATTGGTTACCAAAAAGGAGTTTTACAAATTTACCAAACAAGTAGACCGTTTCCAGTCCTGGGGCCAAATCACCGCACTTGATATCGAGTAAGATACACATTATCGAATGAACTGTATTGTAATAATATTTTTTTAAACGTTTTTTATTTATTGAATCTTCAAAATGAACTAACAATAAGTATTCAAATCTTAATACTAAATTTAAAAATAAAAAAATAATAAAAGTGGTTTTTCCTCAAGTCCGGTCAATGCTAGACAAGAAGTATTATTATGCGGGAGATATATCGGTAAAATCACCTATTGAACAATCTGATGCAGGCAAGGGTATCCCTGCTTTTCAACCAAGAGAGGCCGCTAAGAGGGTTTGGAGGAAGTTCCAGTTTACTGATATACCTTGTTGCGCACTTGGAAAATTTCTCTTTTAACAGTGGAATACTCAGATCTTTATGAATTTGTGAGTACGAAGAATTTGGTTTTGTCGCCTTTTAATTTTTTTTTAATATTTGACGCTGAGGTGGTGCCCCATAATTGAATTCCGTGGAATCATATGAACTTTAGAATTGCACTGTATAACAAAAGTTTGCAATCCAACTTTAATGTCGAGTTTCTGCCCATAAGCCAATTTATTAGTAGTTGCGCTGTTTTTGGTTTCATTTGAGTGACTTTTACTTCAATGTGGGACTTCCACGTTAGCCTACGGTCCAGGTATTCACCAATTTGACTTCATTGAATAGCCGCTCATGTTTGTTTATACAGTGTGTATGTGGCATGAGTGCATTTTGTTCATTAACTTTGATTTTCCAAAGTCTTAGCCATTTCTCTTATATTGACATATATTCCTGCAAATTTTGTGAACCTTATTGGTGGGTTTCATGAACGCTCAAAAATGCTGTGTCGTTTGCAAAAGTTGAAATTTGGATTCCAGATGTCGTTGGCACGTCAGAGGCGTAAATCGAATACAAAGTAGGGCCAAGTGGAACTCCTGTCTCTACTGGCTGAGTTGGTGTGTTATAAAATCGCCTTCTCTGATAACAAATTTCCGCCCATATAAGTAGCTTTCCAGAAGAATGTGATTATTTGCAGGCAAGTTTAACTTTATTTTGTGCATCAAGCCATCGTGCCACACTTTCTCAAAATGTCAATAAATAGAGCTGAGCAATATTTTTTGTCCTGTCTGTATTATGACATTAACCAGTCCATGCTTTTTCTGGTTTATGTTTCTGGTTTGTGCTGTGCTTAGCCCGAAAGCCTAATTGATGATCAGGGATGCATTCCACATTGTTCAATATTGGAACCAACTTCACCATTAACAATTTTTCAAATAGTTTTGAAATAGTGGGTAGTAGAGTTATTGGTCTATATGATTCTACCTTATTCAGATCCTTCTCTGGCTAGGTTATCATAGTAATCATAGACACCTTACACTCTGCAGAATATTACTCAAGACGTAAAATAGCGTTAAAAATAAAGAGGAGAATTCTTCTAGTTACATGAGGTAACTGTTGAAGCATTTTGCCAGTAATTTTATCAATACCTGGAGCTTTCCTGAGGTTTATGTTACTGATACATTTTTCCACGTCTTGAAAACTAAATCTCAAAGACACAGGCGGTCTAACTGCATATAATGATAATTCAGCTGTGTCATTTGTTATATCATTTGTAATAAAAACATTTCTCAAATGGTTAACATACACCAGAATTATTTCTTGCCTTGTCGCCAGTTAAAGTTCGCAAAAGTGGCTTACCTCTTACGGGTCTTTTCAGATCTTTTGTCGTTTTCCACAGAGAATAGTTAAATTGCGGAGTACGCCAGGTAAAATTCGTAAAGGTGGCTTACCTCTTACGGGTCTTTTCTGACATTTTGTAGCTTTCCACAGAGAAAAGTCAAATTGCGGAGTACTATCCAGGCTTTCAAAGTATGTTTTAAGGGAAACCATTTTCTAAAATGTAAAAAAAAATTGCAAGGTACATTAGCTAATTTTTTCCTTTTTGCTCGTTTTTCACCTGGCTGTCTGCCTGCGTATAAGTTTCCCTCCAATTGAAAATGCGTTTACGCATCACATGCCCACCAGATTTGCATTGCGTGCTTAGGTGGCTTGAGAGGAATATATTGGGTGAACTTTGTTCTTCGTCTAAATGAAAATAGCTATTTGAACACATTGTCAATTTTGTGTGACATTGACAGTTTTGCTGAGTAAAATTGATCAGAAAGCAGTAAAACTTTAAGCTTGTTAGTCCCAATTTTCACGAGGCAATTTTAGTTGCGCAATTCTTATCAAATTTTCTTTTAAAATTGCTTTTATGTTCAGACACAGCAATTTTACTTGAGCAACTTTCGTTTTCTATTGCTTACACTTTCTCAATCTTGCATGTACTGCATTCTCAAATTTGTCCATTTAATTTTCACTTCTTCTAAATTAATACTGCTGTGTATTTTTTGAAGTTGTCCACAATATTAAAAAACAAATAAAAAAATTTTCAAATGAATTAAAATATCACAATTTCGCGCCAATATTACTTTCATCTCAGACAACATATCAATACATAAAAGAAACACAAATGAAAGAAAATGTAAAATTTCTGACATTACGAATGATAGCACAAAACGACTTTCCGAGTACAAGCAAGTCTGTACTCATTTTTGCACTCCCCGCTCTTTCCACACTTATTTGTCCACAAACTCAAGAATTGCGCAACTAAAGTTGCCTCGTGAAAATTGGGACTTATATAGATAACACACGATTGGCTTTTAACAATGTATATGTCATTTTTCACAATGTAAAAATGGCAACATGTCGTCTGGCTGTTACCTCTAAAGTATTGCATCTGTAGAAAACATGAGAAAATTCATCTGAAAAAATTTCAAATAAAGTGCATTCTATTTTGTTATGTTTATTCATCTGGCATTAGAACCCTATGCCTTGCGAACAATTTAGCAGGGGTTGACTTTGTGGGTATAAGTAGTCGGCTTGAGAAAATATAAACGAATTAATATTTTAATATATTTTAAATAATTATTTTTTATAATAATAAAAAGCATATGTACATGACCGTTTGTTAGCAAATTTTTCAAACTGTCTGTAAAAATTATAATTTTGACAGACATGGAAAAAGACATGAGGAATTACATATTTAAAAAACAGACGTAAAAACATGTCATCTGTGGGTGCCTTTATGAGTAAGCAGTTTTCTGTATATATTTCAGAACAGATGTAATCTTACTTATGAGCTTGAATTTTGAGATATTGCTTTTGTTTTTTACTTTAAAATAAATTTGAAACATATTTGCTGGCAGTTGCATTAACAAACGCTAAAAAAACTGACTGGGTCCGACTAGGACCAGGGAGGTTACTCTCTATTGCGATGCGAAAAAAAGTTCGATGCGAAAAGTAAATGCGATAAGAGTATAATTTGGATTTCTGTGCTGGTTAAGCAAACTTTATCGCGAAATACTTTGAAAATAAAACAACACTGATCCCACAGAATAAAAACTAGCGAAGAATGATAAAATAAAATGTGCGAAAGGGGAAAATTAAATCTCGAAAGGAAAATACGAAAACGCAATACAGGGTACCAATTCTTCGATTACGAACCATTTTTCTTTCGCATCGCAATAGAGAGTAACTCCCCAGGTGGTTACAATTTACACAAAATGTTTATTTGGTCAATTAACATGCCCACAATTTTAAAACTTGCACTTTTTTCTTATTTTCTTGCACAAAACACTTTGGTTGAGGTATATGTAATATTTCGTTTTAATATCTTTAATAATTATGTCTAATATTATATGATGATGAGTTGGTATCATTCGTCTAGCTCGAGTTCAATCCTGGCTAAAGCCAAGAAATATTTTTATTTATAATTATAACAATAATTGCCGCGATCAATAACTCTTGATTAAAGAAGACAGAAAAAAATAATTGAATACACTAAAGCTGTGGGACAACTAGCTGTTTCACAGTCGCTACACTGCTCATCAGCACCCACTAGGATTCGAACTCAGTACCATGTAAACATGATATACTTTTTAATGCGGCTGCTTAACCAACTCAGCCTCTGAGCACTTATTTTTTCGTCTATATTTGTCTCATATTGATTACATATGCAATTTGTTATAATCCCAGTTGTTTGTACTGCAGTTTGCTGTCCTTGGCTTTAGCCAGGATTGAACTCTAGCTAGACGAATGATACCAACCCATCATCATATAATATTAGAAATATTAAAATAAAAGTTCGACTATTTAACATTAATACACACATTTAATAATTATGTAAAAAAAAAGTTTAAAAAAATTTCCGGCCAGGCCCAGGTGTACACTTAAGGGTTAATGTTATTTACATTTTTCTAAATAACAACTTTGACCACTTTAGTTTTGATATCTTATTCATACTACAGCTTTTCAGGGTATACCTCTACTTTTATCTGCATGAAATTTCATTTTAATTCTATTTACATTCTGTTTCTCAGCCCATTGTGCATTTAACATTGTCGTACGGTTTACAACGTATTGACATTAAATTCCCCAAACTGTAATAATTACTTATCATAACAGCATATAGTATATAAATAAAACAGGTAAAATAGTATTATTTCTGTTAAAAATCAAATCAGTGCAGCAATGGCTGTGAATACAACAGCAATTGCCAGCTCTATTATTCTAGCATTTCTTGAAGTTTTAACAAAAGAAAATTACTCTTCCCAGAGACTAATACAATTCACGAATTTCATAAAGGAAGAACAGCATTTCAATACGGCTATTTTGATAAGACATGATGACAAGATTATAGGGAAGAACCTGGAAAACTATTATAACACAGATCACATACTAAAAAGTTTAATGCCGTCTTCAGTACAGAACGAAACACCAGTTATAACATTTAAAGGACACACTTCACATTTTCTGTGGCCTAACTTTAATAGACGTTTTTTGGCCATGGCAGATTTAAAGGGAAACTTAACTGAGGACCAACAACTGTTAACGACATTATGGAGAAGCCTTAGACGCAATGTATTAACTAAACTCATATTATTAGCTCGAGAAGATGTCAGTGATGTTTATATTCAAAATATTTTGAGTTTCTGTCACGCAAACAAAGCTCTGAATGCAGTGTTGATAAAACAGTCACTTAAAAGCGGTGTGGTGCTATATAGTTTCAAGGCATTTCCCAAATTTGAACTGAGGTCTCTAGAGTTAGCAAGCAGTCAGCCAATCTCCTGGTTTCCGAACAAAGTAAGCAATATGCAAGGACATCCGCTCAGTTTTGTAATGAATAAATTAACTAACAAAGTTTTGTTATTGCAAAGCAATAATGAAACCTTGGTACATGGCGGCTTCGTGGGCCATTTCCTCATGGAATTTGCTCGAAAGCATAACGCAACTCTAAAGCTTCCAAATTATAACGCAACTGATAACATTGATATTCCTATAATGGAAGCTTTAGTTGAGAATGGCACTTATGATGTGTCAGCAGAACTCTTTGCCGAATACTTTCAGTACGAATTGGCTTATTCTATTATTTATGATTACATGGACTGGTGTTTGATGGTGCCTATGGAGAAGTATATACCGGCTTACAAATATTATTTTTTAATTTTCGATGCCGTCACTTTGATAATGGTTTTTCTGGCTTTTGTGTTATTTTCATTAGCACTGGCAGCTACTTATATAATCCAGCATGAACGAGTGGCTTATAAAGAACTGCTTTTCAATATTTATGCGCTAAATGGACTTCTAGGACAACCCTTCAAAGCCGAACGTTCTTTCGCGGGCATACGCAGCTTTATATGCATGCTTATATGTTTATTAGGTTTGGTCTTCAACACCAGCTATGTCTCTAGTTTACAGACTTTGATAACCACTTCGCCTAAAGTTCAAGCAATAAAATCCATGAAAGACATCCGGAACTCTGGAATTAAGATTGCTTTGCATACAACGGAATTCGAATTGCTAACACATTATTACGGCAAAAATAAATTTAGATCTTCTGTTAAGACCTTTGACTCCTTTGCTGAATTCTTTTATTTAAGAAGTAATTTCGACAGTCGTTATATATATCCAGTTTCAGCTTACCAGTGGTCAATTTTTGATAAACAACAAAAACTTCTTTCCACTCCAAAATTTCGCTTAACTAATATTTGTTTCCTTAAGACTTTTGGTATGCAGTTCCCCCTGCAAACTAATTCTCCCTACGAAGATGCCTTTAATACGCTTATAGGACAAGTCGATCAGGCTGGACTTGTTGCTTACTGGAAGTCGTTGGCATACTCTGAATTTAATCAAGTGAACGAAATAAGATGGAAAAATAAAACTGCCACGCCTTTATTTGAACCCATGAAAGTGGAAGATATGAGATTATTAATGCTCCTCTTTGCATTTTTAATGGTTTTAATATGTGTTTGTTTCGCCGCTGAACTCTTTTGGGCAAACCATGAAAAAGGATTTAAGAAACTAGTGTTTTATTTGAAAGATTATATATACAAATAAATAAAGGTTGTTTAAAATAAATTTAACATTAACCTTATACTGAGTTAATACTACATTGTAAGCGATACGATAAACCGTATAATTTAGAATCGATTTCATGCTGCAATGTGTTTGTAGTAGTTTACTACAAATAAATGAATCTGCACGCACAAGAATGAATATAGATTGTATAACAATACTCAAACGGCAAAATACTATAGTTGAATTATAATGTTGATTGCAACCATATGATATGGTTTTAACTGAAATTTATTTACAAAACTAAGTACAGCCAAGAACCAAATTTATGGTATATAACCAAATATTTGGTAGTAGTTATAGTAATTGTATCAGAGCTAACACTGTTATTGTAAAAATTTTAATTTTACTGTCATGCCCATCTATATAATATAATCACTACCACCCATATTATTGAAAAATTTATAATACTATTGTTACATACTAGTGTTGAAAGTCACAGTACACATATGTATACATACACACACACACACAAATGACTTCTATTTATAATTAAGACTTGAAATTTTTGTAATTTATTTAATTTACAGCCAGTTCGCCGATGTCGAAAGGATAAGTTCGTTCGCACCCTAGGCGAAAGAAAATTGATTTGGGTTTTTTCCAACATTATTCTATGCGAACGATGTGTCAAAATTCAACTGAAATACATAAGTTCGTGCGAAGGAACAATAGTGACTTAGAAGAACCCAAATTGATTCGAATGTGAGTGACTAGCTTTCTTTTGTATACATTTTCATTCGATATCGCCGAACAGGCTGTTAGTTTTCATACATGTAAAGGGTGTTTTTTAAGCCCGATAGAACTTGAAATTGTAAAAAATAACACAAAAAATTAAATTGTAATCAAAATTTTTTTTGTTTGGTTTGTACATATGTACAACAGGTTTTTAGTTCAAGTTTTTCCTTTCTTAATTTTTTCTTAAGAAGGATTTTTTACAATACAAATTTGCTGTGATCAATAATTATTGATTGAAGAAGACAAGAAAAATAATAATCAAATCTTTAGCTGGGGGACAACTAGCTGTTTCGTAGTCGCTACACTACTCATCAGCACCCACTGGGATTTTGTATTGTAAAAAATCCTTCTTAAGAAAAAATTAAGAAAGGAAAAACTTGAACTAAAAACCTGTTGTACATATGTACAAACCAAACAATTTTTAATTTAAAAAACTATAAAAGTTCAACAAAAATTTAACAAATTAATATTTACATCTCTGGGTCCGGAGAATATTAAATACAAAAATATGTATGTTAATAAATAAAAATAAATACCGCTAGTTTAGAGACAGTAAACGCTGTACAAACAAGTGGGCAATTAAAAAAATGCATATGTGATTCAATATGAGATGAATATAGATAGAAAATAATTAAATGCTCGGTGGCTTAGTAGTTAAAGCAGTAGATCATGATACGTCATGTCCCGAGTTCGAATCCCAGTGGGTGCTGATGAGTAGCGTAGCGACTACGAAACAGCTAGTTGTCCCCCAGCTAAAGATTTGATTATTATTTTTCTTGTCTTCTTCAATCAATAATTATTGATCACAGCAAATTTGTATTGTAAAAAATCCTTCTTAAGAAAAAATTAAGAAAGGAAAAACTTGAACTAAAAACCTGTTGTACATATGTACAAACCAAACAATTTTTAATTTAAAAAATTATAAAAGTTCAACAAAAATTTAACAAAATTTTTTTTTATTCGAAAGATCAATACGTGACATTAACATTTGAAAATGATTTGGGGCATATGGGCACCGCGGCTGTTCTTGACGAAGCGCATTCTGGACGTCCAATTTTGGGCCACTTTTTCGAGCACTGCTGGCCGTATGTCACGAACAACACGAACAATGCTGGCCTCCAAGGCGTCAATTGTTGCTGGTTTATCAGCATAAACCAGTGACTTCACGTAGCCCCACAGCAAATAATCGAGAGGTGTCAAATCGCACGACCTTGGAGGCCAATTGACAGGTCCATTTCTCGAAATCAACTTATCGCCAAATTTTGATTTCAGTAAGTCGATGGTTGCGTAGCGCCATCCTGTTGAAACCACATCTCCTCCGGATCAATGTCATCCATATTTTCAAACAAAAAATCATTGATTATGGTGCGGTAACGATCTCCATTGACCGTAACGCGAGCTCCGGCCTCATTTTTGAAGAAATAAGGTCCGATGATGCCACCAGCATGAAAACCGCACCAAACAGTGCATTTTTCTGGATGTAATGGAGTCTGTAGGGTCTCTTGTGGATTGGTCTCACTCCATATGCGGCAATTTTGCTTATTAACAAACCCGTTAAGCCAAAAATGCGCCTCATCGCTGAACACAATTTTGCGATAAAACAACGGGACTGATTTTCAAAGTAAATTTGGATAATTTCGTAGCGTTGTTCAAGCGTGAGTCTATTCATGATGATTTGTCAGAGTATACTGAAACAAATAAAAAAAAATGTTTCATCAAAATTTAATTTTTTGTGTTACTTTTTACAATTTAAAGTTCTATCTAGCTTAAAAAAACACCCTATATTTATAGATATAAATTCTTCAGATAGGGCCGCAAGGCAGGTGCTGATGTAAATTTTTTTCACAACTGTATACACACAAGAGCAAAACAACAACACTTTTGCATACTTTGCTGGTAAATATTGACGACACTAACTATCAGTGTAAATTTGTTTTTTGTATATATGTTTTGATGGTTACAACAACAAATATTAAAAAAAAAAAATTGTTTTTCCATTAAATGTATCTTCCAAATTTTTTTTTTTGTCTGGGACCAGTACTCAGGGAATAGCCCCTACATATGCAGCGCATTGTATTGGAACTAGGAAAATAATAACAACATGAACTACTAAAAAAAAGCAAAGCATGTACAATGTTAGAATTAAGTTAGTTAAAACACTGCTTAGATTAGCAAAATTTAGTCCAACAACTTTCACACTACAAGGTACTAAAATGTATTGGAAATAAATTAATATTGAACATATGAAGAAAACACAGACAACGGCGAAAAAGGACAAAAAAAAAGAAACACGTGAACACATATTGCAACCTATGGCTATAGAACTCTTAGGCACCCCTGCTCTAGATGATCACTCTTCTGTCATTATTTTCGTTTCACTTGCAATTAATTCAAGTCTTGCTTTTAAGCACGAGGTAAGAACTAATAATATTATTGTAAAAGAATATCAAAAAGAAATTCTTCTGCATCAAGCTTTCATGTACATATGACATGGAAATTAAATTTTTTTTACGTATATTTTTAAAACAAGAAGAACTTCCCAACAAACACGAAATCTAACATTTGATATAAAATGACTTTATCATTTGATATCAAACATAAACGGTTTTTATAAAGGTCAGGGTACTGATATTATCTATTTAGATTTCAGTAAAGCCTTTGACAGTGATGACCACGTTCTTTTACTTAAAAAATTTGATGGTTTGGGGTTCTCTAAAACTACTGTAAATTGGCTCAAATCATATATTGTTGGTCGTCAACAGCGTGTTCTTTTCAATAATTATATATCTAAATCTATACCTGTAAGCTCTGGAGTACCGCAGGGAAGCCATCTAGGACCAATTCCTTTTATATTGTTCATCAATGATCTACCATCTGTCATAAAATTTTCTGATATTCTAATCTATGCAAACGAGGTAACAATTTTTTCGCTCTGGAACCAAAACTGCCTCCAACTGGATTTGGACAATTTCTTTAATTGATCTTAGCAAGCTTATGCACTTTTCAAGAAAATCTAACCCTCATGGGCATTTTAATCTTGGTGGCCATGTATTAGACACAGTTGAAGAATTTCTGGATGTGGGTGTTTTATTTGATAGAAAACTTACATTCAAACAACACATAAGCTTTTGCTCAAGTAAAGCAAGGGGGGTGCTTGGCTTTGTAAAGCGCTGGTCTAAAGAATTTGCTGACTCCACTGTTGTGAAGCAATTGTATACATCTTCAGTCAGGCCAATACTGGAATATGGCTCGATTATATGGGACCCTTTTTATAATGTTCATAGAGATGGAATTGAATCTATCCAAAAACAATTCCTTCTTTTCATCCTGCGCAATTTCTACCCGAACACTGTAGCTAACTTACCATCCTATGAGTTCAGACTGCAACAAATAAAGCTGCCTTCTTTGACAAGTCGCCGAAAAATGTTAAATGTCATTTTTGTCTTCAAATTGATTAACGGCAATATCTGCTCAGAGTATCTAGTGTCCAAACAAAATTTTGATGTTCCCCAGCGTAGTCTTCTTCAATATCAACCTTTGTCAGTGCTTTATTACCGTCAGAATTATGCGAATGCAGATCCCTTCCGTAGATTATGTTGTTGTTTTAATGAACTGTACCACATTATTGACTTTTCGATGAACTTAAATTTTGTTAAGCGTAGTAAAATTTTAGTATTAAATTCCAGTAATTAACAAATTTTTTTATTGCCTATAAATTTTTTTTCCAGTAATTAGCTAGTTTTTCTACTTTTTTTATTAATTTTTGTAATTATTTTTTAACTCAAATGCGTGTACATATATAGTATCTGCCTGTAAGGAGTTATTCTCCATAGGCATAAATTAATAAATAAATAAAAAATAAAAAAAAAAAATAATTTTCAAACCTTCTTCAATGGTTTGATTTTAACATTTGAATTTGAATTAAGAATCATTTGAAAATAAACAGTTGATACTAAATATTTTATCAATTTTCTTTGAGTGTAACTACCAATCGTCAAACAAATGTGTCAGCAATTATGGAAAAACCATCAACATTTTAAATTCATTTACAAATAAATTTTAAGAATTCGGGAAAAGATTAATAAGTGTGATTAGTTTGTCAGCAATATGCAGTTAAATGGGAGATTTTTTTTTAATAAGTAAAAACGCTTGAAGCAAAACATAAAAAACTCAAACAATAAGAAGTAATGATGTTGTCTGTTTTGAGCAAGATTTAGAGCCCAAAAGGAACCTACTACTTTATCCATTCGAGAACTTCAAGGCCAGCAAAAATAACAATAATAAAATACATAATAATAATTTAAGCTAAAAATCGCAAATAAACCATAAGAAATTTGTAAAGCAAAAATTAGTTTTTATTTGTATTCTACATCACAATCCACATATGAAAAACATTTGGGAATTATATTTGAAACCAGCTTGAGTATAAATGATTTTATCAATTTGAAAATAATTTCCCCTTTTCGTTGAGAACACTATCCGGCATGTTCTAGAAAAGTAGTGGAATTAAAATATAAAATGATTTGAAAAGTTAACTTTTCATTTTTGTTGTTCTGAAAAAGTAGTAGTTTGGGTGTTTCATTCTTTCGTTCGAACTGAACTTCGAAAATAAAACTTGGATAAATGTTCAAATAACTACTACTGACACGAACCACGTTTTCAGTTTTATTTGTCTTTTTATATCACTAGTACTGAAAAGAACCATATTTTCATTTTATTTTTTTGCGATATGCCTTTTGCCCAAAAAACGACGTGCAAAATTTTTAATCTAATGCTTGTTATTTTATAAGAGTAAAATTTAGTTAGGTTTATAAAATTCTCTGTCAACAACGATGACCGAAATTTTTAAGTGCAATTTTATGCAAAAATGTGGAATAGCCTGTGGATGTAAATTCAAGACATGAAAATGATGACGATGATTCACATGCGTTAGTGATTCCGTAACCGCTGTAATAAGAGATTATATCGCCAATCGACTTTAGGTAATAAAATAATTACAAACAGCTTTTTACATATTTTCCTTATTTTGCCTATAAATATATGTACAATTGTATCTCAAATAAATATTTCATCATCTAACCCTCTTATTTCAATGGGATTGCAGTTATACTTAGTTTTTCTGTAAAAGTTTTCATTTTCACAATGAAATTAAAGTTCGTTTTCAAACTACTACTTTTTGTGTAAAAGTAGTTTCAAGAACCAGACAATTCACTACAAATTAATATTCGAAAATAAAACACAAATGAAAAGTGAAGAGTAGAATGTAGAACACCGAAGCTTGAAATTGAAGTGATTTCAAACTATTTTCACTTCAAAGTAGAATCAAGAACAGACCCGTATATATTTCAATTTGAATTCAAATCAGTATCAAACGTTTGTCGTTTCAGAAAACGTTTCAAGCCAGGATTAAAAATGTAATTTGGCTACTATTTGGCTTTTGACCTCTAGCCGACTCTTTTTCATTTGCTCCTGTGAGCAAAAGAAAAATTGTTATCTATATCCTAAGCTTAAAGCATGTCGTCTTAGTAAATCTCTTTTAATGTTTATGATCTGTAAAGTTTAGCAAAAGAAACTTAATATCAAAGATATTAAATACAAAAAAAACTGTTTTTGTGTCTAAACTTTTTTTCTCCCTTTCTTTGCAATTATATGCGAACCTCATTAAAATTTTAAACACGTATCACACGTAAACACTCGGTTTAATGCAACATCTAAAATCAAAACTATTAAAAGTGGGAGAAAAAACTAATCTGGCATTTTATGTTTTATTTCAATTTTTTTGTTTTTTTTTGTTCTTCAAAGACACCAAAGCTCATGCGGATAAAAAAGCCACTCTCGAAACAGTTGGAGTATATGTTGTGTTTTTTTTTAAATTTTATTTCACAAAAACCTTAGGAAATTGTTTTTTAGGCAAACATTTTATTTTCTGAACTTGTAAGTACTTCGAAAGTATTGTGGATATAAGAGCAGCTGCGTTAAAACTATAACTAAATATAGATTTTATTATATTTTCAATGTTTTGATGTTATCTATTTATTTATATATGCAATAAAATTTCAAGAAATTTAATATATTCATATACTACTAAACGGTCTTTTAATTTGTTTGAAATCTAATCTAAATGATAAATAAGTTTCACACCTTTCAAATTGCGCCAATTTGTTAAATTTTGCTAATATTTAGCATTATTTTTTATGTCAGCTTGCAAGTCATTGAAAAGTGGTCAGGTAGCTTGGAATAGTTGAAACTCTTAATTTCATTTGCTTTACTCATCTTAAAACCACAGGCCATCATTGCAAGTCTCAGCATAGAGATGACCAAAATAAAAATGCAGTTTTTAATTAGTAGATTTAATTAAATTTTTAGAAGTTTTTTTTTCAGTTTATTTTAAGTTTTAAGTATACTATAAAAAAAAAGAAGTTAAAAAAATAAACTATTATTAAATTTTAACAATGCTGGCCACAGCTGTCAATTTGAACGTTCAAGTATCCCAATTCAACCTAAAGAGTTTGCCTCTTAAGTCTTTTATTCGGAATGGTATTTCCAGCCAGACACTGGAAATTGGTGGGAAAACGTAAAGTTTTATTTTAGTGTGATTTTATGCTTATTTGTTAATGATTATCATCTTCATTTTGGTTTGCATTTTAATTTCGGTCAGTAATTAAAGACTCTTTAATGAATAAAAAGAAAATTTAGTTTTAATTGATACAGTAACTGTGATCAATACATGAGAGGGTTTTAATAAGCCAAGTAAAATCAATTTAAACTAAACTAATGTAATATAAGAAATTGTGCAAAAATTTTAGCTGCAAAGGTTTAGTTTGGTCGTTAATGCGTGCTTATTGGTCTTGACTTTTTTTTTTAGCAGTAACGACGTTATCACCACAAAATACAGGCATCTATACATCGACACTGTTGGCTGAACTAACTTCTAGCTTAAGGACTTTGGCATTAGCAAAATGCAAAGCTCTTGTTGTATGCGAAGCGGCTTAGTGCACAAAGACATATTATTTAAAAATTAGCTAATAACTAAAGCTGTATTATATTTACCAAATATTTTTGCATAAAATGTGGAAAATATTTTTGATTTGAAAATTTTATCTGGGTTTAGGGATAAATTCACCGAATTTATACAAAACTTAATGCCTTTTATAACAACTTTAAGATCTCTAGTCCTTGCCCAACAAACACTAAGGTTTGATTTCAAAGTGAAAATGGCTTTTATTATCTCGGATAACTCCTACATATGCAGAGGAGGGCGAAAGAGGGAGTAGTGTTTGTGAACATATGACATGCGTCATATCTCACAGGAAACTCGACTATGGCCAACTTATTCCATAGGCAATGGATATAACGGAAAAACGAACCGTCTCTGTAATGCGTTGTACTATGCCCCGGGCAATTGACCACAAATGGATGAGCTCTGGACGATGAATGCGTGCTACTTGCAAATGTGCGAGTTTCGGATCCCTAATCTCGGCAGCGCAAAATCCATTGTAGTAACATAGAATAGAGAAACGCACCCTACACTGCGTCGATCCTCCGGTGAGTCAATTGAGTTGGATACCCTACTGTCACGAAAAGCTTCTGCGCCCTTTCGTGCATACGGTCTAATTACTAATTTCTATATGTTCAGAATGACCACAACTATGACGGGTGATAATCAATATAACTTTTTAAATTCATTAATTGTCAACTCAAAGGAATTGTCCAACTTCCGATAAACACAATGATTATCCCTTGAAGCGTTCGAACTTGTTTCATCCCTTGCAAGTCCGAATGACAAACGTTCAATAGCTATTTCAACACAAAATACACTTTACCGGTTAAAAAATTGTACTGAAATTTTTGTTTTTGAAAATGTATTTAATAAATATTTTATGTATTTATTTATGTACTTCCCTGCAGGAAATGTCAATAGTAAAACTATAGTGATTACCTATTGACGATGTCACCCATACTACTGACAAATTGTACCCTTACTATTGCTAACTACTCTTGACATTTAACACAGGCTTGTCCTACGAAATCTACCAGTCAATACTGAATATAGAGAAAATGTCAATAGTAAGATTGTACTGATTTACTATTGACGACATTACCGCACTGTGGGACATGTCCATAGTAAAACTGAATTGATTCCCTATGGACGATGTGACCACGTGAAAAAAATGTCAATAGTAAAACTATAGTGATTACCTATTGACGATGTCACCAGTACTACTGACAAATTGTATTCTTACTAATGCTAACTACTATTGACATTTAACACAGGCTTGTCCTACGAAATCTACCAGTAGACTGCGTCAATACTGACTAGGCAGTTCTTGTGGGGTCATGTAGAGAAAATGTCAATAGTAAGATTGTACTGATTTACTATTGACAACATTACCGCACTGTGGGAAATGTCCATAGTAAAATTGTATTGATTCCCTATAGACTGTATTGGTTCCCTATAGACGCTGTCACCACGTGAAAAAAATGTCAATAGTAAAACATATAGTGATTGCCTATAATTATAAAATATTTAACTAGTTTGGCACTTTTTGCTCACCTTTACCTTTTTATATCATTTTTATTATTTTTTTTTTATTAGAATTAGCTATTTTCTTGCGGACACAGATACATTTTTAAAACCAATTAAATTATTAACAAAAAATATTCTCTATCTATCAAAAAGCCAAGGAAAAAAATTTATTGACTGTGCCACCAGAAAGACACCATAAATGTTGACAAAAATGTTGACATGGATACACTTAACCCTATACTTCCTTCAGGGTTAATATATAATAAATATTTTTATGTCTTAAAATCAGATTGTAAGCACTTTATTTCATGGATGCACAATTTAAAAAAAATACACTTTAACGATTGAATAAACAGCAAGAAAATTTTTGTCTTTAAGAAATCGACAATCGGCAGTAAAATTAACAGCTGATTTTCATCGACTACGAATATCGTTAAGAAAATGTTACAGAACAGCAAATACGATAAAATATCGTTATAATTATTTTAATGATTCGATTATCGTTATATAAGTTACAGAATCGCCTTACAGACTGAAATTAAAGGTTTAACAGCTATCGGAGTAATGATTGGCAAAAATTAAGATTTTAACATTTTCGACATTTAGTTCATTATAATTCATATGAGCAGTCAGCATGCCAGCAAAATAGTGGATCAAATAGGAATGACAGATTTAACAAGAATGTAAAAATAGCCAACGAAATACGTCACATGATTTTTAAATCGCAAAAAAAAAATCGCCAGTTGTCAAAGCAAAAATTTAATCGCCACGGTAGATAAAAATCCGCCACGTTTGGCGAGTAATCGCCATATCTGACAACCCTGATTAGAGTGACCTAAAGTGCAGAGAACCGATTCTCTTTCTACATTTTCGACATTTAGTTCATTATAATTCATATGAGCAGTCAGCATGACAGCAAAATAGTGGATCAAATAGGAATGACAGATTTAACATACAAAGAATGTAAAAATAGCCAACGAAATACGCCACATGATTTTTAAATCGCAAAAAAAAAATCGCCAGTTGTCAAAGCAAAAATTTAATCGCCATGGTAGATAAAAATCCGCCACATTTAGCGAGTAATCGCCTTAAGATTTTCTACATTTTCAACATTTAGTTCATTATAATTCACATGAGCATTCAGCATGCCAGCAAAATAGTGGATCAAATAGGATTGACAGATTTAAAATACAAAGAATGTAAAAATAGCCAACGAAATACGTCACATGATTTTTAAATCGAAAAATAAAATCGCCAGTTGTCAAAGCAAAAATTTAATCGCCATGGTAGATAAAAATCCGCCACGTTTGGCGAGTAATCGCCATAAGATTTTCTACATTTTCGACATTTAGTTCGAAATACGCCACATGATTTTTAAATCGCAAAAAAAAATCGCCAGTTGTCAAAGCAAAAATTTAATCGCCATGGTAGATAAAAATCCGCCACGTTTGGCGAGTAATCGCCATAAGATTTTCTACATTTTCGACATTTAGTTCGAAATACGCCACATGATTTTTAAATCGCAAAAAAAAAATCGCCAGTTGTCAAAGCAAAAATTTAATCGACATGGTAGATAAAAATCCGCCACGTTTGGCGAGTAATCGCTATATCTGACAACCCTGTTTAGAGTGACCTAAAGTACAGAGAACCGATTCTCTGTCAATATGGAAATGAATTTTCTGCTTTGCCAAAAAAAAGCGAAAAAAAAGATTTAACACACAAAAATATTTTTGTTAAACAAAAGAACTAAACATGTTTATTTTTTTTTTAGTTTAATAGAATACACAAATATATATTTATTTCCTCTAAGACATGTATTTTTAACTGTTACCACTAACTGGATAAACTAAATATACAGATTTACTTTTTCGCAGCTTGTTTAAAAATATCCCCACTTATCTTGAGCGCAGCTAAAAATATCCAAGGAAAACTCTAAAATATGTATTTAAGCTGTTTGAATATTCATAATTCATAAACTAAAGTAGAAAAGGTTAAAATCCGAAACTGTTGCCAACCACAAACTTATTTTTTTTTTATTTTTGTGGTGGCTCAGTGTGCGATATGTTTCTTTATGTTTTCCATCAATAATGGTCATTTATACAAGTTCGTTACTAAATAACAGTTTATTTAATAAATATTTTTTGGAACAAAAAAAAAAATATTGTAAAAATGATTGAGATAATTTTCGTTGTCGGTTCATTTTGTGAACATTGTTGAAATAATTTAAGACTTTAGATTTCATTGACGGGTGCAAATTTTTAACCAAAAATAGCTGTTGCGGGTGTGTATTATAAAAATGTTAAAAACGTGACTAAACTGTGTTTTGTTTTAAGTAGTTTCGAACATAAAAAATCAACTTGAAAATATATATTTTATATTTATTTTATATATAGTGGTTTATATTTTTCTTTTGTCTTCAAAATCTCTCATAATTTTTTTTTCCTTTTTTTTTTTGTTATTGCTTAAGAAATCTATTTTTATTTTGTACTTGTTCAAATTCAAACCACATACATACATACATATGTAAAGAGTGATTTTTTTGCTATTATCTTTTTGGCAACACTAGTTTTGACAGCTCACGCACGTTTTGTATCTTGTGTCACTGTCAAACATCTTCAGTTTGGTCTATAATTTAATCATGAATCGTCTTACAAACGAACAACGCTTGCAAATTATTGAATTTTATTACCAAAATGCGTGCTCTGTTAAGAAAGTTCATCGCGCGCTTCTTCCATTTTATGGTCAGTTTAATCGACCTACTGAGGCTTCTATTCGGGCTATTGTAAAAAAATTTCGCACCAAATTTACATTGTTGGACATTAAACCACCAACACGCTTACGTAGAGTGTGAACTGAAGAAAATATCGCAGCCGTATCGGCCAGTGTTGGTGATGACCGTGAATTATCGATTCGGCGCCGTTCGCAGCAATTGGGCCTCTGTTACTCCACTACGTGGAAAATTTTGCGCAAGGATTTGGGTGTGAAGCCTTATAATATACAGCTGGTGCAAGAATTGAAGCCAAACGACCTACCACAACGCCAAATTTTTGGTGAATGGGCTCTTGAAAAGTTAGAAGAAGATCCACTTTTTTATCGAAGAATTGTGTTCAGCGACGAGGCTCATTTCTGGTTGAATGGATACGTGAACAAGCAAAACTGCCGTATTTGGAGTGAAGAGCAGCCAGAAGCATTGCAAGAGCTACTAATGCACCCACAAAAAACAACCGTTTGGTGCGGATTATGGGCTGGCGGCATCATTGGGCCGTATGTCTTCAAAGATGATGCGAATCCCAACGTTACTGTGAATGGTGAGCGCTACCGTGCGATGATAACAAACTTTTTTTTGCCCAAAATGGAAGAGCTTGACTTGCATGACATGTGGTTTCAACAAGACGGTGCCACATGCCACACAACACGCGAAACAATGGACCAATTGAGAGGGGAGTTCGGTGAACAGTTTATTTCACGCTTGGGACCAGTCAATTGGCCGCCCAGATCATGCGATTTAACGCCTCTAGACTATTTTTTGTGGGGCTATGTTAAGGCTAATGTCTATAGCGACAAGCCCGCTTCGATTGACGCACTGGAAGCCAACATTGCCAACATTATTCGTGAGATACCGGCCGAAATGTTGGAAAGAGTATGCCAAAATTGGACTAAGCGGATGGACCATTTGAGGCGCAGCCGCGGCCAATATTTGCATGAAATAATCTTCAAACATTAAATTATACCCACCCAACTATCGATCGAAATAAATATTTCATGCATTTTTCTGAATTTTATGTGTTTTTTTTAATTTCCGATAGTTCTTATAAAATCACCCATTGTGTATGTACGAGTATTTATATACATATATATTTTTTTAGTATTTCTTTGTTGTATTGCACATTTTCCTAAAGCTCATACGAAAAGCATTCTTTTAAGTTTTCTTTAAGTATTTTTAATAACTCCTAAAATATTGCAAATATGTTTTTCTTAACCAAGTTGTGCTAATTGTTGTTTCTCATATTAAGCCATTACACTTTGCCACCGCATTTGCGGGCAGTATGAGTATTTAATAGTTACGTCGGGGTTTTATGTTTGATAAAAAATTAATTTCATTTGAAATTTTTCCTACCTTAAAAAGCTCGTTTTCAAATAGTATAAATTTATAATTCTTATTATGTCGGTGGTTTTTGTAGCGGTTTAGCTTTTGCTTTTCAAACGACTTTATTTGGTCAGTAAGCATCAATGTGTGGCATAGTTAATTGTTCTACAATAAATATAAAAAAAATTATATGTTTAATATAAAAAAGCTAAAAAAAACAAAATTAATGAAAAGAAAAAATTAGCTTTAAAACCAAATTTGTGATACAAGTAATCATATTGAAAACTTTTAATATATGACAATTATTTCTACGACCAGATATTTGGGTAAAAATTTATAATGACAACAATTTTAATTATAAAAGTCAAACAAGTAGGAGTGCTGTTTGTTGTACGAGCAGTAGCATGAAGTGAATTTTAGTTAAAATGTGGCCGGCCGGTCGGCAGGTTGTCATCAATTTGAAAATTTTATACACGTCTGCTTGCCATGAGTAAACGGGGTTTAATTTATTCAAGTTATTGGAAGTTTTATTACAAATATTTTGTTTTATTGGAATGTCCTTATAAGAAATACAGATGAAATAACATTAATAAGAATTTCGTTATTATGTTAGAGAAAAATTACAGCATTATTTGAGATGTTTTTTAAGCAAAAAAGAAATATAATAATACATGAATAAAAACTCATTGTAGGGATAATGTTGTTGTTGGCACAACTTCCAAAATCTCAATAAATAATTTTATAATAAGTTAGCATCACTTATTTAGTGCACATTGACAAATAATAACCTGTCAACACAATTTATAAAGGGTGCTTAAATTTCAAGGGCCGATGTTGATTTTGAATAAAACACAAACTATTTAGGAAATTATTGTAATTTTATTTTATTATGATATATTGGTATTACTCAATTATAAATGAAACAAAATATCGTCCAAATGGGCGCCGTGACCACGGCGGCACACCTCCATCCATAATGGAGGTTCTATGCCGTTAATGTGCCGAATTATCTCATCCTTTAGCTGTTGAATTGTTGCTGGCTTATCGACGTACACGTTTTTTTTTCATATAACCCCAAAGAAAAAAGTCCAACGGTGTCAAATCACATGATCTTGGCGGCCAATTGACATCGCCATTACGTGAGATAACACGGCCATTGAATTTGTTGCGCAAAAGAGCAATTGTTTCGTTAGCTGTGTGGCAAGTGGCACCGTCCTGCTGAAACCACATATCGTCTACATCCATATCTTCCAATTCGGGCCATAAAAAGTTCGTTATCATCTCACGATAGCGAACACCATTCACAGTAACTGCCTGACCGGCCTCATTTTGGAAAAAATACGGCCCGATGATGCCGCCAGCACATAAACCGCACCAAACAGTCACTCTTTGTGGGTGCATTAGTTTTTCGACAGTCACTCTTGGATTCTCATTCGCCCAAATGCGGCAGTTCTGTTTATTGACGAATCCACTGAGGTGAAAATGTGCCTCATCACTGAAGATGATTTTCTTCGAAAATTGATCATCATTTTCATAATAAGTCTGGATAACTTTAACACGTTGTTGGATTGCGTATCTCTCCATGGTTCAAATTGAATAAGTCTGAAATAGAGAAATGTTAAATAAAATTCGGATAAAAACTTGGCGTTTAGGTGTGGTTCACATTCAACATCGGCCCTTGAAATTTAACCACCCGATACATATTTTTTTTAACGAAACCTGTAATTGCAAATCAAGTTATGGCGCCTCGACCATTTTCTATTTAAGCTTTGCGAGGTGACCTAGCATTTTTTGAATATAGAATTTTTTTTATATATTACTACTTTCCAGTAATTTTCCAAACCAAAAAGTATGTAATTATTTTAACTGAATTAATTCCTAATGAATTGTTATATATTTAAAGGAATTTTAATATAAACACATTTGCATATTAATCAAGTGTTTTAATTATATTTGCGTTTTATTCAAAATCCATTGGAAATTGCTGGCTCGGCCTCTTGCCTTTTCAACAGTTGTGTTCATTTTAATTTATTCTATTAAATATTCATATTATTTGATCTTGTTTATATTGTTTTCTTCTAAATTTTCCAGTTAAAGATCTTGATTGATTTTTGTTTTTTATTCTACCTTATTGCTTAAACACTTTTCTTTTACATTTATTCTAAACATCTAGGCGATTTTAATATGCTTATATGGTTATCTGCTGGGTGGGTATACTACTCGCAGAAATTCTATGATATTCCTGGTTTGTGGCACTGTCTTGTTGATGAATCAAAATGAAATCAAATGAATCAAAATGTTTTTCAAAGACGTAAAGTCCAACGATTCATCCTGACCAAATTACACTCCAGACTGTCAATGGATGCAAAGGTGACTGATACATAATTTGAGGGGTTTCCTTTGCCTTCGTCCATTCCGTTTATTTACATATCTTTTGAAGTGAAAATGTGCCTCGTCACTCATTGTGATTTTTTTATGAAAATTGATTATTGATTTTGATAAAATATTTTAACGATTACAACACGTTGTTTTATCGAATATTTTTCTATATTAAATTTGCCACTTGTCTACTTCACGACTGCCAAGTATGAACTGTCAAGGGTAATGTCAATCCAAATGCCAGCAATACAAAGCAGTAGACCTTCCTGGCGGACGCCCTACATTAGCTTCAATTCTTCTAATTCATTCAATTCAATGTCTGTTTGTAACTCTCCTAACCCCTATTAAATAGATTTCAGATTCTTCCCACGGAAGTGGAAAATTTAGAAAAAAAGAGAAAAATCTGAGTCGGTTCGTTATTCGGTTCGAAACCGGTTTTTCATATGCGGTGCACGTTTTTGCCTGAATTTTCTGCGATCTTTTTGGACCCAGTTATAAAGGTAGGTATCTGATTTTTGGCCGGTTTCTATTAGCTTTTTCTCGGGGTTTTCTCGATTTGCGAGTGGTTTTTTGCACTTCTTATCGGTTTTGTAGAAATTTTTTAGGGTTTGTACGCTTTTTGTGTACCACAGTAGCACTTTACAATATTTTCTGCTGGCTTTTAGCGGCTGAATAGTTCGCGTCCGCATGATAGGAGCGCTTACTAACACATTTCTCTATTATATACACTGTGTACTTTTGAGGAATTTAATGTTTCGCCACAGAAACGAGTTTTTCCGCATTAAGCCTAGTATTGAGATTGAATGTGCGAAAATTTCTCAGCAACACTACTTATTTCGTACGGATAAACTGAGATGTACTCAGCGTTGTCTATTTTTTCTCTTATTCATATTTCTTTTTTAATTTTAAGTATACCCATAGAAAACATGACACCATACGTGCTCAAACTGACCACATTCGTTGTTGATACTGTATCAACAACGTTTGTGGTCAAGTTGAGCACGCCGTTGTCAATGTGACAACGAAATTTTGACACCACGTTCGTTGTCAAATTGAGCACAAACGTGGTCAAATTGACAACTTCTCGTTGTCAAATCGGCACCATATCTTTGTCAACTTGTATATATACATGTATGTATACATACATGTGTATATATACATGTGTATGTATACCTTTGTCAACTTGTATATATAGGGTGTTTTTTTTAAGCCCGATAGAACTTGAAATTGTAAAAAATAACACAAAAAATTAAATTGTAATCAAAATTTTTTTTTTTTCCAAAGATCAATACGTGACATTAACATTTGAAAATGATTTCGGGCATATGGGCACCGCGGCTGTTCTTAACGAAGCGCATTCTGGACGTCCAATTTTGGGCCACTTTTTCGAGCACTGCTGGCCGTATGTCACGAACAACACGAACAATGCTGGTCTCCAAGGCGTCAATTGTTGCTGGTTTATCAGCATAAACCAGTGACTTCACGTAGCCCCACAGGAAATAATCGAGAGGTGTCAAATCGCACGACCTTGGAGGCCAATTGACAGGTCCATTTCTCGAAATCAACTTATCGCCAAATTTTGATTTCAGTAAGTCGATGGTTGCGTTCGCCGTATGGCACGTAGCGCCATCCTGTTGAAACCACATCTCCTCCGGATCAATGTCATCCATATTTTCAAACAAAAAATCATTGATCATGGTGCGGTAACGATCTCCATTGACCGTAACGCGAGCTCCGGCCTCATTTTTGAAGAAATAAGGTCCGATGATGCCACCAGCATGAAAACCGCACCAAACAGTGCATTTTTCTGGATGTAATGGAGTCTGTAGGGTCTCTTGTGGATTGGTCTCACTCCATATGCGGCAATTTTGCTTATTAACAAACCCGTTAAGCCAAAAATGCGCCTCATCGCTGAACACAATTTTGCAATAAAACAACGGGTCAGTTGCCAACTGCTCTAGAGCCCAATTTCGTAGCGTTGTTCAAGCGTGAGTCTATTCATGATGATTTGTCAGAGTATACTGAAACAAATAAAAAAAATGTTTCATCAAAATTTAATTTTTTGTGTTACTTTTTGCAATTTAAAGTTCTATCTAGCTTAAAAAAACACCCTTTACATGTGTATGTATACATGTTTGTACTCCGTGCGAAAAGCTTTGCTTATGTTATTTCACAGCTGAAAAAACAAATATTCCCAGAAACTAATTTAAAGGAAAACATGTTTCAGGTACATATTGTGTGTTTTTCGCTTTAAAAACTCAGTACTACATTTCTAAACTTATTTCGCAGATATTTCATACTAAACACTTTTGTATGCAATTTGAAAAAATTTCGCACGAAATAATGAACTCAGTATCAGCCTATAGTATGAAAATTGAAGTGCCGTATTGCTTCCAATATTATTCCCATGGAAATAAGTGGATATTGGCGATTCCTCAAGTAAATTTTAGAAATTAAAAAAAGTAAAAACTTGGAACCAGTTCGCTAACCGGTTCGAAACCAGTTTTTCATATTCGGTGCACGTTTTTGACATGGAACGTATATATGAACTTTTAACGGACATTTTTGACCCAGTTATACGAGTAGATATGCGACTTTTAACGGCTTTTACCAGTTTTCTGGTTTTTGGTACTTTTCATTTGAAATTTCTACGCTTTTTGTGCAAGGCACTAGCCCTCCACTGTTTCCTGCTGGGTCTTAGTGGCTTAATAGCCGATATTCACACAACAGGCTAATAACACGCTTATATTACCTTCACTTGGAATTTGATACTCCGCTATAGAAAGGAGTGTTGCCAATTTAGTAAGAGAATTGAAGCTACCCCATTGCTTCCGTGGAAGTTAGTGGATTTTTGCCATTCTTGAATAAATTTTTATGAATTCAAAATAAACCGGGTTTTTATATTCGTTTATTTTGTGAATTAGAAGACATTTAGATTTTCGGGGATTTAAGCACAGTCCGTTTTGAGATGCCCATCCATTTATATTGTTGAGGTCAGAATTGAGTTTTTCAACATTCTCCTTAATTGCGTATACTGGACTACATAAGTGTAACTGTACATCATCTGCGTACAAGTGAACACTGCAGTGCGATAAACGCTGCGGCAAGTCGTTAGCATAAATTGAAAATAATATTAGTCCCAAGATTGAGCCTTGTGTTACACCTCTGCATAAAAGCAATGGACTAGACGCTTTGTTGTTTATGAATACTGACTGAATTCTACCAGTGAGATATGATGATATAAGTTTTGTAGAAGTAGACGAAAACTTATACAGAGAACTTAACTTTGATAACAGTATTCGACAGTATCAAACGCCTTGGAGTGATCAAGTAGAACCAAAAAGTTTATTTTACCGTCATCGAGTTCTCGCCGTACGTTCTCCGCGACATCGATCAGAGTGGTTATGCAACTGTGTTTAGAACGAAAGCCTGACTGCCTATCCGGCAGTAACTGATTATTATAAATGTATGAGCTTATTTGATGGTGCAACAACTTTTCCAAGACTTTGGACAGAAAACTGAGAATAGCGATTGGACGATATTCGACAACCGATTTAGGGATAGGAATAATTTTCGCATGCTTCCACTTCGCCGGAAAACAACTCGTGGTAATGATGGTGTTGAAAAGATGGGTAATATGTGGTAAAAGAACTGGTAAAAAAAAACTCTGATGAATTTAGGATGAGGGTTAATCTCTTATGGCAATTTGTTTTGATTTCGAAAAACTGATTGAACTGAGATAAATATATTTCAATAACAGATTTATGCTTACGAACTAACAAATAGATTTCAAAGTTTCAACGCCCAATAAATTGAAATTAAAAGTTTTTTCAATAATTTCGAAATTAATGTTATATAAACACCATATTGACAAGAAATTGTAATAAATTGTAGACTTATTGACAATTTAATGCAATCAGATTTGTAAATATTTTTCTTTTAGCAAACTTTTTCCTCCGCTATATCCACCTTACCGCCACTTCAGTCACACACATTTTGCAAATTTTTTATATAAATTAAATAAAATTCAGGTTTTTTTTTTTGTTTTCGCTGAAAAACTTATTTAAATTGGCTACTTGGCTTAAAAATATGCAAAAAGAAAAAAAGTTTCCTTTGGCTGGTTGCCACAAGTGTCAATCATATTTAAAATTTTTTAAATTTATTTGAAAGCAATTAACGATATGCCACAAGGTAAAGAAAATATTTCTTTTTTTTTTTGCCTTCGTGAAGACTTTTATTGCATTAAACACTGTTTAAACAAAAAATCGCATAAACAGGAAATTATAAAAAAAAACTTTAATTAAAACACATTGAAATATAAATATTTTTCACATTTAAATGCTAAAAAAAAAAATTGAAACTAGTTCATCAAGCTGTTACACTAAGTTTTGCTTTTATATTATGAAATACTTTTTTTTTTGCAAGAAAATTATATGCAAATAATATTTAATTATTATATTTAAAGTTACGAAAAAAAAACACGCCAACAAAAAATCCAATTATAAGAAACAAGTCTGGGTGGCACGTGATGATTATGACAAAAATGCTTTAAGTTTTCTGTTGTGAGCAGAGTTATTGAACATGGATTATAATAGTTTTCGTTTTTTTGTTTTCTTTATTTCAGCTAAACGCTTATTTACTGCATCGAAATTGATATTATCGCGTTTAACGCTTTAATAGCGTTTTTGTCGCCAAACTTAAGCAACATTGCAAAAACAGGTAAGTCAACATATTAAACGATATTCAGCGACTCTTTGATCAACTTAATAAGAAAGTTCATGTTTCCGAGAAAAACAATTGCAGGGATAAGAAGTGAAACTTTATATATATTTAACAGTCATGTTCCAAGGAACGTGCAATCTGAAACTGCAAAGCGTTATCAAAAACGCTTAATCAATTTTTTGGTATTCTAAGGAACGCGCATTTTAATGGCACGTTCATTGTTAACAAAAAAACAACAACATCCCAATCGTTGAAGACTCTACTGGGAATCTAATGAAAAGTGTTTTTAAACGTCGACGGGCACATTTTTTAATCACAGAGGATCCCACGCACGGAAGAACGTGTTACAAAAGCTGATTCTTCTATGAGACACTTACACAACTAAGCGAAAAAACTCTTACGTTTTTCGTACAGGGAATCGTCTGAGACTCGTGTAGCTATTATAACGAGTGATTTTTTTGCTATTATCTTTTTGGCAACACTAGTTTTGATAGCTCACACACGTTTTGTATCTTGTGTCACTGTCAAACATCTTCAGTTTGGTCTATAATTTAATCATGAATCGTCTTGCAAACGAACAACGCTTGCAAATTATTGAATTTTATTACCAAAATGCGTGCTCTGTTAAGAAAGTTCATCGCGCGCTTCTTCCATTTTATGGTCAGTTTAATCGACCTACTGAGGCTTCTATTCGGGCTATTGTAAAAAAGATTCGCACCAAATTTACATTGTTGGACATTAAACCACCAACACGCTTACGTAGAGTGCGAACTGAAGAAAATATCGCAGCCGTATCGTCCAGTGTTGGTGATGATCGTGAATTATCGATTCGGCGCCGTTCGCAGCAATTGGGCCTCTGTTACTCCACTACGTGGAAAATTTTTCGGAAGGATTTGGGTGTGAAGCCTTATAAGATACAGCTGGTGCAAGAATTGAAGCCAAACGACCTACCACAACGCCAAATTTTTGGTGAATGGGCTCTTGAAAAGTTAGATGAAGATCCACTTTTTTATCGAAGAATTGTGTTCAGTGACGAGGCTCATTTCTGGTTGAATGGATACGTGAATAAGCAAAACTGCCGTATTTGGAGTGAAGAGCAGCCAGAAGCATTGCAAGAGTTACCAATGCATCCACAAAAAACAACCGCTTGGTGCGGACTATGGGCTGGCGGCATCATTGGGCCGTATTTCTTCAAAGATGATGCGAATCACAACGTTACTGTGAAATGGAAGAGCTTGACTTGCATGACATGTGGTTTCAACAAGACGGTGCCACATGCCACACAGCACGCGAAACAATGGACCAATTGAGAGGCGAGTTCGGTGAACAGTTTATTTCACGCTTGGGAGCAGTCAATTGGCCGCCCAGATCGTGCGATTTAACGCCTCTAGACTATTTTTTGTGGGGCTATGTTAAGGCTAATGTCTATAGCGACATTGCCAACATTATTCGTGAGATACCGGCCGAAATGTTGGAAAGAGTATGCCAAAATTGGACTAAGCGGATGGACCATTTGAGGCGCAGCCGCGGCCAATATTTGCATGAAATAATCTTCAAACATTAAATTATATCGACCCAACTATCGATCCAAATAAATATTTCATGCATTTTTCTGAATTTTATGTGTTTTTTTTTTTTAATTTCCGATAGTTCTTATAAAATCACCCATTATTACAACTCCTCGAATAATCAGCCATGTAATCCTTGTATGATTCATAGAGGAAACAACGCGAAGCTCATTCGATATTCTCATATTATATATAATTCGCACCATAATCACCACCCGCACCATTTTATATTAAAAAAAAAAATATTATATGCTGTTTGTTTCTGCTAATCTATAATATAAACATCAATTAAAAGTATTATTTATTGAAAACAATAAAATTTTTAATCATCTAACCAATTTTCCAACATTGTGTGACGAAAGTGTCAGAAAATGTGTAAAAAGGAATTAAAAGTAAATGTTTTTTTTATTGTAACTACTGTTAAAGAGTTACTTATATGACCGGAAATTCGTCGTTAAGGAAGGTGATTTCAAAAGCTCGGCTCAGCCAATCGAAGCTGGGGTTCCCCAGGGTAGCATATTGGGCCCAACTTTATATTTGATTTATGCTTTACGATGCTTGCGCATGCTTTTTCCCATCTAGTACCCAGTGTTCAATTATCCTTATTTGGAACTTAATTTTAAATGAATTTGGTTGAGGTGAGAACCCAATTACTCCGGTAATTGAATTATGGCTTTCGGAATTATCAGCTAGTTTGTAAAGAAGGACTTGTATTCAAAATTTATATTGATCGGCCTATATCTGCATGCATTTTTAATTTTCAATTACGAAAAGAAATAGACAAGAATCATTTTTTCTCATATACACATGCATATGTTTATAAGTAGTGCAACCAACATACTTAATCTTACAGCAAACAATGCCGAATTGACTAGGCAGCGGCCAGTCGAAATGCATTATTTGTTGCACTAAATTTTTAAATAGCATATAAAAAATGCATTTGCAGCGTGTCAAAATGTGGTCAATTGCTTATAATTATAATAATTGCTTAATTGCTAGTTAACAACATCAGCGTCTAACTGCAACATCAATACAACAATAACGACAACAACAACAACAACAGCAATTGCAATAATAATGCATAATAAACCAAATAACCAAAATTAACAATTGTCATAAAACACCATTTACAGTTATAGAAACGTGGAAATTTGCAACAACAATTCAACTATTTTTCTATACAAACAATTATACATACATACATATGTACATACATATGTACATACATAATTGTACATGTTCATAAATATACTTTAACGGTGAAAAGAAGTTTTGTTTCTCAAACATATAAAAATGACTAAAAACCACTTTGTTCGCAAATATTCAAACAATACAAGTTGTAAGCAACGCAATAATGCGCGTAATTTTTGTATGCTTGTTTTTGCTGATAGTGTTGTTGTAGTTGTTGTTGTCGCTATGACCAGTGCTGCTGTTATTTTGAATATTTTCCGCAATGTTTATTCGTTATTGTTAATTTTCGTAATGAATCTGGTTAATTGTGGGGACAAGGCATGTAAACATTATGTTCAATTATTAAACATTATACGGAAATAAAAATAGCAACAACATTTTGATTGAGAAACATTGAACAAAAAAAAAAAAAAAAAACTAATAAAAATTAAATGTCAATTTGTTTTCCTTAAAAACAAAAAAAAAAGTAAACAAATTCTAGAATTTATTAAAAAATTCCTTAGCATACTTGTTTTTCATCTTACAGATCTTTATATTAGGGTAAGCCAAACTTTTTTTTCTCGTATCTGGGGGCTAATTCTGTCATTCGCTTACGAGCGAGTTTTTACTCGAAAGTGCGGGTTTTTACACTTTTGGTATTATCTCATTCGATATCGAGTAAAAGGTTTCGAAATTTCTAAGCAAAGGTACTATCGAAAACCAGCCAAACAGAAAAACACAAAAGAAATGTACATTAAAAATTTATTTTGAATAGCAATAGTAGTTAAATAAAATTGAGAATTTTTGGTTCTTAAGGCTTTTTTCATATGATGATGTATATAACGTATATATACAGGTATATGTATATAAAGATGAGTATTGCAAAGAACACAAAAATTTATAATGGGTGATTTTATAAGAACTATTGGAAATTTAAAAAAAACACATAAAATTCAGAAAAATGCATGAAATATTTATTTGGATCGATAGTTGGATCGATATAATTTAATGTTTGAAGATTATTTCATGCAAATGTTGGCCGCGGCTGCGCCTCAAATGGTCCATCCGCTTAGTCCAATTTTGGCATACTCTTTCCAACATTTCGGCCGGTATCTCACGAATAATGCTGGCAATGTTGGCTTCCAGTGCGTCAATCGAAGCGGGCTTGTCGCTATAGACATTAGCCTTAACATAGCCCCACAAAAAATAGTCTAGAGGCGTTAAATCGCACGATCTGGGCGGCCAATTGACTGGTCCCAAGCGTGAAATAAACTGTTCACCGAACTCGCCTCTCAATTGGTCCATTGTTTCGCGTGCTGTATGGCATGTGGCACCGTCTTGTTGAAACCACATGTCATGCAAGTCAAGCTCTTCCATTTTGGGCAAAAAAAAGTTTGTTATTTTCGCACGGTAGCGCTCACCATTCACGGCTCAATGATGCCGCCAGCCCATAATCCGCACCAAACGATTGTTTTTTGTGGATGCATTGGTAGCTCTTGCAATGCTTCTGGCTGCTCTTCCCTCCAAATACGGCAGTTTTGCTGGTTACGTATCCATTCAACCAGAAATGAGCCTCGTCGTTGAACACAATTCTTCGATAAAAAAGTGGATCTTCATCTAACTTTTCAAGAGCCCATTCACCAAAAATTTGGCGTTGTGGTAGGTCTTTTGGCTTCAATTCTTACACCAGCTGTATCTTATAAGGCTTCACACTCAAATCCTTCCGCAAAATTTTCCACGTAGTGGAGTAACAGAGGCCCAATTGCTGCGAACGGCGCCGAATCGATAATTCACGGTCATCACCAACACTGGCCGATACGGCTGCGATATTTTCTTCAGTTCGCACTCTACGTAAGCGTGTTGGTGGTTTAATGTCCAACAATGTAAGGTCGATTAAACTGACCATAAAATGGAAGAAGCGCGCGATGAACTTTCTTAACAGAGCACGCATTTTGGTAATAAAATTTAATAATTTGAAAGCGTTGTTCGTTTGTAAGATGATTCATGATTAAATTATAGACCAAACTGAAGATGTTTGACAGTGACACAAGATACAAAACGTGCGTTTGTATCTTGTGTCACTCGTTATTTGAAGTCACATGTTATTATATTCAAGAGTTTATTTTCGTTTTTTTTAGAAATGCATATATACATATGCTTATACATAGTTAAATGGTTGTTTTTTACATACATATTTATTGAATTAATATTTCTATTTACTTACTTTTTAATGTACAAACACGCATGACTCATTTAAATGAATTGTTATTGTGAACGTATGTGTGTTTATTTATACAAAGTATGCAATTACATGCAATTTTCGGCAGTGTTATAAAACACATTTTGTCAGTATTTTGCAACACTGAAGTGATAACTAGACTCGTTATATAACGTGTCACATCATTAGAAATTTACACGATACCGAAACTATTTTCTACTCGATAGTAATTTCGATCACGAATGACAGAATTAGCCCTCTGCTTCTAATAGCGTAAACATGTTGCATTTTAGTATACATTAGAGAACAGATAAATATTATTAATATATTTTTAGTGTAAGAGCCTGCGCTGTGATCTTCAATTTTGTTTATTTTGAGTATAACAACCATATTACTTTTTTAAAACGCTTATATTCGTTTCACTTGTATGTTGGTTTGTATGTTTTTAACCCTCGAAACACTTATTACTCTTAAAAAATTTATTCCCAGCGAACTCGCGCTGCTCAATCGACCTCTGTGACATCCTGACTGTCAAATCCACACAATTAGTAATTTCTATGGTGTAACCCTCCATTTGCGCTGCTTATTACGTTTTGATATAATTTTATTTAACAAATATAAATTTGCCACCAGACACCCTGTACTTTCAAAATATTACCTGGAATCAAATCAAACGTTTTTCGACCCACCAATTCTTTGAACATCACTGCTGAAGATAGAAATGCGGTAATTTCAGTGTCCGGAAAGTGACAATCTAATTTTTATTAAACTGCCATGTCATACCCAAACGGTGGAACTATGAGAGTAGTCTCACAAGCATCCATGACTCTATGCGATAAATAATCAATTAATTTTAACAGGCCACCAGCCATTTCAATGGCATTGAAATGCCCAATTTGTGCCCGTTGTGTTTCCTGGGTGTGATATGTATCTCAGCAGATCTATATATCACTGGTTAAGAGCCAACCCGAGGATCGGATTAAGGAGTCCAATCCATTTACACCACATTCCGATATCTCCATCATGTCGTGCAGCATCGGTCTGCCTAGATACAAAGCGCTTACATAGGTAAGAGGTGGACATCGGCATAGGAAGTGCTCAACACTCTCTACTTCCTCCTCGTCGCTGCAACTTTTACAGAAGTCATTAAATGGAAGATTTAACCTCCTCGCCTGTGACCCTGTGTGGCAATGACCCGTCAGCACCGCCGCAGCAGAGCGCAAACTCCTTTGGGGCAGGTCCCTAAGGATAATAGTCCTCCTGTTGCCACATTTGGGCCATGTCAGCCTAGATACTCGACAGGTGACCTCACTAGACCATCTCTCTTGTGCGGTCTCAAAAAGTTGATGCTGGACTTGTTTCTTACAGCTCCTAAGTGGGATTCCGACCATCCCATCTTTATCTCTTTAATGACTAATATAGACGAGATTTGAATCAAGACGAGAGATATCCAAATTTGACAGTGAACCAGATTGTAGGAAAAAATAACTAATATAAAAACGTGATTTCCTTATTTTATTTGTATAAAAACCAAAGTGTTATTTTATTTAAGTTTAATTACAAGTATTTTCAGCTGTAATTAATTCTAATTAATAGTAAATAAATACTAAAATTTAAAAAAGAATGGTTTTTTTCAAAAATGCGTAATTTTTAGGAGCGTGGGCTTATGTTGTGATATTATTTTCCCTTCTTTTTGCAATTTTTTTTTTGCTTTCATGTTAGACAAAAGACTGTTGCTATGATTCAAAAGTATGATTCAAAAGTTTTTATTTTTCCTCATACATCAGTGAACGACCCTAATATATGTTTAAAAAACAAAAGAGTTGGGCAACAAACTTCAAATGGCTTCTATATTTAACTAAAATAAACAATAGGGAGTGACGCATGCCAAATGATTAATTCGTCATTTGTCTGACTTGCAGAATATAAAGGCTTTTGCAGCTTTCATTTACAATTACATTATTTTGTATTTCATAAACTTGCTTAAAGAAAGTTAAGTGCTATGGGCATACACGTTCTAGTACGAAACTATATACTACCACGTTAGAAATCGCTTAATGGACTACTTGGTGCAGCTCTTGACAAACAGTCTCGAAGTAGCAAATTGCCAAAGAGTCTAATGGTTACTGTAGACAAACAAAAATCTTCGCAGTTTATTGGTTGTCTTGGCAGTTGTCCACCACAACATAATTGTTGGATATCTGTCTATTACACTGTTCCTCAAAATACATGTAAGATTTAGTTTTTATATACAGCGAAATAATTTTTTTTTTTTAACTTGGAGCAGTACTTATGGGATGACCCCTACATATGCAGTGTATTGTACCAGAACTAGGAAAATAGGTTATGAGGAGGGGGAAAGAGGGAGTAGTGCTTGTGAACATTTGACTTGTACCTTCCAACGTTATAACAGACAGGAAACACGTCAGCAGGCAACTTGCTCCACAGACGAAGCGTACGGCCAAAAAACGAATTCTCTCTGCAATGCGTAGTACGATTCCTTGGGCAATCAACTACAAATGGATGAGCTCTGGACGATGAACGCGTGTTACGTAAAAATGTGCGCGTTTCGGGAACGAGATCCCTAATCTCGTCAGAGCAAAATCCATTGTAGTAACGATAGAACGATAGAAATAATCTAGTTTTATTGAGAAGTTTTGTTAGTCAACATTTCATATCGCTCATTTATTGCAGCATAGTCATAACTCAAAAAAAACTTGTTTCGAAAAAAACGCATTTCAAATTTTTAGTTTCCATACAAGTCTTCAAAATTTTTTTTAGAAAATATCTCCTAAAGAAAACAGTTTAAAAGTAATTTGAATAAATTTTGGGCACAATATAAAAGGTAGCACTGTTAACAATTCTGCATTATTAAGTCAAAAATCACATTTTTTGAGATATGACTATGTTGCAATAAAGGAGCGATATGATAAAGTATTAAGTAGTATTTAAATGCAAAGATTTGAAACAAAATTTTCATCTCTGTTTTATTCCACTTCAAAGTTCTATACTTCTAATTATAAAAACTAGCATATATTTTCAAAGTATGTCTTTAGTTAATAGAACCAGCAGAGATAGAGATTGCAAAATTTTTACTTTATAAAGGAACTATAATTTCTGTAATAGTTGTAAAGCAGTACTGAGCTGAATTACAGCCTAAGTGTAGTCAGGTTGGCTGCTCTAGCGTTCGAAAATTTTGCGTCGCGCTTGCACTAGCGGATTGAGTTGTCTCAACGTACTGCATTGTTTTACGTTTCTTGTGCAGAATTTCGTTAGTCACCACGTGGCTTCTCTTTATACGAGTGCTTAAATCATTTAGGATTAGTCGCAACACTAGCTACAGATTTATTCTTGATACAATTTTGAGCACATTGTCTTTGTTGCTCCGCCTGTACTACACATCTATACTTAGAAAAATTTAGTTTAGAAACAAATTTTTAAATAATTTCTATAAAAATTGTTGTGAAGAATATTAAATTGAATTTTGACTTTTTAAAAGAGTTTAACTTTGTTTTGTGGTATCAAAAAATTTTTTTAAAATCATTATTCTAAACGTACAGTAATAAGTCCGACCGTGTCGGTAGGCCAGATAGATAGATAGGCAAATTTATGTAACCATTCTCTATTTAAAATAAGGTCATCATTTTTGTTGGATAAATTAAATCAGAATATTGGATTCAAGCGTTGTTTTCAATGATATTTTATATAGTGACTATTTAAGTATTTAGTAGCTGTTGTGGTTTGTGGTATATTGGAATTTTTCCAAAAGCTTGTGAGTGTTTGCAGGCAAGTTTAACTTTATTTTACGCATTTTACTGAAAACTTCGGAAATATATTTTTTAAATATTTTTTCGAACGCTTTTCTTATAACATTTACTGCATGTTTTTCTAGGGTCTTTTTCTAAACCTTAGATCAGCATTCATAAATGAGTATATATTTTACAATATTTAGTATTGGAGTCAACTTTGTTATTAGCAATTCGATAATAGCAATATAAGACTCTACTCTGGTGTGATTCTTCCCTGAATTAACTACAATACTAAGCCCGAACGTCATGATATAAAATAGCGTAAACAATCGGAACAAATAAATCTTACTCGTATAGCCATACGGTTGTATATGCGTCTTATTGCAATATGAACTTGATTAGGCCTGGAAGTAATATTTTATTTCATAGCTCTAAATGTGAAAATGAAAATACAGATTGTGGGAATTTATTTACATCTGCACCTGCCTTGTCGACTAAATCTGATGATGAACCATCTCTACGGGGTGAATTATTCTCAATTCACTAGCACCCCTACGTCGGTTGCAATGATCACACAGGTCGCCAGTTTTTCCAATAAATTTTGTAGCTTTTAAGACAATGCTTAATATGTTTGAATATGTTTGCCCTTAAGCAACTTTCCCATCTAAACATCCATTCTGGTTCCTTAGATTATAATTATATGTTGCAAGAAACATCACCTCGAGGCGTTATTAGTCTCTGAAAACCGGTATGTAACAAAGATATTAGAGAAACTAAATCCCCTTCCAGTGATTTTAGGTTTAAACCACAGCCAGAACGTTTAACCAATATAGGTACTTCAAACGTTATCAGCTCCAAGATCATCTGCAACGCAGAATGATGATCCCCATTCTGCCAATTTTAACTCTTGGTAATGGTTTCGAAAGTTCAGCACAATATAAGTCGTGCGGCTTCTTAGCGCTGCATTTGCCATAACAAAGAAGGAACTCCTTTCTTTCTATGCCCCAGAAAGCAGACTGGTCTAGTTTCGTGTACGCCAAATCAAAACCTGCTACACGGGGGGTGATTGCAAATACTTAATCTGATGATGGAGAAACTCCACGGAGTGAATTATTGACGATTCACCGGCGCCCATTTATGGCTTACCAGCAATTCTTTGCAAATGCAATGAAATGCCAGTTTTCTACCTGGATTGACTATTAAAATATGATAACTTAGTGCGAATTTGGTTTTCGGCCAGGTTGCAGCACTAGCCATATTTTGATTGAACTTACGATATCGATCGATATGTTTTTCTATCCATTCATCTTCCCAAAACATTGGATTTAGTCAATTGCTTTTTTCCAACCTTATCTAAACTCCGAACACAACAATATGCTAAAAAGAGGTGCTAATAGATGCACAAGCGTAGAACAGTACTATCTCAAGACTAGTAGTGTAATTCACTAACCTGTTTTAATGCTAATAAAATTCGTTTAGAGAAATTAACGCTAGCGTTGATGTTTTCGCAATTCTATAACACTTTTGTAACACTATTTGTCTTGGTTTTAAATCAGCTGTTTGTATAGCCTGACGGATTAGCGTTAACTAAACACCAATTATTTTTGTGGTGTTTATCTTAACAACAATGTCGTTTAAATTTCTACTAGAATATCTTCACAGTATTTGGCATACGAGTTGTCGGAAGATCAGCCTCCAGCAGTCGGTCGGCGTGTTCTCCGTGTGGAGAACTTATGTTATTTATCAAAAAATATTTTAAATAATAAACTTATAATTAGTTTTACTTACCCTCAACATGGAACTATTTGCAAATTTGTTTGTTTGTTTTTCTGTTCCTCTTTGTGTTTTTCTTTATTTTTAACAAAGCTGCCACATTATTTCCAATTTTTTTTAACATACAACCAGAGGTGTTAAAAATAAGTTAGTGAATTGCACTACAGTGCTGGAAAAAGTTTGATTTTTATAAAACGCAAACAAAACAACTATCTCTAGCACAAGCAGCAAACTGCATTGAAAAAATTTTGTTCAGAAATTCTATGAATTTTGACATTACTTTTATGAATTTTTTCATTATCTTTCAACCATTGTAACTTTTCATAGAAATAATGAAACAAATTTCATTAGATTTTTTTAATGAAAACCTTCATAAAAGTAGTGAAACATTTTAATAAGAAACATGACTTATTTTCATTAAAAGAATGAAAGACAAATCATATTATTAATGAAATAACTTCTTTGTACTAATGTAATATATTCATTAAAAATATGAAACTCCTTCATAAGGTCAATAAAGTTATTTCATTTATCTATTTTTATTATTCATTGAGCACCTGAAAAATTTAAATTAAATCAATGAAATAGTTACATTTGTTTAATGAAATAATATCATAACACACACTAATAAAATATGTTCACAAATGTGCGTAATAAGATCAATGGAATTATTTCATTTATTCATTGATACTGTAATGAAATAACACAAACAATACTATTTTGCTTTTGTGAAATTGTCCTAATTATGATAAAAGAAAATGTTGAACAATTATTCACCAAATAAAACAGATTTTATTAATTCAAATGACTTCAATACACTGGTATTTAAATTTTTTAAACTATTATTATGCTGATTTGAGTACATGCACATATGTACATGTATACCCAAGTTCGGTAGCCAGAAATTTATTTGTCATTGATCTAATGAATTCTATTTCATTGGAATTATGAAACTCATAAAACTTACATTTTAATAAAAAAAAAAACTTGACATTTTTTTAACTGTAGCTTAAGATTAATAAATGCCCATTAATATATCTTACCAAAATTCAAAGAATTTAAAAAAAAATAAATTTTGTTGTAGTCATAAATCCAATGATTTTTTTTTTAATGAAACTATGAAACTTAATGAAACCATTCTGATGGAACTATTTCACAATACATATGAAGTTTCATGCATATTGTGAAAAGTTTTCATTGGGTTAATGAAAAATACTTAATGAAACAGTTTCATTAAATATATTTTTTTTTTTTTTAACTTCATTATTTTATTTGTTGAATCTACATAAAATTGTAATGACAATAAATATTCAAATCTTAATACTAAAAAAAATTGTGATTAAAGTCCTGCCAGTGCTGGACAAAAACTTATTCTTATGCGAATATTATTTCAGAATTCAGTCATCTGTTTAGAGCTCGAATAGTAGCCAAAGTATCCCTCCTTCTCAGACGGGTATGACCACCAAAGTTAAGAATATTAACTGCAAGAGGATTTGGATGGAATTCAAGTTTGTTAATATATCTTGTCGCGTACTTCACAAATTCAGATTTCACAAAAGGTACGTTCAGATCTGCGTGGATTCGTGAGTTTTTAACGTACCATGGAGCGTCTGTAATTTTACGGAGTATTCTTTTTTGACTTCTTTGATTTTTTTCAATGTTGGATGCCGAGGCTGTGCCCCATAATTGAATCCCATAGCACCATATTGGCTTTAGAATCGAGTTGTACAGCAAAAGTTTACAATCAAGCTTCAAGGTCTAATTTCTGCCTAGTAGCCAGTTAATTTGCACTGCTTTCAATTTCATCTGCGTTACTTTTGCCTCGATGTGCGACTTCCATGTTAGTCTACGGTCAAGATGAATTCCGTGGTATTTGGCTTCACTGTGTTGAGGTATTACTTTATTGTTAATAGTAATGCGTGAGCATGTTCCTAGACGCAGTGCGAATGTAACATGGGCACACTTTTGTTCATTAATCTTGATTTTCCAAAGCTTGAGCCATTTCTCTAGTTTGTCGATATGTTCCTGTAAGTTTATTGATGCTTGCTGGTGGTTACTATGTATGCTAAGGAATGCTGTATCATCTGCAAATGTTGAAGTGTGAATATTGGTGCTTGTCGGCATGTCAGATGCGTAGATCAAATATAATATGCTGCCTTGGGGAACTCCAGCTTCAATAGACTGGGCGGGGCTTATGAAATCGGCGATTAAATATATGACGCATAAGTCTTTTAGTGTAGCACAAGCAGCAAACTGAATATTGATTTACGCAATTTTTTCGAGAGTGAAGCTAATAATCTTTAAAGAGAAAGTTCGACGTGTATTAGTTATCAGAGATGAAAAATTCACTGTATATTTTACTCACTATTGGTGTAGTCGGATCTATATAATAGGATGTTTATGGAAGATGCCATCCCACTGATAATACCACTAACATTTGGTTCACTAATTCCCGCTCTACATTGCTACTTTAATAGTCAACTATATGTAATATATGGAAAACATACATACGTATATATACATTCGTATATAATAAACACAAACTGGTAAAAAAAAAACCCTCCATTATTTCTTTTTCTAAAACTCAATTAAAAGAAATATGATTTTGTTTTCAGTTTCCTTATTCGTAGAAATACTTAAACAATAAAATCAAACTTGCATACTCGTAACATTGTATAACCGCCATACAATTTTCCATTTATTTATAATTGTTTTGTGTTTTTAATTATATTTTTATTTAATTTGTTATTTGTACATTAATCTCTGAACAAATTATTTATATTAAACTACCGTAATTCATGTTAAAACATTGAATTGCAATTAAACCATAAACTTTATTTGTACACAAAAGCCATTAAAAGATTGTTTATAAATATTTTTCTTTAATTTAAGGCTTTTAATTTTAATAAAACTAGACACAAACATTTTCGGCCTAAAAAATTTGTTATAATTTCTTAAAACGATTTTTATTATAAACTTTATTTTCATTTGTTATTTTTTTCTGAATTCAAAATCTACGCACGCATTTCACAATAAAAGATTAATAAAAGCGATAAAAACCCTCTAACGACTATAAATACGGCATTGAAGAGCAAAAATATATAATAAAAAAACAAAGATACTAAAACAGTTTAGAAAATATTGTAAATTGAAATATGAAAATGGTAAAAAAAATTGGCAGCAACTGCGATTGCCAGACTCAGGCAATGCATACTGCACGTTACACTTTAAGCGCAGACAGAGAGAATACCAAACCCACCATAATAAAAATATTGTTATGAGTGCCGGCTATTTTTAAATGCTTTTTTTTAAATACTAACTGATACTGAGCTACTATGGTATTGTAAAGACTTTTTTAAGCTATTAAATTGTACAGATTTTGTCTTGAACGGTAAGAAAAATCATTCAATATGCTATGCGACTCTTTTCATATTTTCAAGAGTAACACACGCAAAATAATGGTAGCATATTTTAATTTGAATAGAAAACTTGTCGTAGCAGTGATGTAATTTAACATCAATACAATGGCAAGTGTATTCATTTCTGATGCCATGACACTATCCATCGCTGTGATGTCTCTCATTAGAATAATTACTCTACCCAGCGGCGAACACTGCCTACCACATTACTTCTCTTGAATGATGTGTGCAATACTTTGTATTCAATGAATGCTAACTTACAAAGTGTAGGACAGTAGTAACGAGTGATTTTTTTGCTATTATCTTTTTGGCAACACTAGTTTTGACAGCTCACGCACGTTTTGTATCTTGTGTCACTGTCAAACATCTTCAGTTGGGTCTATAATTTAATCATGGATCGTCTTACAAACGAACAACGCTTGCAAATTATTGAATTTTATTACCAAAATGCGTGCTCTGTTAAGAAAGTTCATCGCGCGCTTCTTCCATTTTATGGTCAGTTTAATCGACCTACTGAGGCTTCTATTCGCACTATTGTAAAAAAATTTCGCACCAAATTTACATTGTTGGACATTAAACCACCAACACGCTTACGTAGAGTGCGAACTGAAGAAAATATCGCAGCCGTATCGGCCAGTGTTGGTGATGACCGTGAATTATCGATTCGGCGCCGTTCGCAGCAATTGGGCCTCTGTTACTCCACTACGTGGAAAATTTTGCGCAAGGATTTGGGTGTGAAGCCTTATTATAAGATACAGCTGGTGCAAGAATTGAAGCCAAACGACCTACCACAACGCCAAATTTTTGGTGAATGGGCTCTTGAAAAGTTAGATGAAGATCCACTTTTTTTATCGAAGAATTGTGTTCAGCGACGAGGCTCATTTCTGGTTGAATGGATACGTGAACAAGCAAAACTGCCGTATTTGGAGTGAAGAGCAGCCAGAAGCATTGCAAGAGCTACCAATGCATCCACAAAAAACAACCGTTTGGTGCGGATTATGGGCTGGCGGCATCATTGGGCCGTATTTCTTCAAAGATGATGCGAATCACAACGTTACTGTGAATGGTGAGCGCTACAAACTTTTTTTTGCCCAAAATGGAAGAGCTTGACTTGCATGACATGTGGTTTCAACAAGACGGTGCCACATGCCACACAGCACGCGAAACAATGGACCAATTGAGAGGCGAGTTCGGTGAACAGCTTATTTCACGCTTGGGACCAGTCAATTGGCCGCCCAGATCGTGCGATTTAACGCCTCTAGACTATTTTTTGTGGGGCTATGTTAAGGCTAATGTTTATAGCGACAAGCCCGCTTCGATTGACGCACTGGAAGCCAACATTGCCAACATTATTCGTAAGATACCGGCCGAAATGTTGGAAAGAGTATGCCAAAATTGGACTAAGCGGATGGACCATTTGAGGCGCAGCCGCGGTCAACATTTGCATGAAATAATCTTCAAACATTAAATTATATCGACCCAACTATCGATCCAAATAAGTATTTCATGCATTTTTCTGAATTTTATGTGTGTTTTTTTTTTAATTTCCGATAGTTCTTATCAAATCACCCATTATATGGAGTTTCCAAAAATGAATTACGTTCAACTTTTGTAAATACCCGTAAAAATGTTATTTTTAGTTGTAAATCTAACCTCCGCCGTCTTTGTCAGATTTTTTTTTTTTTTTTTTTTTTTTAACTTTATTATTTTATTTATTGAATCTGCATAAGAAATGTAATGACAATAAGTATTCAAGTCTTAATACTAAAAAAAAAAATTGTGATTAAAGTCCTGCCAGTGCTGGACAAAAATTTATTTTTATGCGAATATTATTTCAGAATTCAGTCATCTGTTTAAAGCTCTAATGGTAGCCAAAGTATCCCTCCTTCTCAGACGGGTATGACCACCAAAGTTAAGAATATTAACTGCAAGAGGATTTGAATGGAATTCAAGTTTGTTAATATATCTTGTCGCGTACCAAAATTTTTTGAATTTACTGTATCAAAGTCGGAATTTCGTTATAATAAAAAAAAAAAAATAAAAAATAAACAATATAAAAAACACAGATGTAAAACCACAAAACAATAAAGCAGATTCATTTACGCTATTTACATTTTCTTTACTAAGATCGTACAGGAGCCATTTATTTTATTTAAAGGGATCTCAATTTATATCGTTTTGTTTTTGAATTCCAAAAATGTTTATTCAATATTGTTTTAGAGTGTAACTGAGTCGGAAATTACCTCAACCTAAATCATATTTGCTTTTCTTATTTTCACTAAAATTATCTAACCTTGAAAACATTTATAATGCAAAAAAAAAAAAAACAAACCCGAAAAAAATTAGTTGCTCAAAACTAAGTAATAAAGCTAAAATCTTACGCTTTAATTACTCATTTAAGAAAATATGTGAAAGGCTGCTTACTTTATAATTTAACAAAACAAATTGTGTCTAAAATAATTAAGAAATTTTGCTGGAAGTTTCTTTTTATCTTGGACCAGTACTCAGGGGATGACCAATACATATACAGTGTATTCTACTGCAACTTGATAAAAAGACATGAGAAGGAGGAAAGAAGAAGTAGTTTTTGTAGACGTTTGACTTGCACTTATTTATAACAACAGGGAAAGAACAAAACAAAATTTGGTGTTATATTATTTTAAACTGGTCAGTACCCAGTGTATATAATTTTAACACTATTTAGACTAACAATCTTGGTCCGACAACTGCCATACTGCGAGTATACATTACATTAAAAATAAGTTAATAATGAATACATGAAGAACATGGAAGACAAATTGTGAAATTGATTTACATCAGCACCTACATTGTGTGGTCTCCAACTGACCTGAAAACACTTACTTTAACGCTAACTTCAAGTTAAAGTTAAATGTGGACCGCTCATGTTGAGGTTTAGTTAAAGTTATAACTTGGTTGTTAAAACATTTCATTTGGAAACTCTGTTACAAATGTAGTTGTTTTTCGTCATTTTTATTTTTTTCCAATGAAAAGTTATAAAACTAACATCACTACGAATACGCCAACTTTAACAGACCGATATTTAAACAGCAAGTTTTAACTTCATGTTTTAACTGCTTTTCAAGTTAGGTGTAGAATGCATGTAATGAGCTACTTTGTGCGACTTTCTAGGCTCACAGAGGTTGCAACAATGTTCCATAAGTTTGTAGCCATATAGACAAACCCTTTGCTTAAGAGTTCAGGCTTTCTAATCCCTCCTAAATGCAATTTCAAAACTGTTATCCGAAACTAAGGCTTAATGAGTTGGTAAGCCGAAGTCCATTAAAAACATTGGCTGTTAACCAACACGCCCGTGTAGCCATCACTTCAGGTTCCTTATATTGCAGTTATCTGTTGCAAGACAACAATATATATACTTTGAGGGTTATTAGCCCCTGAAAACCGGTACGAGATCAGTTCGGAAACTTCTTAGCCTAGCACAAAAATCGCGGTATAAACAGAAAAAAGTTAAGTGTTTTGGAAATTTCCATGTCTGCTATGAACACATGTTAAATTTTGTTTCGATCTGGTAACTCCTTCAGGTGTTCACAAAAGACGCATCCGCGATTTCTTTACAATGGAAAAATTACAAATGCGTGGTGTCATTAAATATTTACATAAAAAAGGTTTATCGGGACAAGAAATTCATAATGATATGGTGAATGTGTGAGGTGAAAGTGCTCCTTCATATGCAACAGTAAAAAATTGGGTTGCTGCATTTAAACGACGTAGTGGACGTCCAAAAACAACAACAATAACAGAAATTGTAGCCAAAGTGCATGATATGGTATTAAATGATCGACGAATAAAAATGCGTGAAATAGCGAATATCATGGGCATCTCAAATGATCGAGTCCATTTAATTTTGCATGAAGAACTAAAGATGAAAAAGCTTTCTGCAAGATGATTGCCGCATTTGTTAACAGTCGACCAAAAACGCATAAGAATAAACATTTCTTACGATTGTTTAAATCGTTTTAAGCGAAATAAAATGGATTTTAAGCGTCGTTTCACAGCTGTTGATGAGACATGGATCCACCACTATACTCCAGAGACAAAAGAACAACTCAAACAATGGACTGAAGCTGGAGGAAGTGCCCCAAAGAAGGCAAAAACAATTCAATCGGCTGGTAAGTTTATGGTTTTTTGGAACTTCAAAGGTATTTTATTAATTGACTATCTGCAAAAGGATTAAACAATAAATTTAGAGTATTATTGCAACCTTTTGGATCAATTAAATGTACAAATTCGTGGCTAGAAAAGCGTGTATTGAAGTTTCAGGAGATTATATCCAAAAATAAAAATATATTTGAAAAACTAAATATTCTCTTTCATTAATAGGATAAGAAGTTTCCGAACCACCTTCATATGTCCCATAGTTATATGAGAAACTAATTCACCTTCCTGAGATTTTAGTTTTAGACCACAGCCAGAACGTTTCAGCCAAGTCATACACCTCAACCATGATCAGTACCGAGATGGTCGTTAAGGCAGAACGTCCCGGGAGGCTTTTTTGATCCCCGTTTTGTCAATTTTAAGATTTGGAGAGGGTGTCGTAGGTCCAAAGCAACACAAGTCAAACGGCTTCCTAGAGTTTTGTGTCAATAAAAATGCAAAATCTTTATTACATATTTTTCCCAACGTTTCGTGAATTTTATGTTCGCTTCCTAGAGCTTTATTTGCCACAACAAACGATGGACTCCTTCCTTCCCCTCTATGTCCCAGAAAGCAGAATGCCCTGGTAAAATTTTCTGTTGGCTTTTGAAGTTTGCTTAACTTTTTTTTAAATTTAATTTTAATTAATTTTTTTTTTTTTTAATTGTTGAATTAATTATTATTTTTGTAACAGTGAAAATCCTCATAAAGACTGCTTGAGCAATCTTTTGAACTGAGCAATAGATTTGTAAAATAATGTAATTTAAAATTGAAAATATAAATCTCCTACCAGAAACCCAGTTTGTCGTAGTGGAACTATTTATCATCATACCAAAAAATATCGAAAAATCGATGGCAAAATTGGATTGATAAAAAACTTTAAAAATTTTTTAGTTTTGAAAAAAATTTACCAAATTTATTTCGATCTGGGAGAATTTTGGAAAAAATTTACTTTTACTTAAAGTTGATTTATCTCCGTAAATAAGAGTCTACTCACAAAAATAAGCAAATTTTGGTAAAACTCGAGGAAAGTATCAAGATTACTGTTTCCGTTTATACCAAAATTACTTAATTTTGACAGAATTTTTTAAAAAATGTACGAAAGTTATTTCGATGTGGGAAAATTTTTGGAAAACAAAACTTTTACTAAAAGAGTATTTATATCCATAAATAAGTGTCTCATTAAAAATACAATCGAATTTTGGTAAAACTCGACAAAGTTATCAAGATTCATCTTTGCCTTGTACCAAATTTATTTAATTTTGTAAGATGTTTAGAAAAAACAAACTTTTATTAAAAGTTGATTTATCTCCGCAAATAAGCGTCTAATTGCAAAAATAGAAGAATTCTGGTAAGAGTTGAGGAAAGTATCAAGATTCCTCTTTCCTTTTATATCATAATTATTTAGTTTTGAAGGAATTTTTGAAAAAAGGTACGAAAGTTATTTTGATTTGGGAAAATTTTTCAAAAAATTAACTTTTACTGAAAGTTGATTTATATCCGTAAATAAGCGTCTAATAAAAATTCAAGTGAATTTGGGTAAAACTCGCCAAAGTTATCTTTCCTTTGTACCAAATTTATTTAATTTTGGAAGATTTTTTGAAAAAATAAACGTTTACTAAAAGTTGATTTATCTCCGTAAATAAGCGTCTAATCGCAAAACTAAACGAGTTTTCGGAAAATTCGAGGAAAGTATCAATATTCCTCTTTCCACTTATACCAAATTTAATAAGTTTTGAAGGAATTTTTTAAAAAATATTCGAAAATTATTTCGATGTGGTAAAATGTTTGAAAAAATTAACTTTTACTAAAAGTTGATTTATATCCGTAAATAAGCATCTAATAGCAAAAATGAGCGGTAAAAAGCGAGGAAAGTATCAAGACTCCTCTTTCTATTTATACCAAAAATATTAGGATTTTTTTGTGATGATAGATAGCTGCATTAATTTCAACCGATGGTAAAAACATTCAAGTTTAGAAAACCCTGTTAGCGGAACCTGCTTAAAAATGGAATTGGGTCAAATGTCTTTGTTTGCTCGCCACACCATTCCAATATTAAATAGCATTCAGTTCTATAAAATTTGTTCAATATTAAAACCCTCAGTAAAGAATTAAATGTTATTGTTGGCAGCAACAACTTTTAAGTGCGTACATTAATTTGCAGACAACTTCAGGCTGTTGCTTTAATTCGCCAAAAATCCAAAGTGGGCGTGTTAGTTAGACGAGCCAAATGTTAACTAAGATTTAAATAATGAAAAAAAATCAACTTACAATCCAGAAAACGTAGAAACATAAACACAAAACGCGCACTGAAGCAGCAGCCAGACTTTGTTTATTTGCTTGCAACTGTGGCATTAATATGCTGAGTCCACAACTGACAATTGTCGTCAATAATGATTTAGGGAAGTGTTTGTGCGCACTGAAAGCAAAAAAGAAAAATAGTGCACATACATAAATGATATAAAATTCACACAATTGCAAACAGTTAAACTACTTGTCTGTACTATTTAAACAGCAATACACTAGTGTGTCCGAGTATGCACTTCACATGCAAGAAATTTAAAAGAAATAAAATTAATGTGGGTTGTTTTTTAAAGGCAAGTTTATAAACATTTAGCCGGCTGAGACTTGGCAGCGCCACTAGGAATGCATAAATAAGAGAACTTAAAAGCAAATAAATGTAAAAATGTCTGCTGTAATGGTGGCTTGGTCTACTAGCTAACTGGGCAGACTGATTAACGGATACTAAAGTAGATTTTTAGTGCGTTTTTTCTTTATGGCATTTATAAAAGCTTAAAGCTTTATTTGTTAAGGCCACCTCTTAGGCCAAACAGTGGAAATTAAGCAATTGTTGAGACAAATTTTTTTAAAACATATCTATTTTTTTTTTTGTATTTCCTTTAAACCAAAAAACAAAAATTTAAGTTTCAATATAGTTTTTATGGCAAGAAAAGAAAAATATCTATCTTGTTTAAATGATTTATAGCTTTATTTTGTATAAATTTATATGTTGATTTTAATCATTTGTAAACGAAAATCTTTATGTTTAAGTTGGCTAGCAAAAAACTAACACGGTATTCTACATAACAGTTTTAGTTTTTGTTTAAATGAAAAGCATTTTTCGTAAATAGAAACAAACAAATATTGCACATATTGCATAAGAAATTGATTTTTTTTTTTGTTTGTTGAAGAAATTGATCCAAAAATCGAACAAAAAGAGAAAAAACGCCTTTAAAATCGCTTTATAAAAACCAACCAACCAGCTAGCGATTAATGCCACATTCCTGCTGACATGTTAAAATACCATTAATTTGACATTAATTTAGTGTTTAATCTATTGGCAACTTTTGACATTTTACATAATTGAAATCAAGTTTATAAAGTTTTTTTTTTGTTGTTTTGTTTTCGGCTGCTTTTAAAAACGCATTGCTATCAACTGGTGTTCTTTAAACATTAAATAATTGAAACTTTACGCCAACTTGTTTCCTTGACAAATTTTTTGTTTTAACCGCGTTTGCTTTTAAATGATTTTTTTTTTAAGCCGAGATGCTAGATAATTTAATTGCTCCAACTAACAAACGATATGGTTTTATTGAAGCAGTTTACTTTATAGAAGTCACTAGGGCGTCGTGCAGTGTTAACAGTTGACCTTTCAGTAATAAAATAATAAAAAAAATGTGGTAGAGAATTGCTGATATTGTTTCACAAAGTTGAGTCAAATAAAGAGCAGAGTAAAGAATATTAGTGGTACGCAAGTTTATATCATGATAAAGCCATGAGATATATAGGGTGTTTTTTTAAGCTAGATAGAACTTTAAATCGTAAAAAGTAACACAAAAAATTAAATTTTGATGAAACATTTTTTTTATTTGTTTCAGTATACTCTGACAAATCATCATGAATAGACTCACGCTTGAACAACGCTACGAAATTATCCAAATTTACTTTGAAAATCAGTTGGCAACTGACCCGTTGTTTTATCGCAAAATTGTGTTCAGCGATGAGGCGCATTTTTGGCTTAACGGGTTTGTTAATAAGCAAAATTGCCGCATATGGAGTGAGACCAATCCACAAGAGACCCTACAGACTCCATTACATCCAGAAAAATGCACTGTTTGGTGCGGTTTTCATGCTGGTGGCATCATCGGACCTTATTTCTTCAAAAATGAGGCCGGAGCTCGCGTTACGGTCAATGGAGATCGTTACCGCACCATGATCAATGATTTTTTGTTTGAAAATATGGATGACATTGATCCGGAGGAGATGTGGTTTCAACAGGATGGCGCTACGTGCCATACGGCGAACGCAACCATCGACTTACTGAAATCAAAATTTGGCGATAAGTTGATTTCGAGAAATGGACCTGTCAATTGGCCTCCAAGGTCGTGCGATTTGACACCTCTCGATTATTTCCTGTGGGGCTACGTGAAGTCACTGGTTTATGCTGATAAACCAGCAACAATTGACGCCTTGGAGGCCAGCATTGTTCGTGTTGTTCGTGACATACGGCCAGCAGTGCTCGAAAAAGTGGCCCAAAATTGGACGTCCAGAATGCGCTTCGTTAAGAACAGCCGCGGTGCCCATATGCCCGAAATCATTTTCAAATGTTAATGTCACGTATTGATCTTTCGAATAAAAAAAAATTTTGATTACAATTTAATTTTTTGTGTTATTTTTTACAATTTCAAGTTCTATCGGGCTTAAAAAAACACCCTATATTTGTAATTTATCGCATTAACCGCCAAAATGAAACGAGAAGAGATAATTAAGTAAAAAATTAATTTTTTGATTCATTCTATATAAAACTAGTGCAAGTTAATTAAATTTTTTTAATTAAATACAGCGGGGGTTTTCAGATGAACATTTTCAAAACATTTTTCTCAATGCACAAAGTTTTTAACCATTATTTGCATCGTCAGCAAACTCTTGCATAGCATAAAACACATCTCAGCTGCTTCTCAGCTTTTTTGAATGAAGATGATGGCCGAGCGTTTGTTTACATTATTTGGCGTAAGTAGTACCTTGTAATAGAACATCTAAATAAAAGTTGGTCCATGTTATTGCAGTGACTCATTACAAATAATCTCCAAGCATTTGAAATGGTCATAACTATTGTTAAGAATTTTTGTCACATCTAACCCAGTGTGCAGCTGTTGATTTGCTTATTATAAATGTACAACATATTCATACAAACAAAATAAAACTAAAAATATACAGCCGTGTCAAAGACGTTTTTTTTTTTTTTTTTTTTTTTTTTATCTGGCATCAGTACTTAGGGGATGACCCCTACATATGCAGCGCATTGTACTGGAACTAGGAAAATAAGGTATGATGAGGAGGAAAGAGAAGAAAGTGTTCTCGAAATGTTAACAATAACAACACAAAAGACTGAAAAAAAACTCTATTGCGGCATTTGAAATGTTGGAATTAAATTAGTTAAAACTGATCAGTGCCCTTCGACACTGCTCAGACTAACAAAATTTAGTCCAACACCTTCCACACTACAAGGTAATTAAATTCATTGAAAATAATATTAACATTGAACATATAAAGAAAACACGGAAAACGGTGAAAAAAAGACAAAAAAAAAAAAGAAGTTCCGTTCGGAAACGGAATTGAATTCTTTTTTTACTTCTTCAAAAATCGAAAAACTAAAAAACTTTTCGGAATGAAAGCATTTCTGATTGCAAAAATTAAACTAGTATTATCTTATAGAATTGATTTCATTCCGAAAAGGTTTTAAATTTTTGTTTTTTGAAGAATTAAAAAACCTATTCAATTCTATTTGCAAACGGAAGTGAATTCTGTGACATGGCCGATAATACACAAACAAACAAACATACATGATTTAAAGTGTGTAAGATTCCAAGTAAATCAACTACAAATGATGTTGTTGCTTATTGTTCGCAAGCATGTGTATGAATGTGTATGTGCGTAAGGATTATATTTGTACATTTGAGTATAGAATTATGAATAGCCAGAATGATCTTAATAATTGTAGAAGATGATAATGAAGTATAATTGGCAGGGATGTCAGCGGCAGCAAGTCGGTTTTAATTTCAAGCTTTGTGCAAGACAGTCATAAGTCAAAGCAAGCAAGTCTAGTATTTTGGTACACAGTGTTATCAAGTGTAAATAAAGTTGTAAATAATTTAAGTACTGTATAACGAAGAAGCTTTAAGTCATTATTTCGTATGCAATTGAAGAATCTGCAAAAGCTGTTTTAGAGGCAAAAATGTAACACTAAATTTAATTATAATATTTATTAGTCCACCATCATTTCTTACCACGAATGGCTATTCTATAGAGTGAAATAGACTGATTTAATTCATCTACTCCTCCTATACGAGGGCAGATTGGTAATGAAGCTACCCAGCACTACATGGCAGCATAAACACATCAGCTGTTAAATTTCGCCCAAGTTTGACGTTTGAAGTAAGCCACTTTTCTGTTTCTTGAAAAATGGAAAAAGTGAATTTCGTGCGGTGATTAAACACTGTTATTTTTATCCGTCAGATTATAGGATAAAATATTGAATTGCTGAATTTAAACGCGGCCGAACAAGCAGTGAAACAATACCAGCAACAGGAAGGTCAAAAGACGTGATTACTGCATGATCGCCGGAACAAGTTAAGTGAGATTAATGAAAGGGTAAACAAACATATCATGTGAACGTGTGTTGCAACATTTTGCTTTTGCTCAGTGTCAAACCAAAACGTGTTCGACAGACCACTTCACAGCGGTGTTTGGACGTGATAAAGCGTAATCCTGTTGATTTTTGGCGTCGACGAAATGTGGAGCCACCACTGCACACCTGAAACCAAAAATCAACCGAAACAATGGGTGGAAGCTGTATTAGCCGAAGAATCTTAATACAGTGAAATCGGCTAGCAAGGTTATGGACACTGTATTTTGGGATGCACACGGAATATTGCTCATCGATTATCTGGAAAAAGGATCTACAATCACAGAAAAGTGTAATCGTTCATTATGGGATCAATTGATTGATACAATCGAGAAAAAAAACGACCAAAAAAGGAGACTTGTTCGACTTGTTGGAACTTAGTCACAGTTTTATACTTAATTCCACAAGAATGAATGAGCATGATGTTAAAATAGTGATGACGAGCAAGGTGCGGAAAACTTTGGCTCGCGAGCCGAATTTCATTGGCTCTCTTGCTTTTAAGTTTTGGGCCTACAAGCCGTATTTTTTTAGCTCACGAGCTCAAACTTATTATGGCCCGCAAAGTTATAGGGTTTGGGCACGCGAGGTAAATCATTAAAATGTGAAAGAGCGCAAACGAGCTGAAAGAGAGCCACATTTTTCATCTCCATTTGTGTGCAGAACAAATATGTATATGGCAAAACGAGGGCATGACGTATAAAAAGGCGTTGTAAATGTATGTATGTATATATGGTAAATGATGACCATGAAACGTATGCAATCACGGATACATAAATTTAATTTTTTTGTATGTTTAATAGTATACGCTACATGCGTATTCCATTCAACGAACAAACATAATTTTTTTATTAAATCCATTAAACCCAAAAAACAGCTCGTAAGCGGTTCTTTTCAGCTCGTCTCGTGAGACGAGCTAAATTTTTAAGAGATGAAAAATTAAGCTCGTTTCGCAAATTTTACATTTTCAGCTCGTGAGCCCAAAAATATAGCTCTTTTGAATTTTGAAAATAATGCTCGCTCGAATTGTACTCGCTCGCGAGTAAACTTAATTCGAGCGCTCTTCGTACTCTGATGGCGAGTAAAATTGTCATTAATGAGTGCCGAACACTTCGCGTGATTTTCGACAACAGGCAGAAAAACATTCAGGCACATATCTCTAGGTTGAATCTAGTGATTTAAATGAGTGTTTTATGTTATATATGCAACACCAGCGCAGATCTCTTTTGAGGTTAAATGCTAATTTAAGTATGTCTGGATTGAATAAATATTTTTAAAACTTGTTAATACTTTCATTTCCAAAACGCCAGTGCATGTAATTGTGTTTAATATTACCAGCTTTTATTTTTGTGGAAAAACAAATAAATGGTGGCTTCTAAAGTAAAAAGTTCTCTACTCCAGAGCAGTTTTAACTGTACAAAAAAAATCTATAACATTAACCTCTTTAACATTAATTGTTCTCCACTAAGATTTTGTTAAAGGAAGTCAATTACACCTGCTGTTAATTTTTCTTTTGAACACTCTTAATGATGGCCACCTTACCAGAAAGCGAACGCCAGCTGTTTTCAAAGAAAAACTCTTTGAACATAATTTACGCGATAATTATGAACATCTTTGTTGTATTCATAAACCAAAATCGGCTACAAATGGCAGTAGTGGCAATTAAATTTGATTTATTGAGCGTAAAAGACTACTAACAAGAAATTTTCTAATGAAGAATACTTTTAAGCGAACCAGTAATGTAAAAAAAAAAAATTTTTTTAATAAATTAAATAAGAAAATAGTTAAAAAGGAAACCAAACGCAAAGTGATATATTCAAAGTGTTTAAATGAATATATACTGGTATTTTTTTAAAAGGCAAAACTTGTAGTTATAAGAGGAAATTGGCCATTAAATAAAATAAAATTAATAATGTTTGTTGAGAAGTTATTGTTGTCTTGCGAAGACAGGTAATCAATAAGATATTTGTGCAAATTTCTGACAAAATGCATAACTCTATAAATGAAAGGGGGATAAAAATATGATGAAAATTAAGTGTATTATATGCAATTAAGTTCTCACGCAATACCAACCAACTAACCAACTTGATATTTCATCTGAGTTTCTTTTGATTAGGTTTGTATGACATATTAACGCACAACCATATTTTTCGTCACAAATAAAGAATCTTTGGTATTCGCGTCCATCGTAAAATGGAAACATGGAAACCTCACATTGACGCGAAAGTCATTTAATTGAAATTATAAAAAACGAAAATAAATTGGACTATCGGCAGAAATTATATCTCAAAGTTGGACTACAAACTTTGACTATAAAGGGTGATCCATCCAAAATCCAAAATGTTACTTGTGTGTCAAGTCAAGTTTTTTGCCCAACTTATTTGACAAGTTCAGCCATAAAGGGGTACATAATGGATCACTGCTTTAAGATTACTAAAGGCTTCTATGAAAATGGGAGAATCAAAGCAAAAGTCATTTCGTGCATTTTTCCTGATTTTTTTGGGTAACAAAATCGTCCAAATCTATAATCAGTTCTGGTTATGAAAGGAGGTTGCTAAACTACAGAAAATTTAAATTTCCGATATCGGATCATATATACCCGAGTTATAGCACGAACCGGTTTTTCCATGAAAATAAAATTTTTTTTTTTGCCTAAGACTAGTTCTCGTTATAAAAAAAATTCCTAAAAAACAGAAAATGAAAAATTCCGATATCGGTCTATATATAAACGCCTATTTTTCTATGAAAATTTCCATGAAGGATTATCTTTTTGAAGAGCTGATTACAGAACAAAAATATTTTTTCCGAGATGTTGGTCCATATACGCGATTATTTAGTTTGAATTTGTTATATATACCATATATACGTGACCATCGTGAAGGGTATTTTAGAATTGGTTCAACCGAATATACTACATCTTTACTTAGTACAACTGAAGTTACCATATTTTAAGCAAAACAATTTTGCAGCTTCAAATGCTTAAAATTGATTTTTAAATTTATCATGAGGATAAACCTGCTGTTAATTTATCAGCAACTTTTCAGCTTAATTTTGATTTATAATAACAAAAAAAAATATAATTGTTTTTAACTATTTTTCAGTTGTGATAATAATGACCTTTAAAAGAAAGAAGCAAACGTTAAAAATTTATATAATAAATGTTCTTCCAATATGCAATAATGTTGTTGTAACGACTTTAACAGCAACTCTTTTTTCTATTTGTATTGTATTGAAACTACATCACATATATGTTTTCTAATAATTTTACCTCAAATTGAAAGCCAAATATTATTCGTATGGTGTTGATTTTCTGAGCAAGCGAAAGGGTAGTAAATTAAACCCACTCATAAAATAGTAAAACCTCTTACGAAATCCCCGGAAACACCTTGTTGTTTGGAAAATAAAGTGCAATTTTATGGTACAATGTATCGCAAAGCCGAGTTAATGACTTGCGCAAAAGCTTTTCAAAATTATACGAATAACTAACTACCACTCATAAATACTAAAACGGTTGTAAAAAGCAAAATAGCCATCATATAGTAATCGATGTCGACTTTGGATCCACTTCTATTAAATCAGTATTTTATATCTTGATATGTTTTTGAGGAGCAGCCTTAACGATAAAAACCATAAAAAGGCTACAAAAAATACGCATAATTACACGTTTAGTATGCTGTACTGTATGGATTTCAAAAATTACCATACTTACCTGCTAAAGGGGTAATTTACGTCATGTTTAGTTAGGTAATGCAATATGTAAAGCTGCATATTGCAATTTTATATTATGTTTTTATTTGTATTAATTTGAAAAAAAAAAAAAAAGAAATACTATTAAAACTGCACGCATACTGTTTTAAAATTGTTGGAATATACACGCACTCATAGCTCAACACACTAACAGCTATTGAAATGTAGACAAGTGTATACAAATGTTAAAAGCCAGCAATTTAAGTGAAGCTGTCATCAATACCGACAACCAAACTAACAAAAATTTGCAGCACCAACCACTCAAACAACAAACTACAACATTATTAAGAATTTAAGGCGCATGCCAGCCGGTTGAGTTTGAAAGACAACGCCTTTAAGTCAATTTGATATTTTTTTCTTTCATCTACTACTCGTTGTATTAATTTCAGTTTTTCAATTGCACAGCGGAACATTTTCTAATACTGAGATTTCCACGTTTTGAGTGGGGAGAAAAAGGAAGGCTAAATAGAGAGGAAAAGTCTTTTCTTTTTTTTTGGTTTTTGGTGAAGTATTTTTCATATCCTTTTTTTATCTTGGAACAGTACTCAGGGGATGCCCCCTACATATGCAGTGCATTGTTCTAAAACTAGGAAAATAGGTTACGATGAGGAGGAAAGACCAAAACAAACTCGTATCACAGCATTTGAAATGTCGGAATTATATTTAATTAAAACTGATCAGGGCCCAGTGTATATACCTTCGACACTGCTCAGATTAGCGACACTTCCACACTACAACGTCATGAAATGCATTCAAAAGAAATTAATAACGAACATACAAAAAAAAAATATGGACAACAATGAGAAAAGAAACACTTCCTACCTATTCCGGTTAAGTTTTTTTTCACACTAATTTAATAATGAGTATGCGAGTACATACATATATAGAAAATACGGACAGCAGTAACAAAAGACACGAGCACAGGATGAAAGACCATCCGTGTAAACACAGAAGTATCCAACTTTTTGAAGAGCGGGAAATTTGTAAATACTTTCTTATTATGAGGTAATTTTTGATGGCTCTCAGAAATATTAATACTACTATATAATTAAAAATATCAAAGTTTTTGGTTTGTACATTTGTACAACGGGTTATAGTTCAAGTTTTTTCCTTTCTTAAGAATGATTTTTTTACAATACAAATTTGTTGTGATCAATAATTTTTGATTGAAGAAGACAAGAAAAATAATAATCAAATCTTTAGCTGGGGGACAACTAGCTGGTTCGTAGTCGCTACACTACTCAACAGCACCCACTGGGATTTGAACTCGGGTCATGACGTATCATGAACTGCTGCTTTAACCACTCAGCCACCGAGCATTTATTTATTTTCTATCTATATTCATCTCATATTGAATCACATATGCCCATAGATATCTATTTTAGATTTGCTTCTAAGAATATATAACAAATTTTACTTTAGCATTTACTATGCATCTATTGGAAATATAAGGGGCTTCAATTGAGCTTAAATTGTAGTCAAAACCAGAATTAAAAAGTATATTTTAGACATTACATCCAAAAATATGCTAAAACTGTTTCATAAGACTTTCCGTCGATTTAATGGAAAGAGTAGGGGGCTCTATTGATCTTAATTTGAAGTTATTTCCTTTAAATGTTATTTGCAATTGAAAGGAACTTTCTATGGAATTATTGATCTAAACTGGTTAAGAAAGTTCTGACTTGCTCTCCATTACCCCTTATCTTGTACTAAATGAAGCCAATGTCACAATGCTGGCATATCATAATGTCCATGCATACTTTGACACATACAAACGTGTCATAATTCCCATGGACAGTATGAAGCTTTGGAAAATGGCATAGTGTCCGTAAGAATAATGACACTGCAAATGGGCATTATGTAATTTTTAAAAATGTCATAAGGACCATAATTAACTAAGAATTTAAATATGAAAATAACCGTATATTTGCGTGATAATGTGAACCAATAAAAGCCGTTCCCATAACCAAAGTGGTTCACACTTTCGGTGGAAAAACTTTGGGGGGCATGTTATAATGTCCAGTGTCATAATGTCCATGGACACTGTGATACACATAAAAGTGTCATAAGGTCCATGGACACTATGACACTTATGAAAATGACATAGTGTCCATGGACATAGTGACACTTTGTAAATAAACATTATGGCATTTTCTAAAATGTCGTAACGTCCATAATTTAAAAAAAAAGAAGTTAAATATGAAAATAACCATACATTTGAGTGATATCACAGTTTCGGTGGCAATACTTTGTGACTAAATGAGTTGCCCTTGAGCGTAGGAGATATAGCTCTACCACATCTATGTGCGTTGGGTGAACGGATTCCCATTGAAAAAGCTGGCCGGATTTTCGATGTGTCCAACTTGTGAGAGAAAAAGGGAAATAGATTAACGATCGTTGCAGTAAAAAGGGCAATATTTTCAGAAATATAGCAGCACTTGCAACAAAGGTATTGTAACGTCGTTATTTGTATGAAGCTTAACGCTGGTAAGTATTTTTTGGTCACAAAAAAGACTTACCATCAGGGAGTTGTCTTAAAGTAGTTGAAAAGCTGATTTGCTGCATACGATTGTACAATGATTGTATAGTAAATAACATCAATGTTTGTTTCGAAGGTTTTATTATGAACTTCGTTTTGTTACAAAATTTTAAAATTCAATTAGCTGCAGCTTTAAGCCCGAACAGCTTCCAGACGAACACCATGCTTAAGAGTTCGGGCCTTCTAATCCCTCCTTTACAGAATTTCCCAAGAGTCAATCACATTAGACCGTAAACGCAGGTGCGGATATAAATCGATTTTACAACAGCCCAGAGAGTCACATAAGGAATTACAAAGAGTATTCATTTCCTGTCACATATAACGTTTGTAAGTTTTAGTCAAATATCTACAAACTCCGCGTTTTTTACTCCTTATGAAAACTTAGTTTCCTAGTTCTGGCGTAATTTACTAACAGCCTGTTTGACGATATCGAATGAAAATGTATGCGAACGAAAGCTAGTCACTCACATTCGAATCAATTTGGGTTTGTCTATGTCACTATTGTTCGTTCGCATGTACATATCTATATTAATTGAATTTTGATACATCGTTTGCATAGAATAAAGTTAGAAAAAAACCCAAACCAATTTTCTTTCGTCTAGAATGCAAATGAACTTATCCTTTCGACATCGGCGAATTGGCTTTTAGGTTTTTAAAGTGGTGCAATATTAAATCTGCTAAAACAGTTTTTCGAATGTCAAATATCTATTTGCAAAACTGATTTCAAAATGCATATTCTACATTGTGACATTGGCCTGTCATAACGTTCATGGATTTTAGGATACTTAAAAGTGTCAAAAGGTCCATGGACGATAAGACACTTTTGAAAGTGACATAATGTCCATCAGGGAGGTGTCGTAAAGTCCGTGGACTCTATGGCACTTTGCAGAGTTTCATAACTTTTATAAATGGAAAATTTTAATTATAATACCTTTATCATAACTACGAGTATATGAACGTATAGGTATACAAACAGAAAAAAGACGTTCTTTAATTTTTGTCAGCAAATCTCATTAAATTGTGGACACACCGTTGTCAAACTGTGAACATACCGCCTTCAAATTGCGAATAGATGGCACAAAAATACAGGTATAAAAATTGAAAATATCTTGTTGTCAAGATGAGATCGATTTGTTCAATTCAAAACTATTTTGGGGTTACTCGATCGTGTGCAGGAGAGGGCGAAGAAGCTTATCGGCGACAGAAGGCTATCCAAGTCTATTGACTCACTGGAGCATCGACGCAGTGTGGAGTGCGTTACTCTGTTCTATCGCTGCTACAATGGATTTTGCTCTGGTGAGATTAGGGATATTGCTCTCGAAACTAACACATAAGCACGCATTCAATGTCCAGAGTCCATCCATTTGTGGTCGATTGCCCGGGGAATCGTACTACGCTTTACAGAAAGTATTCGTTTTTCGGCCGTACGCTTCGTCTGTGGAATAAGTTGCCTACAGACGTGTTTCCTGTCTCTTATAATGTTGGAAGGTTCAAGTCAAATGTTCACAAATACTATTTCCTCTTTCCCCCTCCTCACAACCTACTTGTTTAATTATAGCACAATGCAATGGATATGGTGGGATCATCCTCTCAGTACTGATCCAAAGTAAAAAAATATAATAAAATAAAGATTTGATACAGACACCCTGGTCTTTAAGTTAAAGCCTTTTGTTCTATTCAATATACTTTTTTTTAATTTTTTAATACTATAATATAAGATTTATTTTTGTTGTATTTCAATGACGAAATAAATAAACAAATAAATAAAAAATTATTTATATGAGTATGGTAACCACGCAAGAAACCCCATTTTTGGTATCTGTTTATTCTATCATATGAATTAAACAGAAAGCAATCGTTTATCTGTTCCCGTTTTTTTTGACAACTTTGTTTATTCGCCAATATATACTTATGCACTATACTAAATCAATATTCACTTCTTGGTGGTCTTTCCTAATCACAATTTATTATATTGCATTCGATATTTTACATAAATTTTACACAGCAGTTAGTATACAATAAAGTAGCCAAAGGAGAATATAAATAAATACTTTCAAGACACCAAAAACTATTCATTGAAGAACTCGATTTTCAAATGCAATTACTCAAGTATGTAGCTCTACATTTAGCACCTCAATTGTGTTTTGTTGCTTCACTTAACCAACATTGCTGCAGTTGTTGACATGATACCATTACCTCTAAATATGTACATATACACATACAGACATACACATACTTATGTATTGTCCATATGAATACATATTCAGTATTACTTTAAATCTTTGAAGGCAGGCACGCAAAATATCAGCCAATATATTTTAAGATAGCCAACGCATTGCTTTACGTTGTAGTGGTTGTTGTTAGCATGATCATGTACGCGTATGTGAAAAGAGAGCCACACTTGTACAAGGCAGAACAAACAACTAACTACAAGTATAACAAACCATGGTTAAATATGTTTAACTTGGCTGTCACTTGTAAATACTAAAAGCATTATTAACTATTTTAAATAACTTTATTATAGAAGGCTTGATCACTAGTTGAAGTGTGCTTACGCATGATTAGGCGTAGACCATACCGACATTGCTCAACATGTAAGAAAATGTCTACAAAAGAAAAATGAAAATGTCATTGTACAACAACATTTATTGACAAGTAAATTTTGCAAGCAAATACATATACATACATACATATAGTTATATCCATATTCTTATTTATAAAAATAGCAAACATTCAGTGTTAAAACTGAAAATTTTATATTCTGTTCAATGCGCAGTCAAGTCAAGTAGGACAAGGCGAAAAAATTAATAGTAATAATAAAGGGTCTTCTGGTAGACGCTGCTAGATGTTAGGAATTTGTGACTGTTGTGTGATCAAGGAGATGCCCGTTTAATCTGTTTATTATTCAGTTATAAGTGCGAAAACAGCAAGACAAGTTAAACGCTTGAACATCAAAGTTGAACAAATATATGTCGTAAACATGGTATCCCTAATTCTAGTTAAAAATAAAATATTAAAAAAAATGTATTTTAAAACATACGGCGAATTGGTGTCGCTGCATCGTAGCTAAGGTTGCCGTAACATTTAAACAATCAGCCCAATTATAAATAAAAATTCCGTAGCAATTTTATCACTTTTCCCTTTACTCCAATTATGAACAAAAACTAAGTATGAGGTTTTTTTTATTTTTTCTTCTCTCTATTTGTTGAAAACACTAAAGGGAGATCAGCTCTTCAATTCTTAGGGACAAAATTTGTGTTTTTTTCTTGAGTTTGATTTGAAAAAAGTACTTTATGAGAGAAATAAATTCCGTGAGAAATAAATTCGTAGAGAAATAAATTCCGTCACAATATTCATAATTGGGCTGAATTTTTAATTTCCTATTACTTTTTGAAACACAAGCCTCGATGCACATCGTTTTTCACCTTAATTTTTCTTAAGTACTTAATTGAATTGAAGTACAAATTAAATTTTTTCTTTTTGTGTATTACTAAAACCAAAAAAGTGGATTGAAGAAAACCAAAATAATCCGCTTGTCTCTCCATCTCTTGTATGGTCAGTTGGGTGTGCTACATCAAAAGCATAAAATAAATACTCCAAAAGTATTCAAAGTGATAAAACTTTATTATGAGACTTTCGGCCAGTTTTGGTTGAAGAATTATATTTTGTGGCCTGCCTTATTTTGGTTAGTTGAAGATGCTTCACTATTCTTTTTATAATTGCGGCATGATCATATCTCGCCTGCTTTTCAACTAAAGTCTGATCACTGTTCCCCTCACCATGCGATCTGTCGCCAGCTGAATGCTAGAAACATCACTGATGCTTCCAGCATTCAGTCATCATCAAAGCATATCATACCGTTTCTCGTGAATTTTATACCAGTAGTGTAATTTTTTCGTAGATTTTAGAATATGACATTGGTGAGGACCTTAATATCTACGGGATAGTTCAGATAATGTTAATCTATTCACAATATTACATGATGTTATTTTTCTGGTTAAGGTTCAAATCCGCCTTAAGCTTAACAAGTATTTATTTTAACTTTAACCATTTGTTTTGTAGCCGCTACTCTACGCTTATCAGCATCCATTAAGATTCGAAGTCGGTATCATGTAAACATTACGTATTATGATACGACCTCTCAACCAATTCACCCACCGAACTCTTTAATCTATTTTTCGTCTGCGTTTGTCGCATATTAATCACATATGCAATTTGCTATAATCCCAGTTGTTTGAAGCGTATTCCGCTCAATCCATTAATTTTTACCCAAATACAGCGATGTGAACGTAGAAAAAAAAGTTCATAATTAACAAACCAAGATAACTAAAGTACAGTCAAATCCCAATAATTCGTACCCCTATAAATCGTAATTCCCGATAATTCGTAATAAACTATTTACATTCATTTTGCTTCCCTCAATAATTCGTAATTTTTTTCAAAATAAAATCTTCTTTACCTCTTATAAATCGTAATTGCTTGCTAACTACCACTTATAATTCGTAATAAAACAACAGAAATATGGAAAGAATGATTTTTGTTTACCGCTATTTTTTTCGCGGGTTTTACCTTGGGTGTGTATTTGTTTTCTTAAGATTAGTTTGTTACACGAACAATAAAGGAAAATGTCAAAGCGCACGCATAAATGATGAAACAGAATACGTCCGCAACTTCAAGCAAAAACGACTCTCAGAGAAAACAGGCACATAATTGAAACGACGGCTGCAACTTCACAAACTGTCATTTAATCTTCTTTTTTGTTAGGTAAAAAAAGCTTTTTCTTTTATTTTAATTTTTCCTCACAGTAAAGCTTTTGAAGCTTTGGTTTTGTTTACAAAATGTGTGAAATTTACTAAAAGTGTGGTAATATTGTTGAAAGCTTTTCTGCTTAAAAGTGAGAGCATAAGAAAAATCGCTGCCAAAATAAAATAGATTCTATTTTACGACCGCACTCTCTGGCGTTATTTTATGCCAAATTGTATGGAGAAAAACGTCATGCCCTAGTTCTGTTTCATCACTAAAACTCAGTCGGTATTACAAAAGCAAAAAATTTTTGCAGCCATAGACAATGGAGAGAGCAAAACACGAGTAGATGTTGCTAAGATTTGAAATTGCTCCTTCTTAGTTCAATCAGTAAGAACGCTTTCACATACGGCAATTTAGTTGCGCAATTCTCTTACCCAAGTCTTGTGGTTGTAGATGTGTGAGGTAAGAGCAGCTTGAAGGGGGAAGAATTGCTGATATTTGAGTACAGACTTGCTTGTACTCAGCAATTCGTTTTGTTCGCACATTCTTGTTTTTGGTATTTTCTTTTGTTTATTTTTCGGGCCATTCAAAATATTAAGAAAATTTCAGTAAAACAAAACTAAAGTTGCGCAACTACGTTGCTGTATGTGAACACAAAAGCAACTTTAAAGGGAAATAAATAAAACAAAAAATTAGAATTGTGCAACTAAGTTGCCTAATGTGAAACCACTCTAAGCTAACAGCCATCCCTAAACAAGAGTGACAAGCGTTTTTTAGCTGTCAAGAGTTCTCATGCCCGTACATTTTGTATGGAGCATACCGAAACAACACGGCGGCAACGCAACGGCAACGTTTCACAGTGAAGTACTCGTACGTTGCAAAAGAATTGTAAAAAAAAAGAGTCAAGAAAAAATATTACAAAGGAAAATAGAGGTAGAAACTATTTTTTATATGATATAGTAACCTTCCAACTCTTAATAACTCATTTTTTTTTGTATTTTTTAACGATCTTATTTATAAATTTTTTTAATGTTTATTAAGCTCTTATTGCACAACATTTTGTATCGAAATCAGTACAAAAACAGCTTAATAAACTTTAAAAAAGTTTTATAAATATGGCAGTAAAACTTTAAGCGTTTTATTTTAATATAATAAAAAAGTCACAAACAATAATATCGTCCGTCCAGCTGTTAAGATAATCAGGGTTGTTTTATTTATTTGTTTGATAACCCTGCTTTTATCGTTTTGCCATAACGTTGCCGCTTTTGTTTAGGGATGGCGTTTCAGCGTTAAAGCTCAGCGGAAAAAAACGTTCCACTTGCCGCTCTTGTTTAGGGATGGCAGTAAAGCGTTTACTCAGTCCCGGCAGTCTAACATTCAGATTAGTGGCTCACTACTATTTTTTGTATTTTGCGCTAATTAAATGAATTTTATATATTGTGTTTTAATTATTTTGTATTTTATATAATACATATAAATAATATTTTATGTTTTTTTATAGTTTTAGTAAATAAATTTAAAACCCCCTTTAATACGTATTTATTTTATTTTAGCTCCGTTAAATCGAAACCTCGCTAAATCGAAAACCCCTATGGTTAGGTAGGCATCCGGAATAATCTAGGTTGTCCAGCTCGCTTGGATCCTATAATCGTTCTCTTTGTGATTGCCTGAAAAAATAAAATAGTGGAGTGAAGAAAAGAAGTTATAGGAAAATAATAATGAAAGGAAAGGATGGGCGGGGATGGAAAGGAGATGCGGGAACCTTTTAGTGTAGCGTTACATGCTGCTATACTAGCCATCCGCTGCTTCTTATGAAACAGGCGAGCGCGGTCGGTTTGATCGAGGCCAGACAAGATAGGCTATTGAAGCTGTGCTCGCCTAAGTGTCTTAGACGATGATGCTCCAATGCCGGGCATGCGCCGAGGAGGTGAAGGATCGTCTCCTCCTCCTCCTCCTCGTCTTGGCAGCTTCTACAGAAGTCGTTATAGGGTAGTCCTAGTCTCCTGGCAAGGTTCCCAAACGGGCTATGGCCAGTGATGACTGCTACAGTCACTCTTAGTTGAGATCTGGGCAGTTTTAATAGCTCCCACGTTCTCCTAGAGTTAATATGCGGCCACAGGTTCCTTGATATAAGGCATATGCGTTCTGTGAGCCACTTTTCTTGTGCACGTTCCAGTGTGCACAATTCGTAAGAAATCGTCGGTCCCTTGCGATTACGCAAGGGACCACGCTCTGTTCGCCAATTTATAGAGCAAGTTTGCCGTGTGCATAGTTGTCCATCTGAGCAGCTAATAAACAATACTCGTACTATGTAATGCGTGATGGCCAAATTTACTCTTTTGAATAATATTTATTGAAATCGATTCCATTCCGTGCGCATACAAAAAGACATCATGGCTGTGGCCGAGGTACGTGTAGGAATAAGCACATAGACGTGATTAGTTTTCTGTGTTTACTCGTAGTGTGGATTTTGAGATCTGATGGAAGCCATATGCCTATAAAATGAATAATGGTATCTTAAGCTAGATTCACCCATTGTTTCCAAACAAAATTTTTGTCCGGACAAAAATTTTTTTACTGAGAGTTTTCTGCAGCACGATTCACCATTGCAAAAAAATATTCCGGAAAATCAGAGCTGCCGTATGTAAACAAAATCTATAGTTTTACAAGGTGGTAGTACTGCTTGTTATTATTTTGATTTATTTTCCTGGCGTATTTTACATACTCTCAATTATTACTAAATATTGTGTGATAATAATGGAAAAAACTCATCTTCCCAAATATGTAATTATTGACATAGTGTAGTATTTATTTATAACATCCTGTGTAAATCATTTATTATTATTTTTTCTCTATTTCAAATTGAAGGTTTTTGTTAATAGTTTTCCTTCAAAATTATAAATCATTTAACTGTATTACTAAACTCATTCATTGGAAATTGTTAAGATATAAGGCAAAGCCATTTCTGTGCAATATTTATTTCGTTAAGTGTAAAAAATTGTAAAGCTTACTATTAAATAAATAAATTTAATTAATTAAATTAATAATGGAAAAAAGAAAACTGCTTTTGCTTATTGTCATTGAAATGCATAAAGCATTATTATTAGGCAAGTACATATATATATCTAAAAAAAAATTGAAAAGAGTTGAACTGAATCGACTTTTACATACATTATATCGTACATACACTCTCTTCCTGGCTTTTTCATTTCTTCAATAAGTTTTGGGTAAGCAATTCATTTATTTCCATATTAAAATTATTATTTATTAATAACTATTAAAACCATGTACATATATCAAATGTCAGCCACAATTGAAATTTCATTAGAATACAATTGCTATGTAAATTTTTTGTTCGATGGGGAAACTCAATACAATTTTGTATGAAAAAATGTATCCTATTGGCATCTCAGCTCAATTTTGTCTGGACAAAATATGTATATAATTAAACCAATTCAAGTTCGGAGTTGTACTTAAAAAATATTTTCTCTCTCTCAAGAACAGAGACGTCAAACTACATATAAAAAATATTTTGTCCGGACAAAAATTTTATTCGGAAACAATGGATGAATCCAGCTTTACATATTCATAAAATTTATAATGAATTTGAAATGAGTTTTAATTAAAAAATTGAATACAAAATTTTATTAAAATCCATTTCAAATGCATATTATTTTGTTATGCAACTTGTGCTTTTTTTTTTAGTTTTAAGTCTAGAAAATATTTACTAGTTTGCTCAACTACATCATTTATGCGCTGAATTAAAATTCTGCCATAAAATTTGCGCTTTTGCGGCATGCAACATCAAATCAATGGACATTACAGATGCAACAAACTCATTTATTTCTTTGCACATAATTTTAGAAAAATTTTTATATCGCCTTTAATATCCCCCTATTAAATATATTTTACTTGCAAAATGTAACACCGTTATATTATTTAAATTAAGTATTGAAAACTGATCTATGCGTCATTGATTTCCATATCATTTTCAAGGAATTTTGCTCTTCGCATGCAAATAAAAGCATTCATTTTACCACAAAATATCTTTGTCTTCCCGTAGATGGTCAATAAATATCAGTTTTTGAAAACATTGTTGCAAACTGTTGTAGCCAGGCAGTCAGCCAGCCAGCAAGCCAACACTTTGAATTTAAATACTTGAATCAAAAGATACGGAGCTTGAAGAAAGAAATCATTGCATTATATCACCACTTCAATAGCATGTGAAAAATAATAATATTACAACACAACATACCGCACTGGCATGCCACTGATAATTGTGGGTTTGGTAGTATGCTGGAATTTATTTAATGATCTATATTTACACATTTAACACTTTGGGAGACGGTGAGCAACGTTTTTAAAATACAAAGAGAGAGAAAAAATACAGAAGTTGGCTGCTAATACTTGAAAATATAAAATTTTTTAAATTGTTGAAGAAACGGTGATTGTTTGTACTGGAATACATAAATTTTCTTTTTTTTTTTGCTTTATCGAGAATAAAAAATGTTGTCTTCTGTTGCGTTCCTCAAATGGTAAATAAAAACGAGGGTGTTACCGCGGACACAAAAGATAATGCTGACAAATAATAACACTGGAAAATAATAAATATTGTGCAAAGTAAATAAACGTGTTTAAATCTTAAAGTTAAGATGATGATAAAACTAACAGCGATTTATCTTATTTTCTTAATAATTATTTTTGTTTAAAATGATTCAAACGCGCAAATATATAAATAATTTACGAGTTTATTAGAAAACTAGCAAAACAAATGAAAATAAAACAACTTGTATGGAAAAGGTATTAATCAATCTCAACTAAGCCAAGAAATAATTGATAAATATGCATAATTTAAAATTTTATTAAAAACGCATAAATTAAAAGATCACTATGGTTAAGTAATTTACTTTAATGTTGAAAAACTTCTTTAATGATCTTAAGAATTTAGTTTAGATTTATGGCAACAAGCTGGAAAATAATGGCGATTTAAATGCCTATAATGTGCGGAAAAGAGCGATTAGTTAAAAATAAGGGAGCTTATTTTGCTTATAGAATTTTTTCATTAACTTCCACTTGGGGAACAACTGAATTTGCAGCTTTACTGTGTAACCCAAATCAGTGCGTCAAGCATAATTAACCCGTCAAAAATCGTCATGTACATTCACAATTTTTGAGACCAACTCACCTATCGTTTAGACAGGAAAGTAGTTTCATGAAAGTTGCAATACACTCACACTTTTTTACTAACACACTCTCATTTTGCTTACTTTCCACTCAGCTTTCATCAAAAATTTCATAAAACAAATTTTTTGACGTTTTCTGAAAGTAAAATGACAAATTGCTAAACATTGTTGCCACATACAAAGAATTACAATACAAAGTTGCAGTATTGTATGAAAATAATTATGATCATTTGTCATTGTATTGTATATTTAACACATAAAGAAAGCAATTAAATTCTTTTTATAGAAATATCATCATAGAAAAGTTTATAATGATAAGTTCTTTTAACTATTGCCCCATATATTTGTATATGTAATAAGTTCGGCAACTCTGATTAGTAAGCAAACAAAATAAGAGTGGAGAGAAACAGAGGCAAATTTTGCAACTCTTTGCCTCGGCGACATTTTTAAAATGGACTTTCACTTTCCTGTGTAGACGAACAAGAAATTTTCATGAAAGTCGCCTATTTCATTGAAATTTTTATTTGTAATACGTATACAGAAATTTCATGAAAGTACTTTCCCGTGTAATGGCAGCGTCAAATAGCGCGGCGTTAACGATTTGCAATTGGAAAATCCAATTTTAACAGAACGTAAGAGAGAAAGCTTTACTGTCTCTCAGTAAAGTTCGCAGCAAAACAAATGTTACTCAATTCTTGCGGCCATTAGTAATCACATTTTACGTGCTTTCAGACTAATTTAGTGACTTTATCACTTGCTGTTATTTCTATTTAGTGTTTTTTATTTTGAACATGGAAAAAATTTAAAGGTAACAAAACACAATTCTTCGAACGAATATTCCAGCTGCATGACATGTAAAAAAATTCAAGAATTCACAAGGATGTGTGTGCTGTACTAGTACAAGATGAATTCTCTAAGTACGCGACAAAGTACATCAGTGAACTGGAACTTCACCCAAATCCTCTTGCACGCAGCATACTTAATTTTGGCAGTCATACTTGGCTGAGAAGAAAAGATGCTTTTGCCGGCATTAGAGCGCTAGATAGATGATTTTACGCTACCTAGCGCTAAACGACAGCGCAAATACAAAAACTTATTTTTTTTTCTTTTGAAATTGCGATCTGTCAAACGTCAGGTGTTAAAATTTCACTAATATTCATCAATCAGTAAAAAATTATAAATAGCTTGTTTTCTATGTTTCCCAGCTATCTATATGTCGACATTTCATAGGAACTACCCTAATCATCAGTAGACTTTGGAAATTTTTGAAAGATATTCTCGAACATTCAACTTTAGAGATCTTTTTGACAAAAGTTTTTCAAGGAGTTTAGGGGCTGTACATCTAAAAAATGCAATTAATTAAAGAACTTGCAAATGAGATCTTAGAATGCATATGATATTCGAACCTTCACCGTTTAGATTTTCCCCTCCTATCAGTCTTAATACGAACACGATTTTAATAATTTTGTCGTAATTGACATAAAATTATAATAGTATAATATTATTAACCATATTATAATAATAAATAATAATGTTAGCCATAGTCGGAAATATTACATTAGTACAATAATAATTAACCATACAGGATAATATAAAATTTCCCTACAACAAACCTAATCATACAAAATCTGTACTTTTTTCCTTAAATGTGGAAATAAGCAAATAAATCTGTACAAAAATGAAAAAATCTCTAGCTTGGCAACACTGCTTGCAAGCCACGTGGGGGCAAGGCAAATTCATTATTAGGCATTTAACAGCACAGGTGAATATTTTTTGCTTCTCGCGTTTTTTCCAATGAGACTGTCAAAATTTTTTCTTTTGTTTACAAACTTTTTCGCGCCATTTTAATCTGAAGATTTTTTTTTGTATGATTTAGTGCAATTTAAAAATCTGTGATTTTAACTACAAACAATTATAAAAGTTTATATTTAACGTTTATATAAAATTTTTTCCCAGCGAATTTAGATTTTGACATTCGCGATATGTGTAATAAAAGCCAACTTAACAATGAAAAAACAAAAAAAGTAAAAATTTTGCGTCACAAAAAAATCTAGCAAACTTCTCAGATGGCTAAATCCACAGAGTGAACTCACTTGCAGTCCCCCACGCATGGCGAATTTATACTGGTGAATGCAAGTGGAAAGGCGAATTCAGTACTATGTATTTTGTTCTCGTTATTTGAATGAAAAACCTTTAGGAATAATCCTTTATAGGACTGAATATACTTTCTGTTAACTTTTGTCAATATATCTAAAATAATTACTAGTATTTTCTAATCTCCATCTGGCACAAATTATTTCTAAATTCAAATGTATAGCAAAAATAGTATAATACTTACAAATATATAATATAAAAAAAAATACTAAAATACTCTAATGAAAACATTACGATTTTTTACATCAAGAAAATTCTATAAAAAGTTCATACGTACGAGTACATAAAGTAAACTATAATTAAAATATTTATTTTTCTTATTAATGTACTGACATTTTGAATCCCGGTTATTAAGTCACAAGATTCCCCAGAAGTTCCAACCAACTGTGACAATCATCAGGTAATCACTCAATTGTCTCTCATCGACCGAACCGCACACATATGTATGTATGTACGAGTATGCACGTATGTGCTGTAAGCGTAAACGCAGCCATCTGGGGATATAAAACTAAAATCAAAATCTTCTGTTATGTGTAGTCGTATGTGCTTATTTTTTTAAATAGAATTGTGTTTAATTATTATAGTGTTAATTACGCTAATTAGTAATTACCGGCTGCAGATATACAAGTAAATGATCACAAATTAAGAGAACAAAACAAAACCGACCTCCAGTGAACGAAACGAGGAAAACAAACAATGTTGCTTAGTCATACGCTTAAAGAGCATATGACAGCGATATTAGATATACAATAATACACACACATACATGTGTGTGTATATGTACGGCTACAGAACTTAAAATAGCTTTGTTAAAAATACAAATTAAATTTTAATTATAAACTACATGTTAATGTTTAAAAAAAGAGTTTGAAGTATGAGGAACAAATTTTAAATTGTTAAGACTTTAGTTTTTACTGCAGCAGGAAAGAAGTAATGAAAATGAACCTACAACGAAGTAGAAGCAAATAAATAAACTTAAGCATTTAAACAAAACTGGGCAGAAGTAGTAAATAATTATAGTGAATCATCAGTTGCAGCAATTACAATGACAGGCAAATATTGGGGTCCATCAAATTCTGAGCTGCCCATAGTTTTTTTTTTTCTACTTAATGATGTTTATATAAGTCACTATTGATAGTGTTATTATAAAGGAGAATATTTATATTTTCCCAATTTGAATTGAAGTTTTATTTACATTTACATTATTAAAATGTTTACTCGTACGTAAATTTACACGGCTAGTATTTGTGCAGAGATTTTTACAATTATACAGGAGTGACGCCGGTTGCCGCAATTTTGGTAAACATCAGATTTGACAGTTCGTATTTACCAGCCCTGGAGTGAACACGTGGCTAAACTTTTATGTTCATTGGTTCCTCTATTTGAGGAACCAATGTATTATCCGTGCAATAATACACACCCGAGCAACACGTTGAAGTTGTTCAGGCTTTTTATCAAAATGCATTTCATGCACAACTGCAAAAATTTTAGCAAACCAGAGGCCAAATTCCGCAACCATGAATTTTGAAATGTTCACCGATTTTTGTGTTCACTTTTGATTTTTGAGCCCGCAATATAAATATAATAATTTTGACACTTAAAGTGTACACTTAATAATAATTTTTTCACTCACAAATCTTCGGTGAATTTTAGTTTTTTGTAAAATATTTTGAACTTGAAAAAAATAAACAAAAGGATTATGTATGTGTATTAAAATTATCTTTAAACAACTTGTGTGACACAGTTAATTTGACAAATCAGCATATCATTCAGCCTGAAGAAGCACTATAAAATTCATTGCAATAAAATTCATTGTTTTTTACGGAATCGCTTTTTAATGAAAAGTGAACACTGTGCCTGTCGGTGAGTTTTATTTTGAGTGTTCACCGGTAAAAAAATTCATAAATGCGGAATCTGGCCCCAGATCTATAGGGGATGTGAAAACATCGGTGTTTGCTCTTACAGCTCCTTTTGCAGAAAATGTTGCTGCTGTTCACGATATTGTGGCTGAAGAGCCGTCCACATCAACTCGTCGTCGTGCCTAACAACTACGCATCTCACGCTCGTTATTGAACATTATTCTTAACATAATGCTTAAAGACTTACATTTACACGCTTAAAAGGATCAATTGGCTCAAGAACTAAAGCCTCTTGACCATTCCAAGTATCGTTAATGGTCAGAATGTTGGCAAAAAATGGTGACAGTGGATGATTAATTTCGGAAGAAAATCATCTTCTTTACTGGATCGCGTTTTCACCTCAGTGGATTCGGTAATAAGCAGAATTCTCGCGTTTGGGTGAATGATAATCCAAGAGTAACCGTTTGGTACAGTAAATTGTTTGGCGGCAATATCGGGTCATAGTTTTTCCAAAATGAGGGTGGTCAGGCACTTACTGTGAAAGGTTCTCGCTATCGTGAGATGATAATGATTATTTTATTGCCCAAATTAGAAGATATGGATGTGGACGATCATTTTACTATTCCACCTTTCAGGCAATCACAAGGGGAATGCCTCCAGAACCCAAGTGAGCTGTAAAACCTAGGCTATTTCAGGGGATCCAGTGACCTGCCTATATAACCTAATCTATGTGGAGGATATGTGGTTTCAAAAAGACGGTGTCACTTGCCGCAAAGCTTACGAAATAGTGTTAACCGGTAAAAAAAATTCATAGTTGCGGAATCTGGCCCCAGGTCTATAGGGGATGTGAAAACATCGGTGTTTGCTCTTACAGCTCCTTTTGCAGAAAATGTTGCTGCTGTTCACGATATTGTGGCTGAAGAGCCGTCCACATCAACTCGTCGTCGTGCCTAACAACTACGCATCTCACGCTCGTTATTGAACATTATTCTTAACATTATGCTTAAAGACTTACATTAACACGCTTAAAAGGATCAATTGACTCAAGAACTAAAGCCTCTTGACCATTCCAAATATCTTTAATGGTCAGAATGGCGACAGTGGCTGATCAATTTTGGAAAAAACTCATCTTCTTTACTGAAGCACATTTTCACCTCAGTGGATTCGGTAATAAGCAGAATTCTCGCGTTTGGGCGAATGATAATCCAAGAGTAACCGTTTAGTGCAGTAAATGGTTTGGCGGCAATATCGGGTTATAGTTTTTTCCAAAATGAGGGCGGTCAGGCACTTACTGTGAAAGCTGATAATGATTATTTTATGGCCCAAATTAGAAGATATGGATGTGGACGATCACTTCACTATCCCACTTTTTAGGCAATCACAAAGGGGAATGCCTTCAGAACCCAAGTGAGCTGTAAAACCTAGGCTATTTCGGAGGATCAAGCGGCCTGCCTACCTAATCTAACCTATGTGGAGGATATGGGGTTTCAAACGGACGATGTCACTTGCCGCACAGCTTACGAAATAGTGGCTCTTTTGCGCAACAAATTTAATGGCTGTGTTAGCCCACGTGGTGGTGGTCACGTGATTTGACACCGTTGGACTTCTATCTTTGAGATTTTTTGAGGTTGATAAGCTAGCAACAATTCAAGAGCTAAAGGATGAGATAGTTCGGTGCTGTACATAATTGAAACACATCAATATTATCACAAAAAAAAAGAAAGGGTAATAATTCCTAAACAATTTGTGTTTTATTAAAAATTAACATCGGCGCTTAAAATTTAACCACCTTTTATAACAGCAGAGAGATCTCTAAGTCTCTATACGTTAAAAAACAGAGTGCCCTGGTTAAGAATATGCCTAGAAGAGACAATAAAGTCCCTGAAATCGACATTTAAGGAATTCTTGGCGAAGCCCGACCGCGGATGCTGCAGAAATGTTGTGAAATCCTTATCTCTCCTTTATTGCGACATAGTCATATCTCATAAAATGAGCTTTTAGAGTTAAGAATGCAGAATTATTAAGAGTACTACATTTTATGTACTCGTAGTTTAAAAACAATTTATTAAAATTATTTTTAAACTGTTTCCGTTAGGAGACATATTCTAAAATTTTTTTCCAAGATTGGTATGGAAACTAAAAATTTGAAATGTGGTTTTCTTGAAACAAGCTTTTTGCAGTTATGACTATGTTGCAATAAAGGAGCGATATGTAAACATTGACAGTAGCACTAAGAGGTTGAGTACACAGAAAAAAATAGATGAGATTTTTTTTTTCAATCAAGTTATGTTATTAATAAAAAACCATCAATTTAATAAAATTTGCATTGACTTAATTAAATTATTATTAATAATGCATTTTTGGAAATATCTCTTAATAAAATGCAATTAATAAAAAGTTTTCCGAATTATTAACTGTTATTCAATAAATAAATTTAAAAGGTTGTCATATAACAGTGAAGAGTTGTTATTTCTTTAACAATTTTTTTTGTTAAGTATATTTTACATGTTAACAAAAATTTTTTTCAACTCAATAATTTTTGCTTTTAAGTGAAAAGGCTATTTCTACTTTATAAATTGAATTATCAATCCGGCAAAAAATCTTTTTCACAGGAAATTTGATCAAAATAGTGCAATTCTTTTTATCAATATGGCATCTATTTTTTTCTGTGTATCATACTGTCCCTTGATAGGTGGAACCCCTACTCCACGGAACTCTCCATAACGCGAATGAAATTCACTGTTTTTAAAGTTACTCAACTTTCTATGAATATAAAACAAAGAACTAAATTTTATATTTCCTTTTTTTATATAACGTTTCCTAAACCTAAATAATATAATGGGACCAAATTTGGCCCAAGTGGCTTTCCAATGGCTGGCAGCCTGCTAAATCTGCATAATGTTATTACAAGTTAGAAAAGTTCTAATATATATTAATATTTTTCAAATATCTGAAACTTCAAAACATTTCTCCCGCAATAATATTTTCAAGTGTGAACTTCCTGGCAACACTTTATAGCTCGAAAAATTTATTTTAAATTCGCTTAATTGGTAATGGAGGCAAATATCATAGACAGGAGAATTTTCAACTTGTTTTTTAAAGTCATTACATTTAAATTCTTCACATGATCTGGTTCTTTTCTTACGATGCAGTACATTCAGCATATGTTATGCATAGTGTAGGGTATCCTGTTAGAAATTATCATAAACAAATTTAATTCCTTACCAGCCGTGTTGTACTGTTATTATATAAATAAACATTTTTTTATTAATAGCTGCAGTCATATGTGTACAAGTAAAAAATAAATTAATAACAGAAACTTGAGATATTTATGTTTATTGTTCTGTTTTTTTTTCGAAAGAAGGTAAAAAAATACAATAATAATAATAATGGGTGTGTACCTTTTTAACATTTGCCGTTAAAGCAACAAACCCCAAATGCTAATTACAGAGCTTCTGTACAAGCCACTTTTATAGATTCTTATGCGGGCTGAACACTTACCAACAGTTTGTTGCTCATTTATGTACCGCAAACTTAAACTCCAGTTTTAAAAGCTGGGCTTGATTAAAAATTCCGATATTCTAACGTTTAGTAAGTTAGTGACTAACTGGTATTTGGTTTATTGTTTTTTTTTTTTGTTTTTTTTGTTTTTGCTGTTCAAAACGAACAATTTTCAAAATCAAGGTTTTTCACTGGCGTTTAGCGTTAAACAAAAGCACTTAAAACTAATAATAAAATAATTAATTATCTTGTGATACTGTTTAGTCGGTACGATAATTAAATTTATATCATAAATGCTTAATGGTTTATTAATTATGCAAATCTTTATTACTGTCGATAGAGTGCTAAACGGGCGCTGTTAAGAGACGATAATAAAGTTTTAGTTTCGCTACATGACAAGAATTGTCGACAGTAGCAAGACTGTTAAAGTTGTAATCTTAAATCCTGGTGAGAGGTCAACAGAAATATTTAAGTTCAAAGCTTAACACAAAGTCTTGCAATAGAAACTTCCAAACTTTGAGCGTTGATTGCGGCTGTGCTATTCATGCTGCCCGCTGTCAAATTAATTATCGTTTAATCAACGTATTTGACCAAGTTAATGAAAGTTGATGGAAACAGCAGATGATAAAATGGTTTGTGTTAAACTGTATGTTATATTTGGAAATTATTCGGCAAGCTTTGTAATTAATGTGGTCATAACTTTTTTTTCGCGAAAAGATATTCACATTGGGATGGATGGCATTGTGTAAATTGCTTCGCTAAAAATAAAATATAATAGTGTACAGAAGAACCCTGAATAGTTGATTTAATGTTAGTCATAATTTCGTAGATATGAGTATAATTACTTTCGGCATTGATATTACGATTTCGTTGTTGTTTTTGGAGCTATGTATGTAAAGCTTCATTCGGGCTATGAATATAGTTTCATTAAGGAAAGAGTCGGTGGCAGGAATCAAACCTGCAAACTGAAGATTATAGGTTGTGCACTCTGCCATTGAGTATATACTGAAAGTCTAACATTTGCAACATGCCCCTTATATTAACCACATTGTTTCGTAGTTGTTACAAAAGTTCTACATTAATACAATGAAATATTTTTATTTAATTTTTTTTCTTAGTTTTTATTTATTAATTGAATCTTCACAATGTGAAATAACAACAAATATTCAAATCATAATACTAAACATAAAAAATTAACCAAATCCAGCCAATGATACACAAAAATTTTTATTTATTCTGTTTGCAATGTCCCACAAGACTTTAAGTCTCATATTGCAGCATGGAACTCAGTATTTGTACATACAAAAGAAAATATATAGACTTTATTTTATTTTATTCTATTTTATTTTATTTTATTTTATTTTATTTTATTTTATTTTATTTTATTTTATTTTATTTTATTTTATTTTATTTTATTTTATTTTATTTTATTTTATTTTATTTTATTTTATTTTATTTTATTTTATTTTATTTTATTTTATTTTATTTTATTTTATTTTATTTTATTTTATTTTATTTTATTTTATTTTATTTTATTTTATTTTATTTTATTTTATTTTATTTTATTTTATTTTATTTTATTTTATTTTATTTTATTTTATTTTATTTTATTTTATTTTATTTTATTTTATTTTATTTTATTTTATTTTATTTTATTTTATTTTATTTTATTTTATTTTATTTTATTTTATTTTATTTTATTTTATTTTATTTTATTTTATTTTATTTTATTTTATTTTATTTTATTTTATTTTATTTTATTTTATTTTATTTTATTTTATTTTATTTTATTTTATTTTATTTTATTTTATTTTATTTTATTTTATTTTATTTTATTTTATTTTATTTTATTTTATTTTATTTTATTTTATTTTATTTTATTTTATTTTATTTTATTTTATTTTATTTTATTTTATTTTATTTTATTTTATTTTATTTTATTTTATTTTATTTTATTTTATTTTATTTTATTTTATTTTATTTTATTTTATTTTATTTTATTTTATTTTATTTTATTTTATTTTATTTTATTTTATTTTATTTTATTTTATTTTATTTTATTTTATTTTATTTTATTTTATTTTATTTTATTTTATTTTATTTTATTTTATTTTATTTTATTTTATTTTATTTTATTTTATTTTATTTTATTTTATTTTATTTTATTTTATTTTATTTTATTTTATTTTATTTTATTTTATTTTATTTTATTTTATTTTATTTTATTTTATTTTATTTTATTTTATTTTATTTTATTTTATTTTATTTTATTTTATTTTATTTTATTTTATTTTATTTTATTTTATTTTATTTTATTTTATTTTATTTTATTTTATTTTATTTTATTTTATTTTATTTTATTTTATTTTATTTTATTTTATTTTATTTTATTTTATTTTATTTTATTTTATTTTATTTTATTTTATTTTATTTTATTTTATTTTATTTTATTTTATTTTATTTTATTTTATTTTATTTTATTTTATTTTATTTTATTTTATTTTATTTTATTTTATTTTATTTTATTTTATTTTATTTTATTTTATTTTATTTTATTTTATTTTATTTTATTTTATTTTATTTTGTTTTATTTTATTTTATTTTATTTTGCACCAATTATATCAGTAAAACTATCTCGTTTAGTTTAGCAACTATAATGAAATTTTTATATTTTGATGCAAAGGTTTTTCATAACACGAATGAAGGAATTTTCGTAAAATTAATGAAGTCGTAAAAAGTAATAGAGTGGTATTACGCAAATTTTGCATATCATTAATGAAGCGTTCATGACCGAAATAAAACTATTCATGGTATTAACGATAGAATGGAGAAGGAAACGATTTCATTCCCATAACGAAACGTTTTTCTTTCAGTGCTGGCGGTCTATTTGCATCGCTTCCAAGACCGTATACGAAAAGACTACGTATAATGTTTTATTACACAATAGAATTGGTAAACAGTTATAATAATCCCAGGTAGGTCCATTATTCTTCCCATTATCGACGTATAACCTTGGCCGCAGCTTTCAACACGTTATTGTCCTTTAGCTTGATATCGGAGCATCTTGTCACTTCCTTCACCATGTAATCGGCCGTCAGCCAACGCATCTTCTTAAACAGCGCCTTTGTTGGCGTGATGCAAAAAGCAACAGTCATCCTGATGATGACAGACATACGTAGTATCCATTATATAACTATGCAATAGGAGGTATTCTTGAAAGTTTTCAAAACGTGTTTCTTTCAGTGCTGACAGCCTATTTACATCGCTCCCAAGGCCGTATACGACAAGATTACGTATAATGTTTTACTGCACAGTAGAAACATTTATAATAATCTCAGGTAGATCCATTGTCTTTCCCATTATCGAAGCATGACCTTTGTCGCCTCTTTCAACTCGCCACTGGCCTTTAGCTTGATATCCGAACATCTTGCCACTTCCTTCACACTGAAGTCGGCCGGCAGCCAATGCGTTTTCTAAACAGCACCTTTGTTGCGTGGTGCAAGAGGCAACAGTCATCTTGATGATGACAGATATACGCAGTATCCTTTATATAACTCTGCAATAAATGGTATTCTTCAAACTCTACCATCATCTATACAAGCTCACCATACATTACTGTGTCCTTTTTATCTACCTTGCTAAATAGAACTAGCGGTAGTTCCGAGGATTTATCCCAGGTCTTCCCGGTGGCCTTCCGACACAAATACAAGACAACACCCGGCTTGTTTGCTTTTGACTGAACATTTTTCTGCATGAAAGGTTGGGATCCAGATAGATTTCCCGAATGTTTGATTTATTTGCTAATTTTCACCTTCTATAGGAAACTATAACGCTTTCCTAAACGAAATTTAACTTTTCATGGTATTAATAAAATAAACGTAAACGCAACAATTTCATTCCCATAACAAAGCGATTTCTTTCAGAGTAGTTCCCACTATCTGTAGACAATATTTTGTTGAGTCCAACACCATGAAGCATTAAACACATAGACCACAGCAGACTACATGACTTAACAACAGCAAATGCTGCAAGCGGATGTTATAGTCGTGTAGTACACTACTGAATTATTTTGAACACGGCAGCAACATAAATACATTTTCAAAAAAATTTACTTTAGTGTGGCCATCTTAGAGTTTTTAGCTTTACAAAATTTCGTTCCTTTACAGAATAAACTCTGTTTAGTTTCAAACTTTCATGAAAACGTTCTCTTTAAAAAAAAAATCCTTAAGAAGAGTAAACTTAAACCGTACCAAAAAAGTAACTTAATAAATTTCTTATTTGGTACGATTAATTCAGGTTAGGTAGACCTTCAGAGCTAAAAATATAATCGAATATAACTTCTGATCTATAATGAAAACAGCATTAAAGGTTAGCGACAATAAATAGAATCTTTCAAAATGTAGACCAAAAATCTCTTGAAATTTTTCGTCAAAGATATTAAAACTGATAAGTAAATGTAATCAACTGGTATATATCTGACCACGTACTAATATGCATGTACATATCTAACAATATTACAAATAAATTTATTAATTTATTTAAAACTGAAATTAAATTTTGTTGTTTTCTTATGTTATATTAGAAACGAAAATATGTCCAAGAGCTAAATTGTTTCATACGTTTATATAGACATTGGTTACACTGTTTGTAGTCAACGAAAAAAGAACTTAGCAAGGCAGCTCTAATAGGTAGTAGCAGAGTTACAATACAACAGAAAAAAACATCAACATGTATTTTGTTGGTAGAATTTACGACCAGTTGTCAAAATTTTGTTTGAAAAAGTAAAGAAGTCTATGTACTTTTAACAAATTTGCGCACAGGATACGAAAAGCAGCTATGCTTATACCACTAACGTTTTAAAGCTCCCTTGGAACTTAGTTTATTTCGACTGCGGCAAAAGGAAAACAACCTTCGGTAGTGTTGTCCTGCTGTTGTTAAAATATATGTTCGCATTTAAATATGTTTAATGCTTGACTTGTACATTGCCGTAAATATTTTTCACCTTAATATTTAAAAAAAAAATTGCATCGGCGAAAAGATATTTTAACAGTCAAAAGCTATAGATTCTAAGGTGATTACACGTGAGATCTTCATTGCAATAAAGTCGCAGATTGTAACAGCGTCATCAATGGCTTTCGATATCGTCGAACAGGCTGTTAAACACATTGAAGCCAGCAAACAATCAACTTCAATAAGTCAAATATAAAAAACCATGCTTTTAAATGCGAACATTTATTTTAATAACATCAGGACAACATTACTGAAGGTTGTTGCCTGAGCTGAATGCAGTGCATTGTACTGATACTAGAAATAAGGTAGGGATCATCGGCTGAGTGCTGGTCCAAGGTAAATAAAACAAACCAAAAAAAAACAGCCTAAATTCTGACACAATTATTCCCTTTATACTCGTAATACGAATATTAATTCAAAAATCATCGTAGTTATTTCTTAAGTGCGGTCAGGCTTGTCGTTGTTGGTTGTTTTGCGGTTCACTCTCATTGGTTAACTGGCTGTATTAGTTTTCAGTTACTATATCTATAATTCTGCAAAATTCAAAAATTTAATAATAACATGCAGTCAGAAAAATGCCTTTAACACTGAACCTCGCTTTTCAGGCAACTCAATATAATAAATCTCCGGAACAAAAAACTATGTGCTACTCACAAGCTCAAAAAAAAAAAAAATACTGTGTTGAACTGAAAGTTCAAAAATACTGTGTTGAACTGAAAGTTCACTCGATCGTAATAAAATACATTAAAAAAGCAGTCGTTGCCCCTCACATGCGGGGTTTAGTTTTCTAGCCAGTTTTCTGTAGAAACATACAAAAACACAAAATTTTAGTTGGCAAAATATTAGTCATCTTGAAACTTTAAAATCGTTGGAGCTATAACCTTTATATGATTGTTACTCTCATCAAAATTCTTGGGCCTTTTTCAAAATAATTGTAAAAAAATCTTGATTTTGAGCCTCATAAAAATTGCCTTCAGCCAACATTAAACGTTTTACAACGAAAACACTTATTTTTGATTTCTTTTAATAGTGCAAATACCTTCATTTTATGTCGAAAATTTTCATTCACATCGTAAATCAGCAGCATAAATTTAAAATTATAACCATGTCTGACTTGATCGAACAGCAAACAAAACACAATTATTGAAACACAAAACTGCAAAAGAAATGACATGAATAAACGCCTGTAATTGTTTTCATTATTTTGTGTTTTTTTCTTTTTCAATTGTATTTAACAAACGAACTAAAAATTCTCATGCAAGTACAGACGTATGTGTGCATGTATTCATGGTGCCCACATTTTATAAATTATACATGTTCAGCTGCGGAATAATAAAATTAAGTTAAATCTTTTATTTAAAACGATTTAATTCAGAAAGTGTCAAATCCATTATGCTAATGCTGTCACTAATAATAACACGCCTAATATAGGAGAACATCAACTAACAAACAACTGATACAACAATACGATTTACAATCGTATGTACATTTATCTCGGCATATGCGTAGTGTGCTTTATGTGCTTTGCATAATAAATATTTACGAGTACTTTGAATAGTTTCGCATTTACATTTAAAACTTAAACAAATTAGAAACAAGATGTGGACAGACAAACAGACAACATGAACATAAAAACCACCTTTAAGTTAATAATTGATTTCATTTTAATAATGTCTTCAGTTTCAAGCCCACAATTTGAGGAAGTTCATTTACAATATATTATAGTATTTTATATGAGAAGGCATTTGCTGTCAGCTATTTTCTATAATGAAAAAGGATGTTTTCTGTTTATAATCAGCAACTGGAGAAATTATTTTTAAAAAATTATCAAACTTCTAGCAATTGTCTGATTGAGTAAAGAGTTAGAATGCAAGAGACAAAAATTCATTATGTTTACTTTAAAGACAAAACAATAAAAATTGAACAAATAAAAATTTACAATTCAAATCTGACGGCACTAAAATTTCTCTGGTACCAAATTCATACAAAAAAATATACGTTAATTTTAACAATTAAAGTTGTTCTCAATTGTGCATATGTACAGTTAGGTTAGGTTAGGTTGTACAGGCCGCCAGTTTCATGAAACCAGCCCACTTGGGTTGCCTGAGGGAGAAGTGCAGCCTATGAGACTTACTCTTCACCCGACGGTTCAGATTCAAACCAACCCGAAAACTGGATAAAGGAATCTAGTCCGTTCGCTCGGCATTCCGATATATGTGCCAACCCGTGCAGCATCGGTCCGCCTAGATACAGCGCTCTCATAGAACAGAGAGCCGGGCATCGACAGAGGAAATGCTCAACACTTTCCTCCTCGTCCTCATCCCTGCAACTTCCACAAAAATCATTAAATGGAAGATTTAACCTCCCAGCACGCGTCCCTATGAGACAATGTCCTGTCAGAACTGCCACCAAGGTACGCAACCTTTGACGGGGAAAACCCTTTAGGGCCGTAGTTCTTCTACGATCATACGCAGGCCATGTAAGCCTTGCTACTCGGTAGGTGACCTCACCAGACCATCTGTCCTGCGCAGTCCCTACAAGTTGACGCTGCACTTGGTTTTTACAGCTGTTCCGCTGTAGTCCCGCTTACGAGACTCATCCTCACACTATTTCCGGGCACTCCACTGTGCCCCGGTACCCAGAAAACCTCCAGGCTTGAATGTCTCGCTATCTCAGTAAGACCCCCCGGGGAACAGGTTTCGCCCTGGCGTATTCCTAACTTAGGCGCTCTGTTTTTCGGGGAAAAGAGGGGAAGGGGTCCCTCGTTTGGTGCGGCAAACAAAACTCTAGGAAGCCACATGACTTATGTTGTGTTGGCTTCCGAAACCCTTGCCAAGGGTATAAATTGGCAGAACGGGGATCAGCATGGTTCCCGGGAAGTTCTGCTTGCGGTTCGACCCGGGCTGATCATGGTTGAGGTGCCTACCTTGGCTGAAACGGTCTGGCTGTGGTTGAAACCTAAAACGCAGGAAGGGAGTGTTAGTATCCTTGATAATTGTTTGCTGATGGCTTTTTTCAAGGGCTAACAATCTCCCGAGGATCTGTTCCCTATAAAACAGATACGTGTACTGTAAGGAACCAGTGGTGATGATTGACGGGTGAGTTGGTTTAAGGGCTGATGCTCTTAATGGGCTTCGGCCTACCAACTCATTAAGCCTTGTCCTCCATTGATTGCTGGGAAATTGCATACATGAGGGATTAGAAAGCCCGAACTCCTCAACAAGAAGTTGTTCATATGACCGCAATCATATGATAAGAATTGCTACCTGTGTGAGCCTAGTCAGCCACACGGGGGCGGTGGTGAATCGTGAAAAATTCACTCCGTGGAAGTGGTCCACCATCAGGTTAGGCCGTCAAGGCAGGTACTGATGTAAATCATTTTCACAGTTATCTCAGTAAGAGATATCCGGCATTCCTGAACCAACCTGGACGTCGTATACAAACCCACAAGCGCATCTAACGCAGCCTTACTATCAGTACAGATTCGGATATAGCTGATCTCAAAATAGCTGTAATTTCAGCCTGCATTATGCTACATCATCATATAGCTTAAAACTTATCCTTCACTAGGGCATAAAGATGCCGCCACCAACTCCCATGTCCGACTTGGATCCATCTGTGAAAATTTCAAGCACGTCCTCTTGGCGATCCATTTGATTCGCTGCCAAGGCCATCCTTGATAAGATCACGTCAAATCTCTTGTCGGGCATTAGAGCTGGTGCACAGTAATCAATATACTCCGGGAGGTCCATTATACCTTCTATTATCGAAGCATGACCTTCTGTCGCTTCTGTTCACACCTCACTGGCTTTTAGCCTGATTACCGAGCATATGGCCACTTCCTTCGCCATGAGATCAGCTAATCAGGCAGCCAATGCATCATCGTAATTAGTGCTTTAGTTGGCGTAGTGCTAGAAGCATCAGTTACCATCAAAGCAGTTGTCCGAAGCCTCTTTTTTTTTTTGGTCAGATGAAAATAATATAATTTTTTTTTGGTTCCGATGGAACGAGGGTAGATTGGTATTGAGGTTATCTAAGTAGGAAAAAACATTTTTTTTTTTTGAAAAACTACTCATTTCTCAACATAGTCGCCTTTTAGCTTAATAAACTTAGTAAGAGTAGTGTTTTGTCTTTCGTTCCGTACACACGTGTTTTTCATTGTCGTCCGTGTTTTCTATACTTATACTTATGTTTATTAATAATTTGTAAAAAACGAAATTATACCGTAATAGGTAGAGTTTTTATTATTTTTTTTTTTTTTTTCTTTCTGATGTTTGTTTTTTCTCTATTTATTATTATTAATTTATTTTCCTCCTATGTATTTTATTACCTTACGGTGTGCGCTGTGTTGAACTAATTTTTGTTATTCTGAGCAGTGTCGAAGGTATATACACTGGGCACTGATCAGTTTTAACTAATTTAATTTCAACATTCCAAATGCTGTGATATTGTTTGTTTTGGTCGTTCCGTGTGTTAAGTTCACAAACTTTAATCCTCATAATCTGTTTTCCTAGTTCCAGTACAATGCACTGCATATGTAGGGGCTATCCTCTGAGTACTGGTCCAAGATAAAAAAAAAAAAAAAAGGAGACGACTTGACTTTCAACTTTTGCGATATATAAGTAAGGTTTTTTTCAATTTTTCTTTACATAATAATTATAACTAATACATATAAATGCATACTTGTAAAAATGTAAATATTAATTTCTTAAAAGAAAATGTATTATCGTATATATGTAATATAACCGAGTGCTCGACTATGGGACTGTGTATAATTAAGAAAAATCTATAACTCTATTCTAAAAAAAAAAAGCAGACGTCCGCAGTACCCTTTCTATTAATCTGCAATAGGCGGTTTTCTCTAATGCCCTCCATCAAACAGGCGCTCCCTACATTAATATGGGCTTTATTACCATGTTAAATAGCCAGCAAAAATTCCAAGGATTTATTGAGAACTAAATCTTAAAGAAAATTTACAAAAAAAAATTTGCTCCGTTACGACTTGCTTTCCTATATTTTTTTTGGCAGTTCACGCATGGACCTCTGAACACCTTCTATTCTATGAATTTAAGATCACGTCCTCTTGGCGACCCATTTGGTTCGCTGCCGAGCCCGTCCTTCCTTGGGGCATACGTTATTCCATTATACCGAGTTTATTTTCGCACTTCTCGACTCTAATATAGTGCTTTCTGTTTGATAAGTAATTAGACAACAAAGATAATGCGGGTTTACTAACTCCATAATATTTCTGAATTAAAAACCTAGTCAGAACTTTATGGATCGCATAAACTATGTGGTTTGTAGCAACTCCTGTATGTATGTTAGAAATAGTATTTAAAAAGAAAAGCTCATGATATAATCTGCTAGATTATAGTAAACAAATTAATCGAAATAATATTTCCCTTTTGTATTATGATTTCATTTTTCAAATTCTTAAAAACTTAACCGTTACTAACTTCTTTAAACTGCTGCCACTTTATTTACCAACAACCAAATAAACTTTCTCAGCAAACCCATTTTAATAACAAAATTGTTTCAGCCAACATATGTATCTAATTATTGGTCACACAAGCTACCACATTTCTGTCACCTACGAACACCTCTATTTCCATACCCACTAGATTTAAAGCAAATTATTATTTTAATTTGAAAATATTATTTATATGCAGACCTGCGCTTTCAGGTGTTATATTTTATATGTTTAGTTTTGTATGTGAATTGTATCAATTTTGGTAACTGTTTGAAAAAAAAAAATTTAGGTCTCTTGAATATATTCACAAGTCTCATTTTACTGGCATAAGTAGTCAAGCAGAAAAAATGTTTTTATAATTGTGTTAACCGCTAGCATAAAATTAAGCTGAATTTATTAATTTAAAATCAAACATAATATATACAGACATACTGATTATACTCCTATATATGTATCAAAGCACACAAATAGAGCGACAGAAATCTATGTATGTATGTATATTGTATGACTGAATAGATCATTATTCAAAACGTTTTTTCATGTTAAGAGCTGCAGAAGCAGAAGAGAAATCCTACAAAATGTTAATGGCTTTTAACACCTGAATATACACATGTCAATCGTTATGATTGCAGGCAGCGCTGATCACAGTCATTCGATAATGATAATTATCTTGTTAATGATGATTATAATGATGGCTGTTGCTGATACCATCACCATTGTGCGTTTCGTTGCTTTTGCTTGCTTTTTATTTATCCATCCATCCATCCGTCCATCTATTTATTTCTCTTCTGTTTTTTTTCTTCTTTTTTTATTTTTGGTTTGTTTGTTAGGTCGTCTTCAATTGGTTGGTTGATTCGTTGGCTGAATGCTATAAATGCTTCTCACGTTTGTCAATCAATGTGTTTAAAATTGATATATAATGCCATTAATAAGCCAAATTGTTGTTTTTTTCTGCTTGCTGTTAATATTTGTTATAAATTTAATTCATAAATGTTTAAATTAGTTTATAATTTATGATATTACTGTGCCACTAAATGGACTATCATCATTTGATAAAAAAAAAAAACAAAACAAAACAAAAATTAATAGCATGTTAACTAATTTATATAGAAAGCCGCCATATTGACCGCTTTTATTAATAAAGTTTGTAAGAATATTTTATTACACAAACACTAATCAATATGTATGGGATGAAATAAAATCGTAACGTTATTAATATTTTATTGTTTCCATTTAAATGATTTTTATTTTCTTTTATTATCATGCCGAAGGCGTTGAAGCCAATAAAATTTTAAGGGTTTAAGACACAATAAGTTTTAAAAATTTGCATAAAATATCGGAAGTGGTGTTACAATTTTACCCATTGTCACTGCAACTGTTAAAGTTTTGTATAATGTGCGTTTTAAATGCCGTTAGAGGCTTATTGTGGCTTCTGTTAAAGAAAGGTTAAAAGAAATGCAGAAACATCGATGGTGGCAAAAACAAAAGACTTAAGAAAGCAGCTCAGTTGAGCTCTTGAGCTATTGAAAGATCTTTGAACAATTTAACTCCCTTTGAATTGCGGCTTATAGAGGAGTAGCATAAAAATGGGTCAACAAGGTATTAAACAAATTTTAAATCATGTTTAGTTTTTATTCAAATCTAAATTTTCCATATCAAATAATTAGTAATATATAGCAATTCTTTATTTTTTTTTTCAAGGTGGGCCTAAAGTCGCCATGGTGGTGTGGGGTTTAAATATACATATATGAAAAATATTAACGAGTGATTTTTTTGCTATTATCTTTTTGGCAACACTAGTTTTGACAGCTCACGCACGTTTTGTATCTTGTGTCACTGTCAAACATCTTCAGTTTGGTCTATAATTTAATCATGAATCGTCTTACAAACGAACAACGCTTGCAAATTATTGAATTTTATTACCAAAATGCGTGCTCTGTTTAGAAAGTTTTTTTTTTTTTTTTTTTTTTTAATTCAGGTAGTTTTATTTCATATATGTATGTATTTTACAATGAGTAATTGTGCCCCAGCGCCGGTACTGGCTTTAGAGAGGCATTACGACAACTATACTATTCGTGAGCTTCTATTTTATGTATAATACAAATAAAAGAAAAATAAAAAGAATTATAAATAATAAAAAAAAGAAAAAAAAACATATATATAAATACGTATATGTACATGTGTTTATAAATTGGAAGTCATGAAAATGATAAATATAACATAATAAATCGAAACACGATTAATTGAATGCAAGAAGTCTTTCTATATCTTCCAACAAAAAGTGTTTAAGATTATTTTTATATGTGGACAACGCCAAGTTGTTTTTTAATCGGTTTGGAAGTTGATTGTACTCTTTTGGACCTGCAAACGAGATTCGTTCATCGCGCGCTTCTTCCATTTTATGGTCAGCTTAATCGACCTACTGAGGCTTCTATTCGGGCATGTTGGACATTAAACCACCAACACGCTTACGTAGAGTGCGAACTGAAGAAAATATCGCAGCCGTATCGGCCAGTGTTGGTGATGACCGTGAATTATCGATTCGGCGCCGTTCGCAGCAATTGGGCCTCTCTTACTCCACTACGTGGAAAATTTTGCGGAAGGATTTGGGTGTGAAGCCTTATAAGATACAGCAGGTGCAAGAATTGAAGCCAAACGACTCACCACAACGCCAAATTTTTGGTGAATGGGCTCTTGAAAAGTTAGATGAAGATCCACTTTTTTAGCGAAGAATTGTGTTCAGCGACGAGGCTCATTTCTGGTTGAATGGATACGTGAACATGCAAAACTGCCGTATTTGGAGTGAAGAGCAGCCAGAAGCATTGCAAGAGCTACCAATGCATCCACAAAAAACAACCGTTTGGTGCGGATTATGGGCTGGCGGCATCATTTGGCCGTACTTCTTCAAAGATAATGCGAATCACAACGTTACTGTGCATGGTGAGCGCTACCGTGCGATGATAACAAACTTTTTTTTGCCCAAAATGGAAGAGCTTGACTTGCATGACATGTGGTTTCAACAAGACGGGGCCACATGCCACACAGCACGCGAAACAATGGACCAATTGAGAGGCGAGTTCGGTGAACAGTTTATTTCACGCTTGGGACCAGTCAATTGGCCGCCCAGATCGTGCGATTTAACGCCTCTAGACTATTTTTTGTGGGGCTATGTTAAGGCTAATGTCTATAGCGACAAGCCCGCTTCGATTGACGCACTGGAAGCTAACATTGCCAACATTATTCGTGAGATACCGGCCGAAATGTTGGAAAGAGTATGCCAAAATTGGACTAAGCGGATGGACCATTTGAGGCGCAGCCGCGGCCAACATTTGCATGAAATAATCTTCAAACATTAAATTATATCGACCCAACTATCGATCCAAATAAATATTTCATGCATTTTTCTGAATTTTATGTATTTTTTTTTTTTTTTTAATTTCCGATAGTTCTTATAAAATCACCCATTATTTGGCCTAAAAAAGCTATCCAAAGGAAAGCTATTTCGATTGCCAAATAATTAAAAACCAAAAGAAAAATAAAACTTCCATATAAGCTCGAACAATTACACATATTGTATATGAAAACGTTTTTTTTTATATTTGTTTTTTCTTGGATCAGTACTGGAGTGATGATCCCTATATATGCAGTGAATTGTACCAGAACTAGTAAAATAAGAGAAAAGCAAAAATGGAAATGGCATTTGCCTTGAAATTTCCAACGCTTTAACTGATAGGAAACACTGCAGGCAAATTAATCCACAGCCGAACCGTACGATTGAACACCGAATTCTCTCTATAATGTGTTATGCGATTTACTGTAAAATCTGCAATAAATAGATGAGTCGCAGTCGATGATCTCATATAACGTAAAAACATGTGGGTTTCGGGAATAAGATACCTAACCTCATCAAGGCAAAATCCATTGTATCAATAAAACAGAAAGACGCATTCCACACTGCGTCGAAGCTCCAGTGAGTCAATAGAGTTGGATACCCTACTGTCACCGATGAGCTTCTTCGCCTTCTCCTGCACACGGTCGAGTAACCCCAAAATAGACTTTGAGGCACCGGCCCAAACATGAGAGTTGTATTCCATTTTCGGTCGAATGTAGGTGGTATAAATAGTAAGGAGATCGGATGGAGTGAAGTACATCTTACACCGTTTCAAAAACCCTAGGCACGTGAATGCTTCTTTAGAGATATGAAAAATGTGTTCAATCCAGCGAACATCACACTGTATCTTCATACCAAGAACATCAAGAGCATCCGATTCCTCAATATTTATACCATCCATGTGTACGGATGAAGCAGCATCTGCGGTCGTTTGTTTGTGTGTTAATAAGCAACATTGGGTCTTACAAGCGTTAAAGGCGACCCTATTTTTACGACCCCACTCGGAGATAAATAGAAAATCACTATTCAGTGAATCATTCATATTTAGCCTCTTAGCAGTGACCTCTGATAGGCTGGGTCTATAACTAAAAGAGTACGAGTGGCAAATGCTGCTGTTATCCGCGAAAGAGTGGATAGGGTTGTTAGTTTGATAGAGAAGGTCATTCAGGAAAATAAGAAATAAAGTAGGAGAGAGAACGGAGCCTTGTGGTAGCCCTGAATTAATCTTGAATTCGTTTGATGAGACCCCATCTATAACAACTCGTATAGTGCCGTCTCTGAGAAAGCTCGATCGAGAAAAGTCATCACCGACACCAAAAGCAGTAAGTTTTGCCAGTAGTGCAGCATGCCACACTCTGTCAAACGCTTTGGAGATATCGAGAGCTACCACCTTACTTTCGCCAAAATGATGGATTGACTGGCACCATTTCTCAGAGAGATATGCCAGAAGATCTGCAGTAGAACGACTCTTACGAAATTCATATTGACGATCACAAAGTAATTTAGGCGTAATGATAAAGTTATCAAAGCTAATAATATATGCTTTGTTATATAAATGCTTTTTTGAAACATATCTTAGAAACTTGCTCTTAGTTGCTCTTAGCAACGACATGCAAGCTCTTAAACATTTTCTCACAAAACCCCGTATTTTTCCATGTAGGAAGGTGAGATGTTAAACCATATAGGACAAGCATATGTAAAGAATTGGTCTAATGAGCGATTGGTACATTCATGTTTTTACTGAAGGTTGTATATATTTTGAGTAATACACAGATTGTTACATGAAAAACGCTTTTTGTGCCTTTCATTAACGTGTTCATTAAAGTATAAACATTTCTTGAACTATAAACTCTGATTAAGCCCAGTTCAGGCTATTATACTTTGTATTAATACTTGTCAAAAATTCAAATAATACGTGCAAGTCTAATAATCTGAGTTTAGTCCGTCATACATACGAAAAATAATACGATAAAAATTTGAAATGTTTTTTAAAACTTTTCAAAACGATAATACTTTACATTGGATCAGGGTTGTGTTTTTTAGCAAACCAGCTAATGAAAAATTGAGTAGTCGGCTATTTCGTAGCCGATGGGGTGCCGTCACTGATAGTATTTTCCATGATATAAAAAATACAAGGTAGTTTCATTCTCTTTTTATTATTTGTAATAAGGATTTTTGAAGTTTATTTTTAGAGAGAAATATGACAAGGCGTTGCCACACAGTTGAATAAGGGAATTTACTCCTAGAATGTGAAATGTGTAGTGCACTGTTCATATTAGAAAAAGCTAGAAATAATAAGCTGATGTAAGTAGGTATCTGTGGTTGTTTTGAAACCCTTGTTAGGTTAGTTTTAACACGCTGCCAGCTATTGCAAAGCCAGCCCACTTGGGTCCAATATGTTCCTAAAAACTAAATGCACGAACTTCTGCTTATCAGTAAACTTTACGATAGCATTCAAACGAATGCTTTTTTGAAGAAAATATTATTACATTTAAAAGAAAATACTCTTTAGATATTGAAAGCAAAGGAAAAAGTCTGATGCTTGTGGTTTAAAAATATATAAATAATTATTTCTACTAGAATGGCCCAGGATGCAGTGACAAAACTAATGCACGTAACCTTCAATATTCTTCATTACTTTCAATAAGAAAAACCTACTTCTAAAAGATGTCAATACTTGTTTAAACATCAAAGTAAGCAATAATAGCGAAAATTTGCATATAGTTTTCCGTCAGTTCCGTGCCTTTAAACTTGTTCTGGACGTGACTTGTAACTTCTCTAACAAACGGCGTGATATAATTATTCACTGTATAAGAGCTGAGTTTAATAACGGCCAATTAGTGACCACAATTGCAAACAAGTTTGACATGCACCACAGCGTTATATTAAGAATTATAAGCCGTTTTCGTTGTTCGGGTACTTTGGTTACAGAACATAAAGGACGTTCCCGAGATGGCCAGGCAATAATACGTTTGATAAAAAAAATACCACTTCATGTCGTCAAGGACTACCGCCACACAATTGTTCTTAAATGTTACCCCCAGCAGGATTCAAAGGCAGGCCGCAGAAGGCGGGCTAAAAGTATACCATACAAAAGTTTAAAAAAGATCTTTATATCACGGAAAAATAGACTAGCCAGGTTGGAATTTGCAAGGTAACACATTAATTTGAGCGTGGTGGTCAAAAGGAATTCCATACTATTCTCCAATGAGTCCAAATTTAATTTAGAAGGTTCTGATAGATTAAGACTGGTTAGATGACCAAAAGGCCAACGCCTTAAACCACGTTATACTAAAGGCACATTGAAACATGGTGTCGGTAGCATTTTAGTCTGAAGATGTTCTTCAGGCCATTTTTATATATTTTAGATTTCTGTATGTATTTTATTATAAAATTTTTATTGATTTTTGTCAGAAGCCACAATTTTATTATTATTTTTAGACACAACTTCAAACAAAACTGAAAACAAGGGAATATATAAACTAATACGGTAGCACAATTTTATAGATTTTATATCCTTATACTTGTCAGATGGGGATAGTTAAGGAAAATTGAGAGAATAAAACTACCTTGCATTTTTTATATCATGGTATTTTCTGTCGTTATAAAAAAGCTCGAAATTTGGAATTTAGCTGTCATTTATAAATGTATTTTGCTCATGCTATATTTAGGACATAAAATATGTTTGTGCTATTGAATTTGGGATGTGTTATATTTTAACTGTTGAAGAATTTCACGCGCCGGCACGTCTATCGCCTACGACGAGTAGCGCACCTGCCGCCGTGAAAAGTTTTGTCATGGCACATCTATGTTGATGTGATATGTGCTCAATGTTGAGCTTTTGCTCCTATATCAGCAGGAATTTTAGAAAAACTTCATTCTAAACCAGGACAGATATTATCTGCCGAATAGTATGTATCAAATTAAATCATGCGTTGTGCCATGTATGAGCGCGTTTGTGGATGTATTGTTTTGTCCCCATGTTAAGACCACCGTGATTTTGTGGCATCACATCTCATAGTTTTCTTATCTGTACAAGTTGATGCATACAACTGACCACAAAAATTAACTTACAATACAACTCTCTAAAGTATAATTTATAATTAAAATGGTTTTTTTTCTATATGTTTTTCTTTTGTATATTCTTAAGAGTATGTGATTGTTTTGACAAAACTATGACAACACAAATATACTAAAAGCTGCATAAATAATACTTATCGTTAATATTATTATTATATACATTTACAATTATCACATCTAAAACCTAAATACCCTTAATACATACTTATATTCATAAATTATAACTTCTTACGAAAACCAACTATCGATTTGCTTTACACGCACCTGGAAACAAGAAGAACAATAACAACGCCAGCTTATAACTTAAAACACCTTTGTAATATGTTTCAAGCACAACAATCAAAATAAACTTGATTTTATGATTTACGGCCTTATTCTTAAGAAATATTTTCTGTTTAGGAAATCTTTCAATAATTTCTATACAAAGTTTGACAAATAGCCCTTTATTAAATATAAAATATTTTATATGAATAAAGCCGTTAATCTTTTAACTTTGGTTTCACCAGCCAAATAAAAAAGAACAAACAGGTGCTTTTATTCGTAAGTTTATAAATTAATAATTTACAAAAAAATTTTTGTTATAAATTCATTCATAAGTTGATATGTTTTTGTTTTCTTGTGGAAAAAAAAAACTTTTATATTATTTCAATTGGTTATCTAAATAAAAGGAAATAAAAGTAAGTGCAAAACCTGGGACTTATTGTAGAAAGATTTCAGATGTTATTGATTTTGGAGTTGCAAAAAATGTTCCTTTAGAATGGATGCAAGTGGGGCGTTGAGTAGATTCGTCATCAGATCTGTGTTTCGTTCTCCCAGGAAACCCACCCACTGGGGTTTGAACTCGGGTCATGATGTATCATGATCTGCTGCTTCAACCACTCAGCCACCGAGCATTTAATTATTCTCTATCTATATTCATCTCATATTGAAACACATATGCATTTTTGTTATGCTGATGAGTAGTGTAGCGACTACGAAATAGCTAGTTGTCCCCCAGCTAAAGATTTGATTATTATTTTTCTTGTCTTCTTCAATCAATAACTAATAATAAATTGTGAAAAATTCTTCGTAAGAAAGAACTTAAGAAAGGAAAACTTGAACTAAACCCCGATGTACATATGTACAAACCAAAAGTTTTTTAATTTATTTAAAAATTATAAAGTTCAACAAAAATTTAACAAATTAAAAATGGATCAGGTTTGTTACACAGAAAATAAGTTGCTAACATTGGGTTTCTTAAAAGCTATTATAATTAAAAAAAAAAAAAAATTACGCACAACACTATTATTGCATAAAACCATATTCTAAAATTGATAGATGGTAACAATAGATTTACAGAAATGCAAACAAAGACATGTTTAAAGTGAAGTAAACTATAATTTAACCGATAATAGTTTGTTGTTAGTAATAATACACAATGTTATGGCATATATACTAATGTTGCTATAACCATATTTCAAGCTGCCTTTTCTTTGCGTGTAAAAGTTATTCCGAAAGTAAAAAATAAAGTCTTAAACGTCGAGTTGACTTGTGAATCAATGTCTTTAGTATTAAACCATGTACCATGAAAGTAAAGAAACTATACAAAACCTTGTGAAAGGAACATATCAACAATGTTTCGATTTTTAAATATCTTGATTGATTTATAAGCATTTTGTAACCACAAATGTTCAGTCTTTGCAAGGTTTTTATACTATTCACAAAAATGATTTAAAAACTTAAAATTTATATTAATATATTATAATAAAAATGCAAATTGCGAGACCTATTTATTATCTCAACTACATTTATTTTAATTTAAAAAATATATTGTTTTCTTTAAAAGAATATTGAATGAATTTCATTTCATTCTTATCTTATCTTTTGCACAATTTCTTGTATATTAAAAAGTAGACAAACTGTTTAAATTTGAAACAAAATGATGTCCAGATTATGTTAACAGGGAGAAATTTCAAAGCAATATATACTTTTGTTTAACAACTTAACATATTTCCCATAATAACTTTTCTGTTTTGTATCTATTAACGACTTGTTTTATTCTTTCCCCAAACACTTTGTGCTAAATATAATAATACTTATATTATTTAAACATATACATACATATCTGATGATATTATTATAATAAGTTCCAGTGACTGCTCATTATTTTTTTATGAAGAAGAGGGTGAAACTAAGTTAAACAAAACAAGTTAAACTTTAATAATAAAAAAAATAATTGTAATAAAAACTGACTAAACTATAACAAAAGACCAGCTACAAATAAAAGCAAATATGATAAAGAGACATAAATACTGCATACAAATAAAATGAAATTTGTTTTTTTTTCAGCTCCCGCAGAATAAAGATTTTTCTTTTTTATCTTGGACCAGTACTCAGGGAATGAATCCTATAAAGTGCATTGTACTGGAGCAAAGAAAATAGTTTATAAGGAGCAGACCTCTCTACTGTGTACGGGGCGTACAGAAAGACCAAAACCAATGTAATCACACAGCATTTAAAATGTTGGACTTAAATTAGTTCAGACTGATCAGACTTAAATTAGTTAAGACTGATCAAATATACCAGAGTACACAGGCGGTTCGGAAACTTCTTAGCCTATCAATAAAAGAGAATAGTTAATTTTTCAAAAATATTTGTATTTTTCAATATATCCCCTGAAACTATAATAGACTTAGTCCAACGCTTTTCTAGCAATTCTATCCCTTGATTAAAATAGTTTTCCTCAAGGTCTTCAAAATTCTTCATTTGAAGTAAAACCCTTACCAGCAAGGATTTTTTTTTAGATTTGGGAACAGGTAAAAGTCACTGGGAGCTAAATCAGGAGTATAAGGTGGGTGGTGAAGCAAGTCGTACTTTAATTCGTTGATCTTAGCCATTGTTAAAACACTCTTATGCGCTGGTGCGTTGTCTCGATGTAAAGGTTGCAATAATACTCTGAGTTTTCAGCCAAATCGGTTCTGCCGTTCTTGAGTTATAAATAGTGTAAATAACTCGACTTTCTTTTATATACGTTTCTAGTGCTTTTCTAGGTATTCTATACCTTGATTAATATAGTTTTCCTCAAGGTCGTCAAAATAGTGGTTTACAACTGTTATTGCATCTTTTTAGATTTAGGAACAGGTAAAAGTCACTGGGAGCTAAATTAGGCGAATAAAGTGGGTGGTCCAGCAACTCGTACTTTAATTCGTTGATTTTAGCCATTGTTAAAACACTCCTGTGCGCTAGTGCGTTGTCTTGATGAAAAATTATTATTTTGTGTTGTAAGCCAGGACGTTTTTCTCGAATTTGTACATTTAATTGATCCAAAAAGTTGCAATAGTACTCTGAATTTATTGTCTTACCCTTTTGCAGATAGTCAATCAATAAAATACCTTGCCATAAGCTTATCAGCCGATTGAATTATATTTGCCTTCTTTGAGGCACTTCCTCCAGCTTCAGTCCATTGTTTGGATTGTTCTTTTGTCTCTGCAGTACGAGTATAGTGGTGCATCCATGTCTCATCAACAGTTATGAAACGACGCTTAAAATTAATTTTATTTCGCTTAACACGATCCAAACAATCTTAAGAAATGTTCATTCTTATACGTTTTTGGTCGATTGTTAACAAATGCGGCACCCATCTTGCAGAAAGCTTTTTCATCTGTAGTTCTTCATGCAAAATTAAATGGACTCGATCATTTGAGATGCCCATGATATTCGCTATTTCACGCATTTTTATTCGTCGATCATCGAGTTCAAGATTAATTCAGGGGTACCACAAGGCTCCGTTCTCTCTCTTACCCTATTTCTTATTTTCCTGAATGACCTTCTCTATCAAACTTCCAACCCTATCCACTCTTTCGCGCATGACAGCAGCATTTGCCACTCATACTCTTTTAGTTATAGACCCAGCCTATCAGAGATCACTGCTAAAAGGCTAAATATGAATGATTCACTGAATAGTGATCTTCTATTTATCTCCGAGTGGGGTCGTAAAAATAGGGTCGCCTTTAACGCTCGTAAGACCCAATGTTGCTTATTAACGCACAAACAAACGACCGCAGATGCTGCTTCCTCCGTACACATGGATGGTATAAATATTGAGGAATCGGATGCTCTTGATGTTCTTCGTATGACGATACAGTGTGATGTTCGCTGGACTGAACACATTTTTCATATCTCTAAAGAAGCATTCAAGTGCCTAGGTTTTTTGAAACGGTGTAAGATGTACTTCACGCCATCCGATTTCCTTACTATATATACCACCTACATCCGACCGAAAATGAAATACAACTCTCATGTTTGGGCCGGTGCCTCAAAGTCTATTTTGGGGTTACTCGACCGTGTGCAGGAGATGGCGAAGAAGCTCATGGGTGACAGTAGGGTATCCAACTCTATTGACTCACTGGAGCATCGACGCAGTGTGGGGTGCGTTACTCTGTTCTATCGTTACTACAATGGATTTTGCTCTGACGAGATCAGGGATCTTGTTCCCGAAACGCGCACATTTTTACGTAGCACGCGCTCATCGTCCAGAGCTCATCCATTTGTGGTTGATTGTCCGAGGAATCGTACTACGCATTACAGAGAGAATTCGTTTTTTGGCCGTACGCTTCGTCTGTGGAACATGTTGCCTGCAGATGTGTTTCCTGTCTATTATAACGTTGGAAGGTTCAAGTCAAATGTTCACAAACACTACTCCCTCTTTCCCCCTCCTCACAACCTATTTTCCTAGTTCTGGTACAATGCACTGCATTTGTGGGGGTCATCCCCTGAGTACTGGTCCAAGTACAAAAAAAAAAAAAATACCATATCATGCTCTTTGGCTACAATTTCTCTTGTTGTCCACTATGTGGTTCATCTTCAATGCTTGTACGACCACGTTTAAATTCAGCAAGCCAATTTTTTACTGTTGCATATGAAGCAGCACTTTCACCTAAAACATTCACCATATCATTGTGAATTTCTTGTCCCGATAAACCTTTGTTATGTAAATATTTAATGACACCACGCATTTTTAATTTTTCCATGGTAAAAAAATCGCGCATACGTCTTTTGTGAACACCTGTTTCTATATGAAGGAGTTACCGGATCGAAACAAAATTTAACGTGTGTTTATAGCAGAGATGGAAGTTTTTAAAGCACTTAACTTTCTTCTCTTTATACCGCGCTTTTTGTGCTAAGCTAAGAAGTTTTCGAACCACCTTCATATATACTCTACACAGAAAAAATTATAGTAAAAATAAAATCAACAAAATTCTTGTTTGAAAAAATATCAAAAAAATAACCTTGGATGCCGTATTTTGTTGTTGTTTCGAAAAATTATTGTTTTCGATCAATATTTATTTTGACTAAACTTTTGTTTGAATCAACGAATTCCTTTACAGGTCCGCATTCAAACAATTTGTTAATTGATTCAACGAATTTCGTTAGTGAACAGGAAAAAAATTTTTGTCTGTGTAGACACTGCTCAGATGAACAATAATTAATCCAACGCCTCCCACACTGCGTTGCGCGGTTACATTACATTAATTACATTGAAAATAAGTTAGCAATGAACATACAGGGTGGCGTAGGGATGGTTGGAATGAAATGGCTGTTCGTATTATATCGGCTTCAATTATACAACAAACTGAACATTATACGTGAACATGTGCAATTTGGCGAAAATCCTCTGAACAGGTCTTGCCATATATAAGCTCAAATTGTGATAAATCCCAAGCAGGCGACAAGTAATAGTAGAAAATTTTTTTTCTCAGAATGTCGCAAAATGTTTTCTCTTTTCTAGTTCTTTCTGTTTTAAACAATCATGCGTTTTGGAAACCCCAGAGATCAGATCTGCTTAAACAAATTGTCTAGCAGGAAATATTATGTTCGTTTTACCTTTTGTGCATACAAATACACATATAAATATATACTTATATTGATGTCAACTTTAAGAAAACTCATTTGTATTTACCTGCATGTAGTAGACGCATAAATAAGATTTGAAATTTAACACCTTCTTTTACAACTTTGCTGTATTTCTTTTCACTGTAGTGGAGACACAACAGCGCCTGTACTTTACTTATGTTTCATTAAAAATTTCATTCATACTTAAGTTTTATTTTATGTTTATTCGTGAGGTTTCTCTAATAAAAATAAATAAATAATTCTTTTTTTTTTTTTTTTTGAATTTTTTTCTGTTACAGTTACGATTCGTGTCTGCAAAAATGAACATTTTATTGCAGCACTAAAATTGTATATTTTTAATGTATAAGTGTGTTTTTATTTTTGTTTAACTTAAAGTGTAATGAAGAATTTGTAATTCATTTCATGCCAATCACTCAATCAAAACGTCACTTTTCTTAGCCAGAAGTGGCTAAAGTATCGGTAAAGTTGATTAAAATTTAACTCACTCAGTTATAATAAAAATTATTTTAAAGCGACTTGGGAACAACGCTACAACATTTTTTTTAACTATAAATGTTATAATAGTACGCATAGCCTTTACGAAAGTAAGACAAAGTAAACAAATATAGAACTAACATAAGACCATATTGATGTTATAACATAAGCAATAATTCAAAACAAATTACTTTTTTTTTTTGTCTATTATCAAAAAAATTTTTTTTAATTACCCAATCTTTTGAGTGATTTCTATACAAATATTCTAAACAAATCGCTTGCTTGTGTTAGGGAAATATCACATTAAACATCATAGTAAACATTTACCCCCTAATTCATAAATGATTATTAGCAGTTCAATAACAAATTGAGAGACAAAAATCGCTAAATGTGTATTCATAAATGTTTAATAGCCTATTAAAGATTTATAAAGTCTCTGAAAAGCGATTTTATATTTAAGCGATTGATAAAGTAACATCTTGCTATTAATTTCCTCTTTTCGCCTTTAGAAACAATTTTCGCATTTTAAAAATTTAAAATTTTTTTTTTTAAATTAAATAAAAATGGATGTAATTAATTTGATTTCCAAAGTACATAAGTCAAATTATTCAGTACGAAGAAATTTGATTTTAATTGAAAATTCTAAATACGATCGCCGTTATATCTGCTGCCCGCACTCGAAAAACTTTTAGAAAGATGGCCAATCCATTCGAAATGTCGGAAGATAACTTCAAATCAAGATACAGGTTCAACAAATCCACCGTTCGAAAAGTTATTGAAATGATTAGGCCAGAAGTTCAAGAGGTTGTGGTACCTCTGTCGATTTGCAGGTTTTGTTGTCGTTACGATGCTGGGGTCGAAGAGAGGTATACGTGAAATACTCGTTGTCTAACTTATCATTATGCGAAATTTGAAATTTAAGGATCAAGATGATACTGCCGAACTTCACGGGTTATCCCAGTAGGTAGAATTTCTGCCAGAGTCACTCGCGCCTTAGCTCGTAACCGGCAATAAAATTAAAATGCCATCATCTCGATCAGACGAATGTCAAACTATGATGGAATTTAAAACAATCAAAAATTTTCATGGAGTAATAGCAGCCATTGACGGAACTTACGTTCGCGTAAAAAACCGGCGGTGACTTAGCCCAGTATTATAAAAATAGAAAAGACTACTACTACATTGACGTGTCAAATTTCTTTATGTATTCGCGCATGTGCTTAAGGTTATTTGCGAGGCAAAGTTAGAAAAAGGGATATAGTCGCAAGGTTGAGAAGAAGCACTCACGACTGCCGTATTTTTAATCAATCTATAATTAAATAACGAATCGAAAACGGAAAGTTCAAAGGCCGTTTGCTAAGAGCTAGTGGGTACAAACTTTGTCCATATTTATTCACCTCTCTTAGTAACCCACAATATGAAAAATAAATATAAAAAGTCGAATGTTGCTTTGGTGTTTAGAAACAGCGATTCCGCTGCTTATTCGACGATTTAAAAGTAAATTTATCAAATGGAAAAATATTGATTGTAGCCTAAGCAGTACTCCACAATATTGCTATTGAAAAAAACGACCGTGTTCCACGTAAGTATTTAGAGCTTTCTTATGTCTTGCAGTTTTTGCTTTCCATGTTTTCTGTTTGATTTAATGTAATATTTATTTTAAATTTGTGCCTTCAAGTGAACTATATATGACAGTTATTTACAACAAGGTTGCCAATAGAAAAGAAAAATATGATAAATGTGTTTCATTGTTAAACTAGCGTTATTAAACGTTTATGAATATAAATTTCTATTACACGCTTATAACTCAAAATTTGTTTAATAGTTACTACATAGTTTAACACTGAAATAAGAAAATTTTATGAATCAGACCGTTATGTGATAACTACTTTGAAAGAATTATGCGTCATATATTTAATGAAACTGTTGCATTAAATATTTTTCATTAATCCAATGAAAACTTTTCACAATATGCATGAAACTTCAGATATATTATGAAATAGTTCCATCAGAATGTTTTCATTAAGTTTCATAGTTTCATTAAAAAAAATCACTGGATTTATGACCACAACAAAATTTATTTTTTTTTAATTCTTTGAATTTTTGTAAGATATATTAATGGGCATTTATTAATCTTAAGCTAGAGTTTAAAAAATGTCAAGTTTTTTTTTTATTAAAATGTAAGTTTTATGAGTTTCATAATTCCAATGAAATAGAATTCATTAGATTAATGACAAATAAATTTCTGGCTACCGAACTTGGGTATATATGTACATATGTGCATGTACTCAAATCAGCATAATAATAGTTTACAAAATTTAAATACCAGTGCATTGAAGTCATTTGAATTAATAAAATCTGTTTTATTTGGTGAATACTGGTTCAACATTTTCTTTTATCATAATTAGGTAGAATTTCACAAATGCAAGGAATAGTATTGTTTGTGTAATGAAATAAAGTATCAATGAATAAATGAAATAATTCCATTGATCTTATTACGTACATTTGTCAACACATTTTATTAATGTGTGTGATATTATTTCATTAAACAAATGTAACTATTTCATTGATTTAATCAAAATTTTTCAGGTGCTCAATGAATAATAAAATTAGATAAATGAAATAACTTCATTGACCTTATGAAGGAGTTTCATATTTTTAATGAATATATTACATTAGTACAAAGAAGTTATTTCATCAAATAAATGTTACTTTTTCATTAATTTAATGTATAGATTTCATGTACTTTATGAAATTGATTCTTTGATATAGAGAATGTATTTCGCAAATCATATGATTTGTGAAAATAAGTGATTTTAATGAAAATAAGTCATGTTTCTTATTAAAATTTTTCATGAAGGTTTTCATTAAAATAATCTAATGAAATTTGTCTCATTATTTCTATGAAAAATTACAATGGTTGAAAAATACTGAATGTAATGAAATTTGTTTCATTATTTCTATGAAAAGTTACAATGGTTGAAAAATAACGAAAAAATTCATAAAAGCAATGTCGAAATTCAGAGAAATTCTGAACAAAATTTTTTCAGTGTATAGAAACGTTTTTATTACAAATGATTCAGCGAATATTACAGCGGAATTACCAGCATATGTTGTTAGACCCCCTGTGTCTTTGAGATTAAATTTTCAAGATGTCGAAAACGTTATCGCAAATACAAACCCAAGAAAAGCTCCAGGCATTGATCAAATTTCTGGTAAAATGCTTGAACAGTTACCTCGTGCAGCTAGAAGGCTTCTACTTTTTATTTTTAACGCTATTTCACGCCTTGAGTATTATCCTACAGAGTGGAAAGTCTCAATGATTACTATGATACCCAAGCCAGGGAAGGATCCCACTAAAGTAGAGTCATATAGACCAATAAGTCTACTACCAACAATTTCAAAACTGTTCGAAAAATTGTTAATGGCGAATATTGAACAATGTGAGGTGCATCCCTGATCATCAATTTGGTTTTCGGGCTAAACATAGCACCATAGAACAAACGCACAGACTAGTCAATGTCATAAGACAAACCTTTGAGGAGAAGAAGTATTGCTCAGCTCTATTCATTGACATTTCTCAAGCTTTCGATAAAGTGTGGCACGACGGGTTGATGCACAAAATAAAGTTAAACTTGCCTGTAAATACTCGCAAGCTTCTGAAAAGCTGCTTATATGGGCGGAAGTTTGTTATCAGAGAAGGCAATTTTATAAGCCCAACTCAGCCAATCGAAGCAGGTGTTCCCCAAGGCAGCATACTGGGGCCTACTTTATGCTTGATTTACGCCTCTAACATGCCAACGACATCCGGAATCCATACTTCAACCTTTGCAGATGACACAGCGTTTTTGAGTGTTCATGAAAACCACCAACTAGCTTCACGAAATTTACAGGAATACATTTCAATATTAGAGAAATGGCTAAAACTTTGGAAAATCAAAGTTAATGAACAAAAATGTACTCATGTCACAATCACACTGTGTAAGCAAACATGTGCGCCTATCCAAATAAACAACTCACCTATTCCGCAGCATAATGAAGTCAAGTACCTTGGTATACACCTCGACCGTAGGCTAACGTGGAAGTCTCACATTGAAACAAAAGTCACTCAGTTGAAACTAAAAGTAGCGCAACTAAAATGGCTTATGGGCAGAAACTCGACATTGAAGTTGGATTGCAAACTTCTGTTATATAATGCAATTCTAAAGCCCATATGGTGCTACCGAATTCAATTATGGGGCACCGCCTCAGCGTCAAATATTGAAAATATTCAAAGGCAACAAAACCAAATTCTTCGAACGATTACTGCAGCTCCATGGTACGTCAAAAATTCACGAATTCATAACGATCTGAGTGTTCCGCTGGTAAAAGAGGAATTTTCTAAGCGCACGACAAGGTATGTCAGTAAAATGGAACTTCATCCAAATCCTCTTGCGCGCAATAAATATACTTTATTTTGGCGGCCACACTCGGCTTAAAAGAAGGGATACCGCAGCCACCATCAGATTGCTCAATAGGTGATTTAACCGAAATAGCTCCCGCATAATAAAACCTTTTGTCTAGCATTGGCCGGACTTTAGAATCACATTTTTTAATTTTTAAATTTAGTATTAAGATTTGAATACTTATTGTTAGTTCATTTTGAAGATTCAATAAATAAAAAACGCTACAAAAAAAAAAAATAAATAAAAAAATGATGTTTGATTAGAGCAAACGAAAGATTGGAAAAATATAAAAAATTATTTAAATTACATTTGACAATATTAAAGACCGAATGTAAGCCATTAAAAAAAAAGTTTTTTAATAAAATAATACTCTCCATAACCACGCTCGGTCATATGGTGAGTAGACCGGTCAAAAGTTATTTGGAAAATACTGGATAGAAGGTTTTAGCTCATCCGCTTTATGCCCTAAATCTTGCCTCTCCTGACTACTATTTATTTCGATCGTTACAGAAGAGGGTATTAGAAATTGGCTTGCTTCATTTTTTATCTTGAAACGGGAATAGTTTTTTTTTGCGCTGAATCCCCACATCCACACGCTACCACAAAGATAGGAAAATATTCGGTAGATAATACTTCGAATAGTGCATAGACTCGTTTTGTTATCATAATAAATGTATTTTTCAAGCAAAAAAGCCGAGATTATTAATTTGTATAATATGAAAAAAATCCTTGTGCTAGCTTACTTGCTGCTATCTTTCCTTTTTACATAAATTTCTTCTCGTCTGGATATTCAGTACAAAAATTACAAAATTGTAATTCACTTTAAAAAAAATACCCTCCAGATCTTCAACGTTTCATTGCTACGATATGCTCAAATTTCTAAGTGTAGGGTATCTTATAAAAAAAGAAGAAATAAAATTAAATTAATATGAAGAGAACTAGCTTACAGAAAAACAGGTGGAAATTGAAATAGAAACGTCAGAATTTCTGCTCTAATTATAAAGTGGTATGTCTTGTCTTGGTTGTGTTAAAAAACTGTCTGCTTGTGTGTGTTTGAAGCATTTTTTTCATTTTGTCTTTTATTTTTTTTTTTTTGCAAGTGATGTATACACACACTTTTTTAAAGTTTTATGGCTACTTATTTCATGTTTTTATTTATTTATTTGCTTTTTTCATAATTTTTTTAAAATATTGTAATTAAAACTGTTGTGTTTTTGTTAATAATATTATTTAGTATACAGCAAGAATAATACATAGTTAAATGTGTAATGTTAGTGTTTGGATATTGTGGCGTTTTTGTTTTTTTTTCCTAAGTTTTTCTTTTTGTTGCAGTTGAATTATGGTGTAAGATGTCTAGATGGTTTAATGAACTCGTAAGTTGGTCATAAATATCTAAAGAAAATGTGACCAACTAGATAAACATAAAACTTGAGTTGAATTGAAAAAAAAAACATGCAAGCTGGTTATATATTTCTAAGGAAAAAAAATACTTTTTAAACAAAACGAAAAATTAATGTGCTAATCATAAAAAATTTGTGTGGAAATCACTCATACAAATTATCTCTCATACAAATTATCTAGACGAATTGCTCATCTGCGCACTATGAACAGAACATTTCAGTATAAGAAAAGTCTTATAATAGTGGAGTTTCATATGTTAACTGTAAAGTGCAAATTACTAAAAATCTATAAGATAACCTGCAGCCGTATTCTGTAAATCGTAAAGCTAAATCTCCATCGCTAAAAATTTATAAAGATGATTTAGCAATTTTTGGCCACAAATGCAATTCTGTAAAGTGAATAGCTTAATTTGCTAATGACATAAAAATTGAATTCGCGGAAATTTTAGCGATTAGTGGTATCGCTAAAATGTTTAAATTTTGTATTCTCTAACGCCAAATAAGTAAAGGATGGTGAAATTTCAAGGGCCGATATTGATTTTGAATAAAACACAAACTATTTAGGAAATTATTGTAATTTTATTTTATTATGATATATTGGTATTATTCAATTATGTATGGAATAAAATATCGGCCAAATGGGCGCCGCAACCACGGCGGCACACCTCCATCCGATGGTCCAAATTTTCGATGACCCTGAGGCATAATGGAGGTTCTATGCCGTTAATGTGCCGAATTATCTCATCCTTTAGCTGTTGAATTGTTGCTGGCTTATCGACGTACACCTTTTCTTTCAAATAACCCCAAAGAAAAAAGTCCAACGGTGTCAAATCACATGACCTTGGCGGCCAACTGACATCGCCATTACGTGAGATAACACGGCCATTGAATTTGTTGCGCAAAAGAGCAATTGTTTCGTTAGCTGTGTGGCAAGTGGCACCGTCCTGCTGAAACCACATATCGTCTACATCCATATCTTCCAATTCGGGCCATAAAAACTTCGTTATCATCTCACGATAGCGAACACCATTCACAGTAGCTGCCTGACCGGCCTCATTTTGGAAAAAAATACGGCCGGATGATGCCGCCAGCACATAAACCGCATAAAAACAGTCACTCTTTGTGGGTGCATTGGTTTTTCGACAGTCACTCTTGGATTCTCATTCGCCCAAATGCGGCAATTCTGTTTATTGACGAATCCACTGAGATGAAAATGTGCCTCATCACTGAAGATGATTTTCTTCGAAAATTGATCATCATTTTCATAATAAGTCTGGATAACTTTAACACGTTGTTGGATTGTGTATCTCTCCATGGTTCAAATTGAATATGTCTGAAATAGAGAAATGTCAAATAAAATTGGGAAAAAAAACTTGGCGTTTAGGTGTGGTTCACATTCAACATCGGCCCTTGAAATTTAACCACCTGATACTTGTCAAAAACAGAATAAATTTTGAATAGATCTTTCACAATAACTATTTATAATCGAAATTTCAAAACATATTTTAAAAAGTTATTGAAGAGAAGTTTTAAGAATATTTACGGGAAACACAATATAATGTAAGGTAACACTATAATGAATTGCCAAAAATTATTACATTATGTTTATCTCTTTTTAACAGAAGTTCATTCAAGTAGAAAGAAAGAAATAGTATACAGTTAGCAAATTAGCTGCAGAAAAAATATAAAAATTTAGCTAAGCAATTTAGCTTACAGAATACAGATTAAGCGACATCGCTAAAATATTTGCCCTAAATATTTTTTAGCATTTTAGCAATCGAGTTTTAGCTTTAGCTAAGCGAGTTACAGAATACGGCTGCTGGAAAATAATCAGCCGCTAAATTTTTTATGAATAAGCCAATCTGAATGAATTCTTGACACAATATTAGAAATCCCGGTATTTATACTGCCCGGTTAACTTGTATACTTTATTTTTTTTGTTATGACATTGTTGCCGTAAGGGAGTGATATATTTTCCTTTTTAATGCTGGTCACACTATTAACTCTTAATACTCTTAATTCAAAAAATTAAATAAAATTATTGAATAAATTGGCTTAAAATTGTTTTGCTACTTGATGTGTGTGTGATGTAAATATATGTATTTATTTATTTATATTTATTTTTTTTATCTTAATTTATTTGGTATTTAGTTTTTATTTATAAAATTTCATAACAATTCAATTATACTGAATATAAAATGCCGAATTCAATTAAACTAGAAAACCAAGTTGATGTCTTAATGAGTTTTAATAAATATGTATTTAGTTTTTCTGGAATGTGGAATAAAAAAAAATCTTAATTTTGACATTTAGATTATTTTAATATTAATTTAATTTTTTCGTAATTGTGAAGCAAAGCACGTGTCTAACGAAATTAATTAATTTTAAGTTGCGAATTGATAGAAATTAAATAAATATTAGCAATGTACTAACAAGGGGTGGTCCAACCTAATGCACTAGGTCTATTGTGTGTCACACCCTAACGGCAATTTTTCGGTTCTACCTAGTTTGTAATGTTAATATTTCAGTGTTTAACATATTCACCCAAGAAAGGTACCCAAAGGAGCAGCACGTTAATACCTTTGCAGTATCTACGAAAATGGGAGCTCAATCAAAATCTATTTTATGTACTTCGCGATTTTTTTTTTGTGTCAGCACACTTTCAACACAGTGGATTGGTCAACCAGCAATTATCTCGCCTTTAACCAAAAATTGTCTCGCCTTTAACCATGTCCATGTTGCTTGTAGGGTTCACACAGGTCGCAACTTTTTGCCATAAGTTTGTAAACACATAAGCTCTATTCACAGTCTCATGCAAATGGTATTGCATCATTGCATTTGCAAAAAAGTTTATAATGGGTGATTTTATAAGAACTATCGGAAATTTAAAAAAAAAAACACATAAAATACAGAAAAATGCATGAAATATTTATTTGGATCGATAGTTGGGTCGATATAATTTAATGTTTGAAGATTATTTCATGCAAATGTTGGCCGCGGCTGCGCCTCAAATGGTCCATCCGCTTAATCCAATTTTGGCATACTCTTTCCAACATTTCGGCCGGTATCTCACAAATAATGTTGGCAATGTTGGCTTCCAGTGCGTCAATCGAAGCGGGTTTGTCGCTATAGACATTAGCCTTAACATAGCCCCACAAAAAATAGTCTAGAGGCGTTAAATCGCACGATCTGGGCGGCCAATTGACTGGTCCCAAGCGTGAAATAAACTGTTCACCGAACTCGCCTCTCAATTGGTCCATTGTTTTGCGTGCTGTGTGGCATGTGGCACCGTCTTGTTGAAACCACATGTCATGCAAGTCAAGCTCTTCCATTTTGGGCAAAAAAAAGTTTGTTATCATCGCACGGTAGTGCTCACCATTCACAGTAACGTTGTGATTCGCATCGTCTTTGAAGAAATACGGCCCAATGGTGCCGCCAGCTCATAATCCGCACCAAACGGTTGTTTTTTGTGGATGCATTGGTAGCTTTGGCAATGCTTCTGGCTGCTCTTCACTCGAAATACGGCAGTTTTGCTTGTTCACGTACCCATTCAACTAGAAATGAGCCTCGTCGCTGAACACAATTCTTCGATAAAAAAGTGGATCTTCATCTAACTTTTCAAGAGCCCATTCACCAAAAATTTGGCGTTGTGGTAGGTCGTTTGGCTTCAATTCTTGCACCAGCTGTATCTTATAAGGCTTCACACCCAAATCCTTCCGCAAAATTTTCCACGTAGTGGAGTAACAGAGGCCCAATTACTGCGAACGGCGCCGAATCGATAATTCACGGTCATCACCAACGCTGGCCGATACGGCTGCGATATTTTCTTCAGTTCGCACTCTACGTAAGCGGGTTGGTGGTTTAATGTCCAACAATGTAAATTTGGTGCGAAATTTTTTTACAATAGCCCGAATAGAAGCCTTAGTAGGTCGATTAAACTGACCATAAAATGTAAGAAGCGCGCGATGAACTTTCTTAACATAGCACGCATTTTGGTAATAGAATTCAATATTTTGCAAGCGTTGTTCGTTTGTAAGACGATTCATGATTAAATTATAGACCAAACTGAAGATGTTTGACAGTGACACAAGATACAAAACGTGCGTGAGCTGTCAAAACTAGTGTTGCCAAAAAGATAATAGCAAAAAAATCACTCTTATATATTATATATTTTTACTATACACTAACAAAATACACAGCAAAGCACTTGCTAGTCTTATGCTAGTATATGCAATACCTAAAACCTATAGTTTTTATTTGCTCTGCTTATGCACAACTTAATTGCAAATCGACAGCTGACAATCTGCGATCCAAACCAATTAGTTCGTATTCGCCGCTTACTTACCGTCGCTCATGCCGCATTCAAATAACACCAATCGATGTCTTTATCTAACTTAAAATCGCTTGTTCTATTAAAAAGTACCTTAGTTGCTCCTTAAAGCTTTTTTTCGGCATATTTATTATTGACTAAAATTTTAGTATTGAATCAATATTTTCTACTCTAGTTATCAATCAGCTGTGAATTTCGTGCTTTGCAAAAAATAGTGCTAACTTAACCATCAGAGGTGGTTCACAATTGATAGCATATATTTGCAATTGCATAAATTTGCAATCACAAATGCACAAGATGGTGAATAGAGCTATAGACATACTTCTTGCTGAGGAGTTGGGGCCTTTTAATCCTTCCTCTAGGCAATTTCCCAGGAATCAATGGAAGACAAGGCTTAGTGAATTGATAGGAGGAAGTCTATTAAGAGCATCAGCTCCTAAACATCTCACACGTCCAACCATCACCTCCTGTTCTTTCCATTACAGGTACTTGTCGCAAGACAATAGTACCTCGGAGAGCTTTTAGCCTCCGAAAACCGCAACATTTACCATAGTTTTCGGGGAAAGTACTTAACTTTCCTGCGATTTTAGGTATAAACGACAACCAGAACATTGCATTTAAGTTAGGCACCTCAAATGTGGTCCAACCACAGCAAGAGGGTAATCTTAGGGTTAAATAAGCAAACTGCAAGCTACAATTACTATCATTTATTAAAAGTAATTAACTTTAATACTTTTAATTAAATACTTTACCTTGCTGGAGGCGTTTAGCTGTTCACTAAATTGTTTCTTATCCAAACTTATTCTAATTGCAAAACAAAAAGTTGCAATAACCACAAAGCACTTTATTGTTTTTACCTCCTAATTTAGCAGACACTAAGCTGTTAAACAATTAAAGCCATAATGACTTTCTTTCAGCTTTAATTATTATTGTGAAATATCTTTAAATTGTTTTATATCTCCATCATCCATCTATGCAGGACCAACCCACATAAATGGTATGTCAAAAAATTAACATTTCTTTCATTTTAATTGATCTTAACATTTGGAAAATATATAAATAATATAATTGACATGTGCGTGATATTTAGTGAAATATTTGCTTTTGATTTGTTACACAAAAATGAGTTTGTTTAAATGACGAAGTTGTCATTTAAAAGAAATGTTTTTTGGTGAATGTTAAATGCTTTGACAGATCTCATTTAAGATTTTGACATTATGATATGATGAGTTCATTAAATGTTACTTGTTGACAATTTGGAGCATTTTGTTATTATTAAACTTTTTGCGGGTTTTTTGAGAGAGATTGAAAAAATGAAATAAAAAACAAAGATAATGTGCACGCTTTTGAATAAATTCCACAAGAAATTGTTTTACTATTATTATGAAATTCTAAAGCCACCCCTCTATAATAATAAAATGCATTTACAAAATCTTTACAACACAAATTTGTGGCAGAAACTAAAAATAAATTTGTTGTAAAGCTCAGAAAGAATATCATCAATAGTTTAGAAAAATTTCAAATGATGGCATACAAAGACTTAGAAGCCTGATGTCTTCAAGACTTTTGGAGGTTAAGCTTCTAAGCCTCCATATTAAATTGGAGTGATCATTTTTCAATAATGATGTAGAATATATAAAACCTGGCTCAAAATTATGGAGAAGTTGGGAATTCCTTATTTTTCTTCAGCATTTTGTAAAGAAAACCTACCGAATTTAGAATGGAAAAGTGCCCAATTGAACAGCGTGCTTAAATTGTTGAACTTTATTTATCAAATCAGGGGTTGATTGTAGCGTCTTTATTTTATTGTTCGGGTTCAGGATGTGGGCTACGAATAATCAGAGAATAGTTTAACAGAAACAATTACACCCAATTTAGTGTACTATTCATTCCGATATTTTGTCGGATAAGATAATTTGGCTTTTCACATACATATATATATATATATTTTTTTTTTTTAATTATTTATTTATTTTATTTTATTTTATTTTATTTTATTTTATTTTATTTTATTTTATTTTATTTTATTTTATTTTATTTTATTTTATTTTATTTTATTTTATTTTATTTTATTTTATTTTATTTTATTTTATTTTATTTTATTTTATTTTATTTTATTTTATTTTATTTTATTTTATTTTATTTTATTTTATTTTATTTTATTTTATTTTATTTTATTTTATTTTATTTTATTTTATTTTATTTTATTTTATTTTATTTTATTTTATTTTATTTTATTTTATTTTATTTTATTTTATTTTATTTTATTTTATTTTATTTTATTTTATTTTATTTTATTTTATTTTATTTTATTTTATTTTATTTTATTTTATTTTATTTTATTTTATTTTATTTTATTTTATTTTATTTTATTTTATTTTATTTTATTTTATTTTATTTTATTTTATTTTATTTTATTTTATTTTATTTTATTTTATTTTTGAATGTGGCTATTTGGCTGTTCTTATCACTAATGTACGATATCAGACAACATTGTAAAATATTTTATGTCTCGACATGAAAAGTCATCCGCAAGAGTATAGAATTATAGCGCGCACTGCTGCGGAGAGAGAGACTATGACACTTTTCAACGACACCTTTAGTGAACGAACTATTTTCGCGAATGACAGCAGCATTTGTCATTCGTACTCTTTTAGTTATTAGCCCAGTCTATCGGAGATGGCTGCCAAGAGGCTAAATATGAACGATTCACTGAACAATGATCTCGCCTCGCAAGACCCAATGCTATTTATTAACACAAATAACTGACCGCAGATGCTGCTTCATCTGTACTCATGGATAGTATAAATATTGAGAAATCGGATGCTCTTGACGTTCTCGGAATGAAGATACAGTGTGATGTTCGCTGGACTGCACACATTTTTAATGTCTCTAAAGAAGCATTCAAGTGCCTCCGATTTTTGAAACGGTGTAAGATGTACTTCACTCCATTCGATCTCCTTTCTCTTTATACCTCCTACATCCAACCGAAAATGGAAAACAACTCTGCTGTTTGGGCCGGGGCCTCAAAGTCTATTTTGGGGTTACTCGAAAGTGTACAGGAGAGGGCGAAGAAGCTTATCGGTGACTGTGGGATATCCAACTCTATTGACTCACTGGAGCATCGACGCAGTATGGGGTGCGTTACTCTGTTCTATCGTTATTATAATGGATTTTGCTCTGACGAGATTAGAGATCTTGTTCCCGAAACTCGCACATTTTGATGTAGCACGCATTCATCGTCCAGAGCTCATCCGTTTGTTGTCACTTGCCAGGGGAATCGTTTTACGCATTACAGAGAGAATTCGATTTTAGCCGTACGCTTCGTCTGTGTAATAAGTTGCCTGCAGATGTGTTTCCTGTCTGTTGTAACGTTGGAAAGTTCAAGTCAAATATTCACAAACACTACTCCCTGTTTCCTCCTACTCACAAACTATTTTCCTAGTTCTGGTAAAATGCATAGCATATGTAGGGGTCATCCCCTGAGTACTGATACAAGATATACAAAAAACGATACTAATTGGCCTTCGCATTCACTGGACTGAATCGATTCATACCATTTTCTTATCTCTGACTAGTACTCAGGGGTTGACCCCTACATATGCAGTGTATTGTAGCAGAACTAGGAAGATTAGTTTATGAAGAGGAGGAAAATGGGAGTGTTTGTGGATGTTCGACTTGATGTGTAGCCACAGTGCACACTGGGGAGGAGATGATGCAGACACAAATCGACTAATATTTCGTTGGCGTTATGTTTCTAAACACTTAAGTGACATCTGTAGTCTATATATATATTTCAACTACCACTTTCTGCTACGGACATATATCTCAAAACGACGTTGTACACCCAATAAACCCAAAATGTGTGTCACGAGTTTATATTCTATTTACATCTTGCGAATGTACATATTATAAAAAAGAGTACATACTCGTATTTTTATCTTGAAATTTATTTTGCAGATTTCTAATCTCTCTTTTAATAGATATAAATTCATACCAAGAATATTTTAATAAACCCATTACTTTGACATTAAAAATTGTTTCCTTATGCCACAAGCCCCACTATAAAAAAAAAAAAAGCCAGCAAAAACTCTCCCTAACAAGTTTGTTAATTATAAGCAGCTCTTAACACTTTTCTTATCTCTGACAATGAGTATTGTTTTTGTTAATTTTTTGTTTTTTTTTTGTTTCTTTCTTTTCTTCTTCTTTAGTTTAAATGTTTGAGGAAGTTGTTTTGTTTTGGTTATGGGAAAAACTAAAAACCCCATTGTATTGTTGTAAGTTTATGGGTTTCTTTCGGGAGTTTATATATTTTTGCAAATTAAAGAAAGACAAGAAGAAGAAAAAGAAGAAAAAAAAGATGTGGAAAAAATAATAAAAATGTTATCATAAACTTTATTTTGTACTAGATAATACTTTTATATATTTTTATCGCTTGCACAAAAATTACAAATACATTGTTTGCCATGAAGTCGTAATTTTGTGTCTTCCAGTTATTTTCTAAAAACCCAGAAAACAATGCCAAATTTAAATGTTTTGAATTTCACTTAAGATCTTTTGCTTAAGATTTTACTTTTTTTTTTTCTTTTTCTTTCAGTTTTTTATTATTATTTTTAGTTTTGGTATTATTTTTAAATGTGTGTGTTGTTTATTCCTGTGAAATTTAAAGGTTTATGGATTTTGTATTTTTGTTTGTGCTTGTTTCAAATAGCTGAAAGCCATCTGAACTACAAGAGGTTGGGTACTAAGCAGCCAGCCATTGTCTTTTGTATTAATCGCTAAATATTGTGGAGCTTAAAGTTTCACCACATTTAAAGTTTTTTTTTTTTTATTTGTACAAATATTTTAGGAAAATATTTAGAAATTTTATTTCAATTAAAAAATATAGAAATGAGATTTATTTAAAAAATTTTAAAGTGAAATAAAAAACTTAAGCAACACTTTTAGAATATGGCAAATTCTGGGGTCTAATTCTATCATTCGTGATCGAAATTACTACCGAGTAGAAAATAATTTAGATATCGTGTAAATTTCTAATGATACCAGTCGTTACGTGACGAGTCGAGTTATCATTTCAGTGTTGCAAAATACTAAGAAAATGTGTTTTATAACACTGTTTTGACAAAATAAGCTAAAATTTTGGATGGCTCGCCCGTAAGCCTTGCTGAAGTATCTGCTATTGTCAAATCACTAAAAACTCGAAAATCGCCTTGAATCGATGGAATCAATAATATTTACTTAAAAGCATTGCCAAAAAAGTCTTAAAATTTGTTACACTAATTATAAATGCATGTAATGGGTGATTTTATAAGAACTATCGGAAATTAAAAAAAAAAAACACATAAAATTCAGAAAAATGCATGAAATATTTATTTGGATCGATAGTTGGGTCGATATAATTTAATGTTTGAAGATTATTTCATGCAAATGTTGGCCGCGGCTGCGCCTCAAATGGTCCATCCGCTTAGTCCAATTTTGGCATACTCTTTCCAACATTTCGGCCGGTATCTCACGAATAATGTTGGCAATGTTGGCTTCCAGTGCGTCAATCGAAGCGGGCTTGTCGCTATAGGCATTAGCCTTAACATAGCTCCACAAAAAATAGTCTAGAGGCGTTAAATCGCACGATCTGGGCGGCCAATTGACTGGTCATGCAAGTCAAGCTCTTCCATTTTGGCCATAAAAAAGTTTGTTATCATCGCACGGTAGCGCTCACCATTCACAGTAACGTTGTGATTCGCATCACCTTTGAAGAAATACGGCCCAATGATGTCGCCAGCCCATAATCCGCACCAAACGGTTGTTTTTTGTGGATGCATTGGTAGCTCTTGCAATGCTTCTGGCTGCTCTTCACTCCAAATACGGCAGTTTTGCTTGTTCACGTATCCATTCAACCAGAAATGAGCCTCGTCGCTGAACACAATTCTTCGATAAAAAAGTGGATGGATCTTCATCTAACTTTTCAAGAGCCCATTCACCAAAAATTTGCCGTTGTGGTAGGTCGTTTGGCTTCAATTCTTGCACCAGCTGTATCTTATAAGGCTTCACACCCAAATCCTTCCGCAAAATTTTCCACGTAGTGGAGTAACAGAGGCCCAATTGCTGCGAACGGCGCCGAATCGATAATTCACGGTCATCACCAACACTGGCCGATACGGCTGCGATATTTTCTTCAGTCCGCACTCTACGTAAGCGTGTTGGTGGTTTAATGTTCAACAATGTAAATTTGGTGCGAAATTTTTTTACAATAGCCCGAATAGAAGCCTCAGTAGGTCGATTAAACTGACCATAAAATGGAAGAAGCGCGCGATGAACTTTCTTAACAGAGCACGCATTTTGGTAATAAAATTCAATAATTTGCAAGCGTTGTTCGTTTGTAAGACGATTCATGATTAAATTATAGACCAAACTGAAGATGTTTGACAGTGACACAAGATACAAAACGTGCGTGAGCTGTCAAAACTAGTGTTGCCAAAAAGATAATAGCAAAAAAATCACTCGTTATTAAGCAATGTTACTTCCCCAATGTATTTAAACAAGCTAAAGTTATCCCTATTAAGAAACCGAAAAAACCACCTGATTGCCCCTCTTCATACCGTCCTATAAGCTTACTATCTGCGTGAGATAAAATTTTAGAAAAAATAATTAAGGACAGATTAGTAAATTTTATGAACTTAAATAACATAATTCCGCCCCAACAATTTGGTTTTCGGCATGATCATAGTACATCCCATTCTTTGATTCGATTAAGAAATCTAATAAATTCGAATTTCAGCCACCAGAAATCTACAAGAATGATAATATTGCATGTTCAGGCCGCTTTTTACTCGGTATGGCATGATGGGCTCATCTTTAAAATGATTAATTTACACTTCCCTACATATCTTATAAGAATCATAAACTCCTTTCTTGTACAACGCTCATTCAAAGTCCATATTGGTTCATTCTCGTCCGACGTTTTTTCAATTCCAGCAGGCTGTCCCCAAGGCTCCTGTTTGTCACCCATTCTTTACATCTTATATACTAGCGATTTTCCGCATTTAAATTATTGTACCGTTTCAATTTTTGCTGATGACACAGCGGATATCTGTTCCGACGCGTTATCCACCCACATACTAGTCAATCTTGAGCGAGCCTTAACGGAACTCCAACATTATTTCAATAAATGGAAAATAAAGTTGAACTCCAGTAAAACACAAGCCATTTATTTTTCAAGAAAACGAAAGACTTGTTTCTTGCCGCAGAGTAGTGTGACATTTAACAATTACCCTATTCAGTGGGAACATAAAGTAAAATATCTAGCAGTTATATTAGACCCTAAAATAAAATTCCACGAACATATATCATACATTGTTAATAAAGTAAATATACTTACAAGAATTCTTTACCCATTTCTAAACAGGAACTCCTCCCTAAGCCTAGCTAATAAAAAAATAATACTTAAATCAATTTTCCATGCCATAATTTACTATGCAGCCCCTGTATGGTCGACTAGTGCAAATTGTCATTTAAAAAAATTGCAAATAGCACAAAACAAGTTGTTAAAACTAATCTATAACCTTCCATGGTTTTATTCAACTGCGAGGCTCCACTTGCTCGCAGATATAGAATTAGTTACAGACAAAATTGTCAGACTTAATAACAACTTTAGTATAAAATGCCAGAACTCAGAGTTTGAACATATCAATGAGCTAGCCCATCTTACGTAGTGTAGTAGTTTTCTAGGATAAGCCTTTTTATTAAAAAACTAAAACGTTCAAATAGGTTTTTGAAAATGTTTACCTCCAAATAAATTAAAAATTTTGTAAATATGGAATATGTATTTATTAATATTGTAACTAAAAACCTAATAACTAAGAAGAAAAAGATAATTATCTTAAACTCTTTATTTTAAATTAATTATATGAAAATGTAATATTATGGAAATAAAGTGAATTTGAATTTGAAATTTGAATAAGCTAAAATTTACGGGCAACAAATTCAATAAAAATAAAAACGCAGAAGAAATGGAGCCAATATTATTATAAAGGGTGTTTTTTTAAGCTAGATAGAACTTTAAATTGTAAAAAGTAACACAAAAAATTAAATTTTGATGAAACATTTTTTTTATTTGTTTCAGTATACTCTGACAAATCATCATGAATAGACTCACGCTTGAACAACGCTACGAAATTATCCAAATTTACTTTGAAAATCAGTCGTCGATTCGCGCAACTTATAGACGACTTCGTCATTTGTATGGCGTACATAATCGTCCATCTGAACAAGCCATTCGTCAAACTGTGGATAGATTTCGTACCACATACTCTCTAGAGGATGCAATAACACCAGCACGTCGAAGGAATGTGCGTACTGAAGAGAATATCGCCGCTGTAAACGAAAGTGTGGAAGAAGATCCAAATTTATCGATTCGTCGTCGGTCGCATGAATTGGGGCTCTGTCCGTCCACTACGTGGAAAATTTTGCGCAAAGATCTCGGCCTACACCCGTGTAAGATCCAGCTGGTGCAGGAATTGAAGCCACGAGACCATTGTATGCGTCGTTCTTTCGCCGATTGGGCTCTAGAGCAGTTGGCAACTGACCCGTTGTTTTATCGCAAAATTGTGTTCAGCGATGAGGCGCATTTTTGGCTTAACGGGTTTGTTAATAAGCAAAATTGCCACATATGGAGTGAGACCAATCCACAAGAGACCCTACAGACTCCATTACATCCAGAAAAATGCACTGTTTGGTGCAGTTTTCATGCTGGTGGCATCATCGGACCTTATTTCTTCAAAAATGAGGCCGGAGCTCGCGTTACGGTCAATGGAGGTCGTTACCGCACCATGATCAATGATTTTTTGTTTGAAAATATGGATGACATTGATCCGGAGGAGATGTGGTTTCAACAGGATGGCGCTACGTGCCATACGGCGAACGCAACCATCGACTTACTGAAATCAAAATTTGGCGATAAGTTGATTTCGAGAAATGGACCTGTCAATTGGCCTCCCAGGTCGTGCGATTTGACACCTCTCGATTATTTCCTGTGGGGCTACGTGAAGTCACTGGTTTATGCTGATAAAGCAGCAACAATTGCCGCCTTGGAGGCCAGCATTGTTCGTGTTGTTCGTGACATACGGCCAGCAGTGCTCGAAAAAGTGGCCCAAAATTGGACGTCCAGAATGCGCTTCGTCAAGAACAGCCGCGGTGCCCATATGCCTGAAATCATTTTCAAATGTTAATGTCACGTATTGATCTTTCGAATAAAAAAAAATTTTGATTACAATTTAATTTTTTGTGTTATTTTTTACAATTTCAAGTTCTATCGGGCTTAAAAAAACACCCTTTATTATGCATCATCGTCTAACTCCGACGAAACGGTTACCCTTAATACAATAAGGAAAAAAATTAGGGGCAGTGCAGATCCTTTAAATTTATCAGACAACGAGTAAGTGGAGTCAATATTTTGTTCAAATGCATCCATAAAATAAAGAATGTTTATTTCACTGTTTCAAGAGACGATTTAGACTCGCAAAGGAAGCGTTTAACTATTTGTTGGGCCAATTAACTTTTGAGGCACAACTTTTCCCCGCAGTTCCACCGAAAATTTAATTGCCAATCATTTCCAACTTAGTGTTGGATTGCAACACTCCGTTGGAAATTATATTTTAATGGGGATTAGCCAAAGTACTGTATGCAAAATTACAAAGCTGTGTGCGAAATCACATCTTTAATTGGTGGACCAGAAGCGTTCAACTTCAGAGCAAGCTCTTCCCACAATTGGTTGGCTTTATATTTCTCTTGCGTAGTATAGGGTAATACACCTTTTGCCATAAAATTGGTCAAAATTTCTTTTTGTGTAAAGTTAATTAAAAAATCGGTGACCTGAAAGTATATGTAACAATAAATGATTTTATACTTTGAAAGTGCTTGTTTTAAATTGAGTATTTATGTAGAAATATATGTCCCTAGTAAACTTTACTTAAGTTACGGTTTTAACTTGCTTATTATTATTTTGTGATATTTATTGTTTTGCATATGCTTTTAATAATTATTCAATAATTCCGCTAAGCACAAAATTAGCAAAAAACACATAATACTGGTTTTTGACAAAAAGCCTAATGCATAAGTTAAGATATACATATGAATTTTTAGTATAAAAGAAACGAACACATAAAATTGTATTGCTTGTTGAAGTTTGTCCTCTTTTCGAAATAAAATATAATTTCCAGAACGTGTTGAGTTCCTCACACATTTAATTTTATGTTCAAAACAAATTGTGAACTTACATTTCTTTTGTGTTTTTCTGTTTGGCGGGTTTTCGATAGTACTTTTGCTTACGAGTAAAAAGTTGCACGGTTGCATTCGCTATCGAATGCCATCATTAAAAATTTCGATACATTTTACTCGATATCGAATGAGATAATCCCAAAAGTGTGAAAACTCGCACATTCGAGTAAAAACTTGCTCCTAAGCGAATGACTGAATTAGCCCCCTGAGTTTTATGTGTCTCTTTCATTTAGTTTAATAGCGAACACAAAACTAGGGCGTAAACAACCACATAATTTGGTATATGTTGCACTGTCCCATGAACATGGAAATGTTCACAGAAAAAAATGTGGTCAGAAAAAATCGCTAAGTATAAATCAATAACCTGCATGATTACTTGTAAGTTCATATGAATATATACACACTAAAACATAATATTTATCCAAATACTGAGTACCTTAAGAGAGGCTAGCAAAGCCCAGCGAGTGAAAACACAAAGGAGAAAGAATTGTGTTTGAAACTTGATCGTTATAAATAGATTTTTCCATGTACTCTTTTTAATTCGAATATTCATTTATTCAATTTTTAAATATAAAAGCACCCAAATACACGATTACAATTTGAAAGAGTACAAAAAGTATTAAATGACCGAATACAGTGAGTACTAATGGAATGTATATTACAATCATTATACTACAAAGTGTGCGGAATGAAGGCAGAAAATGTTGAATAGCAGTTTATAAAAAAAAAACTTTGTTATACGCAAATGAAATAAATACAAAATTATTCTAATCAATTTATAGTTATTTTTAAAAATTTGGCTATACGAGGTCTGATTAAAAAATAATCGTTATTTTCAATTTTTTCAAAAAGTATTTATTTATTCATCAATAACTATCTTGTCCCCTTCAAAGTAATCCCCCTCAGATATAATACACATAAGCCAGATTTTTTCCAATCCCCGCAACACTTATTTTTAAACATGTTGTTATACGAGGTCTGATCAAAAAATAACAATTATTTTAAATTTTTTCAAAAAGTATTTAGGTTTTCATCAATAACTATCTTGTCGCCTTCAAAGTAATCCACCTCAGATATAATACATTTATGCTAGCGTTTTTTCCAATCCTCGCAACATTTCTGAAACACGCTTTCTGGTATCGCCAACAGCTCCTGTTTCGATTTTTCTTTTATCTCCTAAATCGTAGCAAAACGCTTTCCTTTCATCGCTTTCTTCAATTTTGGGAAGAGGAAAAAGTCAAACGGGACCAAGTCCGGTGAATACAGTGGTTGAGGCATGATAACGGTTTAGTTTTTGGCCAAAAACTCACGCACAAGCACCGCTGTGCAAGCTGGTGCCTTATCAGGGTGCAAAATCCATGATTGCTTTTTCCACAACTCAGTGCATTTCTGACGAATTGCTTTACGCAAACCACGCATAACTTCAAAGTAGTATCCTTTATTGACCGTACGACTTTGTAGCAAGAGTTCATGGTGAAGAGTGAGCAAAACTGTCATTTAACCGAACTTGACGTGGTTTTTTGGGTCTTGGCTCTTCTGGAGGCTTTTATTGAGATGATTGGGCTTTGGTTTCAATGTTATAGCCATATAACCATGATACGTCACCAGCTATGATCCTTTTTGAGGAAATCTAGATCGACTTTGACACCATTCAACAGCTCCTGACCGATTTACATGCAAAAGTTTACCAATTTTGGAACAATCTTCACTGCTGCACGATTCATGCCTAAAACATCCATAAAAATTGCTTGGCATAAGCCGAACGATATGCCAATATCATTTGCAACTTCTCTGATAGTGATTCGGCGATTATCCAAATTAATTATTTTCACTGCTGACTCAAATATAAGCCCAAATTTTGTTCAAGATGCACGCTGTTAAAGTCCTAGTTTTTGAGAGCAACGTTAATTCAAGTACCTGAGATTTTTACTATACTGAGATACTATCACAAATTGAGGTGTTATTGGCAATAGTTCCTCCGTTTCTTCGTCTCGTTTCTAAAAATATTGTTGAATTCTACACCTGCCCATGATGGTGTAATAAGATAGAGGACAGTTTACTCTGTTAATTGCAAAAGTTTGGAAGCCATTTGTGAAAGATGGTTTAGAAGAAAATTACTAATTATATGTCTTCTTCATGACTGAAGTACACAACTTAATTGCACTCAGCTTTAAACAATTTTCCATATTTGTTTAGCAAATTTTGCATTACAACGCTAGGATGAATTAATACAAATTATAATTTTAAAATATATAATAATAATGTTATGAACAAACATATGTTCACTTTACATGTCTTTTACTATGCAGCAAATGACATACTTATATACATACTGCATTTTTGATACAGAATGGCCCAAAAATTGTCATGGATTTTAAACATTTAATAACTTTTTCGGTTTTATATTACGAGTACTTTTTTCACTTTATAAAATACACAACTTTAAAAATATTTTGCGCAAAAAAAATTTCCATTTTATATATTTTGTAATCTGAAAAGAAAATTTTAAAAATATACAACTAAAACAACTTTAATATTAAATTCTAAAGACCAACCAACTTATTAAGCTTGGCAAATTAAACTGTTCAAATAACCTTTAAAGTTCTTATTTAAATGAAAGCTAAATGAGCACTGGTATAAATAAAATATCTATTTTTATTATAATCAATTTCAGCTCATTACGAACTTCCGTCTTTGTTACATCATAATACCAGCAATAATGCAATAAATTAATTTTTTATTATTTTTATTCACATTTATTTTGTTTTAAAGAAATTGTGTCTTTGAAAGTAACCGAACCGACCAAATGCAGCCAATAAACATAAATAAAAACCATCCTAATTACTGGCTAAAGTTTTACTATATTTTATATAATTTTTTGCTGGTTTCTTATTTAGCCATGAGGTGTTTTGTTACATGCCTGATTTCCTGCTAAACAATGACATTAATAAGCTTTAAGGTTTTACACTTTTTATTGAGCTTAAATAATATTAAGAGTTTTTAAAAGTTAATTTTAAAGCAATTTTAATGTTCAGTGATTTTATGAAAATAAGCTATTGTTTCGCTTGGCGGGCTGCTCTTAAGATGACTTGCAGTAAATGAACATATAATATGAAAAAAATATTTGAAATAAGGTAACTAATAGAGATTTTAACAACATTGAAGGATTTAAATATATTAATCTATATACATATTTAAGTATTAGTTTACAATAAGTTGAACTTAAATGCATAGAAGTCAATATTTGCTTAGAGTTTTCTGTTCGATAAAACCTCTGTTAACATACAAGTAGATATTGTTCGAAACGTTGGTGTGTATAATTCGTCCTTATAGTCTAGATATTTATTTTAAGTAGCTGAAAAAGATTCATTTAAAACTAGTTATACTGGTCTACTAAATCGGCCGCATTCCTTTTGACCGCTTTTGAAAAATGCACTCTCATATAAAATGTAATTTTGAAGTCAATACAGCCGTGAAAACCCACACACATGCAATACATGTTTTTGTCTTAATTTAAGCCACACATCGTCCACAAGCGTGTTCAATTCGGGCCAAAAAAAATTCGCTCTCGTGAGATAGCATTCGCTGTCGTAAATGACCCGAGATGCCACCAACCCATAAATCGCTCCAGACAGTCACTCTTTGCTTTGCGACTCTCAAGAGTAGTTTTGCGATAATCACTCTTGGATTAGCATTCGCTCAAATGCGGCAATTCTGCTTATTGACGAATCCACTGAGGTGAAAATGTGCCTCATTACTGAAGATGAGTTTCTTCGACAATTTGTCATCCACTGTTGTTTTTTTTTTTTTTTACCTTGGACCAGTACTCAGGGGATGACCCCTACATATGCAGTGCATTATACCCAAACTAGACAAATAAGTTATGAGAAGTGGGAAAGGGGAGTAGTGTTTCTTACTCTCTTGTGTTGTATTTCCAACACAACGTAAGTCAGTAGACACCAAACTGTAAACACGAATTTTGATCAGTCGCTATAATAATGTCGGCTTTTGTGCTTATGATGATTTCAGAGAAAGTCTAATAACCTTTCTTCACTTTAAGAAAATGGTTGCTGAAAATTATCAATTGCTAACAAAAGCTTATCAGTTAACATTCACCAACTTTAGAAGCTTGTGAACGATGGTTTGAGGGAATCAGAAGTGGTCAAATCAGGCAAAAATTTTTGCAGATGATGCCGAAGGTTGTGGTCAAATGCAAAAAGAACTTTCATTATCATTTGGGGCCTTTCTTATATTTGATCTACGCATCTGACATGCCGACAAGCACCAACATTCACACTTCAACATTTGCAGATGATACAGCATGCCTTAGCATACATAGTAACCACCAGCAAGCATCAATAAATTTCCAGGAACATATCAACAAACTAGAGAAATGGCTCAAGCTTTGGAAAATCAAGGTCAATGAACAAAAGTGTGCCCACGATACATTCGCACTGCGTCTAGGAACATGCTCACCCATTACTATTAATAATAAAGTAATACCTCAACACAGTGAAGTCAAATACCTCGGTATTCATCTTCACCGTAGACTAACATGGAAGTCGCTCATCGAGGCAAAAGTAACGCAGATGAAATTGAAAGCAGTGCAAATTAACTGGCTACTAGGCAGAAATTAGACCTTGAAGCTTGATTGTAAACTTTTGCTGTACAACTCGATTCTAAAGCCAATATGGTGCTATGGGATTCAATTATGGGGCACAGCCTCGGCATCCAACATTGAAAAAATTCAAAGAAGTCAAAATAAAATTCTCCGTAGAATTACAGATGCTCCATGGTACATTAAAAACTCACGAATCCACGCAGATCTGAAAGTACCTTTTGTGAAGTACGAGACAAGATATATTAACAAACTTGAATTCCATCCAAATCCTCCTGTAGTTAATATTCTTAACTTTGGTGGTCATACCCGTCTGAGAAGGAGGGATACTTTGGCTACCATTCGAGCTCTAAACAGATGACTGAATTCTGAAATAATATTCCCATAAAAATAAATTTTTGTCCAGCACTGTCAGGACTTTAATCACAAATTTTTTTTTTTTTTTAGTATAAAGAATTGAATACTTATTGTCATTACATTTTTTATGTAGATTCAATAAATAAAATAAAAAAGGTAAAAAAAAAAAAATTATCATTGGAAGTAATACAACAAGCAAGTTTTCTAGATTTGAAAGCATAAGGATGCATTTCTGATCTGTGTGTTCCACTGGTAAAAGATGAGTTTTCAAGGCATGCGACAAGCTATATCAGTGAACTGGAACTCCACCCAAATCCTCTTGCACGAAACATACTTAATTTTGAAGGCCACTCTCGGTTGAGAAGAAGGGATACCCTTGCCACCATCAGAACGTTAAATAGGTGATTCTACCGATATTATTCGCGCAAAATAAAACTTTTTTGTCTAGCAGTGGCTGGGCTTAAAGAACTCTTATATTTAGTATTAAGATTTGAATAGTTATTGTTAGTTCATATTTTGAAGATTCAATAAATAAATGAATGACAAAAAAAAAAAAAAAAATAAGGATTCATTTAGAAGTAAGAAGATTGGATCCTATAAGAGAAAGTCGAATCAAACAGGATTTTTCATGTCGGAAATGCTGCTTGAACTCTACAAAACTGAGTGATTTTTACAAGCTATTTCAAGGAATTAAATTTTACCCAATTAATCAAGTTTTATTTTGAATAATAACTTCAGCAGTATTATTATTCGTGCTAAAAAATCCAGACCTTACGATAATCCCAAGTACCGCGATAGTTCATTTAAAAGAGCGGTCGATCAACAGTCTTGAGATTCCAGGTTCGATTTTTAACAAAGGCTTTGGGTATTATGTGTACAGCTGGGCCAACCAGCCAAATCAATACCGAAGCGGAATATCCATAACGCCAAGGTAATGCTCTGTTTCCAAATAGTTTTAGCCGGTTTTGTGACATGCCACCGAGCATTGTCATGATGAAAGATTATGACCTCGTGCCCGGCCAAATATTCTGATCATTTTTCGTTGATTGCTATCTTCAAACAAAAGACTCGCTTGCAACAGTTCATAGGACAAGCTGCTTCCACCACATACAGATCGTTACCTTGGGAAGTTTTATTGGCTCACGTGCGTTATAGCTCTGATTTTGACCCTTCTGACTACCACTTGTTACGATTGATGCAATACGCTGTACTTCACGACAAGATATCAGAATTTGGCTTGTCTTATTATTTACCTCAAAACTAGGTCAGCTCTTTTGACAAGGAGTCTATATGCTACTAAATTTTCCCCGGGGAATAGGTTATGTCTTGACGTATTTCTAACCAGGACATTCTGTTTTTTTTTTTTTTTGGGTAAAGAGGGAAGGAGTCCCTCTAAAAAACTAGGAAGCCGCGTGAATAATGTTGTGTTGGTTTTCGAAACCCTTACCAAGGGTATAAATTGGCAGAACGGGGATCAGCATTGCCCCCGGGTGGTTGTGCTTGTAGTTTAACCCGGAATTATCACGTTTAAGGTGCTTTCTGACTGTATTTTAAACCTAAATCACTAGAAAGGGAGTTAGTTTAGTAGTTTTAAGTAATTACCCCTGATAATTATTTAGTGTATGGCTTTTTTCGGGGACTAACAACCTCCCGATGCGTGCCTGGTAAGCCACACAAGGACGATGGTGAATCGAGAATACTTCTCTCCGTGGAATTGGTCCATCATCTGATTAGGACAGGTGCTGATGTCAATCTCCAGAAAAGAGTAGTTGCTAACGATGAACAATACTTTGAATAATGTATAAACTCATTTTGTTTACTTGATCCTATTTGCTTTGACCTTTATTTAATTCAATATTTGCAAATAATTCGTTCAGCTCAAGGTCCTATTTGTTTTTTTAAAAATTGAATTCAAATTTTGTATTGAATTTACACACAAAAAACAAATTTTCCTGAAGAAGTCGAAATATTGAAAAATACATTAAATATTTTCTTAAAAAACAAAAAAAGGTCCTTTAAATTGAGATGAACGAATAATTTGCAAATATTCATTTTGTTTCTATAAAAAATGAATTTTTCAAGCAAATAACATTATTAACTTGTATTGCCAGGTTTGGTTTATATACTATCTATGAGAATTATTATTAGCCCCTCTAACTTACACAAGCATATTGCTGATATTTATTTCATTTAGTATCATGGAGGATCAGTTTTTTATTTTTGATCATTAAAATCCACAACTAACTGTGTACTTTTATTCTTCATTTAAAAAAATCGGGGCTTAATTAATTTAATTTTAAAGAGCTGTCAAAATCATAATTATTTTGCCATACTGTTGTAAGAACTGAATGAGAATTATTATTAGCCGCTCTAACTTACACAAGCATATTGCTAACCTGATATTTATTTCATTTAGTATCATGGAGGATCAGTTTTACATTTTTGATAATTAAAAGCCACAACTAACTTTTTAGGTGTACTTTTATTCTTCATTAAAAAAAATAAATAAAATCGGGGCTTAATTAATTTAATTTTAAAGAGCTGTCAAAATCAAAATTATATTGCCATACTGTTGTAAGCAGTGAATTCCTACACACTCAATAAAATGGGTCATCTAAGTATTTGTTTTGTCATCATTAAAGCAAACAATACGTATTATTAGTAGTTCTCCATTAATTATTTAGTTAATGTATTGCGCATGCGCAGCTGATGCCAATATTTTCTTTTATTTGGAAGTTCAGAATCGTCTTCTGGACGAGCGAAAAATGCTGAACGAACCATCTTGGGATTGGTTACAGGATTGTTCACAAAAGTGGTACACAGATGAATCTGAAACGCTCTAAAGTTTTGCTAACTTTCACGGTGGAAAAGTTATTTTAGATTCTTGACCTACTCATATTGTCAGTGTACAGGGAGAAGCATAGTGCATCAACAATGGACGCAGATCTTGTTTGATTATTATTATTACTATTATTAACCATAATCCAGGCTAAACTCTTACATTTGTATACTTAACTTTCTTTTCTAGAACCGGTCCCATCGTCAAAAAATTCTTTTTTTGCAAAAAAAAAAAAACTTTTATTTTGTTGAACAGTGTTGCGCAGATACATCTGTTAATACTTAGATAATATTGGCAATTAAAGAAAACGTGTGTTCTTCCGTTCTTACTTTAACATAAAGTGTATAATTTTCATAATTATTTCTTTTTTTATTTGTTATTTTTATTTTGTATCTGCATGCTAAAGTATTTATTATAAATTACGGCGCGTGCTTGCCGGACATGCAAATATAATACTTTTTTTCCTTCTTGTTGTATTGTTGGCAAATATGAATACGATCTAACATATATTTATCTCAGAAAAGTCTTTGTAATAAAGCAGCAGCAACAGCAACAAAAGACAGACATTTGGAATCACCACTAAGCTTTGCCCATATTAAATTCAAACACTGGTATTTTTTTACCTGCCTCGCTCAACTGGCTTGTCAACGGTGATGAGTTTTTTTCATTGTAAACATTTTTTTCTTCTCCAATTTTTTTTTTCTCGTTTTCCAGTTGCTTTAGAGTAGACAATTGGAATGTAACAATAAACGCGATTTGTGTATAAAATGAACAGAACAGCAAGATAAAGACTTAAGCAATAATGGTTACATGTAAAATATTTATACATATCTATATAAAAAAAAGTCTTGATTTTATTTGTATAAAAGAAAATCTGTGCTAATGGCATCAAATATCTGTAATTTCAGCAAATGAGTAGAAATTATATTAATACAACTATTTAGTTAAGATGTACACATAGGGGAAAAATCGTAGTAAAAATAATTAAAATCATGTAAGTTTAACATGTTTTTTCCAAGATTTGACTTCATTTCTTTTGAAATGATCCCAAGAATAAGACAACCCCAATTCACAAATTTAAATTTATATCGGATGGTTAAATTTCAAGGGCCGATATTGAATGTGAACCACACCTAAACGCCAAGTCTTTTTTCCAAATTTGATTTGACATTTCTCTATTTCAGACTTAATCAATTTGAACCATGGAGAGATATACAATCCAGCAATGTGTTAAAGTTATCCAGACTTATTATGAAAATGATGATCAATTTTCGAAGAAAATCATCTTCAGTGGTGAGAAACTTTTTCACCTCAGTGGATTCGTCAATAAACAGAATTGCGGCATTTGGGCGAATGAGAATCCAAGAGTGAATGTCGAAAAACCAATGCACCCACAAAGAGTGACTGTTTGGTGCGGTTTATGTGCTGGTGGCATCATCGGGCCGTATTTTTTCCAAAATGAGGCCGGTCAGGCAGTTACTGTGAATGGTGTTCGCTATCGTGAGATGATAACGAACTTTTTATGGCCCGCATTGGAAGATATGAATGTAGACGATATGTGGTTTCAGCAGGACGGTGCCACTTGCCACACAGCTAACGAAACAATTGCTCTTTTGCGCAACAAATTCAATGGCCGTGTTATCTCACGTAATGGCGATGTCAATTGGCCGCCAAGATCATGTGATTTGACACCGTTGGACTTTTTTCTTTGGGGTTATTTGAAAGAAAAGATGTACGTCGATAAGCCAGCTACAATTCAACAGCTAAATGATGAGACAATTCGGCATATTAACGGCATAGAACCTCCATTATGCCTCAGGGTCATCGAAAATTTGGACCATCGCGGCGCTCATTTGGTCGATATTTTGTTCCATACATAGTTGAGTAATACCAATATATCATAATAAAATAAAATTATAATAATTTCCTAAATAGTTTGTGTTTTATTCAAAATCAACATCGGCCCTTGAAATTTAACCACCCTTTATATGTACGTACTTTCGCCTACCAGGGCTGGGCAGTATTTGAAATACATGTATTTGAAATACGTATTTAAAATACAAATACATATTTTGTATCTGTATTTCAAGTACTCAACCTGAAAGTATTTAGTATTTTGTATTTCAAATACATAACTTAAAAGTATTTTGTATCTTTTATTTCAAATACATATGGCTTAAAAATACATTTATACAAAATACATTTATTTATTATAAGTTCAAAATAAGTTTTTTCACACAAAAGCTAAAATTGCTAGAAACTGCCACCTCTAAAATGTTTATTATTTTGCAATACCGCAATTCAGCTTTCAATTGTCTTGTCCAGAGCAAATACATTTTACACTAATCAGGTGATATCAATAGGAATTTTCACGTATTCGCCACCAGCCTTTTCCCAACGCTTTGTATTATATACAGGGAAATAATTTTTATTATGAAAAATTTTGCCTACCTTAATGTCTGTGAGAACCAGATTATGTCGATTGCAAATATAATAATTTGAGATATTTCAGTTGTATTTTAACAAAACTAATGGAGAGCTTAGAAAGGACATATGTATAACGACACCTGAAGCAAATAGAGCCATATTGGCGTCCACCCTAGTTTCAAAATACACTGGCCACCAGAAATCATCTCATTAAAAAAGAGGCAACGAATTCAAAACCTTGCAATAGTTACCTTAGAGAAAGATTACAAAATACGTGAAACCGAACATGGATGCAATAGAAGAAGTAGTAGTTGCAGCAAAGATGATGAGAATTTTATTGTTTTTTTGCATTTATAGAATTTGGCAGCAGGCTCCGCCAACTCAACTTCTCAGATTGTCTAGGATCTAAATTGGTCGAAGAGTTATAAAAGTTTTCAAGAACTAAACATCCCTTCAGACGATTTAGGTTTTTCTAAAAGTTGTGTGAGATATGTGAATAACAGCTAAAAGAAATATGGTGTTGGCAAATAAGCCAGCCAAAAATTTTAATAACAAATTTATTTACATCAAGCCCTCAAAAAAATTTTCTTGCTTGCAACATAATTATCTTGTAAGCAGTTTTATGCTTAATACTAAAAACAAAAATTTCTACCAGTTCAGCTGTCCGGTCTATAGAATGATTCTATTAGAATCTTAACATGTTATTCTTTCTAGAATATTGTTGTTATTATGCCGAACCACTTATCCCTAAGTTAAACAACAGAACACGCCTAATCTAATAAAAACAACAAATGATAGCTGCTTATAATAAAAACCAGCTACAAATTGACTTACTTAAAAAAGATCCGCTTTATTAAATGTAATTATTTACCGCACCTTTTATAAGTCTTTGCTGCAATTCAAGTTGATTTAATTTTTTTTTTTTTATACAAGAAAAATATTTTATTTATGTAAAAATAACAATAAATATTTTATTTAGTTTAGAAATAATATTGCTGTTAAAATTATGTGTTTTTGTATTAAAAAAATGTAAACATATTTTTTAACTTTTAAATACATACTCGTATAATAACTAATTCTACTTTAAGTCTAATGGTCCTATATTAATGTGGAGATACTGGTATTTCCGTATTAGAAGCGGAAGTTATTTTAGCAAATGTTGAAAAGGTTGTGGGTGCAAAAAATAACAATATTGATAACGATTGGTCCAACCATAATGCACGGGAAATGTGTGACGATTTGGTGCGTTAGAACTAAAAATTGGTCCAACCAAAAGGCACGATATTGCATGTGCGTCTTACTTTAACATCAAGTTTTTTTCTCAACTTAATTTGAGATTTCTTTGCTTCTGTGTTTAATAAATTCAACTCTGAAGCGATACACAATTGAGTGGCGTATTTAGATAATTGAGCTGTTTTACGAAATTGGACGTTCAAATCAAAATTCATTTCATGCACTTCGTTTTTTTTTTTTTGTACCAAATATTTTTTTTTTCTAATGATAATAAGCAATATTTTTGGAACATTTTTAATATAAAATAATTTGACGTTAAGTAGAATTACATCAGCATGTAACGCTACTATTTAAAATTAAATAAAAATCCAATTATATATGTATGTCTAAAAATAAAATAATTTTAATGATATTTGTATTAAATTATTTCCTAAAATGTAAATGGGAGATCAAGCACGTGACGTCTCTTCAGCCTTCTTGTTTCTGAAGTGTCATCCAATAGACAAATAGCCAATATGTTTTGGTGATTACTAAGCCTATGTAAATATTTTTCAGAAAATCGTTTTATTTCATCCCTTATCTTAGGTATGTTGAGATCATTGTGTATTATATCATTTGTTACAAAGCCTGGTGAATCAAGTATAGTCCGCAGAGTTTTTGATTGGAACCTTTGTATTATTTCGAAGTTTGAAGTTTTTGCTGTTTCCCATAGATGGATACCGTATTTCCAGATGGGTTTTAAAATTGCTTTGTATAATAAAATTTTATTTTCAATACTTAGCTTAGATGTTGGACGCAGAAGCCAGTACAATTTTTTTAATTTAAAATTTAGTTGTTGCCTCTTCTTAACTATATGGTTTTTCCATATCCATCCAGATACATACCAAGATATTTAATACAATTTGTGTGAGGAATGGACTCATTGTTTATTTGCACAGTTGTGCAGTCACCTTTTCTTAGAGTAAATGCAGCATGTTGATATTTACTATAGTTTATCGTTATATTCCATTTAACCGACCAACTGTGTAAAGTATTGTTGTACCAAATATGCCTCCAATTGGCCGAATTGTTCACAAACTTCAACAAGTCTGCAGAGAATAAAAAAAGACTTATACATGCTCATGAAGCTCCGCGCCCGAAGAACATTCTTGTTGAATGCGATGGTGTGGCAGAAAACCCTCAACTTTGACTCATCTTCGTGCCAAAGGACTAAACATCTCATGAAAATCACTGGCAAGAATTTGGAATAAAGATTTGAATTTACTCTCTTACGAGTAGTACACCCTACGGTGTGCGCGGTGTTGAACTAATTTTTGTTAGTCTAAGCACTGTCGAAGGTATATACAGTTGTCAGTTGTGCTGATATACATCAGCACCTGCCTTGTGGCCTTATCTGATGATGGACCAGTTCCACCAGTTTAAACCCTTGGTAAGGGTTTCGGAAGCCAACACAACATAAGTCATGTGGCTTCCTAGAGTTTTGTTTGCCGCACCAAACGAGGGACCTCTTCCCCTCTTTTCTCCGAAAAACAGAGTTAGGAATACGCCAAGGCAAAACCTGTTCGCTGAGGGTAAGGTATATACACTAGGCACTGATCAGTTTTAACTAATTTAATTTCAACATTTTAAATGCTGTGGTAACGTTTGTTTTGGTCGTTCCGTGTGTCAAGTTCACAAACATTACTCCCCCTTTCCTCTATTCTCCTAGTTTCAGTACAATTCACTGCGAATGTAGGGGCTATCCCCTGAGTACTGGTCCAAGATAGAAAAGGTCCTATTGGCTAAAAATCTGAAGCCTAATGACCATTTCAAGCGTCGTCAGTACCCCGAATGGTTGGTTGAGAAGAAAAAATGTATCATTGATTTACATCACTACTTACTCTATCGGCCTTATCTGATGAAATCACCAGTGCCTCCGTGTAGTTTGCAGGGCTCACATAGATCTAAACTTTTGCCATAAGTATGTAACCATACCTCTTGCTGAAGAGTTTGAGCCTTCTAAATCCTCCTATATGCAATTTCCCAGGTAGGCAATGCAAGACAAGGCTTAATGAAGATGGTGGGCCGAAGTCCATTACGAGCGTTAATAATAATAATAAGCAAAATTTACGCTTCTAGGGCACTGAAAATCCGCGTGTAACCCACGAAGAACCATTACACTCGCTCATAGTCACTGTATGGTGTGCTGTTTTCGCTGGAGGAGTTATTGGACCTTTTTTCTTCGAAGACGCCGCGGGCCAAACGGTTACTGTGAATGGTGAGCGCTACAGAGCAATGATCAACGAGTTCTTTTTGGCGCAACTTGATGAATTGAGATTGGAAAACATGTGGTTCCAACAGGACGGTGCTACGACACACACTGCACATACGTATGCTGAAGGCTGCATTTCCCGGGCGCCTAATCTCCCGTTTTGGCTATTTGCACTGGCCAGCAGGATCGCCCGATTTGACCGCTGCAGACTTCTTTTTGTGAAGCTTTTTGAAGTCGCAAGTTTATGTCAACAAGCCTCAGATTCTTCAGACAATATCCGTGAAGAAGTTTTGGCCAATGTGATGGAAAATGCTATTAAAAGGGCTCAAATGACAATCAACTGTGGCGGCGGCCATTTACATGACATCATGACATCATATTCTCGACTTGATGTAGGAAAATTAAAAGACCAAATAAAAATAATCCACAAGAAGAATCAAAGTTTTTTATTTTATTTTTTTTTTAAATTACAGCCAAAAAACATCGGAAGGTTATTTTTTACTTTACATCCTGCACAACACACTGAGACCCTTTTAGACTCAAGTGCGCTTGACCCTTTCAATGGTTGGCAGCCTGTTAAACTTTACCTCATGCACGAATACGCACCTTAGAACACTTTCCACGTAATTCCAACCAATATTTTGTTATATTAATAGCTCTTTTACTAAATATTTTTATAAAAGTTTTGAATAGATAATTTCACTTGTATAATTTTCTTTTTCGTTTCAGGTAAATAATGAAAACATCAATAGCATTAAGTAAGTTTAACACAATCATTCTCTTTAATTTAAATAAATATACAATATAAAAAAGCAAATTTAGAATTATTCTATGGAAAAAATTCAAAGGAAGACACCATTAAAAACAAATTTGTTTTTCACATTTTCTCCGCCACAAACAACATCTATTGAAATTGCAAATATTATTCTTTTCCTTCTTAAGACAAAGAAATGCTGCAGCCCACGTTGAATGTAGGAAATAAAAACTGCAGATAAAATTAACAATCAACTCTTGACAACATTTTGAATTCGGTTTTCTTCGCTATTATTATTGTTATTGTTGTTATAAAATAAATTTTACAGGTTTTATAGTTTTCTTTTGGTTTAAAGAAGACTTTTTTGCACTCGTGTATACAGTTGTTTGTTTGGCTGAGTGGTCTGTGATGACTGCACCTGTTTGAAAGCTTTTTTTTGTTTGTTTTCTTCTTAAACAAAAAAAAAAAACACTGACAGAAATGTTGGCATATTTTTTTAGCAAAACTCTGGTTTCTGAAGAAATTTGTTTTACCTTTGATATAGATTTTAGCTACATTAGTTTACGAGGTACTGTAAAGACAGTTGGCTTCATTCGATGTTTGTTAAGCGAAGGACTTTGTCCTCCCACAGATATCTGTTATGTAAGAAACCAGTAGTAATGGTTATGCGGGTCCATGGCCGATAATCTTAATGGACTTTGGCCTACCAACTCATTAATCCTTGTCTTCCCATAACTGGCAGGGAAATTGCATACAGGAAGGATTAGGAGACCCAAGCCTTCCAGCGGTCTGTCCATATGGTTATAAACATAAGGCAGAAGTTGCAACCTGTGGGACCTTAAAAGCCGCACGAGAGCACTGACAAGTAAGGAATAATATACTCCTGGGAGTTGATCTACCATAAGATAATACCATCAAGGCAGTTGCTAATTTAAATCAATGAGACTTTCTGTTGTAATGCTCATGCCAGTGTCACAGCTCCTGAAATCCTCTTTACTTATTGTTACTAACGACAAGCAAAATGCTACTTATATCAACCTAAAATTTTAGCTCACACAAAATTCACCAACAACATCTTAAAACATTTTATATTCTTATTCTTTATTGATTAAATTCTAGTACAAATATGTATGCAAGTATACAACTAACGCCAACATGTTCAATTTTTTTAGTTCATCTGCATTTAGTATCTTGTGCTTAGCGTTATTTTTTTTTCACAAAAATAATTTCATTGTGGGTTTCTATAAGTTTTTTCTTGAAAACATTTCTTTTCTTTATCCAGTTTATAATAAAAAAAAAGAAAAATTAAGACATGTTACTAAATTGTGTTTGGCGCCTCTCTTTTTTAAGTTATTTAATTTTTCATTTGCAGTTTATGTAATGGAGGCGTTTTTTAATAGAATCTTTTAGGAATAAAAATATGTGTCCAAATCTGTTTTCATTTCTTTCTATATAAGCTTTTATTTTGAAATGTCTTAAAAATTATATATAAGATTTTTGTAATTAAGGTGTAATAATTGGCGCTGTTAATTTTACTTTCATTGGAAGCCTTCTGTAAGATTCAGTTTGCCGCGAGTTTTATCGCGAGCGCTAAGTTTTATCCAATAAGGTGATAAATAGCAGAAAACTAGAGACATTTTTTTATTGTTTTTGTTAAGTGAATTTCTTTCATAATTAACGAAGTTTTTATGGAAATATAAAACTTTTCATATGACTTTTTTAAGTACAAGGTGAACCATATTAAATAGCTCTAAATAGTGAGCAGCACTATAACTTCAATTGCAGTTTTATGCATAACCAAATTCCTAATACAAAGAAAATTAAATTACTTCAATGTTTTTTTTTAATAAACTAAAGTCGTAATTGAGCGTAATAAATTAACGTGCTGTTCATAGAACACAGGCAAGCAACTCGTCTAGAAAATTTGTATGAAAGTTACTCAATTTTTTGAGAGACTTCCATATAAAATTTTATAGACGAGTGCACGTCTGTGTTCTATGAACAGCATATAAGAATGAAATATGGAGTAAAAGATTTGTAAGGAAAGTTTTCAAAGTGTAAATATTTTACTAACAAAAAATGAGAACAAATTCAATCTAAATCACAGTTTGTATGCTAGAAAATTTAAATTTAAAACAATCCATATAAGGTGGTCCAATTAAAAGGCACAATGTTAATTGTAAATAAAACAAAACAGTTCTCATAGAGTAATATTTTAATCAGGTAAAATTAATTGAATACAGGCTAATTTCTGCTAAGTTTCTATTAATTCAGATTAAGTATACAGTGGCTTACATCTTATAAATATTTTTTTAACATAAATATTCCAAAATCTGTTGCATTTAGAAGCTAAAAAATGCAATGATCATTTAAACAGTTATCTCATTATTATATAACAGCAGAAAAGATAAGAAAAAATAAATTTTTTTCAAAAATGTCCAGAAAGGAAGTAAAATAGCCATTAAAATGAAGTCTCAGCTTAAATGGTGCAAAAAACAAAGCCTGTGTGTATGTATTTGTGTGTGTATGTATGTGTGTGTGTGTGTGTGTGTGTGTGTGTGTGTGTGTGTGTGTGTGTGTGTGTGTGTGTGTGTGTGTGTGTGTGTGTGTGTGTGTGTGTGTGTGTGTGTGTGTGTGTGTGTGTGTGTGTGTGTGTGTGTGTGTAAAATAACGGGAAAATTTACATATTTTTAGTTTTATTCAATGAGAGTGATAATTCGCAAGCATTATTTGTAAAGAAACCTTTAAATATAAAATGTTTGGCAATTTCTTTCTTACAATGGGAAAACGAACTTCTATTGAAAAACGGGAGGATGTAATTCGTTTTTTTAAGGCGTGAAAATCTATGACTAAAATCGCTGATTTTGTCACATTGAGTTCATCTACTGTCCAACACATCGTAGAAAGGTTCCGAAATGAAAATAGAGTGGAAAACAAGGGTATATCTGCTCCAAATAAAATTTTTTCAGACACCGAAAAACGACGAGCACACGTCAGGCATAGTAAAGACTTGGCTCATCTGCAACTGTCAGCATGTTACACAAATGCCTGCTCAGAGTCCAGGCCTCAATGTTATAGATAATCTATGGCCTATGCTCGAAAAAAACATCAGAAGTCATACAATTTCCAACGCTTCTGACCTAAAATATGCACTTCTTGAGGAATGGGTTAAAATTAGTCCCGATTACACAAAAAATGTGATATCGCCTAAAAGCAGCGTTGACAACTTGAAATTTCAAAACGCACCAAAATGAGAGAAAAAACGCGTTATTTCGAAAAAAAAATGCACCAAAAAAATGTTTTTCTTAATTTTATAAGTTGTTCACAAAGTTGCAGAAAAATTAACAAATACGAGTATTATTAATAAAAGCTTAGAAATCGCCTTTTGTTTAATGAACGACACGTTTAAAAATTTTTATAAAATCATTAAGAACTGAGTGTTTTTCATACAAACTTCTAGGCTAGTTGCTGGACCGTGCACTATCGACCCCACAGAAATATGTTTATATAAATAATATTTTGTTTTTATTAAAACCACGATGAAAACAATATGTTTTTGTTTTATGGCCAACTTTTTATTGTTCAGATAATTTGAAGTTGACAAGACAAGTTCTGTGATATTAGTTTTAGGTTAAACTATGATATTTTCTTTTGACTATTTTTTAAATTATAAAATAAATGCATCATGATCTCGTTTAATATATAATTGCTGAGTGATGTAAAGAAAACTAAAATATTGACAATAAAAATTCTCCGGAGGAAATCGAAAAAAAGCGGACGAAACGTTGAGATGATAAATTTAAAAAAAAAAAAATTTTTAATGACGCCATTATCCAACCTAAAAGCAGGCATATCTGAAAAACAGCTATATTTGTACTGTAAAAATAATAAAACGGGTCGCAAATCTTAAAAATTAAATATTCGTTTTTCTTTAGTTAATATACATAATCAAAACAGCAGGACTGTTTTACTTTGTGTATATAATTTGATGCATTTTATACATCATTACTCCATGTACTATATAGTATTCTACTCTTTAAGATACAAATAAATTTTGCACACTTGATTAAATGGTATTGATTATATTACTGATATAAGTATATTACAAAAGGTATTTTATTATACTGGAACAAAAAGTTGTGGTGAGTTCGGTTCGGTGCCACCGAAAATTAAAAAACCCACAGAAATTTGGAAAAAAGTGCACCACGCACCGGTAATGGAATTTTTCGCACAAAAAGTTTTAAAAAGCACCAAAAACGGTGCGAAACGCACCGAGTTGACAACACTGCCTAAAAGCCTTTCTAGCTAAAAACGAAAAACCTACAAAATATTACGAGTGAAAAAAAATGAAATTAGAAGTACAATTTAGTTTTTCTTTAAGCTTTAAATTTTGTGCATCATTTAAGTTGTGAGCTAAAAAATTAATGAACTTTTTTAAATAAAAAAAATTCTGTGTAATGAAGAATATTTTTTGTTATTTTTTTAATAAAATCTGTAATATATAAATTTATAAACATGTGACATCCTTCTTTAATCTAGTCTAAATATTTTTTGAAATATTGCAAATTGTTTTTTATGTAACTGCATCAAATAAGCTGTGAGCTGTGTATATAAGTAAAGAATAGTACAAATAAAGGTAAAATCTTACGACTATCTACTTCATTAAGTTCCTATGTAGTCTCAACATGTTTGGACAACTAGAATTTGCCGTGGTACTGAAAACATATTTAATAAAAAAATTTAGTCCTTATAGAGTATATTACTTAGGAGGTCAAATACTTTACCGCATTCTCTATATATTCAGTCAGCTCATCAATAAAACTTGCACAGTGGAATGTGCGAGATACTTTTGAAAATTGCAATCAACTATGAAATATATTAACTTTTGAATCCGAAAGAACAGCTTGCCAATTTTCTGATTGCTGCGACTAATATGAACCAATAACAATAATAACAGCCTTGTGCTCAACGCCTGTAAAAGAACTTACCAAGTTAAACTTTTGGCATTTTTGTACCTATGCAGGTCTAAAACTAGTCATTTGCATTACGAGTATACAGCTCTTGATTACAAGCGACAAGTTAGAAATAAGAAAGCCAAGTTTTTCGAAAAATTGCTCTAATTTCCAATCTCGAAAACAAAAATTGTTAATAATGCAATTTGAGTCTGCTACTTGCTTTGAGGACAGTTTCCAAATTTTTCCTTTACCCATTTCTTTAAATTTTCAGCAGTGAAAAATTGGCTACAGCTAAATATTGTGAAATAATTTTTTCCACTTGCGGAAAAGTATTTAATAATTTGATTTATATCTCTGATTTCATTTTAGTTTTTCATAACAAATTTCCAATTAAACTACATATTTCTGTTGAAACATATTCCCACACAAATCATTTTTGCTTTAGTTTTTTTTTTTTTTTTTTTTTTTTTTTTTTTTTTTTTTTTTTTTTTTGTGAAACATTTGTTTCTGTATTATGAAATGTTGTATACTTGTATTTTCCAGCCAATAAGGAAAACTTGTCAATATTCCAGCGAAAGTGTTAAATCATAAACACCCACCCATTTTTGCCAGAGTAAAGGCCGTGCCCATTTCAACACTTCAATTTACAATGCAACAAGTTTTTCCTCAGCACACATTTCAAGTACAACAAATTGTACTTTTAAAGTGTTGAAAAAAGAATTAAAACGTTTGTCGTATATATTTTTTCTTTTGCTGCTTGCATGCTTCTCCTCTACACATTTTTATGCAAAATAAAGTAACTCGTACTCGGCTGAGTATGAGAATGAATGTTTCGTTTTTATTTTTATTATAAAATTTTATTTTATTTTTTCTTCAAATCACACAAACTGTAATTGACAAAATGTCACAATTGTTGTCTTTTTGTTGTCTTGTTTGTTTGTTTGTTACTGTTGTATTAGAAGTACGTGTCAGATTTAAATCAAATGTTAAAAGTAAGGAGAAAAAAAATTTGTGCTAAGCAAAAAGTCAAGAAAAAAAAAAACTCTTTTACACCATTTTTGGTAACACTTTTAGAGTTGTATTATTTGGTTTTTTTGTTTTCGTTTTTTTTTTTTTCTATTTAATTTTATTTCGGTTTTCATCTTTGTAGAATGTGTAGTCATTACATGTGGCAGACACTTAATTAAAATAGACATACATTTTGTACACGTTGTTGCATGTGTATAAACAGAAACATAAAATCTTGCACGTCAAACACACCCATTTTGTTACAATTTTTTTTTTCTTTTTTGGTTCGTAATTTTTGTACACTATTTTTGGAGAGTGACGTTTTTTCAACTTTATTTGAATGGAACATACAAATAAATTTAAAACAAACATTAACAACACTACTGACAGTATGACAACAACAACAACAGCAACAAAAAACAATATTGGATTGTTTTTTCTTTTTTCATTTTCTGTTTGGGGGTAATTTATGGATTTTCCTAAATGTTAATGGTCAATCAAGTAGGTTAATTGCAAAATTTTCCCCCCCCTCTTTGTCAGCAACTTTTTTGTATTGTTATTAATTTTTAATTATAATAGAAACATATATAATTTATAACAGTTTAAAACACATGGCATAAATAAAGAATTTGGTACCTGTTTGTTATATTGCGTTTTTATTATTATTTTGTTTTTTTTTTTTTTCTAGCTTTAGAAAAACAAAAGACTCAAGACACATACGTTATGTATTAACAAAAACTCGCAACAATTTCGTTGCTGTTGCTGAAAACCAAAAAATGAACAGTTATTTATTGTATTAGTCTAAAGCAAATGCTTTCTGATTAAGTTAAAAAGCATAATTAGAAATTTATTCCAGATTTGCATAAATTATAAAACTTACTTCCATGTCTTAATGGAGCTGTCTCTCGCATGTGTCAAATGATCGTTTTATCAAACGTATTATTTATATTTTAAACTTTTAATTGTTAACTTGTTTGCAATATCCAATAAATGACTTAAGCGCCATTTAGTCTGAGTTTTGGCTTTAATTGGTGAGACAATCATGAAGTTGTGCTTTAGAATTTTATTAAATATATCCCTACATACATTTCAGGCTTTCTTCCTTCATTTTACTCCATAATTATAATTTCATGCCCAGTGGCTACATCTTAAAACAGCTCAGCATACTTGTGTTGCAAAATTCCATATACTTATAAATAAATCTTTCCAAGAAATTAAAAATTCATAAATCATACTTCTTGTTTGGAAATATTTATTTACAAGATATATTGCAAAAATATGACTAGATGGTTAGAAATAGGCTGGCTTTAGCTTTTAAAATGTTAAATGGCTTTTTGTTTATTATAACAACCTTATTCTTTTCACAAAAGCATAAAATTTTCTAAATGAAGGGTCTGAGCACAATGTTTGATTTGTGTGGGGAATGAAAAACTACATCACATACTAACAGGAGATAGTAGTTAAGACCCCACTTAAAGTACCAAGTGAATCGGATTTAAAAAAATGCTTGCAGCAGGCTGAAAGCGTACCAGCGTTGTCAATTCGGTCCGTTTTTGGTGCTTTTTAAAATTATTTTTGCGAAAAATCATTTAGTCGGTGCGTGGCGCGCTCTTTTTAAAATTCTCGGTGCGCTTTAGATATTTCGGTGGCACCCAATCAAATTCAATTCAACTTTTTGTTTTAATATACGAAAAAAATATTCAAGTGTCCAATATTTTTACGTTTTTAAAATTTGTTGAAGGACCCCTGTGCATCTTTAGAAAGCTCTCCAAAATCAAAGTCTGATATTCAATTATATCTTTGAAATGCGACAAAATTTTATGGACTGGCGGAGTCAACTTTTTCGCTGGATATAATTCTGCTAAAAGTGGTGCAGTTTTCGAAACATATTCTCCAACTTTTTCCTTGCACTTTAAGAGATTTAAGATCGTTTCCAATCTCTTAACGATATGATTGTTCATTCCAGTGATTCGAGTAGATTAGGTTTGGTAAGCAGGCCGCTAAAGTCTCCAAAAAAGTAGCTTAGACTCTGCAGCTCACTTGGTTCCTGAAATTGTTCCCTTTGTGTTAGTCTAAAAAGTGTAGTAATATAAAAAGTGCGTGGAGAGGAGGGGGTAGGAACCCCCTTTTTAGTGTGGCATTACATGCTGATGTGCTAGCCATCCGCTGCTCTTTAGGCTAGCGCAGTCAGATTGTCCGAGGCCAGACATGATAGGCTACTGAAGCTCCTCCCACCCAGATTCATGTAACAGTCTCGTCATTTCCAAAAAAAAATCTTCTAGTAGTATTTCCATCATTTTAGTTTCCGTATCCATATTTGGAGCAGTCTACTTTTAGTAAAATTTGTTTGAAAAATGCATCCTGTATTCGTCTCTTTCTGATTCTTTTCTTATCTTTAGTTGATGTATTTTCATCAAAGTGTTCACACTCTTGCGTATACGGTAACTTTAACAAGAGCTCCATACATCTTATTCTTGTGTGTAATGGTGAGATTCCATACTGATATTTCTCTTCATTTGTAGAATCGTTTAACTTGTCGAAGTTCTTTTGCGTCTTTTTGCAAATTGGACGTGATAATGTTGAGGTTGTATTTGTTAGTTCGTTAAGGACTTTTCGGTCAATCATGGTCAGGTGGAACTCGTAACTACATTCAATATATTTTTCTTCACCGATTTCAAATTTTGTGAGTTTCATCTTGTTAATTTGTTCTTGAAAGCCCTTCGCTGTTTGTCTTTATGAGTTCCAGCGATTCCCTTGCAAACTGATGTATTGTTAGCCTATAATAATGTATTGATGACGGTCGTTAATTTCTACAGTGTAAGGAAACATCGTCAGTGCTCAGAATATTGGGAAGAAAACAGTGGATGATCAATATTCGAAGCAAATCGTTTCCAGTGATAAGGCACATTTTCACTTCAGTGGCTTCGTCAATAAGCAGAATTGCTGGATTTGGCCGACAGGCACTCCAAGAGTGATTATCGAAAAACTAAAACACTCACAAAGAGCGACCGTTTGGTACGCTTTATGGACTGGCGGCATCATCGGGTCATATTTTTTACACAATGTTACTGAGATGATAACGAACTTTTTATGACCCAAATTAGAAGATATGGATGTGGACAGTATGTGATTTTAACAGGACAGTGCCACGTACCACACAGCTAACGAAACAATGGCTGTTTTGCCGTGTTATCTCAGGTGGTGAAGATGTAAATTTGTTGTCGTTTTGTTTGAAAAAACAAACGTATACGTCGATAAGCTAGCAAGAGCTTAAGGATGAGGTAATTCGCTACATTAATGTCATAGAACCGCAATTATGCCTCAGGGTCATCAAAAATTTGGGTCATCAGATGAAGGTGTGCCAACGGGGTTGCGGCGGACATTTGGCCGATATTTTGTTTCATACATAATTGAACTATACCAATATTATCATAATAAAAATAAATGACAATAATTCCACTAGTTGTCCCCCAGCTAAAGATTTGATTATATTTTTTCTTGTCTTCTTCAATCAATAATTATTGATCACAGCAAATTTGTATTGTAAAAAATCCTTATTAAGAAAAACTTAAGAAAGGAAAAACTTGAACTAAAAACCTGATGTACATATGTACAAACCAAACAATTTTTAATTTAAATAATTCCTATAAAAAATTATAAATAGCTTGTTTTCTATGTTTCCCAGCTATCTATATGTCGACATTTCATAGGAACTACCCTAATCATCAAAAGACTTTGGAAATTTTTGAAAGATATTCTCAAACATTCAACTTTATATCCCAACAATCCAAATAAATTGCTGAGAATTTAAAAAGAAAAATGCTCTAATAATATCCGTCAAAACACAAAAAACAAGCTTTTCTATTTATAAACGTCTCTAACATTTCTTTACACCTTTCAAACAAATGAACAACTGTTGGTTGCTACGATTTGCTTTTTGAAAGTATCGAAAAGCAGAGAACAAAAATTCAAACAATTAAGTTTTTTATTCGCTATTTAAGCTTCTAACATTTATACCAATAAAAAATTATAAATAGCTTGTTTTCTATGTTTCCCAGCTATCTATATGTCGACATTTCATAGGAACTACCCTAATCATCAGTAGACTTTGGAAGTTTTTGAAAGATATTCTCAACCAACGGTTGTTAGAAGCTTAAATAGCGAATAAAAAACTTAATTGTTTAAATAATTCCTAAATATTTTTTAAGTTATATTCAAAATCTACATCGGCCCTTGAAGTTTATAATAGTTTTTTTTTTTCGTTGTTAACTATACTGATAATTGCTATATGAAAGCATAGGTGATAATTGTTGATCCCATCATAGGCATGTAGTCCTTATTACACATTAATATTTGTTTTACATTAGTGTCGTTAAATAAGTAAACGATTTCATGCTATTTCTTATATCTTTTGGCCTTTTTAAAGTGACTTTTCTCAGACTACACAACAGATTTTTACGGCTAATTTTGTTCAATCAACAAATAATATATTTACAAATGAAATATTCGTAGTATTATATCTTGTTTAGATTTTTTTCTTCTAAATTTTATAACTTTTTAATATCTCTTGAGGATGATAACAAATTCTTATCGAAATATCGAAAGTAAACCTCCGTTAAACCTTTTTTATAAAAACAAAAATCAATAAAGATCTTTAGCTAAAATTTTAGAAGAAAAAAATATTTTAAAATGGTTGCAAATGCTGTTAAGCGTCTTTATTATTAATTGATATATTTTTAAGAAAAAATTGATTTAGCAGGAAAATTACGCAAAATTTAATTTATTTTAACTTCAGTTAACTTTTGTTTTGAATTTTTTTATTTTTTGTTTTTTGTTTAATATTGCCACAACTTTGCTCTTTAAAAGCAAATTCACTTTTATGAACTCATTAGTTTATTGGCAAATTATTCAAAATTTTAAAATTGTTTTAACACAAATTATTACTTTATTTGACGTCAATGGTTAATTTATGTATAAAAATAAAACTTTAAGTTGCCACCCAATAAATTTCTGTTAAAACAAAATGAAAAAAAACTATTCAATTCAAATAATAATCTATTGTTTTCATCATAAATATAAAAACCAAAAATATATGAAAAAAAAATATAAATAAAATTTATTGAACATAAAAACTGACCCCGTGCCAACATCAATCAAATGTCAATGCTCTAAATATTTTGGCTATTGTTGCCCTTTTTTTATTGTTAGATTTTTTTTTTTTTTTTTGCCAAATGTATAAATGTTTTCAACATACGAGTGAACCAGCTTTCAAACTAAACGTTTGCTGTAGCCTTCCATCTCCACACAATGGCCCAGAAATGTTGAAAAAGGCGCTATGATGTGATCCGAAAAAGCAACAATATTTGTATATTTGATGTTAAAATATATTCCAAACTTGTTTATAAAAATATATTTAAAAAAAGAAATGTTTTTGCCACGTTTTGTTTTTTTTTTTCCTTAGGTTCACTCAAAATTGCTTGAGAATGATGTGGCAGATATAAGAAATTATGAAGAAAAAAATGATTTTATTATTATTATTATTATTTTTTTTTATTTAAGGAGAGGTGTTATGTTGTACATTTGTATTGTTCGGCATAAGGCCTAGTAATGGGGCGTAAACCAGTTGAAAATGAAACTTATATTCGGGTGCGCAAAAAACTCAAAGAAACTTTAATATAAACTGCCAACTAACCTACAGGCCTAAAGGCAAATCAATGCGCATAATTAATCAAGTGAGAGAAAAAATAACAATTAAATAAATTTTTTCTAAGTAGCAAATTAAATGTTTAGCCATTAATTTGCATGAAGACTAAAGAGCGAAAAAAAAATTTTAAAAATATATTAGCGTTGCGTTAATAGTTTTCTTGAAAAAACACGAAATATCATCAAATAGACAGCTAGAAAACACACAAGAAACAGCTATATTACTCGTATATTGGATTTGCATGAATTTTAAACTTTTGAAGTATCTGATATATTCTTATAGTAGATAAATACTACTTCAGAACTATTCAAAAACTATTTCCAAACAAAACCTACTTTCCGATCTCTACTAGTAAATGGAAGAAACTCCGAGACCAAAGTTTCGTTATACAGGCTGTACTAGAACCCAACGTCAAACCGAAATACACTCATAGAAAACCAGTCATAGCTGTTATGTTACTCTAATTATCAACGGCGGCACTTGTGACAATTATTTCATCAATGAAATGTCATACTAACATCATGGGGATGCTTTATCGGGATACGTTGATGTAAGCATGCAATCAATGCAAGAAAACTCCAATACCTAAGACATAGGTTAATAATTAAAAAATAAATCTCGATTGTTCAGACACAAGAAACGCTGTACAAATAACAATGGGAACAGTTAATTGTGTTGTTGAACGCTACACTCACAGAAAAATGCATGTTCATATTGATGACGGCGGGTCATCAGAATTGTGACATCAATAGTATGTAAATAGTCATCAGTAATATGAAAACTGACATCAATCTCAATAAGAAAAGTCATCAGACAATTTTGTCATATATTTAGTGTCATCAATGCTACAACTGTGGTGACATCAATTCAATGATACATTTTTTTTAATAGTTATAATACATCTAATTTGTCAAAATTGATTATAAAAAAGCCTAAGTAGTGTTATAATATTTTCTATTTATTGTTGAATTGAAATTAGGTTGTTAAAATTATTATTTTTCAATTTAAATTAATTTTTAAGAAGTAGACAATATGAATCATATTAATGACATTTTGTCATCATATGCAACGTTAGTTACGTAAATATAATGATAGCGTAGAGAGTAAAATAAAAAGAAGAACCACGAAGCAAAGAAAGAGAATATTTCCTCACACACAGCATACACACAATTAAAATAACATAATGCGCCACACAGACATTGTATTGATGACAGGAAGTTCTGAAATGTATTATTAGAACATTTTTAATTCTCATTGATTTCTTGAAGATGTTCGAATATAAAGTTACGTGTTTGAAAATATTATTGAAAGCATTAAAATGAACCGGAGTTTAAAGTTGATGATAGCGTACCATAGTATTGATGATATGTCGTCATCAAATTTACTTCATGTGCCATTTTTCTGATGTTAATGAGCTATCAAATCAATGAGATTGAACCTAAATTGTAGTTTGTCTATTATTAGTGCGTCATTTTATTGATGATATTTTGTCATTACATTGACTTCATTTAGTAGTTTCTTAGGTATTGAAGTTTTCTTGCATTGATTGCATGCTTACATCAACGTATTCCGATAAAGCTTCCCTATGATGTCAGTATGACATTTCATTGATGAAATAATTGTCATAAGTGCCACCGTTGATAATTAGAGCAACTGATGTAATGGTTGACATCACAGCGATGAAAGTTGTCAAAGTTTATGACATTTGTCATTGCATCGATGTTAAAATACATAACAGCTATGACTGGTTTTCTATGAGTGTAATGATAGCACTATGTTAAAATACTGACTTAAAACGTCAAAGTAAAAGTAATGAAATATATTAACATTTTAACACATTACTTTGTAGTAGAAATTTTCGTTGGAAAGGTTCAATGCTTCCTCCAGACCAAACAGTGTACCACACTGTTATTTTTAATGGATCCAAAGGTGATTGATGAATAATTTGAAGAGTTTCCATTGCCCAGAACCGAGTATTCTATATATTCATACATCCATTTAAATTCGTCACTGATGATGATTTCTTCATGAAAATCGGGATTGTTGTGGTCAAGCTGCGACATCCTGTTGACATATGTGTAGTTAAGGCATTAAAAAGCTTTCAATCAGATATATGAACCGATATCGGAAATTTTCATTTTCCATATTTATATAACCTTATTTTATTACCAGAACTACCTATGCGACATTTTCATTAAAAATCCGATTTGGGCTATATCTCGTGTATATATGGACCGATATCTGAAAATAATATTTTGCCTTTTGGCTACTATGCTTAATAAGTGTGTGAAGTTTGAAGCAAAACAAACAACTTTTGTTTCCAAAAATTTTCATACAAAATTGCAAAAAAAATTTTTTTTTTCGGAATTTTGAATATATCTCAGCTATACGTGGACCGATATTACTGAATTTCAATAGCAAACCCATGAATCGATGGGGTAAAAGAATGGTGAAAGAAAAAAGTTTCTAAATCTAATGGTTTTCTCAGAAACGGTATTTCAACAGCGGACAGACGGACAGACGGACAGACGGACATCGCTTAATCGACTTTTCCATTAATTCTGAATCTGAATATATATACTTTATAGGGTCGCAAAAAAAAACTGCAGAAATTACAAACGGAATCACAGACTTATATATACCCTTAACATTTTTGTGAAGGGTATAAAAAAAGGTTAAATAAGCAGGATCAAGGAAATGTATTTGTCATCACTAATGTTGACATCAAGGTGACCAACAGATTTACATATATACTTTGCATTAATATAAGATACAATCTCTTGTATTTAATCAAAAATTATAAACAAACAAATTAGTGTACCTTCACGGCGGACATTTTGTATTATATAATGTGATTGAATAGCGATCCTATTTTATGTTTTAGTTCAATTTTATAAAATTCAACATGTATATCAAATCTTGTTAATTTATTTTCTATTTATAGCACACTTTAGAGTAATTACGGAAAGTGCCGCAAAAATTCCAATTATATAAAAAAAACTTAACAGATATAAAATATTTTAAATTATCAACTATTTTTATTTTTAATTTATAATAAATTAAAGTTAACAACCATTTAAATCTCCAAACAAACACTTCGTTTTAGCCAGCATCTCTAGAAAATGGGTTAATGTACCAATTACTTGTGCTATACAAATTTTCTTTAAGCAAATTATGATTTCAAAGCTAAACAACTTTCTATAAACATGACTTTCGTCTTTCTATCTTTTTCTACTTTAAATGCATTAGTAATACTTCAAAAATCACGTGCACAAAAATCATGTTTTATGAAGTTTATAAAAGGCAATTTCGCCCCAAAAAAAAGAAGAAATTCACATACGAGTACACAAATCCTTCAAGGCTATTTATCACCTAATAAACTAACAGCATAAACATTTGTGTTTAAGGCCAACAGACATATAAAAATATTAAACTTTTCTCATTTTGTATCATTTGATTTCGGCAAGTGCAAATAAATTATCTATCAAATTATTGTTGAACGTATGAATGTATATAGGATGATGTGTATGTAAATTCGTTTGCCTAATCAATAGCATAAATAAGTTGAATGAATGAGAAATACAAAGCCATCAAGTTAGTAAATCAAAAAATAAAAATCATCTTAAATTAAAAAATAAAAGGTTTGTCTGTATGGACTACTTTTTTTTTTTGGTGGCTTGTATTAATGAAATATGATTTGATATTTGTAGCAGAGACATACCAAGAGAGAGAGAGAGAGAGAAAGACAGATGGCCGGATAGTTTTTAATTCGTTTGACCATCTAAAGAAAGAGGCTACAAAATATAAATTTTCAAATTTATTTTTAAAGCAATGTATTATAAGTCAAGCAGTTTTCAGATAAAAGAAAGGCTTTTAATTAATCGGAATAAAAAAGTTTATCATGACATGTTTGTTTGTTATCAAAATATACAAGGAGCAAAGACATCATTAACTTAATAATGATGTCCTATTTTGACAAACAGTTGATATAGGCTTTTTATACCCTTTACAAAAATGTAAAGGGCATATATATATTTGTTGATTCCGTTTGTTATTTATACAATTTTTATTTGCAACCCTACACTCATAGAAACCCCGTCATAACTGTGATGTATTTTAACATCAATGCAATGCCAAATGTCATCATTTTTGACCCCATGACTCTTTTCATCGCTGTGATGTCAACCATAACCTCAGTTGCCCTAATTATCATTAGCAGTAATTATCACAGTTATTTCAGCAATGACATGTCAAACTGACAACATGGTGATGCTTTATGGAAAGGCGTTTGATTAGTGCATGTTATCAATGCAGTGACACTCATTGATGTGATGGCTCATTAACATCAGAAACATTATATAGTGAAGCAATGACAAAATGTCATCAGTACCATGACACGCTAACATTAACTAAACGTAATTTAGTTCAAAAGTATGTTCAAACATATAATTTTATATTTTACTAATTTCAAGAAACCAATGAGAATTCAAAATGGTCTAATACTTTTGATGACTTACTGTCATCAATATAATGTCTGAGTGTCGCATTAGAATATTTTAATTGTATGTATGCTGTGAACGAGAAAATAATCTCTTTCTTTGCATCATACTTCTTCATTTTATTTTACTCTCTACGCTGTCATTATATTCATGTAACTAAACATTGTATATGATGATTAAGTGTCATTAATATGATTCATTTTTAGCTACTTCTTAAAAATTAATTTAAATTTAAAAATAATAATTTTAACAACCAAATTCCTTTTCAACTATAAATAGAACATATTGTAATACTATTTAGCCTTTTTTTTTAAGTATTATAATTGTTAATAAAATGTATCATTGAATTGATGTCACCGCAGTTGTAGCATTGATGATACTCAATATATGACAAAATTCTCTGATGACTTTTGTCATTGAGATTGATGTCTGTTTTCACATTACTGATGACTATTTACATAATATTGATGTCACACTTCTGATGACCCGCCGTCATATGAAGATACTCTTTTCTATGAGCGCATAAAATGTATATATTCTGATTCAGAATTAATGGTAAAGTCGATTAAGCGATGTCCGTCTGTCCGCTGTTGAAATACCGTTTCTGAGAAAAACATTAGACTTAGAAACCTTTGTCTTTCACCATTCTTCTACCACATCGATTCATGGGTTTGCTATTGAAGTTCAGTTATATCGGTTCACATATAGCTGAGATATATCCAAAAATTTGCAATTTTGTATGAAAATTTTTGAAAAAAAATTGCTTGTTTTGCTTCAAACTTCACACACTCATTAAACATGGTGACTAAAAGGCAAAAAAAAAAAAAATTTCGCCTTAGAAATTCAAAGATTTTTTCTAGCGGAGCTAAGCTCTTTCTCAGAATTACATCTAGTACACTCATGTAATTATTTGTTTATTTCATTTTTTAATTTAAAACGGTATAAAAAAGTGCCACAAAGTTTATTTTTTTATGTAAGTTTTCTCTTTTCACCTATTCCGGTTTTTTTTACTACTTTTCGATCAAAAACAAACAAGTCCTTTCACTATCAAAGCTAAACAACGACTTGGGAAAATTTACATGACAAAGTCATGTCAGTTTGAAGATGAGCCTATGACTTTCCGTTTCCATCTCCAAACTCAAGACTTTTCAAAGTAAATTTTCGGTGTGTGAAAGCGGTTTAAATAATACAACCAAACTGAATTTCAAATCAGTGTCATATAAGGTCCACATATTTTTAAATTTATGTGGAGCAAGTTGTAAATGTCAAGATCAGGGACTTAATCATGTTTTCTTCACAAAAAGTGTGTTCATAGAGCAAATATTTGATCAAATAAGTAACAAGTGATTTTTTTGCTATTATCTTTTTGGCAACACTAGTTTTGACAGCTCACGCACGTTTTGTATCTTGTGTCACTGTCAAACATCTTCAGTTTTGTCTATAATTTATTCATGAATCGTCTTACAAACGAACAACGCTTGCAAATTATTGAATTTTATTACCAAAATGCGTGCTCTGCTAAGAAAGTTCATCGCGCGCTTCTTCCATTTTATGGTCAGTTTAATCGACCTACTGAGGCTTTTATTCGGGCTATTGTAAAAAAATTTCGCACCAAATTTACATTGTTGGACATTAAACCACCAACACGCTTACGTAGAGTTCGAACTGAAGAAAATATCGCAGCCGTATCGGCCAGTGTTGGTATTGACCGTGAATTATCGATTCGGCGCCGTTCGCAGCAATTGGAGCTATGTTAAGGCTAATGTCTATAGCGTCAAGCCCGCTTCAATTGACGCACTGGAAGCCAACATTGCCAACATTATTCGTGAGATACCGGCCGAAATGTTGGAAAGAGTATGCCAAAATTCGACTAAGCGGATGGACCATTTGAGGCGCAGCCGCGGCCAACATTTGCATGAAATAATCTTCAAACATTAAATTATATCGACCCAATTATCGATCCAAATAAATATTTCATGCATTTTTCTGAATTTTATGTGTTTTTTTTAAATTTCCGATAGTTCTTATTAAATCACCCATTATAACGATTTTGTATTCTTTTTCTAAAATGAAATAAATACTTATAAGGTAACAGTTTATACACGTTAATTTATTAGTAGCAAAGACTATTTGATTCTTTACTTCATTATCTTTAGCACTGGTCTAAGTTTTAGAACCTTTTTAAAAAGTGGTTACGCTTAATTCAGAAAAAATTTGCTCAATGTGAAAGCGGTTGAAGATTTAATTTTGAATGCAAATTTTTTAACTTAACAACTTTGTCTATTATGTAAATTTTACTATTTCAGTTGTTAAAAAGGAAGTACTAAAATTAAAAATCCACTTTAACAAAATCCCTGATTAGATGCTTAATCATTTAATCTGGCGCTGAAGATTCATATAATATTATAATTTTCTTTAAGCAAATTTATGTTCAAGTTTATAATCACTATTCCGAATGGAGAATATTTTCAATAATTGATTAATTGGATTTGTTTTTTAATCTTGATTTTTGTTAATCATTATTGTTTGTTTTATTGCTTTGATTTGTATAAAATTATCAAAATTGAATAATTTAATATTTTAAATATCTTCTGCTTTAAAATCAATCGATTAATTAATAAATCATCAAATTTAATAATTTGTCATTTGAGTACAATAAAAAGATTATATATAGTTGCTTTGGTAGCTCCAACTTAGGACACCCTCTATAAAATTAAGTAAAATTCCAATTAATTGTATTTTGCGATTTTAAATTTACTAATTTTTATTAGTAAATTTAATTACTAAATTGGTAAAAAAAACGTGCTTTGCTGCCGTGAGATAGTACTGCAAAATCTTTAGCTGATGGATAAATAAGAAAATCTTTGACTAGAAACAAAAATTCTATAAACGATAAAGCTACGTACACACGGTTGTCAGATCTTACAATATTGCCAGTAAAATTGTCTGAAAATGTATTACAATTGTGTGAACTGCCAACTTTTAACTTACAACGTTGTCAGAAAGACCATTGTCAATCAATTGTAAGACGACAATGTTGTCAGGCATCTGACAATCGTGTGAACACTCTTCGTCGGCATTGCCAGATAATTGGCTGGTATTGTAAGCTCAGTTTTAATTGTCAGATGTATAAAATTAATGCACCTGACAATGGCATCATTGTCAAAAAAAAGTTTGATGGGCATCACTGCCAAACAGATGGTTGTTGATATACATAAGCGGCAATGCCTTACAACATGTCTGGCAATTTTTTTCATTTAACAATCTGACACCCATGTGAACTGACAGTTTTTGTTGTCAGATGAATTATTTGTCAGATCATAGTCTGACAATGAAATTGTAAGATTTTCTTACGATCGTCTGAACACACAATTTACTTCTGCGGGACAATTTTTCATTGTCACTACATTGTCAGCATGTTGCCAGATCTAACAATATTATAAAATCTGACAACCGTGTGTACATAGCTTAATAAATAAATAAATAATGATACCAACCCATCATATAATAGATAATAAATAAATTTACAAGAACGGGTCAATAAGTGCCTAAGTTTGCGAATGAAACACAAGTTTTTATACACTAGTTTATTCTATAACATTATTTTATTTTACAACATAATCACTTTTAAGCTTTGTACACTTAGTCCAACGTTTCTCGAATTTTTTTATCACTTTCGAAAAATATGACTTGTAAAGGTCATCAAAACTGGCATTGGTTTGCCCCCCAAGTCAAATATTTTTCCGACTAAACATTTCTTCATATTTGGCAACAAGAAATAGTTACTCGGGGCTAAATCTGGGGAATATGGTATTTGAGGGAGCACTACAAGTCAAATCTGTGTACTTTTGGCATAAAAATTCCTATTACGTGCACCCTTGCCTTGTCTTGGTGGAAAATAACATGCTTCTTGACCAAAATTCCTCATTAGCTAATAGGTCTGTGTAATATTCGTCATTGATTACGAGATTTTATTTTTTATCTTGGACCAGTATGCAGGGGATGACCTCTACATATGCAGCGCATTGTACTGGAACTAGGAAAATTGGTTGTGATGTTGAGGAAAGGGGGAGTAGTGTTCGTAGAGGTTTAACTTTTACAATAACAACACGAAAGACTAAAACAAACTCTCTTTCAGCATTTGAAGGTTATCAACGTTGGTTATACCACCTGTATCCCAAAATGCTATTGCCACGTCTGTATCAGCTTATAAACCTATCTTTGGCTCCGTTTCATCCAAAAAAACACACTGCTATGGCTGCTGTTTAGTTCCCGGTATATTAGAGTGGAGCCACAGCTACGAAATGGCGCAGAAACTTTCGCCAAGTCATTTCATCATGTTTGGGAATAACACTTAGCCACTTAGGGCTAAACCTGGAGATCAGAGTGGATGGGGCAGCAATTCGTATTCAAATGCAATGTATTTTTAATTTATTTGTATTGTTCTGATGGAGTAGAATTCTTTTTTTCTTACGAAATGCTGTCTACTTTTTTGCACTCCGCATCGAATTGACTCAATAAGTTGGTATAATATTGCTTATGAGCTGTCATTTAATGTGGATTATGCAACTTCATTGGCTGTCAAATTCGCCTGTGTCTATTTTGGCACCGTTTCACCACCATAAACCTATCGCTTTCACTGATGTTTGGTCTCCGGTGCGTTGTCCATGGTTTGTCTACGGTTACGAAATGCCGCAAAAACTCGTTCACAACACTGAAAAAGATTTACGTCAGCATCTGCCATTACGGCCTTATCTGATGAGGGACCAATTCCACGTAGTGAGTTATGCACGATTCAAGCTCTCTTGCGGCTTTCTAGTCTCACACAGGACGAAATTTCTGCCATATGTTTGTAGCCACATGATTCCAATCCCTCCTGTATGCAATTTACTAGCAATCAATGGAAGACAAGGCTTAATGAGTGGGTAGGCTGAAGCCCACTAAGAGCATCAGCCCTTAAACCAACTCACCCGTCCACCATCACAACCGGTTCCTTACAGTACAGGTATCTGCTGTAACAGATCCTCGGAAAGTTGTTAGTCCCCGAAAAAAGCCATGTACTAAACAATCATCACGGATAATAACTTCCCTTTTCTGCGATTTTAGATTTATACCACAGGCAGAACGTTTCAGCCAAGGTGGGCACCTCTAACATGATACCATGATTAGCAGATCTGAAAACAGAACCTCTTGGTGGTTTTGCCTTTCCCCTTTCTGCCCAACACTTAGTAAGGGTTTTGGAACTCCAATAGAACATACTATAAGTCAGGCGGTTTCCTAGAGTTTTATTTGCTACAACAAACGAGGGGCTCCTTCCCGAAAAACAGGATGGCCTACTTTGGAATACGCCAATTCAAAAGCTGTTCCCCGGGGACTCCATAATACTGACAGTTGACAGGAATAGTGTTGCCATTTTTAGCAAGAGCGGGAAATTTAAAAATTCAAGGACTTATTGACCCGCCCTCGTATAATCAGCTGCAAAATATTTAATAAATTATTTCCAATTAAAAAATCGCATACCAAACCTTGATCTTAAAACAGAAGTTTAGCTTTATAACAAAAAAACAACATTACTAGCTTACAGATTTATGAAGAGTAATAAAAAGAAAAAAATAGTAAAATTTTTGCTTTACTCTTACTAGTTTTTTTTCTGAGATTTATTACAATTAAAAACAGGCATAAAATTTTGAATCTTAAATACCAGAAACCAGTAGAAAGCTCCTACTGGGCTTACGCTGCTTCAATTTCCTTCCATAAAAAATTATAATTACTACAACTTGTGGTTAATAGACTATAAAAGGATTGTAATGCGGTTATAATAAAAGCAAAACTTAATTTTACGGCCATTATAAAAGTGTAAGAACAATATTGAAATCATTGTATGTGTTTTTCATATGAACATTAAATAACTATATTTAAAGCAGATATAAATTAAAATTAGATTGCCGTTGACCTTTAAATTTAAACGAAAAATTTTTGCTTTTCAAGATTACCAAGAAAATAAATTAATTGCAATTTGCTTTCGCCGTTTTTTCCGAAATTCGAGGCTTTATTATAAAAAATTTTTTATACATTTATGGCTCAAAGTATTGATCATTGCTGGCCACTTCTTTGTCCAATCTTTTGGGCAGCGTAAGATTCCAGGGTTGAAAAACCTTTTCATATTTTCGAGACATTTATGAATCGAAGCAATTATTTACTTCTTAATAAGACCGGAAGTGGTAGTCAGCCAGGCCGCTTGCCATTGCTTGAAACAAATGATAGTCTTAGGGGGGGACGTCTGAAGAATACGGCGGTAGCATTTCCCAATTTCTATAAGCATAACTTTAGTATCGTGATTACTCACTTTAGCCGTCGACGTAGAAGAATTTTCGAGATATCCCCATGATCTTCTGCGCTTGGAATTATTAAAATGATCGTATTTTTCATCCCCAGTCATAATGCGATTAATTCAAGAGTTTTAAGTTTTATTTCATCTCGAATTGTACTAGAAATAAGCTGAACAAAAGATTCCAAATTTCTCGCATTTTATCGCCAAAGAACAACTGAGTCTACACTGAAGCGAAAATGTAATCCATTGGTACTTACATCAATCTCAAGCGATGTCAAAAGTACGGCAAGTACGGATATTCTTAAATCAAATGCGGACTACTTGATTCAAGAATGGATTATCCAAACCCAAAATACTTACTTTTAGACATATTTAATACCGAATCTGTAATTCAAGTAAGGAAATTTTAATTGATTTTAGACAACCTGAGATCGAAGCAATCTTAAAATGAAATTAATTCAAGAATTTTAGAACTGATTCAATCCAAAATCCGTACTTGGAATAAAAACAATTAACTTTATTATTATTTACTCTATTAGCTAGCAAAAAAAAAAAAACTAGCAAAATTTACTAGCAGAATATGTAATCTGTAAAAAAATATATAGGTTCGCGCAATGGGAATATATAAGGCAAGACTTACATATTAATACTGTACCAAATACATTAATGAGCAGCAACTGGAAAAGCATACTGCAACAGCTAATAAATAAAGAGAGAGAGAGAGAGAGAGGAGTTCATCAGTGATGCGCGTAGATCTCAATTTCACGATCTATACTCTAAGCCAACCAACTTTGCAACAAAATTATTCATCAAGGATGACTGGACTTATAATACGAGCCAGAGGAGGTCTACTGGATATAAATGGTAGAGCATTCCAGAACAACACTACTGGTATATGCACAGTATGCAACCTTGACAAACCTGAAAATGTCCTGCATGTAATTGGTGAATGTCCCATATATAATGCTTTTAGACAACAGTACTTTCAAAACAGGAAACTGAATGAAAATGAGGTAATTAGCATACTGAATGGTTCTAATTTTGAAAGCTTATATAAATAGCTTGAATCCTGTTTAAAGTATAGAAAACTGATACTTAGTGAATTTGTTACATAGTTAACTTTCTTTTATTAATGTGTGTAATTGTTCGAGCTTAAGGTCTTTTTTTTTGGAATTTTTTAGGTTTTTTTTTTTTGGTTTTTAGTTATCTGGCAATATTTTGCTTTCCTTTGGATAGCTTCTTCAGGTAAAATAATATTTATTTAATTTTTTTTATTTATATTTTTTACACTTTCATATAATTTATGTTTGCCAACCCAATCAAATATACATAAATAAGCATTTGTACTGTATGTTTAGTAACATACCAATAGATAAAGATATCTTGTATAATTATAGCCTTTTATGTACAAAATTTTATATATATTAATAAATAATAATACCTAAATTAGTACGAGTTTTTCTTTCCGTGTACACACTTACACTTCTCATCATTACTTGTTCGACATGATTGAGAGGTGCTTATGTTAAATAGTTTACTTAACTGACAATATTGTAGCTAAATATTTTTTAGTTTAGGCAATTAAGCAAACAAAACTGCAGGGAAACTTTATTTTGGGATATAAGTTTTTGCGCGATTATTCGAGAAGGGTAATTAAGTGCGATATTTCACAGAAAAAAAGGACTAAAGTTATGTAGACGTAACTACATAAGAAGTTTTAAAAGATAAAATCTATTTTAGTTTAGAGGATAATAAACGTCACAGGTATTTAAGTCTGGTAAATTACTGTAATTCATGTCAGCCCGTATTAAAAACAAGCAGCAAGTACCTAAATTTAGTACGAGTTTTTTTCTGTGTTCGTACTTACACCTCTCATTATTACTTGTTGGACATGATTGATTGCAGCTTATGTTAACTTGTTTACTTAACTGACAATATTGTAGCTAAATATTTTTTAGTTTAGGCAATTAAGCAAACAAAACTGCAGGGTAACTTTATTTAGGGATCTACATTTTTGCGCGAATATTCTAGGAGGGTAATTAAGTGTGAGTTTTCACAGAAAAAAGTACCAAGCAATAAAACTTTTGATAAGAATATGAAGTTTTAAAAGTTAAAATATATTTTAGATTAGAGGATAATAAACGTGACAGGTATTTAAGTGGGGTGAATTACTGTAATTTATGTATATTATATAAATTCAGTACGAGTTTTGTTTTTCGTGTATACACTTATACTTCTCATCATTACTTGTTCGACATGATTGAGAGGTGCTTATGTTAAATTGTTTACTTAACTGACAATATTGTAGCTAAATATTTTTTAGTTTAGGCAATTAAGCAAATAAAACTGCAGGGAAACTTTATTTTGGGATTTAAGTTTTTGCGCGATTATTCGAGAAGGGTAATTAAGTGCGATATTTCACAGAAAAAACAAAACTTTTGATAAGAAGTTTATATGCATGAAAGTTATGTAGACGTAACTACATAAGAAGTTTTAATAGATAAAATCTATTTTAGTTTAGAGGATAATAAACGTCACAGGTATTTAAGTCTGGTAAATTACTGTAATTCAAGTCAGCCCGTATTAAAAACAAGCAACAAGTACCTAAATTTAGTACGAGTTTTTTTCTGTGTTCGTACTTACACCTCTCATTATTACTTGTTCGACATGATTGATTGAAGCTTATGTTAACTTTTTACTTAACTGACAATATTGTAGCTAAATATTTTTTAGTTTAGGCAATTAAGCAAACAAAACTGCAGCGAAACTTTACTTTTGGATTTAAGTTTTTCCGCCATTATTCGAGAAGAATAATTAAGTGTGAGATTTCACAAAATAAGTAGTAAGCAACAGGACTTTTGTTAAGAAGTTTAGAAGCATGAACGGTATGTGGACGTAATTATATGTGAAGTTTTAAAAGATAAAATATATTTTGGATTAGAGGATACTAAGAGTGAGAGGTATTTAAGTGTGGTGAATTACTGTAATTCGTGTGAGTTTTTTTTACTATACAGCAGACATAAATATTCACGATAATAAATTAAAACAACAAAAATTTGTGCAATTAATATTAATATTAGTGCAATTAATAATGGCATATGACGTATTTTGCTTTTGCCAATGAATATTTTTTTTAAGTTTCAGCAAAATAATTTGCAGAACGCCCTCGTTCTTTATATTCAATATACAGATATATGTATTGCCTAAAAAAACATACACATGTGTGCACATAAGTGCATATATATGCTTATATATAACTGATTATGGAAACCCACTTGGTGATGCATATATCCAAATAAACATTTTTACACACAGATTTTTTATTATTATTTTTTTTTATATTTTTGCTACAATTGAAACCATTTTTGATAAAATAAATAAAAGTATGCTTTACAATGCTAATGATGCAAAATGACTTTAACGGTGCTTCACAGCATCATGCTGTGTGCAGCCAACAACAGTGCAACAACATTCAATGTAGTGCAATTGGGTGCTGTGCAGGTATGTGCAAGTAGAGAGCAGTGATTTTTTATTTTATTTTTTTTTTTTCGTTTGTTTCATTTTTTTTATTTTTTTTATTTCACTCTAGACTTGTGCTTTAATGTATTATTTTATCAAAGCAAATAGATGTCTTTTGTAGTTTTCTACAATTCGCATCATTCATTCTGTAGCCTATATTGCATAGTTATACAGGCATATATACATGTGTACATACATTTATATATATTAACATATCGCTCCTTTATTGCAACATAGTCATATTTTAAAAAATGAGCTTTTGGAGTTAATAATGCAGAATTGTTAACAGTACTACCTTTTACATTGTGTCAAAGATTTATTAAAATTACTGTTTTCTTTAGCAGATAATTTCTAAAAAAAAATTTCGAAGACTTGTATGGAGACTAAAGGTTTGAAATGCGTTTTTCTCGAAACAAGCTTTTTTGCGTTATGACTATGTTGCAATAAAGGAGCGATATGTATACAAACTGATAAAAAAAAAACACAGCCATAGAGTGTTTTGTCGTTGTCATTTGTGTTATTTGCGTTTTGTATGACTGTTGCTGTTGAGTTGCTGGATTTTCGGTTTGCCTTAAATCAAATGTTGCCATTTATTTTTTTTCCTTGCAATTTTATTTTGCTCTGTGATATTTGTTTTTTTTTCAATTTTATTTTAATTTTCTTTAATATTTTTCATTTTATTTTTCTAATTTCTATTCGTATTGTTGTTTGAAGGATAATTTATTTTGTTTTGCGTTTATTTACGACCAATAGAGTGTATAAGAGGTGACTTTTGTTGTCTGTTGTGTGTGTGTGTTGCACAAAGTGTGATTTGTTAACTGGTTGCAGTTTTTTTTTCTTTTTTCTGCAGAGATACATAAATTTTTTTCATATAAAGGTCATTAGATTTACAGATTTCTATTGACTGCCATTATAAACTAGTTGATGTATTTTCATTAGTTTTATTAACACTTTAAATTGATTTAGTAAAATCAACGCAATTTTTTCTCTATAAATATATTTCTTTGGACTCGGTAATTTTTATGAGTATATTATGGCTTTGACATTTAAAGGAAATATATAATAAAACATACAGGGTGTCCGCCAGGAAGGTATATTTACTATGTCATTTCGGTAAACATTAGTCTTGACAAATCATATTTGGCAGTCGTGAGGTAGACACATGTCAAATTTAATGTGGCAAAATATTCGATAAATCAACGTGTTTTAATTGTTAAAATATTTTATATTAATCAATCATCGATTACTGTGACGATGAGAAAGTTGCGTGATATATAGGGTGTTTTATTAAGCTAGATAGAACTTTAAATTGTAAAAAGTAACACAAAAAATTAAATTTTGATGAAACATTTTTTTTATTTGTTTCAGTATACTCTGACAAATCATCATGAATAGACTCACGCTTGAACAACGCTACGAAATTGGTCTCTAGAGCAGTTGGCAACTGACCCGTTGTTTTATCGCAAAATTGTGTTCAGCGATGAGGCGCATTTTTGGCTTAACGGGTTTGTTAATAAGCAAAATTGCCGCATATGGAGTGAGACCAATCCACAAGAGACCCTACAGACTCCATTACATCCAGAAAAATGCACTGTTTGGTGCGGTTTTCATGCTGGTGGCATCATCGGACCTTATTTCTTCAAAAATGAGGCCGGAGCTCGCGTTACGGTCAATGGAGATCGTTACCGCACCATGATCAATGATTTTTTGTTTGAAAATATGGATGACATTGATCCGGAGGAGATGTGGTTTCAACAGGATGGCGCTACGCAACCATCGACTTACTGAAATCAAAATTTGGCGATAAGTTGATTTCGAGAAATGGACCTGTCAATTGGCCTCCAAGGTCGTGCGATTTGACACCTCTCGATTATTTGCTGTGGGGCTACGTGAAGTCACTGGTTTATGCTGATAAACCAGCAACAATTGACGCCTTGGAGGCCAGCATTGTTCGTGTTGTTCGTGACATACGGCCAGCAGTGCTCGAAAAAGTGGCCCAAAATTGGACGTCCAGAATGCGCTTCGTCAAGAACAGCCGCGGTGCCCATATGCCCGAAATCATTTTCAAATGTTAATGTCACGTATTGATCTTTCGAATAAAAAAAAATTTTGATGACAATTTAATTTTTTGTGTTATTTTTTACAATTTCAAGTTCTATCGGGCTTAAAAAACACCCTATATTTTGCAGAAACATCGTGCCAATAAAACGCACTATTTATCGTGTAGTGAATGACCTTTAAGAAATAGGGCCTGTAGGTGATAGGCTCAAGCATGGACCACAGCAAGATCGGCTGAAAACATTACTGCTGCTCAAGAAAGTGTTGCAAACAATCCATCAACCTCAATTAAATGCAGTGCTCAGTAGCTTGGCCTTCAAAGAACAGAGTTGGTCACAATTTTGTACAAGGATTTGCATTTGTTTCCATTTGAGGGTTACTCAATTGAAAATAGAGCTTCTTCCACAAGACCATTTACTCCGCCATACATATGCCAATAGGGTGTTACAGCTCCCCCATGATAAGCCCGATTTTAATGAAAATTTAATCTTTTATGGAAATAAGTTTAAGTCTTTGTGCAAAATTGTCTGCGGACATCCATTTGAGCAGATAAGCTCCTTGTCAAAACTCTAGCGTTGGTTTGTATGGCAGCAGCGAAAGCTTCCTCCGTCCAAACTTAGGAATCTTGATGTTAAGGACTTCTTGCGATTGCGCCATGCTCGGCAAATTTCTTTACGAGCTTCATTGTAGTCCATCTGCTAGGATAAGTGCCGAAAATTGTGCCCCTATATTCTCTTTATACGCAAACAACGGCCTCTAAAGCGTTATAGGCTTTTTACATTGATCAACATTTTCATGGAACGCGTGGAAGATGTTGAAAATGTGAAACACTATTTACATTGCTCACATCTAACCTCTACTATCAATCAAAAATATTATTATTTCAATTTTCGAACAATTTAACAAAAGCACGCAAAGTTGTTTCGAAAAAAATTTATTTGAAAGAAAAAAGAGGATTAATTAACACATAAAATAAATTTGGCAAAAACGGAGAAAAAAGAATTTAAAAAAAAAAATTAAGCAAGAAACACACATCCCAACAATTGACACCTGATAAATAAATTATGATTTTTTAAAAAGTTTTTTCAAAACAAATGACGTTTTTTCAGTATGCCATAAGAATAATCGACATTATTGCCACTTTTCTGGTGGTGACACTGAAATAATCGAAAGATGTTGAATGGAATAAAATGAGATAGGAACATTTTGTAAAGATGTTGAAAAATGTTGACTTTTAGTACAATGTATTTCTTATGGGAAGATGTTATCATCTTCAAAAACTGATGGTAGATGTTAGATGTTGTTCAGTGGAAAAAGCCTATTAAAGCGTTTCACTAACCAAATTCTTGCTTCATTATTCCATTTCTCCATTTTAGTTAAACTTATAGATCAATCTATAAAATACAATAAAAATGGTTCATGTTAGTTACACAGAAAATATGTTATAACGTTCTTTTTGTTTTTTTGTAGCAGCTTTCATCAGCCACCCTGTATTTGTCTGCAAATTCATATTATTCATATTTCAAAAATATCTTAATTTACATATTAGACAATTTAAAATCGTTTCATAATAATTTTTATAGCTTATGGCGGTATCTAAAAAAGCATCTATACAAGTTTAATGTATAAAATTATTCATAATAATCTGAAAATTTAACCTAAAGCCAGTTGAGTTATAAAATATATAGTTTTTAAAGCAAATTATTATTCATAAATACATACGTATGTGCACCTATACATATGTTTATACCTTTATTATTAAACCCAAGCGTACTCTTTATGCATAATTCATAACTTTAAAATAAAGATAATTTAGTTTGACAATTAATATTGTCAATGCTTAAGCAAAGTCATAAACAAAATTGTCAACCGCTAATGGTTGCTTAACAAATGTTTGTGCGTGCGGTTGCAATAATGAATCTATAACTAAATTTTATTATTATTATTTTTTGAGCGGTGGGTGGCGGTAAAATCTCTTGTCATTCAGGTGTACAGTAGTCAATCATATTGTCAATTTTCCATAAATTATAGTAAAAGTTGCTCATATGGCTACAAACATATGGCAAAAGTTGCTACCTGTTTGAGCCTAGTTAGCCACATGAGGGCGCTGGTGAATCGTGAATAGTTCACTCCGTGGAACTAGTCAATCATCAGATAAGGCCATAAAGACAGGTGCTGATGTAAATCTTTTTTACTACTAACAGCCAGTTTACCAATTTCGAAAGAAAATGAATGCGAAAGAAAGCCAGTCACTCGCATTCGAATTAATTTGGGTTTGTCTATCTCACTACTAGTCGTTCGCATATTCTTATGTATATTGATTGAGTTTTGACACATCGTTTGCATAGAAAAAAGTAAGACGAACCCAAATCAATTTTCTTTCGCTTAGATTGCAAATGCAAGCACGCTGTCGACATTGGTAAACTGGCTGTAAGCCTAAAATGGGTACTCAGACATGGGCCCAACGACGGCAACAACATCGCTGACGATTTAACCAAAAAATGGACAACCATAGAGGATGGCGATATAGAATACTTTTGCGGACAACCTTTATCAGCGTGTTGGAAAACAATAAAAATGTATACGCTGGAACGTGCGCAAGAAAAATGGTTCACAGAGCTTACATGATTATATAAAGGAACCTAACCTAAATTAAGAGAACGTGGAAGCTATTAAAACTGTCCAGATATCAATTGAAGGTCACTGTAGCAGCCATCGCTGGACATTGCCGTTTGGGAACCATGCCAGCAGATTGGGCTTACCTTATAGTGACTTCTGCAGAAGTTGCCAGGACGCTGAAGACGAGGAGACGATGCTTCATCTCTAAGATATTTAAGCGAGCGGAGCTTCAACAGCCTATCATGTCTGGCCTGGGTCAATCCGACCACGCTAGCGTCTTGCAGAAGAATATATATATATATATATATATATATATATATATATATACTATATCTCGGATATGTATGGGCCGGTACAGGAAATTTTCATTATCTGTATTTTAGTAACCTCTATTTATATTCAGAACTGCTTTTGGGCAAAAAAAAAATTTTTGTTAAAGATCGCTTACGCAACATTTTCACGCAAAAATCGGTTTAGGCTATGTCTAGTGTACATATGGACCGATATCAGAAATTTTAATTTTGCATTTATAAATAACCTTATTTTATTACTAGAACTGCTTTTAGGCAAGAAAAATGTTTAAGTTCGCTTATGCAACATATTCATTAAAAAATCGCTTTAGGTTATATCTCGGGTACATATGGACCGATAGCGGGGATATTTTTTTGCCTTAGAATAATTGTGTGAAGTTTGATGCAATAGAGCAATTTTTTTTCAAAATTTTTTATACAGAATTGTAATCAGAATTTTGCATATATCTCAGCTATATGTAAACCGATTTTACTAAATTTCAATAGCCAACCCGGAAATCGACGAGGTAAAAGAGTGGTGAAAGAAAAAAGTTTCTAAGTCAAATGGTTTTCTCAGAAACGGTATTTCAACGGCCGACAGGCGGATAGATGGGGTTAATCGGGTCGAATATGAAAATTTCAGAAATTACAAACAGAATCACAATCTTATATACACCCTTTACATTTTTGTGTAGGGTATAAAAAGAAAAAAATTGAACTCTTGACTATGCAAATTGTACCTTAAATGATATGTAAAATGTTTTTGTAAATAAAGATAATTGTAATTGTTATTATATGGTTCACAAAATTTCCCTACTGAACTTAAAAGAAACAAAAATTCATTTCGTCAGTGGAAGAATCACAGTGCAGATGTAGTTATTGCCATTAACAATTCAATTCATTGTAAAGTTAAGATAATTCCTGCTAAATTTATTTTAAAATAATCAAGGACTATTTATTTAAAAAAATAATGTTTAAAACAATTAACACAATACACTAATTTTTTAAATAGTTTTCTCCGATTTGCCCAAAAAAGTTCACCAGCAAAACAAATACATATAGGAACCATTAAAAATCCGAAGAGGAATATTAATAATCTCATGTCTTCCAACTTCATGGGTTCAAACAAGGCTTGAGCTGTTTTATTATGCAATCTCAGTTTGTTCACTTCTTTTAATTCAGAATATGTTATTGATTTCCAATAAGAAATAAGTCCAGCCTGAGTAATTTGACGTATAAGAGTGTTAAAGGCCTCTTCGTATAGTGAATTGGGTTGCAGGGCGAAGTTCATACCATGCGATTTAAGGAAACAAATGTCAGTTAAACGAAACTGTGGTGCGAAAAAAAGTTTTTGTTGTCTGTCCAAAATGCTCCAATGGTGAAATGGCACTGTATATATGTAACGACTATCAAGATTATCTCTTAAATTGGAAAAATCTCCAAAAGAATCAAGGGGGTTTAAAACGCATGCTTTGTCATACTCAGGGTAAAGATTTTTCACCACATTGTAGTCCGACACATGTAGAGTAATTTTTAGGCCAGAGTTTTTTATATCTTCCAAGGATTCTATTGGATGTACTTTGGGTGATGTAGTTATCAAAGTTTGTAAATTGGAAATGTAACTGGTGTTAAATATTAAACCTGATAAACCGATTAGTATGCAAATAAAACTGCGTGTACCAGCAAAAGATCTGTCAGCTTTGAAGGATTGACCTAAAAGTCCATTTAACACATCAATATTGAAAAGCAGATCTTTGTAAGCGACCCGTTTGTGCTGGGTAATATATGTGGCTGCCAGTGCCACTGAAAATAATACAAAAGCCAAAAAAATCAGTATAAAAATAACGACATCAAAACTTATTAAATAAAATTTGAAAGCCGGTATAGACTTCTCTATAGGCACCATCAAACACCAGTCTACATAATCATAAGTAGCAGAATAAGTCACTTCGCTCCGGTAGGAATAATATACGAGCTCTGTAGACATATCATAAGTACCATTTTCGACTAAATCTCTCATACCGTGGATACCAATATTTTCAACACTTTCATAATTTGGAAACTCTAAAGTTGCATTATACTTGCGAGCAAATTCAATAAGGAAATGACCCACGTAGCCGCCATGTACCACGGTTTTATTATTGCTGTGCAATAACAGAACTTTATAATTTAATTTATTCATTATAACACTGAGTGGATATCCTTGCATGTTTCTTGTTTTATTCGTGAACAAGGAAATTGGCTGACTGCCCTCTATCTCTGCAGGCATCATCTCAAATTTGGGAAATGCTTGGAAACTATATATTACCAGACCGGTCAGCAACGATGGTTTTACAAATACTGCATTTAGAGCTTGATTTTTATGACAAAAACTCAAAACCTTTCGGATATATGCAGCGCTGACATTTTCATGCGCCAGTAGTATTAGTTTAGTCAGTACATTGCGTCTCAAGCTTCTCCACAATGTCATCAAAAGTTGTTGGTCGGCGCTGAAGTTTCCTTTCAAATCTGCCAGGGCCAAAAATCGTCTATTAAAGTTAGGCCACAGAAAATGTGACGAGTTTCCTTTAAAGGTAAGTGCTGGTATAACATTCATGCCTGGTGACTGCATTAGAGTTTTCAGTATTTGATCTGTGTTATAAGAGTTTTCCTTGTCCTTTCTTGTAATGATGTCATCATGTCTTACCAAAATAACGGTGTTGAAATGATATTCCTGTTTAACGGAATTCGTCAGCTGTATTAGTCTATGAGTAAAATCATTTTCTTTTGTAAAAACTTCTAGAAATGCTAGAATGATTGAACTTCCAATTGTTGCTCTAGTCACAGTCATGGCTGCACTGATTTAATTTTTAAAAAACAAATAGTTACTGTTATACCTGTTTATTTATAATATGTGTTGTAATGTTAAACAATTATAATAGTTTTGGGAATTCGATGTTAATACTTTGTAAAAGACTTAACAATAGTTAATGCAGAGTGGGTTGGCAGATAAAAATTATATACATATATAATTAAAGTAGAATTTCATAGATATAAAGGTTGTGAGAATAAAGCTGTTAAAATACTTTTCATTGTTAGTTACAAAAATGTAAATAACAATACATATAAAACTTAGAACTAGAAATAAAAGGTGTATAAACCTAAAAGAAGTTTCCAATTACTTGAAAACGAAATTGAATAAAGATAGTGAAATGAAGTCACATTGAGCAGACCTGTGGTATGATTGCAGGTGGCAAAGTTTTAGATAGTCTTTAGTTAATAACAATTTTTTCCTTAAATGGGGTCTTTAACTAATTTTTCACTTTGGTTTTGTTAAGTTTTATGTATCTGAATGCAAACTCACAAATTTGCAGAACACGATAAGAATAATATTTCTGCTTTAAACTTAGTTATAGAAGGATACCTTAAAAAATTTTTACAAGTTTAATAGGCTTCCTTAGGCTACTTTAACTCGTCTTTCGATAAAATAAGAAAACTCTTTCATTATGTTAGAAAAAAGACACCTTCTTCTTCTATAATATTGCACGGATTTATAAAAGTTAAAGTTTTAGTCTCCTTAAAATAAGAGCACATTTTTACATACAAATTTGTAAAATTTTTGGCTTAGAATTTTTTAAGCGCTATACACATAAGATATTTTTAATACATCTCTATTGTATACGATACATGCATACCCTAAAATAGCTGCCACATAACATTTCAGTATTACATGCACGTAGAAAAAAATATATGGTTGATAGGACAATATTTTAAGGGCAACATACTATTGTTGAATTATATGGTTGCACTTGATAATACTATATTGTTACATTAAAACGCCATTGACAGGACGCATCATAGTATTGTAACAAAAATATTCGAAGTAACAATATTTTGGTTAAACATTTTTTTCTTTTCTCAGTGCATACTCAATTATTCTAACCTTTCATACTATTCTCATATATAACCATATAATTCTCATTAAGTAACCATACTAATATCATAAATAACTTTATTACAACAGAAACATATTTTTATTGTAATTAGCACAAATACATACATATGACAATTAATGAGAACAAAAAGACAGCATATAATATATTTTGGTAATACGTGTAAAATGAATACAATTAATAAAAAAATAATAATAATCAGATTACATTTCAACGGAATCAATGCAGAGTTTCCTCTTTGATGCTGAAATAGCCATTCATTCCATCATTAGCTGCAATAAAACACAAATATTTGTTAAGAATTTTTAATTGAAATTCCAAAAGTCATATATAATAATAATAATATGGTTACACGTCTTCTTGGATACACCATATATACATATGTATGCATGTTTACATCTTAATATTAAAAAATACTTATCTTTTTACTTTCGCGAATACTAAATATGTATTTTTTCAACAATTCCACGTTTTTTATATAACTGAACAAATATGTATATGTATTTTGAAAATTAAACACGCACAAAACATCTAATTGTTTCCAAAGAAAATATCAAACTAAAACAAAATTATATGTCAACGACTAGAATGAAAATATTGTAATATTCTGTAAACTTACTTTTGTTGCATATGAATTTGCGGACTATACATATAATAAAACAAATATTTGGATATTGGGTGTGATAAAAGCTATTGTCGTTTTTAAAAAAAGTTTAAAATTGCTATTATTGTATGCAACCATATCTTGAAATTTATAGATGCTAACAATACAATTACACAAATGCAAATATTGACATAGTTATAGGGGAACAAACTATAATAATAATTAATCCATCTTTTAACTCCATTTTATTTCAATATTTTTTTTTTTTCTCACACACATGAGAAGTGATCCTTGACAGATGATATATGTTGAAAATGTAATGTAAACAGTTTTTTTTAATTTTCAATATCTTCCATACACATCTCTAAGAGTGTAAATACGCTATAAGCATATTAAAAAGAAGGTCTGGAATGTTGCCCGAGCAGGACAATCAATATCATAAAACAATTTCATTAGTTGCTTATGTTGCTGAATTTGTGTAAATATGTTAGACTAAATGAATGAAAGTCAATTCTACAATCGTTACTTCAACAAAATGATCTTTATCTTTTAAATTTCTTATTCGTCAATATTAATCCTAGTTGCTTTGACCTTTATTTAATTTAATATTTGCAATACCCTTTCCAGCTCAAGGTCCTATTTTGGTTTTTTTTTATTTTTTCTTTTTTTTTTAAATTTCATATTCCTTCGGAAGATTTTTGCAGCAAAAATTTGTTTCTGTATTAATAATAATTTTTGGTGAATGGGCTCTTGAAAAGTTAGATGAAGATCCACTTTTTTATCGAAGAATTGTGTTCAGCGACGAGGCTCATTTCTGGTTGAATGGATACGTGAACAAGCAAAACTGCCGTATTTGAAGTGAAGAGCAGCCAGAAGCATTGCAAGAGCTACCAATGCATCCACAAAAAACAACCGTTTGGTGCGGATTATGGGCTGGCGGCATCATTGGGCCGTATTTCTTCAAAGATGATGCGAATCACAACGTTACTGTGAATGGTGAGCGCTACCGTACGATGATAACAAACTTTTTTTTGCCCAAAATGGAAGAGCTTGACTTGCATGACATGTGGTTTTAACAAGCCGGTGCCACATGCCACACAGCACGCGAAATAATGGACCAATTGAGAAACGAGTTCGGTGAACAGTTTATTTCACGCTTGGGACCAGTCAATTGGCCGCCCAGATCGTGCGATTTAACGCCTCTATTCTATTTTTTGTGGGGCTATGTTAAGGCTAATGTCTATAGCGACAAGTCCGCTTCGATTGACGCACTGGAAGCCAACATTGTCAACATTATTCGTGAGATACCGGCCGAAATGTTGGAAAGAGTATGCCAAAATTGGACTAAGCGGATGGACCATTTGAGGCGCAGCCGCGGCCAACATTTGCATGAAATAATCTTCAAACATTAAATTATATCGACCCAACTATCGATTCAAATAAATATTTCATGCATTTTTCTGAATTTTATGTTTTTTTTTTTTTTAATTACCGATAGTTCTTATAAAATCACCCATTATATATGCGCTTTATATGGCAGCACCTTTGTTTTCTTTGCTTTGCAGTTGTGTTTTTCGATTTAGTTAACGCCAAATATGATGACTAAATTTCATCAATATGATGTCTGTGTGTAATATTAATATCCTTGTATATATCTTTTTTATATTTGCGCTTTGCTTGGCTCTGTGTGAAGAAACCTTTTTATGATTACAAGTTTACATCAATATGATGCAGTTTTTCCACTAACTTAAATACGAAAATAATAAATTAATAATATTAATAACGTCTACTACAAAAATAAAATATTATAACATTTTTTAATTTTGCATGTTATTCAATTTTGACAAATTCGATTATTATAATTTTTATTAAACTGTGTCGCTGAATTGGCATTATAAAACAACATTCTCTTATGACTGTGGTTTTTTAGTTCTTATAAAATCACCCATTATTTACATACCATAAATACTACTTTTATTTCCTACATAAATTAACTTAAAAAAAGGAAGTATGTATGTAGTGGCTTGAAAGATATGACAGTTCGTCAAAAACAGACCCTAAATCGTTAAATAGTCAAATTGCTATTTTCAGTACACAGAATCGTCAAAATGACGAAAAATCGTTGTATATGGCAACCCCAACTTATGTACACATGAATACGACATTTGTAAACAAAGCGATAGTGACAAGAAATTTTGCTCAAAAATAAACTTTTTCGTGTATTTTGTTGAAATAATTAAGCGAAAAATTATTCTAAATTATATAAAAGTTGTGGTATAACCATAAAAAGTGTGAAGGCAAAAGCCGTTTCTTAATTATTGAAGTGAAACATTAATCTATAATTATACAAACACATTTAAATTGTAAGATATTTTTTGTTATTGGCATGTCATAATATCCATGGACACTGTGACACACATAAACGTGTCATAAGGTCCATGGACAGTATGAAACTTTTGAAAATGTCATAGTGTCCATGGGCATAGTGACACTATGCAAATGTACATCAGGTCATTTTTAAAAATGTCATAAGGTCTATAATTAAAAAAGAAGTTATGTATGAAAATAACCGTCATCACTCAAATGATAATGTGAAAAGCTGTTCTCATTATCAAATTGGTTCATACTTTTGGTGGCAAAACTTTGACGGGTAACTCTTACTTATACCTCCTACAAGAAACTGACACTTTCACTCTTTTTAATTAAACAAGTGATTGTTTCAATACAGATTTTTTTATACTCCCTTTTAATTTACGTATTAGTATTACCTTGAAAAATTAAATCAAAAAATTTATTTTGTTTACAGATATGAGTTTTCACAGAAGTAAAAAGTACTTTATTATCAAAATAAATAATCGCTTATTGAAATATATCTAGGAGTATATAACTTTCAAAAAATTGTCTATAGTAAGGGAAAAGCAAGCTTGAATTACTCTTTTTATTTTTTTATTCTTGGACCAGTACTTACTTCTACATATGCAGTGCATTGTACCAGAATTAGGAAAATAGGTTGTGAGAAGTGGGAAAGAAAAAGTAGTGTCTTCGGTTTAGTGTTAAAATTTTAAAAACAAGGAAAACATTTCTTTTCATTTTAAGATTTCTGTCACCTTACTATTGATGTTGATAGCATTTTCTTCGACATCTTTTGTTTCTAATTCGCTTTCTTCTTCAATATATTTTTTTTTGGTCTAATAATCTTTATTACTTTGGAAGTAAGAAGAAAAAATCGGCGCCGATTTTTCCTCCATACTTCCTTTATGAGTAATCAAGCAATGGAAAGTAATAAAGATTATCAAATCCAAAAACTTGATCGGAAATTGGACATTGGACATACATATCAGTATCTGAGGTTTTTAACATTATTATCAATACATTAAACAATTTTCTTTCATTTGGTTGATTATCAGATAAATGAAATTGCTTGCCTTTTATATTATTATATACCACTTAGAAAACACAGGAAACGTTATGGCAATATTATAAACAAATCATATCAGGTGACAAAAGGTTTTGTCGTTTTGACAACATTCGTTCTTAATCAAGGCGAATTCATAACAAGTGAAATTGACAGCGCAGCTGAGAACTTTTTTTAAACCTTTATCTATTTCAGAGTCAATGGCATAATTAAAACAAAATTGGGGGAAAAAAATTTAAAACAATTTTTTAAATTATGTATTCTATTTTGAGCGCCAAATATCACCCAGAATCCTCCCCAATCTTGCTGGCCATTTTCACCTTTCCAAGCTCTATGATCTGTGACTTTAATTTTCACGAAATAACAAAAGTTTCACCAAATAATTAAATGTTTGTCTTTTATTGTAAATTTTTTTAATGTATATTTTTTAATTCCTTTTTGTGTTTATATTTTTCTCTTGACATTTGAAAAAGATTTATTTTTTGTAGAGTTGTATTTATTTCTCTTGTATTTACCTGGTATGAATTCACCTTGTTCTTAATTGAACAAAAACACCTCATCTTGACAACCAGACATTCTCAATTTAATACCGATATTTTCGTGACATCTATTCGCAATTTGACGGCGGTATGTTCACAGTTTGACGATAGTTTATCCACAATTTAACGAAATAATGCATACTTCGTTAAATTTGTTCGCTGACTAAAATTAGAGAACGTCTTTTTTTTCTTTGGGTACCTATACGTTCATATACTCGTATATATGTACATGCATGTTCTGAGAAACGCAAATCGCTTAAATTTAGCATTTTCGATTTGAAAACGCCAAATGGCACGTATAGCGCAAGAAATATGGTTTTGCGATTTAAAATCGCAAAATAGGTGCTCTGGAAAACGCATATCGCTTAAAATTGGCGACTTCAACTCGCATGTATATATTGCAGTGAACTGATTGAATTTGCTAAAACTGAACTTGCAAAAGGCAATAAAATTATTCACAATTAAAATTTAATATGTTTTCTTTTTATTTAAATAAAAAGTTGAAAGAATTGTACACATTTTCATTAAGAAAACTAAATTGAAAATTTTTTTTATTTGTTGTCAAATTTTTTTTCGTTTTGTATTACTATCACATACATATATATTACGTATGAAAAACACATGTTGTATTTTTTCGGAAAAAACTACTAAACGCCAGTAAAACGCGCGTTCCTCAGAACACCTAAAAATCAATTAAGTGTTTTTCAAAACGCATTGCGGTTTAAGAACGCGCGTTTCTGGGAACATGGCTGATATATTGAAGTGAACTGATTGAATTTGCTAAAACTGAAATATTGCAAAAGGCAATAAAATTATTCACTAGTAAAATTTAATACGTTTTCTTTTTATTTCAATAAAAAGTTGAAAGAATTGTACACATTTTCATTAAGAAAACTAAATTGAAAATTTTTTTTATTTGTTGTCAAATTTTTTTTCGTTTTGTATTATTACCACATACATATATATATACGTATGTAAAACACATGTTATATTTTTTCGGAAAAAACTCCTAAACGCCAGTAAAACGCGCGTTCTTCAAAACATCTAAAAATCAGTTAAGCGTTTTTCAACACGCATTGCGGTTTCAGAACGTGCGGAACATGGCTGATGGTTATGATAAAGGTATTACAATTAACATTTTCAACTCCAAAAAATGTTTGATTATTATTTAAGTTATGGACGTTATGACATAGTGACATAACATCCACGAGCTTAACGACACCTCCCTGATGGACAATATGTCACGTCCATGGACCTTTTGACTCTCGTTTTCATTGCAATTGGGACTAATTCGGAGGATATCCTTAAATTACGCAGTGTAAGAAAAAGATTTCTCAAAATAACATTTATATGGTCTTTACACGTTATGGTTAAATTAATGTAGAATCCCAAGTACTTTACTTTCTCAGCATACTTGAACACCGTATCACTTACATAAATTTGCGGGAAATCTAGGGAGCCAAATTTAGCTTTACTGACAGGTAAAACAAATGAAATTTCTGATTATATTATTATGTCTAGCCCAGGCAACTATAGAATTCAGGCCATCATTCAATTTACGACACACCACGATTAGATATATGAACTAGTTTTTTTGAAAGTGGTATAAGTCCATTTTTTCATATCTTGAGATATTTAAGGGTTTGCGTTTGAATTAAAAATATTACCCAACTTTAATTAGTTCGAGTGATGTTATTTACACTATAAACCTTTTAAATTTTGTTGTGTAATAATAATGACTAAAATTATTTGAAAAACTAAACGATTTTCTTAACTCCACATGGACTTATGTCACTTTCAAAAAGAACATATTGCAAGACATAAAAATAGTAGCGTAATAAGTCCATATATTTGCAGACATAAATGCTTTACTGAATTGGAGTTTTATGTAAAAAATAATAGTTAAAATGAAGACATACTCCTATATAGATACGAATAACCAAGTTTAGTAGGAGTTTATTTCAGTTATTATAAAAATCATTAAGTTTAACAGCAATTATATTTAAATAATACTATTTGCATAAGAACCAAGGTCCGTAGGATAACTATACCAAACTTCTCATCATTTCATCAGAACAATAATGCCTTTATTTTATTAACAATGTTGTTTTTAATACATTAGCACTAGATAAGCGATCAGCGTGCAATAATCAATAGTAATTGCAATAAAAAGGTTGTTTTAGTTATATACTTATGTATGAGGAATGGACTTATGCCACTTTCAAAAGAAATCTGTTTGCGATACCCAGGGCTGGGCAAAATACACAGATTATGTATTTCAAATACAAGATACAAAATACTTTCCGGGAGTGTATTTCAAATACAACATACAAAATACTTTACAGTAGTGTATTTTAAATACAAGATACAAAATACTTTCAAGTTATGTATTTTAAATACAAAATACAACTACAAAATACAAATACATATTTGTAATTTGGTCTCAGAAAAATGTACTCGTCTGGCTTCAGATACATACTTTATTTTACATATGCACTTAAACTAAGTTGTATATTCATATGATTGTTCTAAACTTGCTAAGAAATTAAAGGAACAAACCTAATATTTAGCATTTGATAGATAGTAAATAAAAAATTCATTCGGCAAAACAAGTATTTCCTTTAATAAATACTAGATATTTCAATCAGTCATCCGACAAACAATAATCTTTCTACAGGTCCTGAGGAGCACAAGCTGCTGTCAAATTCTATAAATGCATTTATTTTTGATACTTGGATAGTTTTCCAGAATAGCAAGCTCCTTGCTTTTATCATTTTGAAAACTGATAAGCTCAAGTTCCAAATTTGATTTACGAGGTTGATCACTGTATTGTCCAAAACAACAATAAAATCTTCATTATCTTTACCTCAACTACTACTTCTTCTGCATCCAGTCATGGTTTCACGTTTTTTGCAATTTTTCTCCATGGTATCTATTGCAAGATTTTGAATTTTTTGCCTCTCTTTTACTGAGATGCTTTCTGGCAATCAGCTAATTTTGAAACTAGGATGGAAACATGACACCGATATGGCTATTATTATTAGTTATTAGACACCTAAAGCAAATAGTTGCTCCAGGTGTCAGCATGAGAAACCCATTAAATCTTATGTCCAATCTCTCCATTAATTTTGTTAAAATACAATTTAAATGCCTCAAAGTATTATATTGCAGTGGATTTAATCTGGTTCTCGCAGCCTAAAGTTTTCCATAATAAAAATTATTTCCCTGTATATCAAAAGCTGGTGGCAAATATATAGAAATTCTCACTGATATCACCCGATTAGTGTAAAATGTATTAGCTCTGTTTAAATGAAAGCCAAATTGCAGTATTGCAAAGTGATAAACATTTTAATGGTTGTGGTTTCTAGCGGTTTTAGCTTTTGTGAAATAACTTGTTTTCAATTTATTATAATAAATAAATGTATTTTGTAAAAATGTATTTTTGAGCCACATGTATTTGAAATACAAAATACAAAATACTATTAAGTTATGTATTTGAAATACAAAATACTAAATACTTTCCGGTCGTGTATTTGAAATACAGATACAAAATACGTATTTGTATTTCAAATACTGCCCAGCCCTGGCGATACCATTGTACTGCAAAACTGTTTTTGTTCATTTTATTTCAAAAAAGAACCATATGGAAACTGTGATTATTACTGTAGAGAGAAGGTGTCTTTAGCTCATTAAAACTACCGTTAACTTAGTTTTTTTAAAGTGGACTTATACCACTTTCAAAAAAAAAAAAAACAGTTCATATACAACTGAATGTCATCGGCGGTTTTACTTCGAACAATAAACAATAATACATATTTATATGAAAAAAAATATATTTAGTTTCATGAGATGATTTACGAAGTAAATTTAATTTTATTTATTTATTAATTTTTATTTGTTTTTGATGATTTTTCATGCAAGCGATTACACCCTTTTCGCTGTCCTAAACGCTTTCAAAAGCAGTAACATATTAATTTGTCTCACTTAACGTTGCGTGTGGCCATAATTGTTTAATGACCGTTTAACCGTTACGCTGTTAATGTGTGTGTGTAAGTGTTTACATGTATTGACAGCAAATGTACATATTTGCTTCTTTTCATGAGCAAATGAATAATGGCTCATTAATGTGAAATTTAGCATTACGAAAAAGAGAAACAAAACATATTTACATACATACACCAGTATTATTAACATCTGCCTGTTAAATAGTGTTTAACATATTTTGCTACTGCTGGCGTAGTAAACCGTTCACTGTCTAAATATTTACCTGCGTTCTCAACGGCGCGTGTCTTTCGTTGCTGGACACAAAAAATAAAAGTAAATAAACATTTAGTTTGAATTTGTTACAGTCTTAAGCAACAACAATAAAAACAACACAAGTGCTTGACTTGAGTATTGACCAAAACAAATACAATAACAGCAAGAACAAATTCAACACACACATACTAAAACAAAAGAAATGTTTATTGACAGCTCTTTGCCTACAGAGTATGTGATGTTAATTTTTTGACAGCATCACCAGTGGTGATACCACGGAAAACCTACGATAATAATAAAATTATTACAGCAGGCAAGACAACGAAACAGTAGCAAGAAATAACTTATTTAATTATTCAAGTGGTAGGGGGAAAAGAACAAGAGTTTTTTAGAAACGTTGACAATTTAAATAAATTTTGTGACATTTAACAAACTTAAGCATTAAACACATAGACCACAGCAGACTACACGACTTCACAACAGCAAATGCTGCTACCGGCAATTGCAGTCGTGTAGGGCACAACTGAATTATTTTGAACACAGCTGCAACATAGATTCATATTGAAAAAATTATATTTCAGTGTGGCCACCTAAGAGTTTTTAGCTTCACAAAATTTGTTGATTTACAGAACAAGATCTGTTTATATCAAACTTTTATGAATAAGTTCTTCTGTCTAACAAATAAAGTCTTAACAATATAAAAAGGTTAACTTAAATTAAAAAAGTTTTCGTTTACTACGATTAATTCAGATTATATGGGCCTTCAAAGTTTAATATATAATTGGATATAACTTTTGATCTATAATGAGAATAGCGTTAAAAAAATTAAACTTTACGACAATTTATCGAATTTTTAAAAAAATTTCTTACAAAAAATATGAAATTAAAACTACTTGTTCGTGATGTAAAATCAACTGGTATATACATATATATCCAATCACATCCTACTTATTTAATAAAATTAAGATTTCTTGTTTTGAGTCTAATGCATGTATTTTATATTTCACATATTCAAGTCGGTTGTTTGCTGGCTTCAATGTGTTTATTGCTTTAAGCTCAAAGAAAAATATCGGTGCATACTTCAACCTAAAGATATAAAACATGACAGCATTCGAGTATAAGCTCGCAGACAGCAGAAACCAACATTTTTTTGCAGGATTTAAATACGTATATGTAACGAGTGATTTTTTTGCTATTATCTTTTTGGCAACACTAGTTTTGACAGCTCACGCACGTTTTGTATCTTGTGTCACTGTCAAACATCTTCAGTTTGGTCTATAATTTAATCATGAATCGTCTTACAAACGAACAACGCTTGCAAATGATTGAATTTTATTACCAAAATGCGTGCTCTGTTAAGAAAGTTCATCGCGCGCTTCTTCCATTTTATGGTCAGTTTAATCGACCTACTCAGGCTTCTATTCGGGCTACTATAAAAAAATTTCGCACCAAATTTACATTGTTGGACATTAAACCACCAACACACTTACGTAGAGTGCAAACTGAAGAAAATATCGCAGCCGTATCGGCCAGTGTTGGTGATGACCGTGAATTATCGATTCGGCGCCGTTTGCAGCAATTGGGCCTCTGTTACTCCACTACGTGGAAAATTTTGCGAAAGGATTTGGGTGTGAAGCCTTATAAGATACAGCTGGTGCAAGAATTGAAGCCAAACGACCTACTACAACGCCAAATTTTTGGTGAATGGGCTCTTGAAAAGTTAGATGAAGATCCACTTTTTTATCGAAGAATTGTGTTCAGCGACGAGGCTCATTTCTGGTTGAATGGATACGTGAACAAGCAACACTGCCGTATTTGGAGTGAAGAGCAGCCAGAAGCATTGCAAGAGCTACCAATGCATCCACAAAAAACAACCGTTTGGTGCGGATTATGGGCTGGCGGCATCATTGGGCCGTATTTCTTCAAAGATGATGCGAATCACAACGTTACTGTGAATGGTGAGCGCTACCGTGCGATGATAACAAACTTTTTTTTGCCCAAAATGGAAGAGCTTGACTTGCATGACATGTGGTTTCAACAAGACGGTGCCACATGCCACACAGCACGCGAAACAATGGACCAATTGAGAGGCGAGTTCGGTGAACAGTTTATTTCACGCTTGGGACCAGTCAATTGGCCGCCCAGATCATGCGATTTAACGCCTCTAGACTATTTTTTGTGGGGCTATGTTAAGGCTAATGTCTATAGCGACAATCCCGCTTCGATTGACGCACTGGAAGCCAACATTGCCAACATTATTCGTGAGATACCGACCGAAATGTTGGAAAGAATATGCCAAAATTGGACTAAGCGGATGGACCAATTGAGGCGCAGCCGCGGCCAACATTTGCATGAAATAATCTTCAAACATTAAATTATATTGACCAAATATCGATCCAAATAAATATTTCATGCATTTTTCTGAATTTTATGTGTTTTTTTTTTTAAATTTCCGATAGTTCTTATAAAATCACCCATTATAAAATACAGTCTCTTGCATTTAATAAAAAATTATAAACAAAGTAGTGTACCTTTACGGCGGACATTTTGTATTATATAATATGTACGCAAGCAAGGTGTCGAAGAACTCAACGTCAAAGCGAAACGCGGTGAAACGATTGATTTGTCTCGCCCACTCATGGCAAACATGTCCACTATTTATCGCTCTCTTCATTTTGCTGTAACATTAAGAACCTACCAATAGCTTGTGCGAATAAAAAACATTTAAACCTAGTAAAATTCTCTACTAGTTTTTTTTTAGTATGAAACTAACAGCTATTCTTTAGTCTCACGTAGAAAGGCCCTAACTCGCATTTTCCCCTTTTTTCCTTCTTTTTTCCTTCTTCTGTAAAATTGCAATTATTTTTGTTAGGGCCTTTCTACATGAGATAAAATGAGCGAACTTTTTATAACTCTTGCCCAGAAGAGAACTGCTTTTTGCACAAAATTCAACCAGACTTTTTAAAGCAAGAATTTTAGCAGCGCCCCATAGATATCAGTACAGTAGCCAGGGTTCGGAAATATTCACCTTTTAAACTTGAACACAAATATTAATTGAACAATTAACGTTATAAAGGCAAATAGTAAAAAAAAAAATACGAAAGTTATAAATATGTAATATTTATTAATTTTTTATTTTATTTGTTTATATATATTGAATTCATAAGCCAGTAAGGCCAATTAAATTCGGAATTTTACAAGGCAACAATGATGTACAAAATTCAGTATTCATTAATATTAATTGTAACAGATAAAAATACGTTTAAAATACTTCTAAAACTATGTAAAGCTGTAATGGCGGAATAGTCTATGTACAATTTTTCAGTTATAGGCAGTTTGCAATTTATTCTATAAGAAAGAGATATAAGAGCACGCCAGAATTAAGTGCCGCAAATTGATATTGGGTTTTATGAGTAATCATATTAACATTTGAAACAAAAAATAATCTATTAAAGATGTCGAATTGAGGGCAAGACTAACGTTTGTAGGCAAGCAGTTATGAATAACAGACAAATTTGAAGACCTGCAAAAGTCCCTTCCCAAAGTAGATTTTGTAATAATATCAGTATTAAAATTTCCCAATTATGATGCAATTTTCATACTTGCTAGAAAGATCCATCACTATATCCTCACACCTAGAACAATTGCCATGTGGCAAATACACGATGCCGACTAACAACTTTTCGTTACTCATGGAGATTTCTACAAAAAGAGTTTCTGTAGTCCCTTCATCAAAAAAGTCATCTACAATACGAACCTTGTATCTGTCGGACCATACCTTGACCAGCAACGACCATTCCTATATACCTGGGGGTTACCCTCTATTTCGATGCGAAAGAAAAATCAAATAATTGGTACACTGTATTGCGTTTTCGTATTTTGTTTTCGCATTTAATTTTCCCTATCGCATATTTTATTTTATCATTCTTCGCTATTGTTTATTTTGTGATACCAGTGTTACTTCATTTTTAAACTATTTCGTGAAAAAGTTTTATTATACTCTTATCGCATCTACCTTTCTCATCGCAATAGAGAGTAACCCCCCTGGTAAACATTTATTTGAACTGAAAACAATTAAACAAAAATTTTTAGAACTCAATGAATAGACTTACTGCTGATTTACCCAAATGCCCTCTGCTTCGGGATTGAAAAGGGAAGTTAAAGCAGCTGCAATACGTAAATGCTCTATTTTTTTATTCACAATGTTTATTATTCTTCAAGATTGGGGTTGTCTTATCGGCAATATATAAATGTATTAAAATAGTTTTAAGAATATAAGTTCCTTAGATTAAAAATAAGCTTGAGCTTTCGGGTGGCAGTGCAGAACTTTTGTGCCGCCACAAAAGTTCTGCTGCACAAATTATGAAAAATTGCCGTTCTGCTGAGAGGCTTCCAATTCTGGGAACTATAACTTGTTTGCCTCGTGCTGATTGGGCAGAGATACCTCGAGTAAGACGTTACATGATCACGTTGTCTAAGGCCATAAGCATATCTTATAATATTATAATATAGTACTTGAAATTTCCTCTTATATATGTAAGAATTCGCATTAAATATAAATATATATATATATATTATATAAATATATATATATATATTAAATATAAATATATATATATATATATATATATATATATATATATATATATATATATATATATATATATATATATATATATATATATATATATATATATATATATATATATATATATATATATATATATATATATATATATATATATATATATATATATATATATAAATAGTGTCTTTACATGAAATATTGTATAGACTATAATATACTCAGTTTTATGTATCAGATGGTTAAATCTTAAAGGCCGTCGTAGAATATGAACCACACCTAAACGTCAAGCTTTTTTTGGAACAATTTTGCAAAAATTTTAGCAAACCGGATCTATAGGAGATGTGCATGCTAGTACAGCTCATTTTGCAGAAACGCGATAATGTGGCTGAAGAGCCGTCCACCTCATCTGGTCGTCGTGCCCATTGTAATATCGATAAAACAGATTAACATGCCCTACCCTACAGCGATGTGTCGGTAAATGATGAAAGAGAACTAGAGCATGACAATTTTCTCCATACAGTTTAGCATAAAATAACGCCAGAGAATGCGGTCGTAGAATAGAATCTATTTTATTTGGCAGCGATTTTTCTTATGCTCTCACTTTGAAGCAGAAAAGCTTTCAACAATATTATCACACTTTTGGTAAATTTCATAAATTTTGTAAACAAAACCAAAGCTTCAAAAGCTTTAGCGCGCAGAAAAGTAAAAATAATAGAAAAAGCTGTTTTTTATCTAACAAAAAACAACATTAAATGACAGTTTGTGAAGTTGCAGCCGGTGTTTCAATTACGAGTATGTGCCTGTTTTCTCTGAGAGTCGTATTTGCTTAAAGTTGCGGACGTATTCTGTTTCATCATTAAGTCACCCTACTGTCTCCGATAAAGCCCAGTTCAGACTATTATACTTTGTATTAATACATGTCAAAAATTCAAATAGTACGTGCTGTCTGAATGTAATCCGTCATACATACGAAAAATAATACGATAAAAATTTGACATCCCATACGACTTTGTTAGTTTTTTGAAACTTTTCAAAACGATAATACTTTACATTGGATCAGGGTTGTGTTTTTTAGCAAACCAGCTAATTAAAAATTGAGTAGTCGGCTATTTCGTAGCCGATGGGATGCCGTCACTGATAGTATTTTTTGTCGTTATAAAAAAGCTCGAAATTTGGAATTTAGCTGTCATTTATAAATGTATTTTGCTCATGCTATATTTGGAACATGAAATATGTTTGTGCTATTGAATTTGGATGTGTTACACATAATTATTATTTTAACTGTTGAAGAGTTTCACGCGCCGGCACGTCTATCGCCTACGACGAATAACGCACCTGCCGCCGTGAAAAGTTTTATGATGGCACATCTATGTTGGTTTATATCAAGTGTGATGGTGTGAATGCAAAATCTAATTTACGTTAGACTTTTTGACAGTCGCAAGAAATGTGTTTAGACTTTTATCTCACAAAATCTAATGAAAGTATTTATACTTGTATAATAGTCTGATTGGGCCTTAAGCTACTTCGCTCTCTCTTGCGCTCGATCGAGTAACCCCAAAATAGACCTTTAGGCAGCGGACCAATTATGAGAGTTGTATTCCAATTTCGGTCGGATATAAATAGTAAGAAGATCAGACGGAATAAAACACATCGCACAATGTTTCAAAAAACCGAGACACTTAAATGCTTTCAGACCATCGAACATCATACTGTATTTTCTTTCCAAGAACATTAAGAGAATCCGATTCTTCAATACATATACCTTACATTAGTTCAGTTGAGGCAGCAATTACGGTCATACTCCTGTATGATAATAAACAACACTGATAGAGCATGGTGCATTACTACTATAAAAGCTATCGGTTCTGGTGTCGGGATGATCTTTCTCGGTTTATATCGAGCTTTCTCAGCGATCACTTTATCAAAGCGTATTCAAAATATGCTGAGGTGGTATCTCATCAAATGAGTTCAAGATTAATTTAAGGCCGATGAATTAAAGACTCGGTTCTTTCTGCTACTCTATATCTTATATTTCTTAATGAACTGCGGTGGCAACTTACTAACCCCATTCACTCTTTTGCTGATGACAGCAGCACTTGCCATTAATAAAGGGTGTTTTTTTAAGCCCGATAGAACTTGAAATTGTAAAAAATAACACAAAAAATTAAATTGTAATCAAAATTTTTTTTTATTCGAAAGATCAATACGTGACATTAACATTTGAAAATGATTTCAGGCATATGGGCACCGCGGCTGTTCTTGACGAAGCGCATTCTGGACGTCCAATTTTGGGCCACTTTTTCGAGCACTGCTGGCCGTATGTCACGAACAACACGAACAATGCTGGCCTCCAAGGCGTCAATTGTTGCTGGTTTATCAGCATAAACCAGTGACTTCACGTAGCCCCACAGGAAATAATCGAGAGGTGTCAAATCGCACGACCTTGGAGGCCAATTGACAGGTCCATTTCTCGAAATCAACTTATCGCCAAATTTTGATTTCAGTAAGTCGATGGTTGCGTTCGCCGTATGGCACGTAGCGCCATCCTGTTGAAACCACATCTCCTCCGGATCAATGTCATCCATATTTTCAAACAAAAAATCATTGATCATGGTGCGGTAACGATCTCCATTGACCGTAACGCGAGCTCCGGCCTCATTTTTGCAGAAATGAGGTCCGATGATGCCACCAGCATGAAAACCGCACCAAACAGTGCATTTTTCTGGATGTAATGGAGTCTGTAGGGTCTCTTGTGGATTGGTCTCACTCCATATGCGGCAATTTTGCTTATTAACAAACCCGTTAAGCCAAAAATGCGCCTCATCGCTGAACACAATTTTGCGATAAAACAACGGGTCAGTTGCCAACTGCTCTAGAGCCCAATCGGCGAAAGAACGACGCATACAATGGTCTCGTGGCTTCAATTCCTGCACCAGCTGGATCTTATACGGGTGTAGGCCGAGATCTTTGCGCAAAATTTTCCACGTAGTGGACGGACAGAGCCCCAATTCATGCGACCGACGACGAATCGATAAATTTGGATCTTCTTCCACACTTTCGTTTACAGCGGCGATATTCTCTTCAGTACGCACATTCCTTCGACGTGCTGGTGTTATTGCATCCTCTAGAGAGTATGTGGTACGAAATCTATCCACAGTTCGACGAATGGCTTGTTCAGATGGACGATTATGTACGCCATACAAACGACGAAGTCGTCTATAAGTTGCGCGAATCGACGACTGATTTTCAAAGTAAATTTGGATAATTTCGTAGCGTTGTTCAAGCGTGAGTCTATTCATGATGATTTGTCAGAGTATACTGAAACAAATAAAAAAAATGTTTCATCAAAATTTAATTTTTTGTGTTACTTTTTACAATTTAAAGTTCTATCTAGCTTAAAAAAACACCCTATACTATCCTAAGTCACTGCGCAGAGGTAAATATGAATCACTTATTAAGTAATAATCTACTTTTTATTTCTGAATGGGTTCGCAAAACAAGGTTGATAAGTATGGATTTAAGAAAATCCATCGAACATTTAAATAAGTATAGAGTGAATTTTTTTTTCAGTGTACTTAATTAGCCGTATCTGTTTACAACGAAAACATATGCCTTAAGAAAAGAAATGAGTTCAAAATAAACTCTTAAAATACATAAAAACCTTAGTGACAATAAAATCAAAGCAACTAAATGTTGCATCAATATTTAATTGTAGCTCTATTTTAGTGTTTGTATAGATATTGGTTCGAAGCGAAAATGCAAAAAAGTGCATTGAATTCTCTAGATACACTACTTCAATAATAAAGAAACAAAAATTACAGTATTTTTACTAAGTTAAGTTGTAATATACATTTTTAACAATTTAATTAAAATTTTTATAGCCATAAAATTCAAGCACACTTTATAGTGTAAACGCAAACAAATAAACAATTCATTTTCATAAAGGCTTAAGTTTATGCATGTCTAAGTGTGCGTGCATTGAATGCATCCCAGTTGACAAAATCGTCCTAGACAATTTAACCTTGGAAGTTATGTGAATGCTTTATCCTCTTTTTTGGACTTCCAACATTAAAACAGATATTAAAGGCAGGTGAGCGAAAAGATAAGCGACAATGTCTTAAATCTGGTTTTCAAATTGTTCAATTGCTTGTAATATTCTGATTGAAAATATGTTGAGCGGCAATGTCTTACATGTGGCCTTCAAATTAATCAATGGCTTGTAATATTCTTATACAAAATATGACAGGGCTCCTATATAAATATGTAAAATTTAAGCATACATTTTTATTCGTGGGCAGTTAACAGCTATCGACGAGATGTTAGAAGAAACTGCCTTTTGCATAATCGTCGATATGATAGAGGAGAATTTCGTCTGTATTATGGTCGAAAGTATGTGTTTTTTTTTTTTTTTTTTTTTATCTTTAAAATGTGAACTAACAACAAGTATTCAAATCTTAATACTAAATATATATATGACTAACTAAGTCCAGGCAATGCTAGACAAAAAGCTTTATTATGCGCATATTATATCGGTAAAACCACCTACTTAACGCTCTGATGGTGGCAACGGTACCCCTTCTTCTCATCCGAGTGTGACCACTAAAATTAAGTATGTTTCGTGCAAGAGGTTTTGGGTGAAGCTCTAATTTGCTGATATACCTTGTATATGCTTTGAAAACTCATCTTTTACCAGTGGAACACACAGATCCTTGTGAATTCGGGAATTTATTACGTACCATAGAGCTGCAGCAGTTGTTCGAAGAATTTTGTTTTGTCGCCTTTGAATTTTTTTAATATTTGACGCTGAAGCAGTGCCTCATAACTGTATTCCGTAGCGTCATATAGGCTTTAGTATTGCGTTGTATAACAAAATTTTGCAATCTTATTTCAATGTAGAATTTCTGCCCAGAAGCCAATTTAATTGCGCTGCTTTTAATTTCCACTGAGTGACTTTCGCGTCAATGTAAGACTTCCATGTTAACCTACGGTCAAGATGAATACCAAGGTATTTGAGTTCATTTTGTGAATTGTTAATTTGGATAGCTGAACATGTTTGTTTACGCAGTGTGAATGTAACGTGAGTACACTTTTGTTCATTAACTTTAATTTTTTTCTGTAGTATCGAAGATATGGAGAGGGAAATTGTAGCTTATAGGTACTTGCATAATTTCGTAGTCACTGGTGCCAAAGTTTCGTCAATGATTTGTTTAGTATTGTAGTCAATTTTCCTCTATGATTTCTATCATCTCGTATCCATCGTTTAAAATGCCTGAAATACATGGCCAACTGGTATAATACCATATTGGGGAAATAACAAATAAAACTTTATTTAATGGCGAAATTTTATTCATACACTTATTAAGAGGGGCTTTTGCTATTTGTTTTAAAAATTCAATATTTTCAAACTTTATTTATAAAGTTTTGCTTCAAGTTATTTCAGTTACAATTTTTGCTAAAATATGTCCGTAATCCATAAGAATGTTTAAATTACTGAACAGGTGAATGAACTAACGAATGAAGAAAAAAAAAAGAGTTAATAAATTCTTAATAAAGGCATTAAAACATCTACTTTTTGGGTAATAAACACATTGGTGTCTGTCGAAGTGTCTCAATTTTTGTTGTGACTTTTTTTTATAAGTTTTATATACAACTATTATAGCATGCTCGTACTGTATTTGGTTTAAAAAAATATACATATGTATGAATTTCATAAATAACCAACAATGAGCATTGGTTAAGTACAGAGACGTTTTAGCGTTTTTTTTAAATCAATAGATATTTAAATGACATCCATTCATCCACACTTTTTATTAAAGGCATTGAAAGACGATGGAAATGCAGATTTTCTGTTTCTTAAGAGTATATCATCCAGATGTCTTCGGTCGAGTTGAATACACTGTTCAAAACGGAGCCTAGCGTTCTGTGCTTCACACTGCTGTAAACTTGGTTCAATTGATCCGATTTCTCGACGAATATTTTCCTATAAATTATCATTAAAACCCCTTTCATTGAGGTAGTTTCATAAAGCAAATAACGAGTGATTTTTTTGCTATTATCTTTTTGGCAACACTAGTTTTGACAGCTCACGCACGTTTTGTATCTTGTGTCACTGTCAAACATCTTCAGTTTGGTCTATAATTTAATCATGAATCGTCTTACAAACGAACAACGCTTGCAAATTATTGAATTTTATTACCAAAATGCGTGCTCTGTTAAGAAAGTTCATCGCGCGCTTCTTCCATTTTATGGTCAGTTTAATCGACCTACTGAGGCTTCTATTCGCACTATTGTAAAAAAATTTCGCACCAAATTTACATTGTTGGACATTAAACCACCAACACGCTTACGTAGAGTGCGAACTGAAGAAAATATCGCAGCCGTATCGGCCAGTGTTGGTGATGACCGTGAATTATCGATTCGGCGCCGTTCGCAGCAATTGGTCCTCTGTTACTCCACTACGTGGAAAATTTTGCGGAAGGATTTTGGTGTGAAGCCTTATAAGATATAGCTGGTGCAAGAATTGAAGCCAAACGACCTACCACAATGCCAAATTTTTGGTGAATGGGCTCTTGAAAAGTTAGATGAAGATCCACTTTTTTATCGAAGAATTGTGTTCAGCGACGAGGCTCATTTCTGGTTGAATGGATACGTGAACAAGCAAAACTGCCGTATTTGGAGTGAAGAGCAGCCAGAAGCATTGCAAGAGCTACCAATGCATCCACAAAAAACAACCGTTTGGTGCGGATTATGGGCTGGCGGCATCATTGGGCCGTATTTCTTCAAAAATGATGCGAATCACAACGTTACTGTGAATGGTGAGCGCTACCGTGCGATGATAACAAACTTTTTTTTGCCCAAAATGGAAGAGCTTGACTTGCATGACATGTGGTTTCAACAAGACGGTGCCACATGCCACACAGCACGCGAAACAATGGACCAATTGAGAGGCGAGTTCGGTGAACAGTTTATTTCACGCTTGGGACCAGTCAATTGGCCGCCCAGATCGTGCGATTTAACGCCTCTAGACTATTTTTTGTGGGGCTATGTTAAGGCTAATGTCTATAGCGACAAGCCCGCTTCGATTGACGCACTGGAAGCCAACATTGCCAACATTATTCGTGAGATACCGGCCGAAATGTTGGAAAGAGTATGCCAAAATTGGACTAAGTGGATGGACTATTTGAGGCGCAGCCGCGGCTCTTCAAACATTAAATTATATCGACCCAACTATCGATCCAAATAAAGATTTCATGCATTTTTCTGAATTTTATGTGTTTTTTTTTTTTTTTAATTTTCAATAGTTTTTATAAAATCACCCATTACATGACAGTCCCCAAAGCGACTAATCAGTTTTTGGAGGAAATTTTTCCGAAGCAAAATCATTGAAGACCTGGCTGCGTATGCAGTCGCCCCATGCTGTTGAAATGACGTGTGTAAAGAGTACAATGAATAAGCTCGCAGGTTTGGTAAACAGAATTCCATTGCCTGGCTTCAACAATTTTCGAAACAATGCTTCAATTGCCTCAAGCGTGGATAAAGCACCTTAAACAGTTCCTCTGGGGCAATCAATGGTTTTTGATATTTAAATTGAAAAATGGAATTCATAGTGCGAAACTTTCCAACATCGTTTCAAGTCTCCGTTCGTTTTCCTACCCTCCTTCTTATTTTCCTCAACAACCCTCTATATCAAACTTCCAAACTATCCACTCTTTCGGAGATGACAGCGGTTTTAAAATAAATTTTAAAACCTATTGACAACACTTACATACAATATGTTGATTTATAAATATACAAGAACTGTTGCTAATAACTACGCAGCCAAAATGTTTTTAGGCAAGCTGTTTGCACTTTTAGCCAACGGACATAAACAAACACAAGCTCTTGCAAACACACTTGCGTACATCGTACAACGTACTCGCAACAGCCAAAATGCAGCAGTAGAAAACATTGATTACAACCGGCAACATCTTGTAACAGTAGCAATACAACTATAACATACACAAGCAAACCTTACAAATATACAATCAAAGCAGCAGCAACTAAACAGCCATTAAAAAAAAATTGGTAGCAATATATGTACTCGTTGCTGGTTTAAGTTACTCGTACCTGCCAAAGCTCTCTGTCATCAATCTGTAACAAATAGATGCGTATCAATATTTTGTTTTCTTAATTTTTCTTTTAAACGTACAAGTGTGTGTGTGTGCATTCGTGGATATTTTTTCTTTTAAGTTATTTAATAAGTTATGCTCACTCGTATGTATGGGAGTGTCTGCAGACGTGTATGTATGTTGCTAAGTGTTATACTAATCTATACTAACACTTATAGTAAATGCATGTCCCAGCTGGCCAAGAAGAGCTCTCATAAGTTTTCCACGTAGACGTGTGTGATATTTTTTAATTGCAAGAATAGCACTGGCAACAAAAAGTTATTAAAGAAATTTGGAAAGTTATTCCTGATCAAGGGATGACTTTTCCTCTATGGCCCATTATCTGATCTGGTTTGGTGTACGTCAAAGCAAAACCTGCGATACGACGAGATATAGCAGCAATATTTCGCTTAAAAAGCCATCGAAAATTTTATGAAACAATGAATGGAGGAATTGTCCGTCATTAGGCCGAAATAAGTCGTTTATGTCTGTTTTATGTTAAAATTAAAAAAGCTCACTTTCATTCAGGTTCCATTCATATGAATGAGTCTGTAACTATGCACATATATGTATGTATATGTATAAGAGGTTTGATCAAAAAATAACTGCTGATGAGCAGTGTAGCGACTGCAAAACAGCTAGTTGTCCGCCAGCTTTATTCAATTATTTTTTCCTGTCTTCTTTGAGTAAGAGTTATTGATCGCGGCAATTATTGTTATAAATAAAAATAAAAATTATTCTTGGCTTTAGCCAGGATTGAACTTGAGCCCGACGAATGACACCAAACCTTCATATAATATTATAAAGCATTTTTTCTGTTATGTTGGCATGCGTAATGTCATATGTTGTCAGCCATTTTAGATTTGTCAGTTTGTTTTTGACAGGTAAAAAGGTTAGTCGTGTTTTGGTGTGCTCTTTGATTATTAAGTTTTGTGTAAAAAATAAAATTAAATGCGCAAATTGTCGGTAGCATCCAACGAGTCTACTATGAGCAGAACACAAGTTCAATTGTGGTATAATCGGTGTAAAGAAGGCCGAGAAGATGTAAATGACAACGGTCGTCCTGGTCGCCTGAGCACGCCAACAACCGATGAAAACATTGAAGCAGTGAAGAAAATGATTTTGGATAGTCGTTGAATCACTCTCAGAGAGGTTGCTGACGATGCATAGCGCTCGGTTTATGTCAAGCAATTTTTGCGGATGTTTTAGGCCTGAAACGTGCGGCAGTGAAAATTGTTCCACAATTGCTAAATGTTGAGCAAAAACAATGTCGCATGGACATCAGGAGCTGTTGAACATCGTCAAAAACAATCCAGATTTAAAAAAGGTTATAACTGGTGACGAATCATGGGTGAGTGTATGGCTATAACATCATCCCAATGGAAGCTTCTAGAACAGCCAATGCCGCCAAAAAACACGTTAAGTTCGGTCAAATGTGAAGGTTTTTCTCACTTTTTTCCGCGACTGCAATGGCATGGTGCATCATGACTTTTTGCCTCAAGGTCGAACAGTCAATAAGGAATACTACCTTAAAGTTGTGCGCCGTTTGCGCGAAGCAAATCGACAGAAACGCATATAATTGTGGAAAAAGCAATGATGGATTTTGCACCACGATAACGCACCAGCTCACACATCGATGCTGGTGTTTGAATTTTTGGCCAAAAACAAAACCGTTATCATGCCTCAACCACCGTATTCACCGGAACTGAAAGCTGAAGACACCCATGAAAGTAAAGTGTTTTGCAACGATAAAAGAAAAATCGAAAGAGGAGCTGTTGGCGACACCAAAAAGCGCTTTTCAGAAGTGTTTCGAGAATTGAAAACAACGCTGGCATAAAAGTATTATATCTGACGGGGATTAATATGAAGCGGACTAGATAGTTATTGATGAATAAATAAATACTTTTTGAAACAACTGAAAATAAGGGTTATGTGATCAGACCTGGTATTTGGTTTCTTGGCTCTGATTTCGGATAGGGGCTGGGCCTAGAACTGAATGAGTGAATAGCAAATGCTGCTGTCATCTGCAAAGGAGTGGATAAAGTAAGAAGTTTGATATAGATGTTTTTTCTATACGACTATGTTATCTATAAGCGGAAAGTGTAGGACATAAAGCAATATTATGGAAACTTCATGAAAGTACATAAAAACAAGAAAAGCTTACACAATATTAAAATGATAAAAAAGTTTTGTTCAATCAGTAAATATTTTTTTTAAACAAAGAATTTTTAAACACAAAATTCTATGGATTTTAAAATTTTTATTTTAGTGTTTCGTTTTAATTGTGCAATCGCGTTGCAAGATGCTCTGCAGTTATGAGCAACTGGGTTACTACTATACATAAAAATATATGTCTGCATATACATACATATATAAGAGTACATATATAAGAGTATTAGTTCGACTAACAGTTGTTGTAATCTAGAGCGGCAATTGTGTAAATAAAAATAAACGTTGAAAATAAAGTGATTAAAAATCTTGGTATTTGATTTAATTTTTGGAATTTTTAACGTAACACAAGAATTTCCTAAAGAGATTATCAATAACCTTTTTCATAATAAAACAATTTTTTTCCTTATAATATTATAGTTAAATCAACAGAGGCGTAGAAGTGTCGTAAAGAAGGACAAAATTGGTATTAAACAATACAAATACTTAATTTTTTAAAAAAGAGACTGAACAAAAAATGAATAAAATGCCGCATACATTTTTAAGAATAAATTAGAAATTGAATAATATAAATATATTGCATCTACGCTCTAGAGTCTTAGTCACTGTAATCAGTTTTGCCACTTGAGTTTCACGACATTGATAATGCCATGTGTTATGCTGTTTCGAAAAGGAAATTGCTGAAAGCCAAAACATCTATATTAACAACAACGCTTGTAAATTCTTTAGAATTACGCAATAATGTAACCCATTTTAGCATAGTCTTTTGTTGTTAGATTTTGGAATAACATGATTTTTTTTATAAGACGACTTTATTTTGTAATTATAATATAAAAATAAAAAATGTATAAATGTTAAATAGTCGAACTTTATTTTTAATATTTCTAATATTATATGATGATGGGTTGGTATCATTCGTCTAGCTCGAGTTCAATCCTGGCTAAAGCCAAGAAATATTATTATTTATATTTATAATAATAATTGCCACGATCAATAACTCTTGATCAAAGAAGACAGGAAAAAATAATTGAATACTCTAAAGCTGGGGGACAACTAGCTGTTTCACAGTCGCTACACTGTTTATCAGCACCCACTAGGATTCGAACTCAGTACCATGTAAACATGATGTATTTTGAATACGGCTGCTTAACCAACTCAGACACTGATTCAGCCCTTATTATAACAAATTGCATATGTGATCAATATGAGACAAATATAGACGAAAAAATAAATAAGGGCTCAGTGGGAACACTCTTTCCCGGCATTGCCAGATAATTGACTGTTATTGTAAGCTCAGCGGCCGTTTTTGGGCGGTAAAAGTAGTAGGCTTGAGAAAATTTGTATGCATTAATATTTGAATTTGTCTTAAATAATTATTTTTTATAATAATAAAAAGCTTAGACAGTGCCAGATGTAAATGTAATGTACGTTTGCGAGTAAATTTTAAAAACCGTCTGTAAAAATGAAAAATTTTGACATGCATGAAAAAATACATGAGGAATTACATATTAAAAACAGACGTAAAAACATATCGTGTGTGGGTACCTTTAAAAACACAATATTTAAAGAGCTCTACCTTATATCAAATAGGGTTTACTCGGAAATTTTTATAGAACGACTACTTTGTGTTTTTTTTTTTTTCGTTTTTAAACCAAAATTTTCAAACAAAAGACTTTATTGAGACATGAGGTACTTTTTGGGAAATTAAAATTGCTTGTTTGTTACAAAACGAATAATAAACATTTTATATGCACCAGCAAATTATTTTTATACTAAAGCTATGTACACACGGTTGTCAGATGTTACAATATTGTAGGATCTGGCAAGATGCTGACAATGTAGTGACAATGACAAATTGTCCCGCAGAAGTAAATTGTGTGTTCAGACGATCGTAAGGAAATCTTACAATTTCATTGTCAGACTATGGTCTGACATATAATTCATCTGACAACAAAAATTGTCAGTTCACACGGTTTTTAGATTGTTAGATGAAAAAAATTGCCAGACATGATATAATTCATTACCACTTACCTAGTGCCTACAACTGCGATTAACTATGACATAATATCTGAGAAAACGCCAGCAGAATGAGAAAACGAATTTCTTTCTATCCATCTTAATATTTAACAAGGAGTATACGTAGTTTTGTTAATCTTAAAACAATTTATAAATCACTGAAAGTCGAGAAGAAAACACTTCTTTGCGGTGAATAGAATATTATATGAATTTTGTGTATGCGCACATTTTGTACAAAATTAATCACGTATAGTATGTATTTATTGCATAAAAACAAATTATTTTTCATTTAAAAGCGGTTTTTAAAAGAAAATTTGCAAAACTAATAATCGGTAAAATTTTAATTGCATCTTTTTGTACACAAACACATACACAATCGTTTTTTTGACAGCTCTTCTTATAAGATCGTTGCCATGAGATTTCTCATAAGAACGCTCTCATAAAAATTATTATAAGACTGCGATAACACTGATTTGAAATCTACACGTAATAGAATTCTCTCTGCGATTGAATTTTACGTTCTCATCTCAGATAGTATCGCAGGTGTGGACACTAAGTTATGTATATCAATAACCATCTGTTTGGCAGTGTTGCTTATCAAACCTTTTTCTGACAATGATGCCATTGACAGGTGCATTAATTTTATACATCTTACAAGTAAAACTGGGCTTACAATACCAGCCAATTATCTGGCAATGCCGACGAAGAGTGTTCTGACGATTGTCAGATGACTGACAACATTGGCGTCTTACAATTGATTGACAATGGTCTTTCTGACAACGTTGTAAGTTAAAAGTTGGCAGTTCACACAATTGTAATACATTTTCAGACAATTTTACTGGCAATATTGTAAGATCTGACAACCGTGTGTACGTAGCTTTACGAGTATTGACTACAATCAATTATTTAAATTATGTCATTTATTTTTGCAACCCAATTAGTTAGTGCGTAGTTTTATTAAAATTTTCTGTTGCTGTATATAAATATAATATTTTTTTTAATTTATTTAAAATTATATAAAACTATTTTACACAAGCATAAGTATTGATTGCACTTAATTGTTTTTTGCCTTGAAGACAAACACGCGCATTGAGTCTTTTAGCCGCAGCTAAAATCTAATTTTTTTTTATTTAATAAAAAAAAAAAAAAAAAGAATTAGAAAACAGAAACATTAACAAAGTATTTTTACAATTTCCTTATCTCTGCAGCCATTAAAAGACAGTAGTCGTTTGCTTTTTATATGATTCAAAGTTGCCTTCAATGACGGCACTCATATTCATACAAACGAATGGCGAATAAATCTCGCAGAAGCAGTGGACTTAATAATGAAAATTGTTAATTTGTAGTATACATTGCATATAATGGTTTTCTGCGAATTTTGAGTTGTTTCCAGCTAAATGCTTCTGTTTCTGTTTCTATTTCTTATACAGTATTTGGTTTCGGTGGCGATCGTTAGTGTTTCTATTTCTCTTTTTCATCGTGCTGCATTTGCTACATTTGATGATTGTACCGATCATGTTAATTGTTCCATACGACTTATTTTCAAATAGGCTGGGAAATCATCAGCGTACCAATCATTTAATGTTTGTGTAGTTGTGCTGTTTTGATTCAGTCTTGATGTTGTTTATTTTTTATTATTATTATTTTATTTTATTTTTTTTTTGATTTTAGTTAAGTCATCACAGCATATTTGAAATTCTAACCAAACTTCAACTTAAACGAAGAGTTTTGCCACCAACCGTATGAATATTATACCCCAGAGTTAAAGAAAACATAACTTTGCAGGAGTTAAATATTTTGTTTACATGTGCTAAAATATGATGTTAATGTTCGAAACAACTGTCATTTGCAACATGGCTTATTCATAAGTTTGCAAGAATTATGTTGTCTGGGCAGCTTAGAAAACGCTAGAGGACTTTTTAATGCAAAAGTTATAATAAATTAAAAATTTATAGCCAAAATAACATATGTGTATATATAAAAATAAATACACTTCTGTATGTGTGTGTGTGTATGCGTACGTGTAAAATTAGTTGAAATTGCCAAACTGAGAAAAATTCCAGACATAAAATTAAACAAACACCCAGCAAAAAAGCAGATAGTAGGAGGGAAATTTAAAAACCACATATAAAAAATGTAATATTTTTATAAAAATCGACGGCCATAATCGTAAAAAATTATTATACTTTTATTAAATGCTTACACGTAGAAAAAAATATATGGTTGATAGGACAATATTTTAAGGGCAACATACTATTGTTGAAGTATATGGTTGCACTTGATAATACTATATTGTTACATTAAAACGTCATTGACAGGACGCGCCAATACAATATAAAGTAACAATATTTTGGTTAAACATTTTTTTCTTTTCTCAGTGCATACTCAATTATTCTAACCTTTCATACTATTCTCATATATAACCATATTATTCTCATTAAGTAACCATACTAATATCATAAATAACTTTATTGCAACAGAAACATATTTTTATTATAATTAGCACAAATACATACATATGACAATTAATAAGAACAAAAAGACAGCATATAATATATTTTGGTAATACGTGTAAAATAAATACAATTAATAAAAAAAAAATAATAATAATCAGATTACATTTCAACGGAATCAATGCAGAGTTTCCTCTTTGATGCTGAAATAGCCATTCATTCCATCATTAGCTGCAATAAAACACAAATATTTGTTAAGGATTTTCAATTGAAATTTCAAATGTCATATATAACCATAATAATATGGTTACACGTCTTCTTGGATACACCATATATACATATGTATGCATGTTTACATCTTAATATTAAAAAATACTTATCTTTTTACTTACGCAAATACTAAATATGTATTTTTTCAACAATTCCACGTTTTTTATATAGCTGAACAAATATGTATATGTATTTTGAAAATTAGACACGCACAAAGCATCTAATTGTTTCCAAAGAAAATATCAAACTTAAACAAAATTATATGTCAACGACTAGAATGAAAATATTGTAATATTCTGTAAACTTACTTTTGTTGCATATGAATTTGCGGACTATACATATAATAAAACAAATACTTTGATATCGGGTGTGATAAAAGCTATTGTTGTTGTTAAAAAAAGTTTGAAATTGCTATTATTGTATGCAACCATATCTTGAAATTTATAGATGCTAACAATACAATTACACAAATGCAAATATTGACATATTTATAGAGGAACAAACTATAATTAATTTGATAAGAAATAGTATTTAACAATAATGCACAATGTTACGGAATATATACTAACGTTGTTGCAATCAAATATCAAACTATCTTTTCTTTGCGTGTATTTGAATAATTCTATATAGAAATTTCTACTATAATATATTTTTTAGCTTCTGTTTATTTATTGAATGTTCACAATGTGAACTAACAATAAGTGTTCAAATCTTAATACTAAATACAAAAAATTAACTAAGTCCAGCCAATACTAGGCAAAACGTTTTATGTTTCGTCAACTATATCGGTAAAATACCTATTTAACGCTCTGAAGGTAACAACAGTATTCTTTCTTCTCACCCGAGTGTGACCGGTAAAACTAAGTACGCTTCGTGAAAGAGGTTTTGAGTGAAGTTTCAGTTTGCTGTAATATCTTGTCGCAGACTTTCGAAATTCGTCTTTTGTTAACGGAACATACAGATCCTTGTGACTTCGTGAGTTTTTTAGGTACCATGGAGCTACAGTAATCGTTCGAAGAAATTTATTTTGTCGCCTCTGAATTTTTTTCAATGTTTAACATTGAGGCGGTAGCCCATAATTGAATTCCATAGCACCATATAGGCTTAAGGATGGCGTTGCATAACAAAAGTTTGAAATCCAACTTCAAGGTAGAATTTCTTCCCATAAGTCAATTTAGTTGCGCTGCCTTCAATCTCAACTGAGTAACTTTTACTTCAATGTAAGACCTGCCTACGGTCCAGGTGAATACTTAGGTACTTAAATTTACTATGCTGCGGAATAGGTGAGTTATTAATTTGCATAGGCGAACATGTTTTTCTATGAAGTGTGAATTTAACATAAGTACACTTTTGTTCATTAACTTTGATTTTCCAGAGTTTTAGCCATCTGTCCTGTTCTATTCCATAGAATTTCGTGTAGCTAACTGCTGGCTTTCAAGTACGCTGCAGAATGCTGTGTCATCTGCTAAAGTTGAAGTGTGGATTCCGGATCTCGTTGGCATGCCAGAGGCATAAATCAAATATAAAGTAGGTCCCAGTAGACTAATGCCTCGATTGGCTGAGCTAGCCTTATAAAATCGCCTTCTCTTATAACAAATTTCCGGCCCTAGAAGTAGCTTTCCAGAAGCTTGTGAGTGTTGGCAGGCATGTTTAAATTTTAATTTTAAGCATTAAACCGTTATGCCACACACAGAAAAAAATTTTTTTCGTGTTCAATAATCAAATTCGTTGAATCAATTAATAAATTGTTTAAATGCAGACCTGTAAAGGAGTTCATGGATTGAAACAAAAGTTAAGTAAAAATAAGTATTGGTCGAAAGCAACTATTTTTTTAAACTAGAACAAAATACGACATCCAAGGTAATTCTCTTGATAGTAATGTATATGCATAAAAATTATTTCTTCAGACAAAAATTTGTTTATTTAATTTTTACAATAATTTTTTGTGTGCACTTTATCAAAAGCTTGGGAAACTTCAATGAAAAAAGGTGAACAATACTTTTGGTCCTTAAAAGTTTTTCTTATGATATTTACTAGTCTATGCTTTTGTTCTATAGTGCTGTGCTTAGACCGAAAGCCAAATTGATGATTAGGGATACATACTACACTATTCAGTATTGGAGTCAACTTCGCAATTAACAATTTTTCGAACAGTTTTGAAATTTTTGGCAGTAGACTTATTGGTCTATATGACTCTACTTTAGTGGCATCCTTCCCTGGCTTGGGTATCATAATAATCATAGACACTTTCCACTCTACAGGATAATACTCTAGACCTAAAATAGTGTTAAAATTAACGAGCAGAATTCTTCTAGCCACACGAGGTAACTGTGCAAACATTTTGTCAGTAATTTGAGTAATTCGTGGAGATTTCAAAGGCACAGCATATGGCGGAAATTCAGCTGCATCATTTTCTGTATCATTTGTAATAAAAATATTTTTTCAAATGATTAACATACACCATCCCTTTTTCATACCAATTGAGCCGGACGAATGATACCATCATATAATATTAGAAATATTGAAATATGTTCGACTATTTATTAGTAATACATACCTATACAGAAATATGTCAAATAACCCTTTAATAAACATACAGGGTGGCCCAGAAAGACCGAAGTGGTGTGAATTCCTTATAACTTTTTTATTATAATTTTTTTTTTCTTTTCATTTCAGTATTTTGTAAAGAAGACTTGGATAATTTATAATGGAGCAATATACAATTGAACAACGTGCCCAAATTGTTGAAATTTACTTTTCAAATCAACGGTCCACTGTGTTGACTCAGCGTGCATACCGTCGTCAATTTAATGTGCGGGTTGCACCCTCTCAGTCAACAATAAACCGTCTGGTTGCAAATTTTCGAGAACAAGGAGCAGTAAGGAACCTTCCTGGTCCCGGCAGACACCGAACTGTCCACACGGCTGACAATATTCAAGTGGTACAGGAGAGTATTCGGGAGGATCCAGAAACATCAACCAGGAGACGTTCGTCACAACTGGGCCTCTCAAGGACGTCGCTGCAGCGAATTTTGCACACCATAGGATTGTTTCCATACAAAATTCAACTTGTCCAAGAATTGAAACCAACAGATTACCAGCAACGACGGTGAAAGAATAATTTCTCGTAACAGCAATTTTAATTGGCCTCCGCGTTCCCCGGATTTAACCGCTCCAGACTGTTTTCTTTGGGGCTATTTAAAAGGAAAAGTTTATGTTAATAAGCCTAGGACTATTGAGGAGTTAAAAACCAATATTCGAGAAGAAATTAACAACATACCACCGGAAGTTTTGCGAAAGGTCATGGAAAATGTGTTGGAAAGAGCACATTTGTGCGAAGCAGAATATGGCCACCACTTGCGGGATATCATTTTTAATAACTAATCCAAAAATATTCCCCATAAATTTAATGTATTTAAAAAAAAAAATTAAAAAAAATATCTCTTAAATAAAAAGTTATAAGCAATTCACACCACTTCGGTCTTTCTGGGCCACCCTGTACAATTTTTTTTAAGAAGATGACCGCAAAGCTAAACTTGTATTTTTTATATGCAGCCCAATTATGAATATTCTCACGGAATTTATTTCTCTCGCAATTTATTCCTCACGGAAGTTATTTCTCACATAACATACTTTTTTCAATCCAAATTAAAGAGAAACACAAACTTGACTGTAAGTGTTGATCTCTCTTTAGTGTTTTCAACGAATCGCGTGAAGAGAAAAATAAAAAACCTCATATTTAACTTTTGTTCATAATTGGAGGAAAGTGAAAACTGAACAAATTCCTACGGAATTTTTATTCATAATTGGCCTCATAAGAATAAGTTTCCGCCTTATTTTGTAAAAAAAAAATGTACTAGATATACAACACTGGCTCCGCCGTTTTGCAATAAAGGGCTATAGTGGTAGTCGAAATAACAGATCGTGGATGTCAGACAATAAGCTTACGTACTTGTAAACATAATGGCATCGAAATATTAGACGATTTGTGTCATCATTCATAAAGTTATTCTCGATTAAACATGCCAACTTACGAGCCAAATTCTCGTTATTTGCGGGAATATATCCTGAGACAAAATAAATAAATAAATAAATAAATAAATAAATAAATAAATAAATAAATAAAATTTATTTAGCAGCATTTCAATCATGTTTAATTCTTTCTTTTTATTACCTCGTTTATAAATCATTCCTACTCGCAATGATTTTAATTATGTGAAACTGCCTTTGTTTTTTATAGAAATTCTTTAAGGGTTCAAATATTGTGCCTGAAGCACTGAATCAGTAACTGCACCGTTTTTTTTCTAGCCCATTGGTATTGCAACGCCATCTAGTGTTAATTTTAGGTAAAAATAAATACCAAAAATGCATTCCCCAACCCCAAATACAATAAGGGGCCACAGCCTTCCAGGATAATGAAAATACATCAGCCGTATTTTATATAATTTTCAATGATGTTTCCTTATCAAAAATTGCCAACTTCAAATCATCTAAAGTTCTAAAAAATCATCTAAAGTTCAGTAAAAGATTTTTACAGCCCCTTGAAGGTTTTGTTATAGATAATGTCAACTTTTATTTCATTGGTCTCATCTCATTCCCATTCAACAAGTTCAATTTTTTATCTCTGTATATTTAATAATGAGTTAAAGTAGAACCTGCCTAAGAAAACTGTTCTCGCAAAATGTTCTCCAGTTTGGGTCAATTCAGTTTTTCAAATTCATTTTAACTTTTGCAAAGTGAACTGCTGAATATTTTATGCATTTAAGTATATGGTAAAAACAAAGAAACAACTACAAGTAAATAAGCAAAGTAAACCACACCTTATCATTTGATTACCGTATAGTAAAATAGAAAAAATAACGAATTCCTATAGCAGATTCTTTGTTTCAACTACCCTGCCTTTCTTCTATGCAAAACAACAATAGTTTCTGTTAATTTATTTGTGATGCTAAAACTCTTTAACCCGTTAACAAATAACGAAAATTTATAGAAGTAAAAAAATATTTCTTATTTTTGCAGCTAAAGATCGTTTTTTATTTTTTATAAAAAATTCAGCAAAATTTTCAATATTTCGATAACAATTAGTTATCATCGTCAGGAAAATTAATATAATTAAAAATTTTTACTTTTGAAAAATAATACCAAGCTCCAAAAATCATTTCTTTTGTAATATAATTTCAAGATTTTAACAAACGTGAAATTGTTGCACAGAGCTTCAACTAAAAGAGTGTGATTTGTCTTATACTGAAATTTTCTAGTGTACCTTTAAGGGCATGACGGACTTAAGTCTTTCAAGCTAGTGTGTCCAGCCCTGTGCGCTTGATACTCAATTGTTTTTGTAAATGCGCTTAGCTATAGGGCTGTGCTTTTCAATACACAAATACTGCGCTCTGCACTAGCAATGACAAATACACAAACAACTTCGTCTTATATATTTTTTGTCGTTCTTCACTGCACACACACAAAAGGTAAACATTGACGACAGCGATTATCAGTGTGAATTTCGTTTTTGTAAATTGTTTTGCTTTTTACAACAAAAAATATTAAATAAAAATAACTTTTCCTTAAATGTATTGGTGTTTTTTCTTCCATATAGAACTTGTGGGCACCACTGCTTTAAAGTGATAAGATGTTTACTCGATTTTGTGAGAAACCTCTTCATTGTAATTGTCAAAAAATTCTAACACACAATAAAATGTTAATTATGAGTGGAAATTACATAGCTCAATTTATAAATTTGTGCGATGGAGGGTTTATATATTTTTCTTGTTTTCTTTCGAAAATTAAAATTCAATTAAAAAATCTGATCGTCTCGATCATTAAGTGCTAACAAGCCTAAAACGTAAATAGAAATGGACAGTTACATCACTGTTATTTAACGACGGCGAAGCCTTAAGGACTCAAAACTTATCAAAATATAATTGAACAAGCTGCGTTGTTTGTGTTTGGCAGCCGTTGAAAGCAGATTACCACTCGTTTTGAGAAGAAATCGGAAAAAGTATATTTCGTGTGCTAATTAAGCCGAAAAATCCACCATTTTAAACCAAGGCTAAGTTCGGTAACTATTATGGAAACTTTCCAGCATCAATTTCCGCGGTAAATAAATGGTTTACTGAATGTAACTTGTCTTGTAGATAAATGCTACTCAGCCACTAAAAATACTCAGAAAATTTTGTTTTTTTTTTTTTTTTTTTTTTTTTGTAGCATTTTTTATTTATTGAATCTTCCAAATGAACTAACAATAAGTATTCAAATCTTAACACTAAATTTAAAAAATGGGATTCTTAAGTCCGGCCAATGCTAGACAAAAAGTTTTATTATGCGGGAGCTATTTCGGTAAAATCACCTATTGAGCAATCTGATGGTGGCAGCGGTATCCCTTCTTTTAAGCCGAATGTGGCCGCCAAAATTAAGTATATTGCGCGCAAGAGGGTTTGGATGAAGTTCCAGTTTACTGACATACCTTGTCGCGTACTTGGAAAATTCCTCTTTTACCAGCGGAACACTCAGATCGTTATGAATTCGTGAATTTTTTACGTACCATGGAGCTGCAGTAATCGTTCGAAGAATTTGGTTTTGTCGCCTTTGAATTTTTTCAATATTTGACGCTGAGGCGGTGCCCCATAATTGAATTCCGTAGCACCATATAGGTTTTAGAATTGCATTGTATAACAGAAGTTTGCAATCCAACTTCAATGTTGAGTTTCTGCCCATAAGCCAATTTAGTTGCGCTGCTTTTAGTTTCATCTGAGTGACTTTTGCTTCAATGTGAGACTTCCACGTTAGCCTACGGTCGAGGTGTATACCAAGGTACTTGACTTCACTGTGTTGCGGAATAGGTGAGTTGTTTATTTGTTTAGGCGCACATGTTTGCTTACACAGAGTGAATGTGACATGAGTACATTTCTGTTCATTAACTTTGATTTTCCAAAGTTTTAGCCATTTCTCTAATATTGAAATGTATTCCTGTAAATTTCGTGAAGCTAATTGGTGGTTTTCATGAACACTCAAAAACGCTGTGTCATCTGCAAAGGTTGAAGTATGGATTCCGGATGTCGTTGGCATGTCAGACGCGTAAATCAAGTATAAAGTAGGCCCCAGTATGCTGCCTTGGGGAACACCTGCTTCGATTGGCTGAGTTGGGCTTATAAAATCGCCTTCTCTGATAATAAACTTCCGCCCATATAAGTAGCTTTCCAGAAGCTTGTGAGTATTTACAGGCAAGTTTAACTTTATTTTGTGCATCAACCCGTCGTGCCACACTTTATCGAAAGCTTGAGAAATGTCGATGAATAGAGCTGAGCAATACTTCTTCTCCTCAAAGGTCTGTCTTATGACATTGACTAGTCTGTGCGTTTGTTCTATGGTGCTATGTTTAGCCCGAAAACCAAATTGATGATCAGGGATACACCCCACATTGTTCAATATTGGACTCAACTTCGCCTTTAACAATTTTTCGAACAGTTTTGAAATTATTGGTAGTAGACTTATGGGTCTATATGATTCTACCTTTGTCAGATCCTTCCCTGGCTTGGGTATCATAGTAATCATTGAGACCTTCCACTCTGCAGGATAATACTCAAGGCGTAAAATGGCGTTAAAAATAAAAAGTAGAACCCTTCTAGCTACACGAGGTAACTGTTCAAGCATTTTACCAGTAATTTGATCAATGCCTGGAGCTTTTCTTGGGTTTGTATTTGCGATAACGTTTTCGACATCTTGAAAAGTAAGTCTCAAAGACACAGGGGGTCTAACAACATATGGTGGTAATTCCGCTGTAATATTCGCTGAATCATTTGTAATAAAAACGTTTCTCAAATGATCGACATACAACATCCCCTTTTCAGAGTCGCTTCTTGCCCAGTCGCCAGTTGAAGTTCGCAAAGGTGGCTTACCTATTACGGGTCTTTTTAAACCTTTTGTCGCTTTCCACAAGGAATAATCAGATTGAGGAGTACCATCAAGGCTTTCCAAATATGTTTTAAGGGAAGCAATTCTATGGACTTCAAGCAGATTTCTTAACTGAGTTATGCATTCCCGTAGCCTAGTTTTAAGCTGGGGAGATCTGCGAAGTTGCCATTCTCTTCTGACTCTTCTTTTTTCTGACAGAAGTTGCTCAATTTCAGACGAATAAGTTCTATTGGTTTCATTTCTGGATCTTATATGACTAGTGGTAGCATGCTGTACGGCCAGTTTGAGGTTTTCAGAAAAATCGTTAATTGACACATCAATATCCTCAGGCGTTCTCAAGGCGATATTTTCAGTACAATGTGTACTCAAAAATTTTTTGTATTTTAACCAATTAACTCTATTGACAGTTAACGGTGAGTCAATCTCGTGGGGGAACGAAACAGAGATTATAGTGGGAGAGTGATCTGATGACAAATCTAATGAAGGCTCCACTTGCATCCACTCTAAGGGAAAATTTTTCGCAACTCCAAAATCTATAACATCTGGGATCTTTCGTCGGTCTGACGGCCAATAAGTGGGATGTCCGCTTGAAACCACATCTAAGAAAATTTTGTAAAGTTTTACTATATTGCACACAAGGAGCACAAACTTGGAAAAATGTCAAATAAACGGGGAAAAAGTTGCCAAAAAACCGCTAAAAATTTACAGGAAACCAGTAAAAAACCGGTAAAAATAAATAAAAACCTTGATTTGAATAGCATAATAATTTTCCTGACGATAATAACAAATTGTTATCGAAATATTGAAAATATATACTGTTAAATTATTTACACAACATAAAACGATCTTTAGCTGCAGAAATATGAATTATTTATAAATAAAAACCTGTAAAAACTAAAAAAAACATGACATTTGTACACATAACCGGGTTCAAAATAATCTTTTAAAGTTTAGATACACGTTTCATGAAAAAAATGAGCACAAGATATAAAAACCGGTTCTGAACTGGTTAGTGAACTGGGAATTTTTGAATTTCCGACATCGGCTTCAAAACGACCGGTAAAAGTTCAGGTATACGTACGATAAAAATCAATAAAAACGAGACAATTATAAGTACAACCGGATAAATAATGACCGTTGAGATATATGCTCTACGGAAACAACGCGCACCGAATGCGAAAAACTGCTTCGGAACTAGTTATCAAACCAGCATTTAAACTCTGTAAAATGTCCAAAAAAAAAAAAAAAAAAAAAAAAAAAACGGCAGAAAAGAGCCAAAAATCGTTCAAGAACCGATAATAATCTACAAAAAATCGGTACAAACCGACGAGAAAGAACCGTATACTTACACGTATGACCAGGCCCAAATTGACAACTAAAATTTTGTTAAATACATATTTATACAAGGAATATGCTGTGGCTGGTTGCAGTTCTCTGGTTCTTATCGCTGCATATAAATAATCACTTATACGACGGTTGCGGGATATACAAACATACAAGTGAAGCCAATATAAGCATATTAACAATCGCTCCTGACTTGGAGGTACCGGTAGTACGATTCTGTATCTAATGATAACAATTTCTGTTCGTGTTAAAAAAAGTCTCTTCAATTTTCCGGAGCATTCTCGAAAGCAATGTCTGCGCCATTGCTCTTTCCTATAGCGGAATATTAAATTTTTTAAAAGCTATATATAATAGGGGTAGCGAGAGCTACAAACATACAAATGAAGCTTATGGAAAGTAAAAACGTATATTTCAATTGAAAAGTCACGAATTTATTCACCTACATGGTATAACTTCATTTGCTCAAAAAAGGTTTTAGTTTTGTATATTTCTAAACTATTAGGTATAAAACCCTGCTTCCGCCGTTTTGTAATGGATGGCTGTAGTGGTAAGTGGTAGTCGAAGTAAATAGATCGTAGATATCATAAAATAAGCTTAGGTATTCGTAAACACAACACCGTCGAAATATTAGTTGGTTTGGGTCTGCACTATAAAATTATTCTCTATTAAATATGCCAGTTTACGATCCAAATTCTCAGCATTTGCGGAAGATTTTAATTTTCTGCTTTAATATGAAAAAATCATTACTTCAGGCTCACTTAATGCTCTCAAATATCTATGCTGGGACCACTATTGGTAAATAAAACGTACCGAGAGTGGCTTCAATGCTTCAAGAACGGCGATGCTTACGTCGAAAACCAGCAGGGCAGGGCGGTGGAAGAGAGATGGTTTTTCAAGATGCAGGTTTGGAGGTATTACTTGATCAAGACTCATGTGAAACGCAACAAGAATTGGCAGGATTAGTGCGAGGGATGCAACAACACTTTTTTAAAAGCCTAAAAGTCATGGGAATAAATACAAGGAAATTGGGTGCCGTACAGTTTGAAGCCGAGAGATGTTGAACGGCGTTTGTTTGCTTGTGCATGTCTGTTTGTAAGGCAAAGACCGAAGAAATTTTGCCATCGCATTGTCACTGGGTATAAAAAAACAAGCAATTAAGCAAAAAAAAGTTACTTTTAGATGATGTATTTATGCAGTTTCCAGTACAAGTTTTTCTTCTCCTGTAAATTTGCAATTATTTTTGTTAGGGCCTTTCTACATGAGACCAACGATATGTAGATGATTAAGTCTTGTTTTACAGCATGGAAGTAATCTTACAAAGAATTTATTTAGAACTCAAATCAATATTTTGTAATCTTTTTGGAGTTTGGGTGCATTTAGAAAGACTACACTTTATTACAGAAACAATATCAAACTCTTGCTCTGATGATGGTGTGTGTCTGCTTATACTGCTAAAGCTCGAAATGTTTTATAATCAACATGTTTTCATTTCAATTTTACAGTTGGGTTTGCCTTTTTATATTGCCGGCCTAGAAAGGGTTAACAAAGCTGGTTCCTTTTTATTATATAATAAAATAGCAATACTCGTAATTCCATGCAGTGCGTTTATTTTAAATAAAAGCCTGAAGCAAACTCCTAACAATTGTTTGCAGTTCAAAAAAAAATTTTTTGTTTGTTTGAATAGACCAGCGAAGCAAAAATTGGAAATTGAGATATAAAATCAATAAAAATAAACAAATAATATTAAATGAGGTCGCTTTTATTTGCGATTTAAAGTTGATATTTTTTGCGGCGTCATTCACAACAAATTATAAAACATTTATTCATCTTTCATTAAGTTTATACGAGTACACATCGCGCACACATACGTTTTGCCTGATTTGTTACTTCTTGAAACGGCTGGTAATATCCGTTAAATAAATACCGATAATAATGAATAAAATAAAAATGTTGTATGATATTTCATTTTCAATAAAGTTATTACACATTTGATGTGAATGAATGTGTTTAATTAAAGCGGAAATGATAATTTTTTAAAGAAGACTGAGCAGACAACTGGATAAAAAAATGTATAAAAACAAGCATTTAAAATGTTTATTATTTATATATTTTTTTCTTATTTTGATTCATTAAAAAAATAATTATTCGTTTATTTAGCGGTATATTTTAATGACAGAATTCTTTTTTTTTTTTTTTTTTTTAATAGCGTGGATTATTTTTTTTATCTATTTTTTATGACAGTTTTAATTTTGTTTCTGCTTTTAATTCGCTTTAATGATCCATACATGTGTATGATCGTGCAGGTATTTAAATAATTTTTTTTTTTATAAAACTAGTTTATACATTTTTTATTTTTATTAATTTTTGTTTCTTTTATAATTTAAGATTTTTTATTTTTATGAGAAAAATTATTTATTAATTGCTGTTGGTGCATAATAAAACATGTTAACTTTTTGTGGTTTTACGACTGATGTTGCTTTAAATTAAAATTCAATCAATTATTTTTTTACTACATACACAGAAAAAATTATTTTTTCATTTCAAATACAAAATTGTTTGCACTAGTAATTTTTTTTAATTGATTTAGGTCCTACAAAGGAATTTGTAAATACAAATGAAAAAATTTGTAAGAATTTGTTAGAAAAAAACTCCGATTTTTTTATTTAAAATATTAGGTTATTAATTTGAAAATAATTCATTCAGCTCAAGGTCCTTTTTGTTGAAAAAAAAATATATATATATATATAAAAATAAAAGAATATTGAAAAATACATTAAACATTTTTTAAAAAAAACAAAAAGGACCTTGAGCTAAACGAATTACTTTCAAATATTGAATTAAATAAAGGTCAAAGCAAATAGGATCAAGAATTTAAAAATGTTAACTGAATATGTAAACAAAATTAACAAATAAAAATTACAGATTTAAATAAAAAGTTCGCTGAACTTTCACCTTTTGACAAAGAAATAATTTATCGATTTAATAAAAGTTTTAATTAAAATTTTGTTCACACCCGATCAAAATTATTCAAAAGAATTAATTCTTTGTTCGAAATTTTCAGAATTTAGTTTTTTGTGGGAGAGTTTTTTTTAATAAAACAATAAATGATTGCAGTGTTAAAAATAATATATTTTTGTTATAATGAAAAATGAATTATATATGTAGATGAAATTAAAAATCAAACTTACAAGCGGTTTGTTTGCAAGACACTTGATGCATATCAACAGGCATACATAATTTATATAACTGTTTATTTGAACGACTTGTAAAAACCTCATTATTACTATAATTCAGAATTCAGGCGACAAGCTTCAATTATTTTTTGTACATATGTATTATTAAATGCGAAGTAGGAAAATAGGTTATGAGGAGGGGGACAGAGGGAGTAGGGTTTGTGAACAATTGACTTGAACTTTCCAACGTTATAATAGACAGGATAAAACATGGATCAATCACTTCACTCCGTAATCAAAACTGTCGTCATGTGAGTGGACAGCAATTGCTGAACCTTGTCACAAGCACAAGAAAGCACAACAATTGGCTAGGAAAGTCATTACCTCGGTATTTTCGGATGAGCGTGGTGTAATATTCACCGACTATCTTGAGAATGGAAATACCATTAATAGTGAATATTTTATAGCGTTGTTGGAGCGTTTGAAGGCCGAAATTGCAAAGAAACGACCGCATATGGCAAAGAAAAAAATTTTGTTTCATCAAAACACAAGTCAAACAAAACAATGGCAAAACTGCATGAAATGAACTTCGAATTGCTCCCGCATCCACCGTATGCGCCAGATTTCGCACGAGGTTATCGCTGAAACCGATGCTTAATTTGAGACAAAAGATGTTAGAGCGGCGCTGGACTGATTGCGTTGCTCTTGATGGATATTACATTGATAAATAAAGCTAATTTTAAATAAATAAAGCTTTTTAGCCCATTTGTGACAGGGTGTTTGGTAGCAAATTTGAAAATTTAATTGAAATGTTGCTTACGCTTCAGGTCTGTTTTGTTTTTTATAAAAAAAAAAAAATGTTTTAATTAAATTCAATATTTTGTCTTCTTTCTTCAGGAAAACTTTTTTCAGTTTTGTTTACAAAATCAAAAATATTTGAAAACATATTGAAAACAATTTTATTTTATCTCAATATTATTTGATCTTCGTTCGTTAAATAAATTTAACTTTTGCAGCTTCAGATCTTTAACATACGTAAAAGCATTCAACATACATTGTAATGGTGAGGATTTAGTTAAAACTATAGATAATATTGAAGAACAAGAAGTGGCTAGATCTTATTTTGTAACTGTTATTAATATATATAGAACTTACATTTTTAACAACATAACAGTGAATTTTAAGAATAATGTTAAAAATTTTTTATTATTAGGTGTGATGAAAGCTTTTTTTAACTTAAGAAAAAGTTAAGTAAATGCTATTATTGCATGCAACCATCAGGCATGTTTTGAGAAACGCAAAACGCTTAAATTTAGCGTTTTCGATTTGAAAAAGCCAAATAGGTGGTCTGAGAAACGTATAACGCAAGAAATATGGTTTTCCGATTTGAAATCGCCAAATAGGTGCTCTGGAAAACGCATATCGCTTAAAATTGGCGACTTCAACTCGCATGTATATATGGAAGTGAACAGATTGAATCTGCTAAAACTGAACCTGTAAAAGGCAATAAAACTATTCACAATTAAAATTTAATATGTTTTCTTTTTATTTCAATAAAAAGTTTAAAGAATTTTACACATTTTCATTAAGAAAACAAAATTGAAAAACTTTTCTATATATTGTCAAATATTATTTCGTTTTATATTACTACCACATACATATGTATATACGTATGTAAAACACATGTTGTATTTTTTCGCAAAAACTCCTAAATGCCAGTAAAACGCCCGTTCCTCAGAACGCCTAAAAATCAATTAAGCGTTTTTCAAAACGCATTGCGGTTTCAGAACGCGCGTTCTCGGAACATGACTGCATATCTGGGAAGCTATAGACGGTAACTATAGAATAACAGTCATGCGGACAATAACGTGGAATTAGGGGAACAAGCCATGATTGAAATGATAGTACTCTGTTTTTAATAATAAAACACAATGTTGTGGCGTATCTACTATTGATATTGTATCTCGAACTTGGAAATATTGAATATTAGATTATTTTATAACATTTTGTGTAGCCTTTTAATACTTATTTGTGACAAATATTTTACAAACACAAATAACACAATTTATGTGAAATAAATTTAACGCTTAAACTTTATACTATACCAAAGTAGTTTTACCAGGTTGAGGTATAATCAGGTATAATCAGTATTTTGTTTCCGTTCCTTAAATTTCTAAATTTTTTTTTTTTAAGTTACGTAACATAGAGGGCAAAAGAGAGACAAAATTTTGGCAACATTACGCAATTTTTACCAACTTTATTATTTATATTATTATATGATATTTTTGCGTGTTAAATTTATTGTTATTCTGCCACTACTTGATAAAGTTGCTTTGTAAATTTGGTGGTTAAATTGTAAGGGCCGATGTTGATTTTGAATATAAGACAAATTATTTTGGGAATTATTGAAATTTCTTTTTTGTATGATAAAAGAGCTATAGATCCATTATGCATGAAATAAAATAATGGACCAACGGCCGCAGCGAAATCCGTGACATACCTCCATCCAATGGTCCAAATTTTCTATGACGCTGAGGCGTAAATGTTTCAAAGTATCTCATTCCTTAACTGCTTAATTATCGACGTCCACCTTTTCTTTTAAATAATCTCATAGAATGAAGTCTAGCGGTGTCAAATCACATGATCTTGGGGGCCAACTGACATCGCCACCACGTGAGATAACACTGTCATTGAATTTTTCGTGTAAAAGCGCCATTGTTTCGTTAGTTGTGTGACAAGTGACACCGTCCTGTTGAAACCACATATCTTCTACATCCACATTTTCCAATTCGGGATAGCGAACACCAGTCACAGTAACTGTTTGACCGGGCTCATGGAATAAATACGGTCCGATTATGCCTCCAGCTTAAGTTATATACACTGGGCGCTGATCAGTTTTAACTAATTTAATTCCAACATTTTAAATGCTGCAATAGAGTTTGTTTAGTCTTTCGTGTTGTTATTGTTAACACTACTCCCTCTTTCCTCCTCATCATAACCTATTTTCCTAGTTCCAGTACAATGCGCTGCATATGTAGGGGTCATCCCCTGAGTACTGGTCCCAGATAAAAAAAACCCCGTTCCAAATTCTTGATGGTTGCATTGGTTTTTCGATAATCACTTTTGGATTATTATTCTTTGCGGCAATTCTGCTTATTGATAAATCCGCTGTAGTGAATATGTGCCTCATCACTGAAGACGATTTTTTTTTTTCAAAATTAACATCTACTGTTGCCATTTCCTGCCACTAGTCCGATCATTGACGACTGGGAATGGTCAAGAGGCCCTCAATTGCACCTTGTAAGCATGTAGATGCAAATCTTTATGCATAAAGCTCATCAACCATGAGCGTGAGAGATGCAATTGTTGGGCACGACGGCGATTTGAGGTGGACGTTTTTTCAGCCTCACTATTGCGTACAGCAGCAATATTTTCTGCATAAAGATCTGTACAAGCATGCACTGAAGTTTTCACATCTCCTTAGACCCTGTAACTTGATCGAACGAATCACGAAGTGCAGAATAAGCGTTTTGATTTAATATCCCCTTTTTGTATTAAGTCTGAATAAGTTTAACGCGCTGCTCGATTGTTTATATTTTCATGTTTAAAATTGAAATAACCTAAACTTAAGACATGTTAAATGAAATGGAGAAAAAAACTTGATGTTAAGGTGTGATTCACATTCCACATTAGCCCTTAAATTTGAACCACCTGATATTTATGATTTAATGTATTACAATAATATAACTTAGTTATACAAAGTTCAGTTTCGTAAATTCAAATTGTTAAAAAACAAAATTGTGGCTATAAAACGCTGATAAATGAGCAGGGTGGCACCTACGAACTGTCGGCATATGGGCAGCAGAAGAACACATAAATATAACAACCTTACAATTTACAACAAAACTCATAAACAAATTGTTTAACTTTATTTCTAAAGAAGACTTTGTCTCAAAATTAAGGCTTAAAATATTTTAGGTGATGTATGTTTTTTTTTTTCTTTTTTGTTTCTTTGTTCAATTTTTTTTTTTTTGCGCAGGTGTTAGATAAATATCGAAATAGTGCAAAATCGTGCATACAAAATTTGTACGTGATTTAATGTTGTAGGAGTTACATTAAACAACAAATAATACTAAACAACACTTACAATCAGTAACACCAAAAAACCACATCAAGCATACTTTTGTGTGAATGTTTGTTTGTATATGTTATATTCTGATTCTATATCAAAATGAAAATTTGGTTTCTTAGAAAATAAAATCAAAAAAGAAAAAAAAAAGAAGAAACACACCAAAATTGTAATTTAACAATAGTGCATTTATCATTGTGGCATCTTAAAATTTTTGTAGCAGCAACTTTGAGCGAAAAAAGAAACAACAACAACTGCGAGATGCTTAAAGTTAACAATTTTTTTCCCGATCGAAGCAACTAAAACAAAAAATCTAAACAAAACATGAAATACGTGTTCATTTTAATAAACACTAATTTGCTGGTGTTGTTTGAAAAAGATCGAAAAGTCGAAATATAATTAAGAAAAGGTAAAAGATAAAGACTTAAATATCGATAAGTGTATTTTAAAAATTTTTTGAGAAAAAATTAATAGAAAAGGATTTCTAAATACAATAGTAAACTTTTCGGTACATATGAAGAGTGTTTTTCATAGAAGTGCACATACATCTTCAAGTTAGCAACACTTTTTTAACTGGCAACCATATTGTCAGCTGTTTAGCTTATCTGCCTGGCTCACGATGTTTGTTTCGTTAACGTTTGCTAATATTGTATATTAAAAATCAATGACTATTCAAATATCAAATATATGGGAGGTAGACAAGACAAATGATACAAGATGAGGGTAAAATAATGCTTCTAAACGGCATCTGAATAAGATTTTTGACTTTAAAAATTGTGACGAACGTTTACAAAACGACATCGCGAGCCAGGCAGTATATCTAATATGGTTTGGAATTTCAACTAGCAGTTGACATGACCAAAACAAGCTTGCCTTTGATAGGGATTTCCATAAGGGAATTTTGTTTAGCGATACAGTGCACTTTTGTTTGCAAAGATATGGCCTGCGTATGATCGTAGAAGAACTGCGGTCCTAAAGGGTTTTCCCCGTCAAAGGTTGCGTACCTTGGTGGCAGCTCTGACAGGACATTGCCTCATAGGGACGCATGCTAGGAGGTTAAATCTTCCATTTAATGATTTCTGTAGAAATTGCGGGGATGAGGATGAGGAGGAAAGTGTTAAGCATTTCCTCTGTCGATGCCCGGCTCTCTGTTCTATGAGAGCGTTGTATCTAGGCGGAACGATGCTGCACGGGTTGCCACATATATCGGAATGCCAAGTGAACGGACTGGATTCCTTTATCCGGCTTTCGGGTTGGTTTGAATCTGAACCATCGGGGGAAGTGTAAGTCTCGTGGGCTGCACTTCTCCCTCAGGCAACACAACGGGACCAAAAGGACCCAAGTGAGCCGGTTTCATGAAACCGGCGGCCTGTACAACCTAACCTAACCTATGTCAATAAAGAAAACTGTCATATTTGAAGCGATGATAGTTCTCAAGCATGTGTTTAGATACCATTACATCAGAAAATCTGACTCTTGCTTTATTTACTGGCAAAATCATTGGGCCGTAAGTCCTTAAACACGAAGCTGGTGAGAACGTAATAGTGACTACTGACTTAGATCGTTAATTGAACGACCATGAGCTGTAGTTTCAACAAGACAGCGCAACACGTCCCACAGCTCATGCCGCAATTGATTTATTGATGGACACGTTGTGTGATCGCATGCTTATACCTTTCGCACCCGTGAATTAATATCACTAGATTAGTTTGTGTGAGAACATATGACTTCGCCGTTCACTGCGATATAATACATGGGCTGAAAAGTCCCGAGCCTAACAAAGAAAACTCAGTTTTTTTGGTTCAAATTTAGCTTTATTCATCAACGTAATCTCATCATTTTCAGAGCCGCTCTAACATTTGAATACCACTTTTGTAGAACGATTTCTTACCGGCGAGCATTTTTTTAGGTCTGCAAACAGCCAGTAGTCGCTGGCAGCCATATCTGGCGCATACGGTGGATGTGGGAACAATACGAAATTAAATTCATGTAATTTTGTCATTGTTTTCATTGACTTGTGACACGGTGCGTTGTCTTGATGAAACAAAATTTGTTTCTTTGCCAAATGCGGTCCTTTCTTTTCAATTTCGGCCTTCAAACGCTCCAACAATGGCACTTCCATTCTCAAGATGAATATTACACCACGCGTATATACTAACGTGGTTGTAAGCATATTTCAAATTACCTTTTCTTTGGGTGTGGCTAAACCAAAAAAGTAATTAGTACTGATTATTGTGAGAAGGAGCTAATGTCAGCAAACAGGAAGTGGATGGTTTCATGGGAAAATTTAGGAGTTGTTGTATGCACTTTGAAGATTGTGAGACTTCTGTGACAAATCTGCATCATTTCATTTGAAAATTACTCAAAATTATCAACCTAATAAAGTAGAGATTGCTCCAGTTTCCATGAAGATTCTGCCCAGTGAACTTTTTGTCACATACATCTTCGATCTAAGATCATTGACAATGTAAGCGTGACATATCCAAAGTCTGTATACAATTCCTACTTACATTTGCACAGCGATGGCCTAGGCCGTGAGATGCATCCAACACTGTATACATTGTAAGCGAAGATTGGATGAGTTCAAAACTATATTATTAGCATTTCTTTTCTACTTTGTTTCTTCTGTACATTTAATTTAACATAATGAGTAGAAAGAGAATAATCTGAATCGAATGCTAGTTTTTTGTTGTCCTTGACATGTTTATTTTGATTTTTTCTGTTGACACAATCGCTTACAATCGGATGCTTTGCAAATTGTAATAAGTTGTGGACTGCTGGGTGGTTATGGATGATACGAATATGAGAAGTGAGCATGAGTAATCCACGAATACCAGTACTGAGCGAGTAAAGAGCGCAAACAGAGTAGCTGTGGAATTTACTCAATGCACATAAGTACTTTGGAGTTTTTAAAATAGTGATGCCCAAAGAGAAATCCATAGTTACGCTCTGAGTGTAAATAAATTTGCACTGAGAGAAAAACTACGTAAATCAAAAAAATCGTTTTACTTACAATTTAATTAAAATTGAAGTAAAAGTAAAGAATAACTATATGAATTTATGTTTTTAGTATTTTTAATAAATTTTATATCACAAAAAGTAAAAAATGCAGAGAAAAAACAAGGAATAAATCCATACACCCATGAGCATGTTCATTCCTCTCAGTCTCATTGGCGACTAAACTAATGAGCGTAAGATGGTGTTTGCTCTTGTTTAACACTTTAATACAATGGATGGGCATCGCTATTTTAAAACTATTTTTCGATCAGCAACCTCTGCTTGAAGTGTTTGTAAAAGGAAAACAGAAAATGGATATACTTATAAAATATTATTGATACCACTAATAAAATAAGGAACTTATGGTTATTGTGGAAGCCGTCTATTATTTAAATAAGATGGCTCTAAAAAAAGACCTAAAGGTTAATATTTCACATTCAAATAAAAAGCCCGTACAAAGAGACTAATGCCTTATTTAAATATGTTTAAATAGTCATATCATAGACAGTATTACACCTGTTCATTTGTCACACCAAAAAAATTTTTTTTTATTTCTGCAAAAAATGTTGTAAAAAATCAATTCAAAACTCTTTTGATACAGACACTGACTGATACATGGTGATCTGTTTCTTAATCTCTTTAATTTTCGCCTATCATTACAATCAAATATGCTTATATTTTTATTATATTCCTAAAATATGATTTGTTGACAGGGCAAAATTTGGCTTGTCTTCAAACTATCAATAATAAAATGAACATAAATAATAATTATGTAAATATCTTATTCGAGAGCTTAAATATTTGCCAATATCTTTTGTCAAACAATCAAAAGAAAAATTTTGTTATCAATATAATAACCAATTTGTAAGTAAACAAATTTGGGTAAAAAAAGAAAATCAAAATTTAAGAAGTATTAACGGTGTTGCAATTGCATAAATTAAATCTTACTTAGCTACACTTAAAAAAATCGCTGTTTAGGTATAATTATTGTCCAAAGTAATTTGGGTTTCTTAAAACCATACTTTGAGTTTTCAGTTTTAAAAAGAAATATTTTTGCATCACAGTTTTGCAAGTATTTTTTATGTTGTACTTACCTTAAGTGTTCATACTTACCTTAGTTAGTATTGTCAAATGGCCAATTTAGGTGATTATTTTCACATACATTTAATAATTATTCTTCCAGTCTGAATGTGCTCATAATCTTTTCTATTTGTGACCTTGAAATGCATTATCTATTACCTATTTACATACCGAAAATGTAGCACCCTAAAGCAAATGTAAAGCCGACCACACTGATGATAGGATTTTTAGAAATCTTCCAGACCTCATGGGTTTTCAAGGCCGAATTTCATAGTTTGAAGATCGCCATTAACTTGAACTAATTGCTTTCTAATCTCTGACCGATCATAACTAAATAAGCTCCTGTATCCTCAGTGTGAACAGCTATACACAGAAAAAAATTATAGTAAAAATAAAATCAACAAAATTTTTGCCTGAAAAAATTATTTGTATGCATATATAAAAAAATAACCTTGGATATTGTATTTTGTTGTTGTTTAAAAAAATACTTGTTTTCGATCAATAATTATTTTTACTAAACTTTTATTTGAATTCACGAATTCCTTTACAGGTCCGCATTCAAACAATTTATTAATTGATTCAACGAATTTCGTTATTGAACACGAAAAAAAATTTTTTCTGTGTACGCAGGTAACATTGTTTAGCTAGTTAATGAAATAAAATTCTGAAACCAAACATTTATGTAACTTTACCTTTTATTCCTACCAACCATACCCTCTAACAATTCCTCCACCCCGCAAGTATTATAATCACTTTTTCTGCAAGATTCAACCTCTCCGCAACCCTATTTGTTAATCTACGAGGAAAGTTTTAATTAAAGTAGGTCAACCTTTCTTCTCCCAGATACTCAAAAGCTTTTAGTTGGTCCCATTTTGCTCAAGTAATTTAGAACTAAGAAGCTGTAAACTCTACAAGTGTGCAACGTTGTGATTCTTTTAAACCAACTTATTTAAAAATAATGCATTTTAAGCAAAATAATTGCATATAAAAAAGCGCAAAATTAGTTGCCCAATTTGGTTTTTGAATAACTATTTCACTAAATAAAAAAACATATTGAGAATTTGGGAACTTTTTATTTAAAACTTAGCCAGTTTTAAGATACTGAAATAAATTTTTGTAAAGTCAACATAATTTATTTGAAAAATAATACATTTTTGAATTCTTGATCCTATTTGCTTTGACCTTTATTTAATTTAATATTTGCAAATAATTCGTTCAGCTCAAGGTCCTTTTTTGTTTTTTTTTTTAAATGTTTAATGTATTTTCAATATTTCCTCTTCCTTTGGAAGACTTCTTCAGAAAAATTTGTTTTTTTGTGTGTAAATTCAATACAAAATTTGAATTGAAGAAGTCTTGCAAAAGAAGACGAAATATTGAAAAATACATTAAACATTTTTTAAAAAAACAAAAAAGGACCTTGAGCTGAACGAATTATTTGCAAATATAATACATTTTTATTAAAGTAATTCATGAAGTTTTGAAAAAGTAATTGAATTCAAAACGCAAATGAGTCAACTTCAATTTTGCACTAAAGCGAGTGACCATTTATAGTTTATATGCATGTTACACTGCAAAAATGAGCGCCGAATATGATACGATTTTTTTTTTTTTGTGGAACTCCCACAATTAACTTTGTAAATCCCCAAGATCCCCCTCCCCCACACTTCACCGGAAGCAATACGGCAGCTGCATTTTTCGCAGTAAAGCAGCAACACTGTACGAGTACGTACAGTGTGTATACCTGCATATAATCACTCATATGGCTTGGAGTTCCAGTTTTACAAACATACAAACGAACATACAAACATACAATTGAAACTAATATAATCGTATTAAAATCAACTTAATGTTGAATACGATTCTTTCTTCCCTCAAATCTCGTCAGCAGTGACAATATGTAAATGTAAACAGAAATATATTTCAAAGGGGAATACAGTATTTGCATGATGTTACTATTTCTTTGTGTGTATTTATTATAAATTTTAATTTAATAATAGTATTTTAAAGCCCCCAAAAAATCTTCAATAGGTAATAAATTTGCATTTTCAAAAATCCCTCTTGACATGTGTCATATTATATCAACAGCTCATCATTATCTTGAATAAGATATTTTTCAAGACAATTTGTAAAATCCGATAGCAACTGGTCTGCTAGTTGGTGACAAATTGTTACATTTCCTACAATCAGGGAGGTCAACACGTTGTTTTGTTGTTTTGTATTAAAAAAAAAAATCGGCTGCTCTCTCCTTCTCTCTAAATCTTTGACTGGCATTAAAAGCTTACTAGTGTGAATAAAGCTATAGGTGTATAACTTTGCTTCAGCTTATGCTGAAAAGAAATGTATTTTGATTTAAACGCTCATTTTCCCCAAAAGTTTCCCCAATCTTAATGACATGGTCAGTTGTGGGTGGTATTTGTCAAACACTGCGGAAAATAAATATCAAAGGACTTGACGTCAAGGTGTGATTTACAATTAAATTCATTTCATGCTATCCTGTTTTGGGATCAAAATGTAATCTTATTACTTATGTGGAATTTTACCTGGTACTATCTTGTCCCAAAAGCTATTCAAATTAGATAAACTGTTTCATAAAATCTGCTGCATAAACATATATTAATGCATTAACTTTCTAATTTAAATTGTTTTTATTTTATCTTTCAGGTAATTGGACTAAATCTTTTGAATTCCTTGATTTAAATTTTAATGGGTATGTTTTTCTAAAATCAATAGAGTTTTTATGATATATTAATTTTGTTAAAAGATTTATAGGCAAAAGAAAAATAAAGTCATTTCTTTTAATTGTAACTTCAATGGTGGTACACATCAGAGAACTTCACTTGTTGATTAAAAAATCGTTCAACAATAACAAAGGCACAAAAACTTGTCTTTTATTTGCGAATGATCAAACTTGCCTACAAACCCTTTTTTGTGGTGCATTTGAAGGCAGCCGAACATATGCCTCATTGTTGGTTATTTTTTTGTCCCTACATATACAGTGCATTGTACCGGAACTAGGAAAATAAGTTATGAGGAGAGACAAAGAGGGAGTAGTGCTTGTGTACATTTTACTTGAACTTTCAAACGTTAAAACAGACAGGAAACACGTTTGCAGGCAACTTATCCCACAGCCGAAGTGTTCGGCTGAAAAACGAATTATCTCTGTAATGCGCAGTACGATTCCCTGGGCAATCGATCACAAATGAGCTCTGGACGATGCACTTGTGTTACGTATAAATGTGCGAGTTTCGGCAACAAAATTCCTAAACTCGTTATCTCTGTAATGCGCAGAACGATTCCCTGTGCAATCGATCTCAAATGACTGAGTTTCGGCAACAAGATTCCTTATCTCGTCAGAGTAAAATCTATTGTAGTAACGATAGAATAAAGTAACGCACCCCACACTGCGTCGGTGCTCCAGGGATATCCACCTGTCACCGATAAGCTTCTTTGCCCTTTCCTGCACACGATCGAGTAACCCCTAAATAGATTTTGAAGCACCGGCCCAAACATGAGAGCTGTATTCCATTTTTGGTCGGATGTAGCTAATATAAATAGTAAGAAGGTCGGTTGGAGTGAAGTATATTTTACACCGTTTCAAAAGCACGAGACGCTTGAATGCTTCCGTTGGCTTATATAATAGACTCATAAAAAAAATTTTTTTTAAGTGGAAATAAATGAAATAATCAACCCTCCTCGAACTTTTTTATACGTTGTTCGTTTTAAAGGAATCGAACCACATGCTGGTTGAACACTCGATTATTTTCATCATAGTTCTAATTAAACTTTTCCGCTCAACACCCAAAATTTTGATAGACATTGAGGTACAAAAAGCAAGAAATCATTATATATGAACTTTATCATTCCTTTTACCAAAGCCAAGCTTTTCTTTTATTTTTTAATTTACATTTATTTATGATGTCTATTCGTGTTGTTTATGGCAAAATAGGAAGTTTTTGTTAAAAAATATTATTTTATTTGCAGCTTGATATTGCAAATAATACTTATTACTTTTGTTTTATCGATGGCTGGTTGATTAAGGCAACAGTCATGACCCGAGTACAAATCCGAAAATGGGTCCTGATAAGCAGTGTAGCGACTACGAAACAACTAGTTGTCCCCCAGCTAAAGATTCGCTTATTATTATTTTTCTTGTCTTCTTCAATCAAAAATTATTGATCACAGCAAATTTGTTTAGGAAAAAAGTCTTCTTAAGAAAGAAAAAACTTGTACAAAAACCAAAAATCTATTTTTTTTATCTTGAACCAGAACTCAGGCGATAGCCCCTTCATATGCAGTGAAGGAAAATAGAATATAAGAAAGAGTAAGGGGGGAGTAATGTTTGTGAATTTAAAACACGAAACGACCAAAATAAACATTATCGCAGCATTTAAAATGTTGAAATTAAATTATACAGAAGAGCATTTTTTTCGTGTTCAATAACGAAATTCGTTGAATCAATTAATAAATTGTTTGAATGTGGACCTGTAAAGGAATTCGTGGATTCAAACAAAAGTTTAGCAAAAACAATTGCTGAACGAAAACAACTATTTTCATAAACAACAATAAAATATGATATCCAAGGTTATTTTTTTTAATATTTATGTAAATGCATACAAATTATTTTTTCAGACAAAAATTGTTTTGTTTTTATTCCCTGCAGGAAATGTCAATAGTAAAACTATAGTGATTACCTTTTGACGATGTCACCCATACTACTGACAAATTGTACCCTTACTATTGCTAACTACTCTTGACATTTAACACAGGCTTGTCCTACGAAATCTACCAGTAGACTGCGTCAATACTGAATAGGTAGTTCTTGTGGGGTCATATGATGAAAATGTCAATAGTAAGATTGTACTGACTTGCTATTGACGATATTACCGCACTGTGAGAAATGTCCTGAGTAAAGCTGTATTGATTCCCTATAGACGCTGTCACCACGTGTAGAAAATGTCAATAGTAAAACAAATAGTGATTGCCTATAATTATAAAATATTTAACTAGTTTTGTAGTTTTTACTTATCTTTACCTTTTTACGTCACTTATTATTATTTTTTTATTATTAGAATTAGCTATTTGCTTGCAGCCACAGATAAATTTTAAAAACAAATTAAATTATTAACAAAAAATATTCTCTATCTATCAAAAACAAAAGACAGGAAAAAAATTTTATGACAGTGTCACTAAAACAACACCATAAATTTTGACAAAAATGTTGATATGGATACACTTAACTTAATACTTCCTTCAGGGTTCTTACTATAATTTTTTCTGTGTAGCTATACGAGTATTAGTTAATTTAAAGGTTAGCAAGTTAAACTGAAATTTCATAAATTAATATATTATTGTTTTTTTTGTTTATTGTTCTGCTTTACAGTGGCCTATAAAAAAAATTTTTATTCAATATTTGCAATCATCAATAAATTTACAGGAACATATCGACAAACTAGAGAAATAGCTAAAGCTTTGGAAAATCAAGGTTAATGAACAAAAGTCTGCCCATGTTACATTCGCACTGCGTCGAGGAACATGCTCACCCATTACTATTAATAATAAAGTAATACCTCAAATTCATCTTGACCGTAGACTAACATGGAAGTCGCATATCGAGGCAAAAGTAACGCAGATGAAATTGAAAGCAGTGCAAATTAACTGGCTACTAGGGAGAAATTCGACCTTGAAGCTTGATTGTAAACTTTTGCTTTACAACTCGATTCTAAAGCCAATATGGTGCTATGGGATTCAATTATGGGGCACAGCCTCGGCATCTAACATTGAAAAAATTCAAAGAAGTCAAAATAAAATTCTCCGTAGAATTACAGACGCCCCATGGTACGTTAAAAACTCACGAATCCACGCAGATCTGAACGTACCTTTGGTGAAATCTGAATTTGTGAAGTACGCGACAAGATATATGAACAAACTTGAATTCCATCCAAATCCTCTTGTAGTTAATATTCTTAACTTTGGTGGTCATACCCGTCTGAGAAGGAGGGATACTTTGGCTACCATTAGAGCTCTAAACATATGACTTTGTTTTTTTTTATTTTTAACATATTATTCAATATTTCGTCTTGTTTTAGAAGACTTCTTCAGGAAAAAATCAAATTCTCCTGAAGATGTCTTCCAAAAAAATACGAAACATTGAAAAATTCATTAAAATTTGTTTTAAAAAACAAGAACTACTTCGATCTGAAGGAATTCATTGCAAATATTGAGTTAAATAAAGGTCAAAGCAAATAGGCATATGCAATTCAACAAAATTTGGCCCCTTAATCCAACATATGTTTAATAATAAAAAACAAGCAAAAGACAAGCCTTTTTTTAAATGATCAAACTTGTCTTGTGTCACTTGTGTGGTCAATGCGTTATGGGTATAACATATTGCTTAAGCCACACAGATATTCTGTTCAAACATGTTGTATGAGTTAATGAAAATAAAAGCATTTGGACACGATAAATTTACTGCGGCCTTTGTCGTGACTGTGCGAACTTGTTCATAAAATGCTTTTGTCAACCCTGCTCATAATCATAATTTAATGTGTGCAGCAGAATGAATATATTTTTTTACACGAAAATACGTTTGACTCGCTATATTAGCTTCTAATATTGATAACAAATCAAAAATATATCTATATATTGCAATTTTATAGGAGCTACCTTAATCATCAGTAGATTTTTCTCAAACATTGAACTTGTAAATTTTTTAAAAATATTTTCAAACATTGAACTTTATATCCCAATAATCTGCACTTTTCATTGACGTTTCTCAAGCTTTTGACAAAGTGTGGCATGACGGTTTAATGCACAAAATAAAACTAAACTTTCCTGCGAACACCCACAAACTTTTTGAAAGTTATTTGTATGGACGTAAATTTATCGTTAAGGAAGGTGACTTTTATAGCCCCATTCAACCAATCGACGCAGGCGTCCCACAAGGCAGCATACTGGGCCCTACCTTATGCTTGATTTATGCTTCTGACATGCCAATAAGCGATAAAATTCATACAACCACGTTTGCAGACGATACGGCTTTTTTCAGTGTACATGAAAACCACCAAACAGCATCACAAAATTAGCAGGAACATATTTACAATTTAGAGAAATGGTTAAAACTCTGGAAAATCAAAGTCAATGAACAAAAATGTGTCCATATCACGTTCACACTGCGTACAAATACATGCCCGTCCATAAAAATAAATAATCAAATAATTTCACAATACAGTGACGTCAAATATCTCGGTATTCACCTCGACCGTCGACTAACTTGGAAGAAACACATTGACGCAAAAACAACCCAGATGAAATTAAAAGCCGCGCAATTGAATTGGCTCATCGGCAGAAATTCCAACCTGAGCTTAGACTGCAAACTTTTGCTGTATAACGCGATACTAAAGCCAATATGGTGCTATGGAATTCTACTATGGGGCACCTCCTCCGCATCGAATATTGGAAAAATTCAAAGGCGTCAAAACAGCGTTCTACGTACGATTACAGCAGCCCCATGGTATGTAAAAAATTCTCGAATTCACAAGGACCTAAACGTACCTTTAGTAAAAGATGAATTTGCTAAATATGCTGGAAGGTATATAACCAAACTTGAAATCCACCCAAATCCACTTGCTCGAGACATCCTTACCTTTGGTGGTCACACACGATTAAGAAGAAGGGACACCCTGGCTTCCATTCGGGAGCATAACAGATGATGTCCTGTGGCACGGTATTCTGATACATTCGCTGAATCATAATTTTTTGTCTAGCATTGGCTGGACTTAAAGAAAATTTTTTAGTTATTAAGATTTGAATAATTGTTGTTAGTTCTTTTTGAAGATTCAACAAATAAATAAAAATTGATAAAAAATAAAATAAATTAAAATCAACAAAAATGTTTGTGCCGAATAAAATCAGTAAAAACCATGATTTTGAAGTTCTCTGGTACACATGTAAACTTTCACGTATGTTTCTTAAGTCTTTTGTTTTAAAACCCTAAAGAAAATTGACACTGATAGACAAAAATAGGTCTTATTAAATACATGTTTCCGTTTGTTTTAATTTTAAAAACAACCGCTTTGTGATTAAACAGTAAGCAATGCACGGCCTTATTTTCAGCAACATAAACAAAAAAAAAAAAATAGATATGTTTTGGTTTATACCACAAAAACTAGAAAAAAATATGTACCGTTTTCAAAAAATCCATCAAATGTGGTTTGAACTGTTGTTAGTAATTTTCAATTTCAATTTCCATTTTAAAGAAAGAATTATGTCTGATCATTATTAAAGTGTCTGACGACTGAGTGCAGTTATATTTATGTAGAAATGTATGTTTATAGTTATATGACTGCCAACTGTTGCATTGAAAATGCAACTAATGAAGTGCCACAATTTGTTTCACGTGTGCCTGTAAGTGCTTCTTCTTAAATGAACCAGCAGTTTTGAAAAAACCCAAAATGTTTTTAAGCAATTGATGTTAGTTATTTACAAAAGTTTTATTTTTTTCTGTTCATATTTATTCGCTTTTAACATTAAATAAAAAGCCTGAACATATATTTTTTGTACTCTTGTTTTGCTTTGGAAAAGCTAAAAAACAATTTACCAAAATATAAAAACAATATCTTAAACATCATTGGCTCCAAACAACAGTTGCTTTGTAACACTTCGCTGTTAACGCCCCTACTACTCCCTATATGACCTACAATAAACACATATGCCCGTTCGTAAGTACCATTTCGTATACCCTCTATTATGGAACGTGTTAAACATTTTGTTTGTGAAAATTAATATTTTGTATACATTTTTAAGGTTTCTTGCCGTTTTTGGGAAATCTGTGGCTTTTCTCTGTCTGCTGGGCTGCTACATTTTTTTTCTATTTAACAGGTATAATTTTTATTCCATTTTGTTATACAAAAACTCTAAATATTAGATATTTTGGGGTCATTTCTATAATCAATCATAAGTTGCTTGTGTTGCTTGGGTTAGCTTTTTACTGTCGAAGCTTAAAGTTTTAAAAATATTCAAATTCTCAGAAAGATTAGTTAAGCAGGCCTTCTTGTTTTCTATCTGTGTGTTTATTTTTTTTTTTTTTTCAAGTGCTCGATTTACTTTTTGTTGTTGTTGTTGTTGTTATTATAGGAGGCTAAAATTTACTATTTATTTCATATTCTTTTAAAGCCAAATTGCTGACTCAGTATGTTTTTTGTTGTTGTGTTTTGAGCTTAACATTATTTTTCCTGTGTCAAGTAAAGTGCATATTAAATTTGTTATATTTACAAACATACACTGTTCTATAGTTTAATAAATTGCTATGATCTTTTGTTATTAAAAATTTCTAAAGACTTGATATAGAAATTATTGTGGCTTTTGGGGAAAAAAAATTAATTTTCTTAATAATTTGTTTTTATTTATATTTTTAAGTATTTAATAGACTAAGTGGTCATATTTAAGCCTTTAATAGTTTAGCAAATAGACAATATTTAAAGACTTATAGAGAAAATAAAAATAAATAAATAATATATTCTTTCAAAAAAGAAGGAAAGAAATAATTTAAAATTTCCCATAATACCACATGGCTGATCAATTTTGATACATTAAGAAACTCAAATAACTTTTTGTAAAGTTGATGTAAATAATTTTTTTAGAAGTTAATTTGAAAAATAATTCGTTTTATTAAAGTAATTCTTTAAGTTTTGAAAATAATTGAATTCAAATGGCCTTCACCCTCGTACGACATCTTATCAAAAAGTTATTCAATACTACTGCCTGGATTGTAGCAGCGTGATCTGTCTCAATTACCGTTCGGGGGTTTTTTTTGAAAACTTCTTGCTTGCAATAACTCCACACAAAAACATCCAGTACAGTGAGGTCAGGAGACCTGAGAGGCCAACAGAATGTGGAGTTTCTTGAAATCAGTTTATTGGGAAATTTCTGCTCAATTCTGTCATAACAGGCGTGGCTAAGTAACAAGTTGTCCCATCTTGTTAAAACCAAACAGCGTTGAAAGGGATTCTCTTTCGCCGCAATTCGGGGGGAAAAAACGCTTTCAACATCTTTAAGTAACGGTCTCCATTGATCGTTTTCTTCGAAAAAGTAAGGCCCGACAATGACCCTTAAAGAAACTAAACACCACACTGTGATGCGAAGTGTATGTAATTGCATTTGATTGAGCATCTGTGGGTTAGAATTACTCCAAATTCGACAATTTTGTTTCTTAACATTGCCGTTTAAATCAAAAAGTGTCTCGTCAGACATACAAATGCAGCTCAAGACCTTTTCATCCTCTGACACCATTTAATGATTTTCTCACATAATTGCAAGCGAATCGGGAAGTCTGTAGAGCTCAGTTTGTTTTTTAATTGAGTCTTATCTGGAAATAAGTTTAAATCTTGGTGCAAAATTGTCTGCAGTTACTGTCTGCTGACACCCATTTGAGTAGATAAGCTCCTTGTCGAAACTCTAGGTTTGGATTGTATGGCAGCAGATACAGCTGCGATAGTTTTCTGCGTCCGAACTGAGGGATCTCGTCCGAACTGATGTGGCCTTTTTGCGATTGTGCCACGCTCGGCCATATTCTTTACGAGCCTTATTATACTTCATCTGCTAGGAGGAGTGCCACCACACGTGGGCCTATATTCTCTTTGGGCGGAAACAACGGACTCGGCGGAAGCGTAGAAGCGTTGCACTGTCCAAATTCTTGTTTCATGGCCCCAATTCTCCATTTTAGTTAAATTTAAAGATCAATCTATAAAACACAACAAAAATTAAATAGATTAGTTATACAAAAAATAAGTTAATACGTTTTTTTTGTAGCAGCTTTCATCAGCCACCCTGTATTAAAAATATATAAAATACTGTTTTATTAATGCGTTAAAGGTGTATTCATTTACTTCTAGTAATAATTAGCAACGAGAGATTACCAAGAAATTTTCCAAAATTACTCTCAAAAATGTGTTCACATTATTTAATTAATAAACATGCAAGTTGAAGTACAGGGTGGGCTGGAAGTTACCGTTTAACGGCCGTATCCAATAAAACTTAACAAAGCTTGGTAAGCAATTGTTAAGAAAAATTTCTTAACGTTGTATGCAAAAACAATTGCTAGCTTACCTTTCGTTTAAAGTTGAATTGGATACACTTTAACTGTACGTTAAAATGACATTTGAGTTCTTTATTTTAATTTCTTGTAAAAAGCAAAACTTAGCGAAAATTTTTAATGCAATTAATGTTTTATGCTTGTTAAATAAAGAAATTGACATATTACATTGCATATAAACTGAAAATATTAATTTTGAAATAATAATAAAAACAAGAAATATATTAGTGCTGCACATTCAATCAAACGAATACAACGAAAAACGGTATTCGAATAATAAAAAATTGTCTAGTATAAGTAATCCTATTAATTTTTCTCATTTTAATTAATATACTACATATTATGTATTCTTCATTTATATAAAAGATAAATTCACGAAATGTTTATCGAAAATTGATTATTTTGTGTAATAATAATAATTTTTTATTTTCTAAATTTGTTTTTCAGTTTTCGAATATTAGTTTTCATGCATCACTATTCAAAAAAATACAACTGAACATAACGGCACTGCCAGAATAAAACAATTAAATTTTTTACTACATTGAAAAGTTAACGTACTGTTTTTGCATAGACTTTTTTAACAAATGTATGGTAGTGTTAATGTGTTTGGTAACTAACGTATGCGTTAAGACTCAAGTAAGAAATTTTTTTGGATATGGCGCTAAGAGTTTAATAAGTCTTTCGTTTGTTATTTTTATTTATTTATTTATTAATTTTTTTTCTCAGATTATATAGTGTACAAAATGGAAATCTTTTTCACTAGGTATGAAAAATTATGTTTCTTAAATGAGAATATCTTAAAAAAAAAAATTCCAAAACTACTGATGATAAGGCTAGCTCCTTTGAAACGTCGACATAACTAGCTAAGAAATATAAAAAAACAATTTTTTTTATTGTTATCAATTTTAGAAGCTAATATAGTAAATAAAACTCAATTGTTTATATCCGATAATGTTAGTGTGAACATTTGTTGACCAAAATAAACTAGGCAACTTACAACCCATGGAAGGCGGATATATCTAGGTTACTGACAGGAATAACCAGAGTCTGAATGCTTCAACAATATGCAAGCCAACTTGGCCTTCTTCGTAATAAATTTCGCAGTAATTGTAAGCACAGAGAGAAGGAAGAATGGCCATGCGTGAATGACGAACTGTGGTAGTCATAAGGGACTCCTTTCTGGGAAACCGTTCCTTGAATATGACAAAATTGGCTTAACGACCTATTGCGAACTAATACTCTGACGATTCCACTATGAATCAACACGCATCGAGTGGGATACGATCCTACTAAAAAGGGACTTAGAGCAAGCTATATAAAATACTTAGTGGAAAAAGTAAAGCATACACTGAAAAAATATTGTTCAGAAATTCTCTGAATTTTGACATTACTTTTATAAATTTTTTCATTATTTTTCAACCATTGTAACTTTTCATAGAAATAATGAAACAAATTTCACTAGATTATTTTAATGAAAATCTTCATAAAAGCAATGAAACATTTTAATAAGAAACATGACTTATTTTCATTAAAAGTATGAAAGACAAATCAAATGATTAGTGAAATAATTTCTCTAGATAAAAATCAATTTCATAAAGCACATGAAAACTGTACATTAAATTAATGAAAAAGTAACATTTATTTAATGAAATAACTTCTTTGTACTAATGTGATATATTCATTAAAAATATGAAACTCCTTCATAAGGTCAATGAAGTTATTTCATTTATCTAATTTTATTATTCATTGAGCACCTGAAAAATTTACATTAAATCAATCAAATAGTTACATTTGTTTAATGAAATAATATCATAACACATATTAATAAAATATGTTCACAAATGTACGTAATAGGATCAATGGAATTATTTCATTTATTAATTGATACTTTATTTCATTACACAAACAATACTTTTCCTTGCTTTTGTGAAATTGTACCTAATTATGATAAAAGAAAATGTTGAACAAGTATTCACCAAATAAAACAGATTTTATTAATTCAAACGACACTGGTATTTAAATTTTTTTAACTATTATTATGCTGATTTGAGTACATACACATATGTACATACATACCCAAGTTCGGTAGCCAGACATTTATTTGTCATTGATCTAATGAATTCTATTTCATTGGAATTATGAAACTCATAAAACTTACATTTTAATAAAAAACTTGAAATTTTTTAAACTGTAGCTTAAGATTGATAAATACCTATTAATATATCTTACCAAAATTCAAAGAATTTAAAAAAAAAAAATTAAATTTTGTTGTAGTCATAAATCCAATGATTTTTTTTAATGAAATTATGAAACTTAATGAATGATGGAAGTTTCATGCATATTGTGAAAAGTTTTGATTGGATTAATGAAACAGTTTCATTAAATATGTGACGCATAATTCTTTCAGTGTACTGGTAACAGGGTCACCTTTAACGCTCGTAAGACCCAATGTTGCCTATTAACACACAAACAAACGATCGCAAGTGCTGCTTCATCTGTACTCATGGATGGTATAAATATTGAGGAATCGGATGCTCTTGATGTTCTTGGTATGAAGATACAGTGTGAAGTTCGCTGGACTGAACACATTTTTCATATCTCTAAAGAAGCATTCAAGTGCCTAGGTTTTTTGAAACGGTGTAAGATGTACTTCTCGCCATCCGATCTCCTTACTATTTATACCACCTACATCCGACCGAAAATGGAATACAACTCTCATGTTTGGGCCGGTGCCTCAAAGTCTATTTTGAGGTTACTCGACCACGTGCAGGAGAGGGCGAAGAAGCTTATCGGTGACAGTAGGGTATCCAACTCTATTGACTCACTGGAGCATCGACGCAGTGTGGGGTGCGTTACTCTGTTCTATCGTTACTATAATGGCTTTTTCTCTGACGAGATTAGGGATCTTGTTCCCGAAACGCGCACATTTTTACGTACCACGCGTTCATCGTCCAGAGCTCATCCATTTGTGGTTGATTGCCCGGGGAATCGTACTACGCATTACAGAGAGAATTCGTTTTTCAGCCGTACGCTTCGTTTGTGGAACAAGTTGCCTGCAGACGTGTTTCCTGCCTGTTATAATGTTGGAAAGTTCAAGACAAATGTGCACAAGCACTACTCCCTCTTTCCCCCTCCTCACAACCTATTTTCCTAGTTCTGGTACAATACACTGCATATGTAGGGGTCATCCCCTGAGTACTAGTCCTATTAAAAAAAAAAAAAAAAAAAAAAAAAACAGAAATTAAAACAAATTATTATAATAGAATATTCTCGAACAACAATATTTGAGGTGCGCAATACTAGCTACTTACAAACTTAACGAGAATGTATACGAGCTGACTATTGCCGACTTAAGAAATCTGCGAGATTACATTCAAGTTCCTTTCTGTCGACTTACAAAGTGTCTAGAGATTGTATACGAGCTGCCTACTGCTAATTTACAATATATGCTAGGAATATAATAAGCTTTTGTTGAGTGAACACCTCACTACCCTACATACTTTGTGCGCACGTGGTAGGCGTTCACTCTACAAATGCGGCAATGCGTATGAAAATATATACTAGGTTCACTAGGTACATCGGATCATTGCTTCTGTAAGCGAAACTTTTGCCGCTGAGAATTGCATTAAATATTTAATTCTCTTTATTTTCAATATTTTCTCTTCAATTTGTCACATGACTCGTGACACATTTAGTATAAAGTTTATTGCAAAATAAATTCTAAATGCATAAATTCAGTCACTTCGATTAAAGTACTTTACCAAATCGGTGCGTTTCAAAATGTCAGGTTGTAATTTCAATCGCATGTTTTTGTACAAAACTATGAACATTTCGGATTAAATTATTTGTACTTCCTAGCCTTAAAAAATGTTTAAAATTTTTTTTTCTATAAAGTTTGTTGGTTTTCATTATGACAAAAATATTTAATATCAAATAAATATAGATATGTATGTACATATGTGTGCATGTATAAGAGAACAACAAACACTAAAACTGAAAATCGGTCATTTAATACCTACACAAAACTAAACAGAGATTAGTAAATAGATTGAAAACAATTACTACTACAAAAAAAAAAAAACAAAATCCAACTTGGCTGTCATTTTAATGAACGAGTTGTCTTGTAAAAATAACCAAAAACAACAACAAAATTAAGTTAAATTAAAAAAAAATAATAAATAAACAGATAAATAATAAAGCAGCAAGCAAACACACACGCATTAATATTTTTAAAATTATATCAGATCGATATTTTGCCGCTAAATGTTAAAAATCATCATTGAGCCTTCAAATATGTTTGAGTCGACATTGTAACATATTGTAAAAGAAATCGAGATTTTTCTATACGCTGATTTTTTGTGTGATAAAATCATAACTTTATATATTGATTAATTAATAATAGTGTTACTAATCTTTTATTCTATTGCATGCAAAAGTAACTTGAGTTGGCTAAATATTCAGCTATAAGGTACACAACTGCGAAAGATGCTGATGGTCGTTGTGGTATCCGCGAAACGGCTGCTAATAATTTGTTTGTTTAATTAATTTAAAACTATTGATCGCAGCAATAGTTATAAAGGAAAAATCCTTCTTACTTTAAGAAAGAAAATAACATAAATATAAAAAAGGTTGGACAAACCCAAAGGCACGGTGAAGTTGTTTTGAGATATCTGACATTCACGTAATTTGTGTATCAGAAACTTGGCTTTCACAATCTACACTTGATAGCTTACTATGTTCATACGGCTATAAAATTTTTAGATACAATGGAGTAAGTCACGGTGTATAGGCAACTTCTTTATACTAACATTTTTTTTTAGATAGGTACGAGAGCGTTTCGGAAACTTCTAAGGCCATCATTGAAAGAGAATAGTTAGTTTTTCAAAAATATTTTTACTTTTCAATATAATCCCCTGAAATTTCAATACACTTAGTCCAACGCTTTTGTAGCAATTCTATCTTTTGATTAAAATAGTTTTCCTCAAGGTCTTCAAAATAGTGGTTTACAACTGTAATTGCATCTTCATTTGAGGTAAAACGCTTGCCAGCAAGGAATTCTTTTAGATTTGGGAATAGGTAAAAGTCACTGAGAGCTAAATCAGGAGAATAAGGTGGGTGGTGAAGCAACTCGTACTTTAATTCCTTGAATTTAGCCATTGTTACAACACTATTGTGCGCTGGTGCGTTGTCTTGATGAAAAATTATTTTTTTGTGTTGTAAGCCAGGACGTTTTTCTCAAATTTGTACATTTAATTGATCCAAAAGGTTGTTATAGTACTCTGAACTTATTGTTTTACCCTTTAGCAGATAGTCAATCAGTAAAATACCTTTGAAGTCCCAAAAAACCGTTGCCATAACCTTACCAGCCGATTGAATTATTTTTGCCTTCTTTGGGGCACTTCCTCTAACTTCAGTTCATCGTTTGGATTGTTGTTTTCTCTCTGGAGTACGAGTATAGTGGTGGATCCATGTCTCATCAACAGTTATGAAACGATGCTTAAAATCCATTTAATTTCGTTTAAAATCCATTTCAAACAAGCTTGAGAAATCTTCAATATCTTGTTATGCGTTTTTGGTCGACTGTTAACAAGTGCGGCACCCATCTTGCAGAAAGCTTTTTCATTTGTAGTTCATCATGCAAAATTAAATGGACTCGATCATTTGAGATGCGCATAATATTAGCTATTTCACACACTTTTATTCGTCGATCATTTAATACCATATCATGCACTTTGGCTGCAATTTCTGTTGCTGTTGCTGTTTTTGGACATCCACTACGTGGTTCATCTTCAATGCTTGCACGACCACATTTAAATTCAGCAACCCAAATTTTTACCTGTCGCTTATGAAGGAGCACTTTCACCTAACACATTCACTATCAGGGCTGTTCTGCAAATCACTTTTTGTGGAAGTGATTTGAAATCACGGAAAGGTGTTCTGCACACAAAATATTTTTTATTTTTGTGATTTTAAATCGGTTAGCTAACTTGCATTCAATTTGAAATCACATCCCAATTTTTGCACGCACTTTATGATGAATTTCATAATTTATTGCATTAATAAATAGCTGAATGTGTTTTCTATTGATTATTTAAGTAAAATCATTTATTTTATACGAAATAATTCATTAAATTAAGAAAAAGCTAGATACGCTAATTTTGTTGCAAAATTTGTTGTATTATTTTGTGATTTGCTTTATTGGTTTATTTTATTTTACCTTTTTTATTTATTAGAAGGAATTCACCTTATTTTGCAAATAATTCCGCGAATAAAAAAATTTAACCTGAAAATAAAAATATCAGTAAATTGGACCAAAAAAACAGCAGTTTTTTGTGCTTTAGAAGAGTGTAAATCACATCGAAAATCGCAAAAAATTGTGATTTGCAGAACAGGTACAAATCACATTTGTGCTTTTGAAGCGGCATGTGCTTTGAAATCACGTGATTTTTAGAACCGGCCTGTATATCCTTATGAATTTCTTGTCCCGTGAACCTTTTTTATGTAAATATTTAATGACACCACGCATTTCAAATTTCGCATTGTAAAAACATCGCGGATGCGTCTTTTGTGAACACCTGTTTCTATATGCACGAGTTACCAGATCGACACAAAATTTAACATGTGTTTATAGCAGAGATTTTAGTTTCCAAAACACTCCCGAACCGCCCCCGTAGGTTTTATTTACATTTCATATAGAATACATTATTGTTGTCTCGGCGACCAGGGACAAACTGGCAACTAGAATGATTCATAGGATTATAATAAAATGTAGATTTATCTACGTAAAAGCAATTCAATATTTTCAAATAAACATTCTTTCAATTCTTTTTTAAATGTTGAAATAGTGTTAATCGTTTTTAACCTTATAGGCAAGCTGTCATACAAGTATTAGTACAAGAATTGAGAATGTGAGATATAATTAATAAAAGGTTATTCACGTTTAGACATTCATGAGCACAAGTGAGTTTTAATTAGAGCACACGTTAAATGGCGACCGTGACAGGACCTGCAATCTTCGGATTCGAAGTCCGCTTAAAATGGTGTTAGTTTTGCTACATTCGTGAAAAAATTTTAGTTCATGTAGAATACGCTAAACGTCATCAATTGTTCGTCTGAATTTGGAATTGAGTTTATTTTCTCTGAAATTTTGTCACTTGCTAACAAATTTTTAGTGGGCTGTGTACGAGGTCAGATTAATATTAAAGCTGCCTAAGAGGAAAAAAACCATGAAAAAAAATTTTTTTTATGCTGACAAAAGAAAAGCTCCATAACATTACTATGAGTCTGCTTCACTAGAATACATAGAAAAATATTGGATTGCTGAATTTAAACACGGCCGAACAAGCTCCAAAACTATACCACAACAGGAAGGCCAAAAGAGGTGGTTACAGAAGAACATATCAAGAAAGTCTTCGATATCGTTATGATTATGAGTTACGTGAGATTGTTGAAATGGTAAACACATCATATGAACGTGCACAGAAAAAAGTTTTTTTTCGTGTTCAATAACGGAATTCGTTGATTCAATTGATAAATTGTTTGAATGCGGACCTGTAAGGGAATTCGTGGATTCAAACAAAAGTTTAGTAAAAATAATTATTGATCGAAAACAACAAGTTTTTTAAACAACAACAAAATACGACATCCAATGTTATTTTTTGATATTTATGTATATGCATACAAATTATTTTTTCAGACAAAAATTTTGTTGATTTAATTTTATTATAATTTTTTTTGTGTGTGTTTTGCATGAACATTTACATATGTATAAGCTATCGGTAAAATGGGTACCGCGTTTGCTCAGTGTCGTACAAAAACGAGGTCGGCAGACCACCTCACAGCTGGTTTTGACCATAATAAACCGTAATCTTATTGATTTTTGTCATCGGATAATAATGCTGATAAAACTACACTACACACCTGAAAGCAAAAACCAATCCAAACAATGGCGAATACAGTGAAATCGGCTGTGATTTTGGGATGCAAACGGAATATTGTTCATTGATTATATTGAAAAAGTATCCACAATTACAGAATAGTATTTTTTTATCTTGGACCAGTACTCAGGGGATGACATTATTATTATTTTTTTATCTTGGACCAGTACATCCCCTGAGTACTGAGACCCCTACATATACAGTGCATTTTACCGGAACTGGGAAAATAGGTAATGATGAGGAGGAAAGAGCGATGAGTATTTGTGGAGGTTTAACTTTAACAATAACAACACGAAAGACCAAAGGAAACTCATGTTGCATCTAAAACTCTATTACAGCATATGAAATGTTGGAATTAAATTAGTTAAAACTGATCAGTGTCCAGAGTATATACCTTCAACACTGCTCAGATTATCAAAATTTAGTCCTACACCTTCCACACTACAAGGTAATGAAATGCATTGCAAATAAATTAATAATGAACATATATAGAGATAACACGGACAACGCTGAAAAAGGAAAAAAAAACACATGTACACATCTTGCTACCTATTCCAGTGCAATTTGGTTTCATACGAATTTAAATAATGAACACACCTATAAAATACGGATATCATTATTGGATCAATTGTTTGATGCAATCAAGAATAAAACGACCACATTTAAAAAACAGGTTGCTTGTTATGATTGATTTTATGTCACTAAATTATGTCATATGTCGTTGTCATTCATTCCTCTCTCCGTTTATGTCACTACCTTTAAAACATATTAACGAATTTTACATTTTCAATATTTTCGCTTAAATTTCAATTTGTTACTGACTCTGCGATTATTTATCGATAAAAATGTCTTAATGACAATGTCGCTCAAAAACGCCACTGAGTATATTACATACATATACTTTTAATTTTGGAAAGAAATTTTATTGAGCTGAATTTTTGTTGTTGACTTTTTGTTCTGTAAGAATAATGATTTCTTTGTAATACTTAGCAATTTGGTGAAAAAACCAAAGCAGTCTTTTTATCTGAAATTAAGACTTTTTGTGAAAAGTGAAGATTTGCCCACAAAACTTTCTGGCAGCACTGGTTGTCATGCATCTCTCTCTCTCTCTCTCTTTCTCTCTTTATATCATGACCTTCAACTGGAATTATTGAAATTATCATCTTTGATATTTATACACTAATTTCTACTTTCTATTGACTCTGTTGTGATTATTTATCAATGACAATGTCATCATGACAATGTTGCTCATAAACGCCACCGGTTGGATACAGCTAATACAAATACAGCAGGAAAAAATATTATAGTTAAATATTCCTAAATAATTTCAATTTGTTTTTACTTTTATTATTGTTCTAGAGCTAAGCTGTCACTTCACATTTAAATGGTCAAATTGAAATGTGTAAATGTATCTATGTGTGTGTGCATAATACCACACATGCAATTGACGGTTCTGAAGAAAACGTAATATTGAAAAAAAATTTTTTTTTTTTTTGCTGTTATAATTTGTAAAATGTAACACACCAGGTGTTAAAAATTAAAAAACTAAACGAACAGAAGCAGCCGATATATGTATAATGGGTGCAGACCGTATATGAATGTTGAGCTTTAGAGTTGAACTTGACATTCAACGAAGAATGACAGTCTAAGGACTGTGGTGACATAAATTGGAACTATAAAATTTCGTTTTTCTGTTTTAGTATTGTAATAGTAACGTATAGTTTACGGAGCACGAATGAATAGCACACCTAGAAAATTTATATAAAATGTCTTTCAAAAATTTGAGAGTTTTGCAGATAAAGTTTTTTAATCGTGTAGATGAAGTGTGCAAAACGCTGCACATTAGTTAATTACTTTATTTTTTTTTTTGTCTTGGAGTACTCATATGCAGTTGCATTTTATTGGAACTAGGAAAATAGGTTATGATGAAGAGGAGAGAGGGAGTAGTGTTTGTAAATTTTTACTTGAAACTTCCAATGTTACATATACCAGGAAACACGTCTAAAGGCAACTTGTACCACTGACCAACCGTGCAGCTAAAAAGCGAATTATCTTTGTAGTACATTGTGCAATCTACTGGGCAATCGACCACAAATGAGTCTAGAGCTAATCCATGTACGTGTATTACATAAAAATGTGTGTGCTTAATGAACCCGATCTGTAATCTCATAAAAACAAAAGCCATTGTACGAAGGCGATTGATATAAAAGCAGGAAAAAACATTTTTTTCAAAAACCGTTTATTTCTCAACACAGTCCCTTTCTAGCTCAATACACGTACTAAGAAGATATTCCAACTTTTTTATGCAATCTGAATAATACGATTTTGTGAACTCCGTAAAACACGCGTTAGTTTCGGTAATCACTTCTTCTTTTGATATGAATGTTCTTCCTGCGAGCGATTTTTCAAGTTCGGAAACAAGAAAAAGTCGCTAGGAGCTAAATCTGGACTATCAGGAGGATTATTAACCAATTTGAAGTGTATTTCACGTAATTTTAGCATCGTACTTAATGCTGTTTTAACCGGTGCGTTGTCTTGAAGAAAGAGCATTTTATTCTTCTTTACGCCATTCTTTCTTTAGTGCATCAATCAATATATCAAATAATGTACGATAATTCTTACCTGTGATTGTAGATCCTTTTTCAGGATAATCCATGAGCAATGTTCCGTGTCCATCCCAGCATATGTAGGGGTCATCCTCTGAGTACCGGTATAAGATAAAAAAAAATACAGTGGCCTCAACCTTGCCAACCGATTTCACTGTCTTCGCCTTCACTCGGCGATCATTCGTAACGTTACCTCTTTTCGCCTTTCTGTTGTTGATGTTTTTGTGGTGCTGCTTGTTCGGCCGCGTTTAAATTCAGCGATCCAACATTTTCCATGTAATCTGACAAAGCAGACTCACGGTAATGTTTATCGAGTTTTTCTTTTGTCTCTTTCGCCATTTTTTCTTTCAAATAATAGTGTTTATTTTCGCACGAAATTCACTTTTTCCCCATTTTTCAAGAAACCCAAAAGTTGCCTACTTCAAAATACGATAACAAATAAACTAATCGATGAATTTGGGTGAAATGTTAACAGCTGACGTTTGAGGGATTGCAACTTCAAAAAAGAGTGTGTTTGTGCTAGCGTTAGGTAGCTTCAATATCAATCTATCTTTGTAGTATCGGTAAAACAGAGAAACGCACCACACATTGCAGTGCCTTTAGAAATGTATTGTTAATATAATCTCAAGAATAAAACAAGGACACCGCGTCCACGCTGTCCATCGTATACTTTGCAAATTTACTTTATGTTAATATATAGGGTGGTTAAATTTTAAGGGCCAATGTTGAATTTAAACCGCATGTAACTGTTGAGCTTTTTTCTGCACTTGATTTGATATTTCTCAATTTAGGACTAAATCAATTTGAACCATGGAAAGATATACAATCAAACAGTGATCAAGATGGTGGCAAGATCTGGCATATCTGGATGATAAATTTTCGAAGAGAAGAAATAATTTTACCTCAGAAGATTCATTAATAAGTAGAGTTTCCAGATTTGGGCGAAATATAATCCAAGAGTGATTGTGGAAAAATCAATGCACTCACAAAGGGTGACAGTTTGGTTTGTGCGCTGGCGGCATCATCGGGTCGTATTTTTCCAAAATGAGGCCGGCCAGGAATTAAGAAGATTATAACGAACTTTGTATTGCCCTAATCGGAAGATATGAAAATGGGCGTTCAATAGAACGATGCCACTTGCCACACATAACACGAAACAATGGCTTCTTTGTGGCAATTTCAATTGGCGACCTGGATTATATGAATTGGACTTCTTTCGTTGGAGTTATTTGAAAGAAAAGGTGTGCGTCGATAAGCGAGATAAATCGGCGCATTAAATACATGGAACCTCAATTACACCTCAGCATCATCGAAAATTTGGACCATAGCATAGATGTGTGCTGCTAAGTTCACGGCAGCCACTTAGCCCATATTTGTTCCGTACATAATTTAACGATACCATTATTATCATAATAAAAAGAAATGACACTAATTCCCAAATAATTTGTGTTTTATTCAAAATCAATATCGACCCTTAAAATTTAGCCCCCGCTGCAATATCCTTGCAGCAAAAAAGGGATATGTGAGCTTGCTGTTCTGCGTTCCATACTAGCTTTAGGAGCTAAGAAATTTTCTTGTATTGGTCTGGATTATTTGATTTTCAAAAATAATATCTTTATAGATACTTTTTTTAAGCTGGTACTGTAATTTCTTTCTTTATAATTTTAGGCTTTTCAGCTTAGAGTATTGTAATCTTGTTTAATTCAATCGAACAGTGGTGGCAAAAAGTGGCAACTCCGCATGATAAATTTTTGAAGAAAATCATCAATAGATTCATCAATAAGTAGAATTTTCGCATTTAAGCGAATGATATTTCAAGAGTGGTTGTCGAAAAACCAATGCACTCACTAAGAGTGGCAGTTTGGTTTGTACGCTGACGGCATCATCAGGTTGTATTTTTCCAAAATGAGACCGGCCAGGCAATTACTATGAATGGTGTTCGCTATCGTTAGATGATAACGAAATTTTCATGTCCCGAATCGGAAGATAGGGACGTGGAAGATATGTGGTTTCAGCAGGATGTTATCACTTGCTACGTAGCTAACGAAACAATGACTACTTTGCGGCAAGTTCAATGGCTGGGCTATCTCACATGGTGGCAATGTCAATTGGTGACCAAAATAATATGAATTGACACCGTTGGACTTCTTTCGTTTGGTTTATTTAAAAAAAGAGGTGTATGTTGATAAGCGAGCAATTGCTCAAGAGCTAAATGATAAGATAATTTAGCACATTAGAGGCATGGAACCTCAATTAAGCCTCAGGTTCATTGAAAATTTGGACCATCTCATATAGGTATGCCGCTGAGGTCGCAGCAGCCATTTGGCTGATATTTTATTCCGTACATAATGCAACGATATCACAATAAAAAGAAATGACAATAATTCCCAAATAGTTCGTGTTTTATTCCAAATCAATATTGGTCCTTAAAATTTAGCCACCCTTTAGTTAATAAATAAGGAAGGGATATTGCCGCCAAAAAGGGATATGTGAGCTTGCTGTTCTGTGTTCCATACTGGCTTTACGAGCTAAGAAATTTTTAAGAAATTATCTTGTATTGGTCTGCTATATTTGATTTTTAAAAATAATATTTTTATGGATACTTTTCTAGCTGTACTGCCACTTCTTTCTTTACAATTTTTGGCTCTTTAGCTTAGAGTTTTGTAATCTTGTTTAATTCAATGTATTTTTGTATTTGATTTTTACGTTGTGGTAAAATTATAAGTAATTATAAATCACAACATGATATCGAAAAATCTACGCAGTTGTTATTTTGTTTTTTCTACTTAGCCCGCAACAAATTTAAAATTACAATTCAATGTTTTTCTTTTTTTTTGAATTTTGTTATTATTAATTAAATTTATTAATTATATTTAAAGAAAATTTGGGCTTTCAAGATAATTAGTTTATGAAATTTTTTCCTTATTAAAATTAAGAAGTTTTTGGTTTTTGTTTTTTCTTAAAGTTTGTATTAAAAATTTGTTTAAATGGCTGAATTAAAAACTAAATGTTAGGAGGAAAAAATTGCTAATCGCAGTGGAATGAAAAAGTATTCTTAGTGGTCTAACAATATTAATTATATATAATAATAAAAATAAAATAAAATTGATATTTTTTAGTAATTTGTAAAATTATTAATTACGTTTTAAATTATCCAAAAGGAATAACATAATATATCCAAAATAATTAAAATGGCCATATAGCTAATAGATTAAGATTTTAATACATATTTTATAAAAGTTTAGTTATATATTTCTTTTTATATATAAATTGACAGGCTTTTGTAAAGAAGGCTGGGAGAATTGATAATCTCGTGGCATATAATTTAGCAACGCGCATAAATCTTTGAATACTATTTCTCAAATTGATATTATGTTGACCACAAACTTTTGCCAACTTTCAGGTGTTACGTAATTGATTTCATTGCCTTTATAGCATTTTAATCGCTAAATGATTCTAAGCTTAATATAGAATTTTCCGTTCAAATGTTTCCTAAGAAATTAGTATGCAGCTATGAAATCTGGGGGGCTACTCTCTATTGCGATGCGAAAGCAAGTTGGATGCGAATGGTAGATGCGATAAGAGTATAATTTGGTATTCTGTGCTGCCTGCGCTAACTTTTTCACAAAATAGTCTAAAAATGAAGTAACACTGCTATCACAAAATAAACAAAAGCGAAGAATGATAAAATAAAATATGCGATAGGGAAAATTAAATACGAAAACAAAATACGAAATCGCAATAGAGAGTAACCCCCCTGGTGAACGGGGAGACGAATTTAAAATACTTATGAGGGCAGACTAATATTAAGGCTACGTAGCGCTAGATGGCAGCAGAAACACATTTTTTTGTGATCTGTCAAACGGCAGCTGTTAAAATTTCACCCAAATTCATCGAATAGTATTTTTGTTGTAGTCGTTTGAACAAAGCAACTTTTGTGTTTCTTGAAAAATGAAAGAAAGTGAATTAAAATATTAAACACTATTATTTGAAAGTGAAAACCGCGAAACAGACAAAAGAAAGCTCGATAAATATTACAGTTAGTCTGCTCCGCCAGATTACGTGGTAAATTATTGGATTGCTGAATTTAAACGCAGCCGAATAAGTGTACTCGGAAGGACAACAACGATGCAACGTTTATTTTGAAAATATTAAGGTACAAGTTTACCTTCTGACAAAATGCCGTTTCTATTTGTTTCACTTAGTAGGTTCAATTGTCGCTATTGATCTGATTTTTGTTTTTTCCGTAGCCGACATCTTGCAGTTTTGCCTATTAATGACTTCATTTAATTCATCACTCATAATTTAATTGGAGTAATATAAGAATTTTGTACTATTGGTTTTTAATTCCTCAAGTCTTCTTTACAAATTATTGGAAACAATTATGTCTTAAATATTAGAAATCCTAGTGGTTTCAATGCTTCAATAACGGTGATTTTAATGTCAAAGACCAGCATGTCAGTGGAAGAGAGAAGGTTCTTCGAAAATGCAGAATTGGAGGCACTACTTGATCTAAACTGATATCAAACACAACCAGAATTGGCCTCAGCATTGGGAGTGGCGATACAAGCCATTCCCAAATGCCTGAATGCCTTGTTAGTGATTAACAAGGAGGTTGGTTGCTGCACGAGTTAAAGCCAAGAGATGTGTAACGGCGTTTGTTTGTTTCCAGTACAAAGACGGAAGGCATTGTGACCAAGGACGAAAAATGAGTTCATTGCAATAATTCCAAGCGCAAATCGGCGGCCAAATAAAATATTCACGGTTCTAAGGTTATGCTCAGTGTTTGGTGGGACTAACTAGGCGTAATGTATTATAATAATCACGGGCAAAGGCAATCATCATGGAATACAAATAATACATTTGAGCCGAGTATTGAAAGACAAACGACCGCAATTCAACATGTGACATGATAAAGTCATTTTAGAGCATGTCACTTCTCGATTACATGTTGCGAAAGTGGTCAAGATATGCTTGGAAAAGTAATCCGCCGTAATCGTAAGATGTTGATCCCTCAGACGATCATTTGTTTCCATCAATTGCACACAGCCTTCACTGATCAGCACTTCCGGCCCTACGCAGAAGTAAAAAATTGGATCGAGCCGAGGATTGCTTCACCAATTTTTTCAATGTATGATTCGCTGCCTGAAAGTTGTGAGAATGTAGTGACCAGCGCTGGACAATACTTTGAGTCATAAGTGTAAAACTAATTTTATTTACAATTAAACCTCGAGTTTTGGGAAAAACAGCGGAAGCAAAGTTGTACACCTATGTAGATATATATATATATTTTTTTTTTTAGTTTTTCAATTTAGTTTTTATTAGTTTTACATACATACATTTTATTGTATTATATTACTTAAAAGTTTTTTTTTTTATAAATCACCTGCAGCGTACAAAACAAAAGGCTTTGAACATGAGCTATTATTCTATATACAGGCCATTATGCAGTTTCGGCTAAAACACAAAACAAAAAACTTAAGAAACAAACGCTAAACCAGTCAAAAAACAAAAAACAAAAAAAAAAAAAAAACGAAACATTAAATAATAAAATCTAATGCATATTAAAAATTTTCAATTAAAAATCGTCTATACATATGTACATATATTAATGAGCAAATAAAAACTGTTAACTAATAAATATTTAATTTAATAAACAATTTTTACTGAAATAACTGGTGAAAATAAATACAAAGAGCTTTAAAATCTTTGTCTCAATATTAAGAGTATCAGTATATTGATATTGTTGTTTTTTGTATTTGCTGAGATTAAATTAAGAGTTTGGCTTTGTTTTGCTCTTAAAAGTTGTATAAATAAGCTGAAAAAAAGACAACGGTACTTTGTTTACTCTTTTGTTGGAAAATAAACTGTTTATTGTGTTTTTTTTTCTTATGTTTTTGCTTTTCATTGTATTTGTGTATTTGCTTTAATCGTCTACATATGGATGTTGTTTTTGCTGGACTGCTTTGATTCAGTTAGAGCAGTTTAAATTGTTTTTGTTTTAAAGATTTGTTAAACTTAATACAAGTATTGGTCAAGCTGGAAAATATTGAATCTCAGCACAAATGAAATAATATGCTCTTAAAGTTTGTTTGTTGTTTTTATTCCAAACCAGCTGTTAACTATTCGGATTGTTTTTGTATGTCTTACGGTTTAGAGCAGCTGCTTAACTTAAATGCTGTTACGGTCGCTGCTTGCTGCTGCGATTTTTTTTTTATTATTATTAGTATGTTTTTTTTTTTTTTTTGTTTTGTTGATGTTGGCCAGCAACTTCTTGGACATGATTTGTGATTTAGTTTAATTTCAAGTGTTGTGCGTTTCGTGCACGTTAGCGGCTTTTTAACGGGTTTTCTTCTCTACTTTGTTGTTGTTTGTTTGTTTATACATTTTAAATGCTCTACTAGTTATACTTACGTACTTATGTTTGTTGTGATTAATAATACGTGTTATAAATTGCCGCCGCTTTTTCAACCGTTTTTAACTTTTTTTTTTTTTTTTTTTTTTTTTTGCTTACGTTTGTGATGTTTTTGTGCAATCGATAAAATCAAACACAATATTCATAAGAAAAGATAATTTGCAGATGCAATATATAATTTTATTTTCAATACTAAACAAAAAGCCTCAAAAGTGCTAGTTTTTTTGTACTTAAAAATTAAAGAGATATTAATATAACAAAAAATATTTTGTATATATCATTATGATTTAAACATTTTGACAGTTTAACATTTTATTCATTCAACAAAAATCTCTGGCAATTGTAAGATAAAAAAATGTAATTTTAATTTGTTTTTAATAAACACCTTGACGCCTCTTTTTTGCCTTATGAATTTGATGGCAGAAAAAAAAATTATAAAATAAATACTCGTACAATAATAATGAAAGCGTGATGTCTTAAGCAAACGGAAACAATTTATTTTCTTTGAAGCACAAATACCAGAAAAAAGGGGCGAAAAAAAATCTCGCATATTTTAAACTAAAAGCCAAACAACGGAAGTCACTTGTTGCAGTTGTTTATAAATTGAAAATAAAAATATAAAAAAAAATATAAAATATTTTTAAACTTAGAAATCAAACACTTGTGCTATTTAATCTAAGCCTAGCTCTAAGTATTTCTAATACTGACAAGAAAATTTCAACAAAAAATTTTATAATTTCAAGCAAAAACAAAAACGTTTGCTTGTTGATTTATAAACTAATTTTCGCTGTGAGAAAAGCAAAATGAAAAAAGAAAAATAAATAGACGATTTCGTGAAGATTATAAATTCAAATTAAAGAAGAAAAAAAAATGCATTAAAATAGAAAAATGTTAAATGAAAATATATGTACATATGTATAGCATTTAATGAATCTAAAGCTAAAATCTCAACATTTTCCGCCGTAGTCTTTTGCCAATGAGTTTTTACGATATTGTGTGTAAATAATTTATACCTATATTAACTCCAGCTTGAGAAAAGTGTTTGTGTCGCAAAAAAAAAAAAAACTTAAATACTTAAGAAAGAAAGAAAAAAAATTTTTTCAACTTGGCAAATTAAAGCATTATCTAAAAGTGTTCAGTGTTCAGTAATCTGTGTTCAAATGTCTTTTGGTGCAAACAAAATATAAAAATAAATAAAAAATCAAGCCAAACAAGCCCCCCCCCCCCTCTCTTATCATAACATTTTCTGAAGAGGAAAGTCAAGCTATAAAGCTGTCAAAATAATATATAAAAATACAAAAATACTACAATATAAAAAAATATATATGTATGTTAAGAAAGAAAATAAAAATTAAATAAAAAAAATGATGTGCGAATAAATTATATAAAAAATATGTTTAAATATATGTCTGTGTTAATAGTGTGTCTTCACCATACTTAACAACCGTGGGAAAATAATTATTTTAAACTCAAGCATCTATATTTAAATATAAGTATATAAAGCTAATTAAATGGCAAAAAATAAATTGAAGTAAAAAATAAACAAATGCTAAAGCAAAAATTTTAATAAACCAGCATTTAAACCAAAAAAAAATATATATACATATTTTTTTTATTATAAACTTAATGTGAGCTGTTATTAAATGGATTATATTTTTTTGAGGTAAATGTTTGGTTTTATGATATTTAAAAATAACTTTTATAAAAACTTTAGCCAGCGGCAAACGTTGTTTATTTTTATGAATTTTTAAGCCGTTTAAAACTAAAAATAGTTCAGTTATTGTATAAAATATTTTAATCTGAGGACTTTATATTATTATTTAAGCATTCATTCATATGAGTCATTTGCTTGGGGACGATTTTCTCAGATATTTCATTCACCTCATGATAGCAGTATATACAAGACGAAAAAAAGCAAACGAAATTCCTTCCAAAAAAAGTAAGATTTTTTCACAAAAAAAAAGCACTTGAATGAGTCTGGCACGGTGTTTTAATATACAAAATTACATAATTTGACATAATATTGTTTCGTGTAAAGCTAATTAAAAACTTTTTGTGCAATAGACATTTCTGCGTTTCTATTGGTAGTATTTTTTCTATATTGTACAGCATCTTAGCTAGTGTTCCGCAGGGTTATTTTCTTGGACAAGTTTTATATAATATATTAATACTGTGGTAATTAATTAGTCCATGTTAATTCTTATGTAGATGACCTGGCAATCTACTATAGTCATGAAGTCAGTTAGAATATGAACTGTTTTTTTTTGTGAAAATGGTATAAGTCTACTTTTTAAAAAAAACTAAGTTAACGGTAGTTTTAATGAGCTACAGACACCTTCTCTCTACAGTAATAACCACATTTTCAATACGGTTCTTATTTGAAATAAAATGAACAAAAACAGTTTTGCTGTACAATGGTACTGCAAACAGATTTCTTTTGAAAGTGGCATAAGTCCATTCCTAATACATAAGTATATAACTAAAACAACTTTTTTATTGCAATTATTCTATTCTATACATGTAAGCTCTGGAGTACTGCAGAGAAGCCATCTAGGACAATTCTTTTTATATTTTTCATCAATGATCTACCATCTGTCATAAAATTTTCCAATATTTTAATCTATGCAGACGATGTAACAATTTTTTCGCTCTGGAACCAAAACTGCCTCCAACTAGATTTGGACAATTTCTTTAATTGGTCTAAGCAAAACCTTTTAAAGTTAAATTTCAGCAAGTGCAAGCATATGCACTTCTCAAGAAAATCTAACCCTCATGGGCATTTTAGGCTTGGTGGCCATGTACTAGACACAGTTGAAGAATTTCTGGATCTGGGTGTTTTATTTGATAGAAAACTTACATTTAACCAAAACATTAGCTTTTGCTCAAGTAAAGTAAGGGGGGTGCTTGGCTTTGTAAAGCGCTGTTCTAAAGAATTTGCTGACTCCACTGTTGTGAAGTAATTGTATACATCTTTAGTCAGGCTCGATTATATGGGGCCCTTTTTATAATGTTCATAGAGATCGAATTGAGTCTATTCAAAAACAATTCCTTCTTTTCATCCTGCTCAATATCTACCCGAACACTGTAGCCAACTTACCATCCTATGAGTTCAGACTGCAACAAATAAAGCTGCCTTCTTTGACAAGTCGCAGAAAAATGTTAAATGTCATTTTTGTCTTCAAATTGATTAACGACAACAACTGCTCGGAGTATCTGGTGTCCAAACTAAATTTTGATGTTCCCCAGCGTAGTCTTCGTCAAATCAACCTTTATCAGTGCTTTATTACCGTCAGAATTATGCAAATGCAGATCCCTTCCGTAGATTATGCTGTTGTTTTAATGAACTGTACCACGTTATTGACTTTTCGATGAACTTAAATTTTGTTAAGCGTAGTATAATTTTAGTATTAAATTCCAGTAATTAACAATTTTTTTTTATTGCTTATAATTTCTTTTCCCAGTAACTAGCTAGTTTTCCTACATTTTTAATTAATTTTTGTAATTATTTTTTAACATACGTGTACATATATAGTATCTGCCTGTAAGGAGTTATTCTCCATAGGCATAAATTAATAAATAAATAAAAAAAAAATAAATATTATTGATTATTGCACGCTGATCGCTTATCTAGTGCTAATGTATTAAAAACAATATTGTTAACAAAATAAAGGCATTATTGCTCTGAAGAAATGATGAGAAGTTTTGTATAGTTATCCTCCGGACCTTGGTTCTTATGCAAATAGTATTATTGAAATATAATTGCTGTTAAACTAGAAAATTAAACGTTTAAATAAGTAATATGAGTTGTTACAATAAATTCATATACTTGAGAAGAATACGACAATCCGTCAGTTTAGTGTGAAAGTGATGTTGGTAAGTAACCGCCAGAGATGTTTATAATAATTGAAATAAACTCCTACTAAACCTGGTTATACGTATATTCATAGCACTATATAAGCTTTAGAATTGCTTTGAATAACAAAAGTTTGCAATCCAACTTCAAGGTAGAGTTTCTGTCCTTAAGCCAATTTAGTTGCGCTGCCTTCAATTTTCACTGAGTCACTTTTGCTTTAATGTGAGACTTTCACGATAGCCTACGGTTCGGGTGAATATCAAGGTGTTTGCCTTCATGATGGTGCGAGATAGATGAGTTGTAGAAAAGAAACTAAACAAGTTTTTGTAAATCATTAGTAACTGAACTTTTTGTTATATGTCTAATTTTAGAAGCATATGTACGATATTAACGAAGTAGTTGTGAGTTCGAGTCCAACTTTAGTCAAGAAGAAGGATTATTTTTAATTATAACAATAATTGCTGTGAAACAATCAGACCCAACAAGAACTGAAAAATAATTTAATACCATAGTAGCTGGGAGACAACTAGCTGTTTCGTAGTCGCTACACTACTCTGATGCATCCACTGGGATTCGAACTCAGGATCATGTGAACATGATGTATTTTTGAATTTTAAAATATTTTGTTTAAATTGTGTTTTGCCTTCAAGCCTGAGCAAATTCACACGGCTCTTTAATGTCGTCGCCAGAACAGCCTCTACATTTCTCGGTATATCTCATGTGGAAGCGTTAGCTAGCAATTGAACTTTCCTTGTATGTGTGATGGAATTTAAGGTTAAAAAAACGTTGGATCATCTTGATTTAATTATTCTTTCAATGTATCGTACGAAATGTTTCGCTTAAATAGCGGTTCAACTACATCATTTATTTCATTCAAATTGATCATTTTTATGTAGCTTGTGCAATTAAAGTTTATATCTGGCTATATCTAGTTATATCTGGTATTATGTACCATTTTTTTAAATATTTTTTGACATTTTTATGTATAACTTAACAATACAATAGAGCTTTATTACTACACTGAAAGAATTATGCGTCATATATTTAATGAAATTGTTTTTAATTAAACATTTTTCATTATTCCAATGAAAGCTTTTCACAATACGCATGAAACTTCATATATATTATGAAATAGTTTCATCGGAATAGTTTCATTAAGTTTCATAGTTTCATTAAAAAAAATCATTGGATTTATGACTACAACAAAATTTACCTTTTTTTTAATTCTTTGAATTTTATTAAGATATATTAATGGAAATTTATTAATCTTAAATCTTTAAAAAATGTCAAGTTTTTTTTATTAAAATGTAAGTTTTATGAGTTTCATAATTCCAATGAAATAGAATTCATTAGATCAATGACAAATAAATTTCTGGGTACCGAACTTGGGTACATATGTACATATGTGTATGTATTCAAATCAGCATAATAATAGTTTAAAAAATTTAAATATCAGTGCATTGAAGTCATTTGAATTAATAAAATCTGTTTTATTTGGTTCAATTTCACAAAAGCAAGGAATAGTATTGTTTGTGTAATGAAATAAAGTATCAATGAATAAATTAAATAATTCCATTGATCTTATTACGTACATTTGTGAACATATTTTATTAATGTGTGTTATGATATTATTTCATTAAACAAATGTAACATTACATTGATTTAATGTAAATTTTTCAGGTGCTCAATGAATAATAAAATTAGATAAATGAAATAACTTAATGGACCTTATGAAGGAGTTTCATATTTTTAACGAATATATTACATTAGTACAAAGAAGTTATTTCATTAAATAAATGTTACTTTTTCATTAATTTATTGTACAGTTTTCATGTGCTTTATGAAATTGATTCTTTGATCTAGAGAAATTATTTTACTAATCATATGATTTGTCTTTCATACTTTTAATGAAAATAAGTCATGTTTCTTATTAAAATGTTTCATTACTTTTATGAAGGTTTTCATTAAAATAATCTAATGAAATTTGTTTCATTATTTCAATGAAAAGTTACAATGGTTGAAAAATAATGAAAAAATTCATAAAAATAATGTCAAAATTCAGAGAATTTCTGAACAAAATATTTTCATATATGATTTTCAACGTAAAAATAATGCATATCATTTGTACAATATATTTCTAAAATTATTTATTAGTTAATGATCATTTTAACACATCATCTTTAGCCACAAACTTTTGGCATCTTTATTCATATTTACACAAAATTATTGCCTCATTAAACAATCTTTAAAATTTTAAAGTCTTTGGATTCAAAATCTTATCGTGTTTCGATATATTTTATAGCGGTTCTCACATAAAGTTCTTTTGTCCAACACAATTCTTTCCTAAACAAAAGACTTAGAAAAAAAACTTTCTGAATATCCCCCAATTCGCGTTAATTTTTTATAATTAAACACAAGTGTGACAAAATTATTTATCGGCTTAAAAGTTTTATAGATTTACAAAAAAAAGCAAAACAATACTCTATGACATGACTGGCTAAATTAATTATCGGTAAAAAAAACTGTAAAAAAATGCTTGAAATAAAGCGATTTGAAATGTTTTAAAGGCGGACAAAAGTAATCTGCCAACAAAAACATGATTTATCATGCAAAGGCAAGAATTTCTGTTATTTTATGAAAAAGAGTTACAATGACAAACAATATTTGTTTTAAAGGAGAAATTATGTTAAAAACATAATATACAAATTGACCCAAAAATCCAAACACTTAACATTAAGTGTGATAAAAAAAATAACAACATTTTTACATGATGTATAAATGAGTGAGAAAAAAGAAAAGATTAAATCAAAATATGTATAACAAACGCTTAATTTCATTACAAACGAGTTTCAAAATAAAATCATAACATTGAATCAAAGCGAGTCAAGTGTATGACCAAAAACATAAACTCCCACATATATAAAATAGAACTTGGTAGAATAATATGCACGCAATTTTTTAAAACGCGTTATCAGAGCAAAATAGTTTTCAGCGGAAATAACAAAAAAAAAAAAAAAATAAATATTAATAAGCGGCAGGCAAATAAGGCAAAGTAGAGTTTTTAAAGTAGTATGAGCCACACATTATATTAAAAAAAAAAAATTTTAGTAAATACACATACATCTAACACTAATAATGCTGCGTTAAATGCGCTTACAGATATCTGTACGACGTTCAGTTTAGCTCATGAGTGCCAAATATTTCTTAATGAAATAGTATGATATTTAAATCTCGAGCTTTTCTGGTTACCACGACACAGTGGAGTGCGGGCGAACTGCTAAAAGTCGCGGTCCGCATACAGCAAGCGGTTATTGTTAGCTGTAAAAACTAAGTGCAGTGTCATCTTGTGGGGGTTGTACAGGATAGATGATCTGGTGGGATTAACTGCCGAATAGCGAGACTAACATGAACTTTGTATAATCGTATTAGGGCTAAGATCATGAGGTATTTTGTCCGGTGATAGTTGCGTGTTGGCTTTGACAGGCAATTATCACATAGCGGCTAGCATGCAGGCTAAATTTTCCACTTAATGATTTTGGATTAAGTTATAGGGATGAGGAAGAAAAAGAAAGTGTTAAGTCTATCGCTATCCGGCTCTTTATTCTATAAGAGTGCTGTATATGAACGGACCCTTACTGTATGGGTAGGCAGATATATCGGAATGGATTCTTTTATTTTTTCGGGTTTTTCATAGTTCAGAACGATAGAAAAAAATGTTAACAAAATTTATTCATTTCAATTTATTTATCCATAATATGTACATTTAAAGTAGAATTTAACGGCCATATTCTATAGAAAATTGATCAAATAATAGTTTAATAAACATACAATAATTTTTATGAATAAGGCCATAAAAATTTATTTACTATTATGAATATTTTTTTTTTTTTTTGTACGTTAATTATTTTATACGACCTTAAAAATATACAGGTATTTATCCCTTTTTTGACTGAAGGTCCAGACAAATTTAAATAAAACTCTTTTTTAAATTAGTTTTCGGTTTTTGTTCAACGGTTTTTAGTTCAAGTTTTTCTTCACATTAGTTTCTTAAGAGGGTTTTTGATAACTGTGAAAATGATTTACATCAGTACCTGCCTTGACGGCTTAACCTGATGGTGGATCAATTCTACGAAGTGAATTATTCACGATTCACCACCGCCCCCGTGTGGCTGACTAGGCTCACACAGGTAGCAATTCTTGTCATATGATTGCGGTCATATGAACAACTTCTTGTTGAGGAGTTCGGGCTTTCTAATCCCTCATGTATGCAATTTCCCAGCAATCAATGGAGGACAAGGCTTAATGAGTTGGTAGGCCGAAGCCCATTAAGAGCATCAGCCCTTAAACCAACTCACCCGTCAATCATCACCACTGGTTCCTTACAGTACACGTATCTGTTGTATAGGCAACAGATCCTCGGGAGATTGTTAGCCCTCGAAAAAAGCCATCACCAAACAATTATCAAGGATACTAACACTCCCTTCCTGCAATTTAGGTTTCAACCACAGCCAGAACGTTTCAGCCAAGGTAGGCAGCTTAAACATGATCAGCCCGGGTCGAACCGCAAGCAGAACTTCCCGGGGGCCATGCTGATCCCCGTTCTGCCAATTTATACCCTTGGTAAGAGTTTCGGAAACCAACACAACATAAGTCACGTGGCTTCCTAGAGTTTTGTTTGCCGCACCAAACGACAGACCCCTTCCCCTCTTTTCCCCGAAAAACAGAGCCCCTAAGTTAGGAATACGCCAAGGCAAAACCTGTTCCCCGGGGGGAAGGGTTTTTGACAATACAAATCTTGCTGTAATCAACAGTTTTTGATTGTAGAAGACCAGAAAAATAATCAGACTTTTTTTTTCGCTGAGAGACAACTAGCTGTTTCGTAGCCGTTACACTACACATCAGCCTCTATTTTCGGATTTGAGCTCGGGTCATGACACATCATGAATGGCTGCCTTATTCGGTCATGATTTTCCACTTGATTCGTAAATTGTATTTGTCTATGAAAGGCTTTCAGTGTGTCTGCTATCATGTTGTTATTTAATTGTATTTATTTCTTAAACATCCAGCAAATTGTCCATTAACATGTCAGCTATTACTGGGGATGCTGGTGAACCCATTCGCATACCTTTTATTTGTTCAAATACTTTGTCATTATATTTAAAATTTCAAAAGAAAGTGATCGTTGTTAGCATATAGGGCTCTATGAAATCTATTTTGCTTAGCACAAACTGAGTGGTCTGTGCTCAGAGAAAAGTAGCTAGTTGGAAACCTCCCTGGTCTCTGCGGCCATAACAACTTCACCACGAAAAAATCCAAGGAGGAAAAAGATGCTAAACATGGTTCGACGACTTTTCAAAGTTGGTAATGAGTCCAAGCCTACTTCATATAATGGCAGCACATACGACTTCCATCCAAGACATAGTGGACAGAAAATAATAAATTATTTATGGATCGATTCAATACTAGTAAGATCCTATATAGTTGATCCATACTCGAGAATGGGGAGAACTAAAGAAGTATAAAGTTGCTTTGTAATTTAAAGCTGTGAAAATTCATAAACCTAAGAACTCTACAAACCTTATTAACAGCTAACGCAGTTTGATGCCGATGCTTCCTGTATACACGTGTTTTTTTACTGTCTTCTGTATATTCTATACAAGTTCATTATTAATTTCTGGTGGAACTTAGTTAGACTTGGTCGTAAGACCAAGTGTTGCTTTTAACACACAAAAGCATGATTCTTCATCTCTACTCTACTCTAAATGTTGAGAAGTCGCATGCTGTTGATGTTCGCGGAATGTAAATTCAGTGTGATGTTCGCTGGAGTGACCACTTCGCTAAAGAAACACTCAAGTAGCATTTTATCTTCCGTCCTATATACACGTGTTTTCTTCTCTTTTGTCCATGTTTTCTTTATGTATCTTCATTATTAATATGTCTTCAGTTATTGTTCTTAATAAATATATACCTTGCAATGTGCAAGGTTTCATATTAATGTTTGTTAGTTTAGTTAGCGTCGAAGTTATATATACTGGCACTGGTTAGTCTTAACTAATTTTATTCCAACATCTAATATGATAACGTTTGTTTTGGTCTTTCCATGTTATTATTATCAGGTTAAAACCAAATGGTCATAAACACTACTCCTTTTTTTCCTCTTAATCTTAACCTATATTCCGTTTTCTAGTGGAATGCACTGCATTCGTAGCGGTCATCCCCTGAATGCTGGTCCGAGATAAAAAACCGAATAAACACAGAAACTAAATTATCATGACCCAGGGGTAATGTTCGGTACTTGGTGGGAACAGAATGCTGTTTGGTATAATGAGCTGTTACAATCAATGAAAAATGACTAGAATTTTCAACTAGTCATGAGGCCACAGTCTTAAATTAAGATAACGTTCTGCCACTTGTTGTAAGACCAGTCAAAAACTATTTGGAAAACACTGGATGGAAGTCTTAGCTCTCCCGCTTCTATAGCTCAGACCTTACACCTTTCTACTGATATTTATTTCGGTCGATGCAGAATCATATTACTGAGGGATACTTTTCTTCAAATCATCGGATGATAGTTTGATTAATTTTTACCTCAAAACCAGAGCAGTTTTTTCGGCGCGGAATCTTTTTTTACTAGAAAGACGGGAGAAAATAGTGGCTAACGATTATCAATACTTTGAACAATACATCAACTGATTTTGTTATTACAAAAAAATTTAATTTTTAGGCAAAAATATATATTGTTAAATTTTTGTTGAACTTTATAATTTTTAAATTAAAAAAATTTTTTTTTTGTTTTGTACATATGTACATCAGGTTTTAGTTCAAAGTTGTCTTTCTTAAGTTTTTTTCTTAAGAAGGATTTTTTAACAATACAAATTTGCTGTGATCAATAATTATTGATTGAAGAAGACAAGAAAAATAAAAATCAAACCTTGAGCTGGGGGACAACTAGCTGTAGCTAGATGAGTAGTGTGGCGACTACGAAACAGCTAGTTGTCCCCCAGCTAAAGATTTGATCATTATTTTTCTTGTCTTCTTCAATCAATAATTATTGATCACAACAAATTTGTATTATAAAAAAATCCTTCTTAAGAAAAAAACTTAAGAAAGGAAAAATTTGAGTTAAAACCTGATGTACATATGTACAAACCAAAAAAAAAATATATATATATATATATATATTAATACCTTTTATACCCACTACAATAACGAACCAATCGCCTTCTTTTTAGGGATCTCGGATTTATTTTCTTAAAATATATATATAAGCTCTATTAGAAAGTTTGATCATGAAGAGCGGGAGCGAGTTGGTTAAGGAAGGATGTCCGTAAAGCTTTAAGATATCAGTTCCATATACCGTTTTTTTGAAGACTGTCTATAGAATTGACAGCCCGAGGTACTAAGCCAGAGCGTTATTATGTGGTCCATGATCACTAAGAATTCGACCACTGTGCCTAACTGGCAAATCATACGAAACTGCATAGACATGAGATGGTACTGATAAATGTCGGAGATTACGATCAAACTATTTCAATTATAAGTTAAATCGCAAGCCATTTTATGTCAATTTGAATGGTTGAAGTTTCCGCTTGGGGAAAAAAATTCTTCTATGAAAATGCAGATAACGATCTGTTTCAAAGCTTAAGTATTATATTTATTCAACTGTATAGTAAACAATGCTTTACTTGTATGTGGTCCTATTGTTAGCTTTAGTGCCATTTGAGAGGTCAATAGGCTTTCTGATAGTCAACACATTAAGGCAAACAGTTGTTATTTGGCATTGATTTTATGGCTCTTGTCATTAATATAATCACATTGCAGCGATGAAATGTAGAGTTAACATAAAACTAAGTGACCCCTTACATTTTAATAAACTACAAAAAATTTATGAAATACTGATATACATATATTTTCTATTACTACAACAAAAAAATTTTTTCGTAAAAATGTTTTTTATCCAACACAACTTGATAAGCGCTTAAATGTTGATAATATTAAAAAAACTATCTAAAATAATTTATAATCAAGTAATAAAAATAATAATAAATAAAAAAGAAATCATAATAATCTAACTCATGTCACTGGTCATAAAAAGTTTCAAAGTTAATAAAAAAAATTCCTCATGCATAATATTCAGTTTAATAAAACAAATTTTTCTTTTAATTATTTTTCTTACACAAACTTCTCATATAAATCTTTTTGGTAAAATATTTGTAGTTTCTTTGATTTTAATTTTAATATAAACATAAGAAACCACATACACTATGTTGGTTTTTTTAACAAAAATCTTAATTTTTAAATTAAGAAATATAATTTTTTAAAATGATTTACGATTGTTAGTTCCAGGGCATGAAAACATTTGGCCGGAGTATGAGAAAATTTATAACTTCCGTTTCATGATGAATTGACAATAAAAACAAGTATTCACAACTTTTGGACAGAAACAAATTTTTTTTTTTTTTTTTTGAGAAACAAGAAATAAAAAATTGTATAAAAAAAAATTTTAATTTAAGTTATTTCAACTGTCTTGTAGGTGGTTTTGTCAGTGGTCATATGAAATATGTTTTAAACATATTTGTGATATTAGTCTTAACTTTTATTTAGGCAAATTTTCAATTATATATAAACAAAATTATGCATTTCTCTTAGAAAATGATTCTCAATCAAGGAATTTTGGTTTTCATAAACAGTGGAACAATACAATTTATGATATATCATTTATAAAGACACAGTTTATTTAATTTCTTGAAATACGAGCGCGGATTGATATTGAAACTACCAAAGTAGCTCAATACACTTAGTAAAATAATATATATAAATTTTTTGGAATAACACGATTTTGGGAACCCCTCAAATACGCGTTAGTTTCGGTAATCACTTCTTCATTTGAGATGAATGTTTTTCCTGCGAGCCATTTTTTAAGTTTATAAACAGAAAAAGGTCACTAGAAGCTAAATCTGGACTACAAAGTGGATGATCAACCAATTCAAAGCCCATTTCACGTAATTTTAGCATCGTATCTTATGCTGTGTAAACCGGTGCACTGTCTTGAAGAACCAACAATTTTGTCTTCTTGAAATGTGGCCGGTTTTTCCTGATTGCATCAATCAATTGCTCCAATAACGCACAATAATACTTTCCTGCGATTTTTGATCTTTTTACAAGATAATCGATGATCAATATTCCGTGTGCATCACAAAATACTCGTATAGTGGCCATAACCTTGCCAGCCAATATTACTGTCTTCGTCTTCTTTGGAGCACTTCCACCAGTTCCACACATTGATTTTTAATTTCAGGTGTGTAGTGGTGGACCCATGTTTCATCAACCCTTATTCATAGACGCCAAAAATCAACAGGATTACGCTTTATCATATTCAAACACCACTGTGATGTGATCAGTCGAACTCGTTTTTGTTCGACACTGAACAAACGTGGCACCCATCTATAGCATAGATAGCTTTTTCATATGAAAATGTTCCTGCAAAACACACATTCATATGATATGATTACCATTTCAACAACCTCAAGTCACTTATAACGTGGTTTTGTCGTCGGCTGTGGTAGCAAAGCGACGTCCAGGGTCTACATACGGATCCACAAACCTTAAGTAAATAACAAGACAGGATTTTCCTCTTTGAGATTTACAATAATCCAAATTCTATTTATGCAGTATTTCCAATGATAGGTTTAGGCTCAGGATGCTTGAGGCTCGGCTTTTATTTCGTCTGTTCTTCGTGCGATTTTAACCTGCAGTGATGAATAATTGTGGCCGTGTTGGATGTATATCTTCGTATTGACACACCTCGTGTTCGGTACAGCAACGGTTGCTGGTGAGATTTCCTCTTAAGACGGGGCGGGTGTATCTTCGTACGGACAGGCCTCGGGTTCGGTATGGCAGTCGTACTCGGCATACACTAGAATCAGGTACGGTGGGAACTTTCTCGGGTTCAGTATAACAACAGTTAATAGTGAGAATTCCTCTTAGAATGGGTTGGGCGTATTTTCGTACGGATAAGCTTCAGGTTCGGTATGGCTGTCGTACTCGGCATACACTGGAATCAGGTATGGTGGAAAGTCTCTCGGGTGAGGATAACAACGGTTGCTGGTGATGAATTCCTCTTAGGACGGGTCGTATGTATCTCGTATTACTCTCGCCACAATCTGGGTACCTACGAAATGGAGAACAGAGAAATTGTAGTGCAAACAGTCTAGGCCGAAGGCCGCTGGGGGAACAGTTAGCCGAAGGTGTTGGGTAAACAGCTAACTGAAGCTGCTGGGTATACAGTCCACTGAAGCTGCTGGGTATACAGTCAGCCGAATCTGCTGTGGGAACAGTCTAGCCCGAAGGCCGCTGGGGGAACAGTCAGCTGCTGGGTATGTGAAATCAGCCGAATCTGCTGTCGAACAATCTAATCCGAAGACCGCTGGGTATAATTTATTCCCTGAAGGGGAAAAACGCTTTCGAATATTCGTGGCATAGATATCTTTCGATACCTGCAACTGAGTGATCACCGATGACTTCTTTGTTTCTTTGTCATCTTATACTTCTCAGTACACGAACTGTGTGAGAATTATTATTAACTACGGTTAACTTCACAGGTTAACATCAGGATAAAAAAATATAATTTCAATTAATTTAACAACAAAGCCATCATCTTCTGTGGGTGTTGTTGTATTTTTCTTTTTTTTTTAGTTTATGCCTTTGTATGCCCGTGGTGATTAGTTGCTGCTAGTTGTATGCATTCATAGAAGGAATTTTATGTACGAAAGCACATTAAAATATCGAGGATTTTCTTGATATTTTCTATGGTAACCACCTCTTTTGGCCTTGCTGTTGATGGTACTGTTACAGTGTTTATTCGGCCGCGTTTAAATTCAGCAATTCAATAGTTTACCATGTAATTTAAGGAAACAGACTCATTGTAATGTTTATCGAGCTTTATTTTCTCTTTTTTTCTTGTAATTTTCCCTTTCAAATAATAGTGTTTAATCACTACACAAAACTACACTTTTTTCCATTTTTTCAAGAACTACCAAAGTTGTGAACTAGAGTGAAAGCCATTTAGGTTTTTTACATTTATTCATCGGGTTTTAGTTCAAGTTTTTACTTTCTTATGTTTTTCTTAAGAAGGATTTTTTTTACAATACAAATTTGCTGTGATCCATAGTTTCTGATTGAACAAGCAAAATAATAATCAAACCTTTAGCTGGGGAACAACTAGCTGTTTCGTAGTCGCTATACTACTCCTCGGCAATCATTCGGATTTGAACTCGGGTCACTGCTGCCTTAATCACTCAGCCATTTGGGTCCTAAAGATCGTTTCCTTTGTAATAGCCTAAAAAGTGGAAGAGCAGAGAAGAAAAATAGTACTTAGAAAGATATATTAGGTATTGAGTGGGAAAGGTAGGAACCGCTTAATGTGGCATTACTTGCTGATATACTAGCCATCCGCTGCTCCTTAGGAAAGAGTTTAGTGCGGTCAGACTGACCGAGGCCAGATATGATAGGCTATTGAAGATATCTTAGGCGGTGTTGCTCCAATGCGGAGCATGTGTCGAGTCGATAAAATATTGTCTTCTCCTCTGCCAAGTCTTGGCAGAAGTCATTTTACAGAAATCCTATTATCCTGGCGTGGTTCCCAAACGGGCATCGTCTACTGATGACTGCTTCAGTGACTCTCAGCTGAGGTCTGTAAAAAGTTCAAAAACTCTTCAAAAGCTACTTCAAATCTGCTGCGGCTTAAATGTTTGCAAAACCTCAGTTTTTTGTTTTTCTGAACCAAAAACGAGTGCTATAAAAATAACAGCCGGTTTTAGCAAAAATTAAATAAATCAATTAAATGAGATTAAACAGGAACATTAAAATTAAATCTGTATTGTTTAATTAAAACAAATAAGTTGAAAACAGCAAGTTCAAATTTTATACGAGTTCATTTTTCACAGCTGAGTAAAAAAAAAAAAAAGAAAAAATTAAAAATAAAAAATGTTTTCTTTTCTTTAAAAGGTGTTCTAAAATAACAGATTTAAGTTTAAAATCAAATCGTGTTGTTGAAGCTTTAAAAAAATTAAATGTAATTTATTTTATTCGTTCAAATAATCAACAGGTTTCTTTTTTTTTATAAATAAAATAAAAACTGGTACATTCGTATCAATGTTTGTTTTGTTAAATATTTTTTGCTTTTGTTGTATGTTTTATTTTTTTCTCTCTTTAATTTTTGTACTTGACCGCAAGTGTCATTGCCAAATAATTTTATATATATAATAAGCAGCAAAAATGTGCTGAAGTTGTTTATATATATAAAAAAAAATTTTTTTGTGGCTTTTGGGTTTTTGTCAAAAATGCCAATTAAAACTGTATATAAAAGACGATAATTTTTAGGGGGAAACAAAAATTGTCCAAAAGCACGCAGCAAAAGAAAACTAAAACAAAATATTTATTTACTTACATAAAAAAGATATACGAGGTAGGATATTGGATAAACTAGAGCACATATAAGGCAGGAGATTTAATACAATTTTCCCCATAATTTCTGCTAAAACAGGAGAAATCACGGCGATCAAAATTTTTGGGCATGATTTTTAAAATCTATTATATATTTTTTCGCATCAACTGGCATTACACTCAGATCTTTATGAATTCGAATTATGAATTCAGAAAGATCTGTGTGTTCCGCTGTTAAGAGAGGAATTTTCTAAGTACGCGACAAGGTACGAGTATGTCAGTAAAGTGGAACTTCATCTAAACCCTCTTGCGTGCAATATACTTAATTTTGGTGGCCACATTCGGCTAAGAAGAAGGGATAACTTTGCCACCATCAGATTTCTCAATAACTCCCGCATAATAAAACTTTTTGTCTGGCATTGGCCGGACTTAAGTAAAAAGCAAATTTTTAATTTTAAATTTAGATTTGAATACTTACTGTTAGTTCATTTTGAAGATTCAATAAATAAAAATGCTTAAAAAAAGCTGGCATTACGAAAATCGAAAAAATTGTAATATAAAAATAGTTCTATTATAACTTTAGGACCTTATTTTAGCGGCAGTTCAATTTTCTGCCCAATATCATGCTGCCCAACATCATAAAGAATAGTAGTATACCAAATTTATTGACAAATATATTTTTCCAGTAATAATACATACATTCGAACAACAGCAATCAACATATTTGTCTACAATCTTTAAGTTATATTATATTTTTCTATATCAACTGATCTTAGAAATTGTAATTTATAAATTACTGTAATACTTTATTTTAGCGGCAGTTCGAAACTTAGGCAATCATAATCCAGCATGGAATTAATATAGTTCCAAAATTATTGAAAAATTTCTTCAGTACAGGCTGCGCTACGAGCCCGAATTTTACCAGGTTTTAACAGATCCTGCATTATAAAAGTAAAGAGTGGTCCAACTAAAATGTAGGATGTTAAATTTGAATAAAAGAAAATATTCTCATAGATTTATATTAATATTTTTGTTATGATAGAAGGATCTATAACAATTTTGTATAAAATCAAATATCGTGCAAAGGTTTCGATGGCTTATCTTCTTGCGATGTTTCTGATTTTCAATGATACTGAGACATAATTGAGGTTCAATATTGTTATTGTGCCGATATACTCGTATCTCACGATTTAGCTATTAAAGCTTTCTTGGCAGCTAATTAAAATCGCCAAGTTGTGAAATTACAAAGCTTTTGAAGTTCTCGCACAAAAGAGCAATTGTTTCGTTAGTTTTGTGTCAAGTGACAACATCCTGTTGGGACCCCATACCGCTTAGGTCAATAACCATAAGAAGTTAGCAAAAAAAAAACATTCACGCTAACTGTTTGCATGACCTCATTTTCGGAAAAATACAGCCCGATGACGCCTGCAGCCCATAAGCAGCACCACAGAGTCATAAAATGTGTCATTGATTTACACAAGTACCTGCCTTTACGGCCTTACCTGATGAGCCGCCAACTCCACGAGGTGAATTCACCAGCACTCCCATATAGCTTGCCAGGCTCGCACAAGTCGCAACTTTTACCATAAGTTGTTGGTCATATCGCTCCTTTATTGCAACATAGTCATATTTCAAAAAAGCTCGTTTCGAGAAAAACGCATTTAAAATTTGTAGTTTCCATACAAATCTTAGCAAATTTTTTGAGAAAATATCTCCTAAAGGAAATAGTTTAAAAGCAATTTGAATAAATTTTTGGCACAATATAAATGGTAGTACTGTTAACAATTCTGCATTGTTAACTCGAAAAGCTTATTTTTTGTGATATGACTATGTTGCAATAAAGGAGCGACATGGACAAGCACCTTGTTGAAGGTGTTTGCCCGTCTAATCCTTCCTACATGCAATTTTCCAGAAGTAAATGAAGACAAGGCTTAATGGCTTGGTAGGCCGAAGCACATTAAGAGCATCAGTGCCTAACCAACTCACAGTTATAACTATCATTTCTGGTATATGCTGGAGGACAATAGCTCCTCAGAGGTTATTAGCCCCTGAAAACTGGCATTGCAGCACAGTTATCAGGGAAACTAATTGCCATCCGAGTGACACGGTCTGCAAGCAGAACCACGCAAGGGCTTAGATGATCTCAGTTCAGCCATTTTAACCCTTGGTAAGGGTATCGGAAGTCCAACCCTGCATAAGTCATGTAGCTTTCTAAACCTTTATTTGCTACAACAAACGACTCTTAAAATTGCAATCACTACTTACTACTTTAAGATCAAAGAGAAAATATGTTCCTTAATCTACCTATTTCAATTTATTTTACACATTCAATTATCAGAACACATTGTAGGACATGTGTTTATTGTAACTTATTTTCATATATACTCGTACAGTAGGGTGCAAAAATGAGTACACGTTTTATTCCATAAAAAATTTAAATGGTGAAACAAATCCAATTTTTCTTTCTAAATTAATTTTGTGTTTTAGCATTTAATAATATGTAATAATTTAATAAAATAGCTTAACAACTAAAATTAGAAGTAGCAAATTCTTAGAGAAAAATAAATTTAAACAAAACAGCTTGCATGTAATTGCAATTATGCTTCATTTGGAAACTTTTTGGAATAGTAATACTTTTACAATTTAGTTCAATACCTTTGTTGCGTAAAACATTTTCTATAAGTTTGGGGCTATTTTCTATCAATTTATGAATAACTTCCTCCTTTTGGAATGTCCATTCGTTGAGAATTTGTGGCCAAAAATTTGTCCAAAGTAGTTTGTGATGAATGGTAAAATACCAAACTTCTTTTCACGATTGACCATAAACTCTAAAGAGGAATTAGGTCGGCATTTTGCACCGGCCTCTCTACCAACTGGAAATTTTGACAGCTGAGCCTTTCTTTCACGAATTTGCATGTACGTTTAGAGTCGCTATCCTGCTGAAAAACTACTTGTATCGCAGAATAGGCTGCTTTTGGGTACAAAAACGTTAAGGTTGCCCTGCAAACTATGCGGCTAGACTTCTTTCTTCATGCCTAAGGAAATTATTAATAAGTTGATATAAATTATCCCAGAACGTATAGAAAATGTTTTACGCAACAGAGTTATTGGACTGAATACTAGAAATACTACCATTCCGCAAAGTTTTCAAATGAAGCAAAATTGAGTACAGGCGACTTGTTTCGTTTAAGTTTATTTTTCTCTAAGAATTTAATACATAAAATTTTTATTGTTAAGCTATTTTGTCAAGTACTAAAACATAAAATAAATTAACAAAGAAATATTAGATTTGATTTAATATTTAAATTTGTATGGAATAAAAGGTAGACAATATACAAACATGCACTTATTTTTGCACTCTACTGTATGTATATATCAGATGTCTCATATATACATACGTATGAGTTGTCTGTAAATCAGGACGTAAAATATTGCCGTATAGTTTTTTGATTATGATTTACTAACTCATGAAAGTTTATCTTGAATAACGCTCTTATTTGCAAATAAAGTTTGACATGCTGCCACCTTCTCTAAAAGTTTCAGATTTATTGTAAACATCAGGCACTATTATAAATGTCAATAATAATTTTCTGTATAATAAATAGGCAAATACGTTGTTTAAAATTCTTTTTGTAGACGCACTGCTGCACCCATTCAGAAAAATATATCGTTAAAAGTTCTTTCAGAAGTTAACGAGATTAATTTCATTTCGATCGGTTCAGTATTTTAGGTGTAATACGGCTATTAATTTGTTACTAACACTACCAAAGAAAATATGTGTATGTGTTTGTCTTAACTATAAGTAAAACAAAAATAGTGTGGCCAAATATGAGTAAAGGCCACATATTGGTTTTCACAGTTTTCTTGGTTTCAACATTAGATTTTATATGAGAGTGCATTATGTAAGAGTGCGTTATATAAAGGCCGGTTGCGTCGACCGGTGATTCCCTCTAGTTAAGATTAAATTGTTAAAGAATATTCATTATATTGTGAAAAAAAATAATTCAAATAATACCAGTAAAAAATTATAAATAGCTTGTTTTCTATGTTTCCCAGCTACCTATATGTCGACATTTCATAGGAACTACCTTAATCATCAGTAGACTTTGGAATTTTTTGAAATATATTCTCAAACATTCAACTTTATATAACAACAAACATAAAAATAATTTTAAACGTCTTGGAATTAAGTACGAAACAAAAAAAAATTTCCAAAGTCTACTGATGATTAGGGTAGTTCCTATGAAATGTCGACATATAGATAGCTGGGAAACATAAAAAACAAGCTATTTATAATTTTTTACTGGTATAAATTTTAGAAGCTTAAATAGCGAATAAAAAACTTAATTGTTTTAATTCAAATAATTTTTTTTTATTTCAGAATTTTTCAATTTTCCAAGTTTTAGCAATTTAACTTATATTTCCATAATTATATGACCGTGCGATGTTACCTTATAAACGTGTTTTACAATTTCGCTTTGAAACTACTTGGGCCGTATAAACTGTGGGTTAGCATAATTTGCAAATAGTTTTTATTCGAAAATAACTTTTAAGTATAAATGAGACATGTGTTAATTATGACAAGAATATGGTTCTATTACAATAAAATTATTTATGTTCTTAGTTTGGTCATTAAATGAAAGTAATATAGTGAAATAACACAAGTGTAACCCAAGTGGTCTTTTCAATAGCTGGCAGCCTGTTAAAACTAATATAGTTATATGTATGTGAGAAAAATATTGTTGGCTAGTATAATACTATGATTGAGTATAACAAAAACAAGGTGCTATTCATTAATGCTATGGTTACTCCCTATTATAACAATTTGGCACTAGAATATGTTATAGTTATGTAAAAACAAATTACAAATCTGCATTGAGGCACATCAAGGGAGTTTTAATAATAACAGTATAGTATTATCAGCAACAACCATATAATTCAACAATAGTATGTTACTCTTATGATATTGTTCTATCAAGCGTTTTTTTTTCTACGTGTACGTATCAACTGCATCAGCAATTTTTGAGAAAAGTGTATTTTATGTTTTTTGTTTGCGCATAATATGATGCACTATTTTATTTTAAACTCGAAACATTTGCAGTGTTGCCAGATTTCTCCAACCTTTTAGCTCATCAGATGCAATGTAGTGGTGCATTTCCGAACAGTACTTATATTATGGTTTTTACATATCGCTCTTTATTGCAACATAGTCATATCTCAAAAAATCAGATATTTGAGTTAACAATGCAGAATTATTAACAATGCTACATTTTATATTGTGCCAAAAATTTATTCAAATTACTTTTAAGCTATTTCCTTTAGGAGATATTTTCTAAAAAAATTTTTCTAAGGCTTTTATGGAAACTAAAGACTTAAAATCTGTTTTTCTCGAAACAATATTTTTTTTAGTTATGACTATGTTGCAATAAAGGAGCGATATGACCATAAATTTAGGTACCCTGCAAGAGAATTCATTAGTATCCTCTATCTTTTGTGGTAAATTTTGCTAGTTTATGTGTTAGGAAGTTTATGATCGCTGTTTATATAACACATACTTGTGAAAAAATGTGGTTAAAAAGCTCGTGTTGTTTGAAAAAAATTTTTAGACCAGTCGCTTGTCTTGAATACAGCACATAAGCAAAATTGCTGGTAGCCGCTAACTAAAGAGTATACGTGAACCCGGTATCTAAAAGAAATTTAAAAAACATCATAAAGTTATTGGTATTGTACCTTCCGCAACCATCAGCACCATCCTCGTATTTCATACAATACGTTTTTGATAGTTCACTTACATAAAATAGCACACATTAAAAAAAAAGATCATAAAAAGGTAGAAATGCCACTCAAAAATACCACAATGTTTAACAAAATAAGCAGAAGAAGAAAAAAAAACACGAAAAGTATAAAATTTAAACCAACTTGAAACAATTATAAACTCTACTCCATAAATATAAAGACACACTTTTTAAATACAATCAGTGGAGTTAAATTTTTTTGTCGCTTTTTTTTTGAAATGCATTTCAGCTCGTTGCTGTAATGCCTGGTAAATTGAAACCCATTGCCAAATCTGGAATTTCAGAATTAATTTCAATATATTTCGTTACACTTTTTTCTTTAAGGTTTTATCTGAATGGCGGTTTTTAAGTTATTACATTTCAGTTTTGCTTTTTGTCTGTTAAGAAATTCCCTATAAATTTATAGCAGCAAAATTTTGCGAACAGAAAAAAAAAAAAAAACAAACAATAAACCAACAAAAGTGGCAAACGATAAGAATTAATTTATACACAGTGCAACAATTGAAATTCTTTTAAGTAATCAGGATTTGGAAATGAAGTCTGGTAGGGGGCACCACGTGCAGCGTTTTGAGAATTATTGTAAATTTTAATTTTGGTAGAGAGTGAAATAATTCGAAGAGAAAGTGGCATCTGCAAATAACTTTAACGAACAATTGAGAAAAATTTCAGAACAATATATACTACTAGCTTTTAAATCAGTGTTTTAAAATTGGTGTTAGTGTGCTAACACCAATAAAATAGCGGATATTTATGTTGGCATGATTTGTTTGGTGACTAAATTTCAAGGCCGATGTTAATGCAAACCACATCTAAGTTTACTACGAGAACCTCCAGGAAATATGCTAGCTCTTGATATAAATATAATAACTCTATGATATAAATTTTTGCCGGTCCATAAAACAAACAAAATAATTAAAAACATTTATATAACACCATCATAATGCTTAAAATAATAGCATGCTATTGTCATATTTTAGTGTGTCATTTAAAATGTGAGCCAACAGAGTTATTAATTTATTTATGTAACAATTAAAATTCTCTTCAGTAATCAGGATTTGGAAATGAAGGCTGGTAGGGGGCACCACGTGTAGCGTTTTGAAAATTATTGTAAACTTTAATTTTGGTAGAGAGTGAAATAGTTTATGTACGAAGAGAAAGTGGCATCTGAAAATAACTTTGATGTACAACTGGAAAATATATTAAAACAATTTTTGTTACTAGCTTTTAAATCAGTGGTTTAAAAAATACCAATAAAAAATAGCGAATATTTATGTTCTCATGATTTGTTTGGTGGTTAAATTCTAAGGGCCGATGTTGAATGTAAGCAACACCTGCGATTGCTACGGGACCCTCCAATAAATATAATAACTTTTCTAATAAAATAATAGTAAATATTTCCGGAGATTTTTTAAGGATTCCTGCAGAATATAACCATAAAAGTTTTATTACCAAAAACAAAAATAACCAAACTAATTAAATACATCCATATAGAACCATAAGTCTTAAAATAATAGCATGTAAATAATATGACATTGTCATGATTTAGTGTGTCATTTAAAATTTGAGCCAACAGAATTATTTATTTATTTATATAACTATGCAGTTGCAAATAAATTTGTACAGTATAGGATGCACAGCGTGGGCGCAATAACGAAGACCTTATGCCCACGATGGTATTAAAAGTAATTTGTTGCGGTGCTGTTACTAACTGTACCGACCTATGCTTTCGCATAGGAAGTTGCCGCGTAGTTAACCAGGAAATACCTTAAAAAAATTGTAAACTAATACAGTTAGTTGAGGTAGACAGTTAACCAATAAGATTGAGACGCAAAACTATCTAAGGTCAAACAACAACGACAAGGCTGACTGCACTTTTTTTTTTACTTGGACCAGTACTCAGGGGATGACGCCTACATATGCAATGCATTGTACCAGAACTAGGAAAATCGGTTGTGAGGAGGGTGAAAGAGGGAGTAGTGTTTGTGAACTTGTGACTTGCACTTTCCAACGTTACAACAGATAGGAAGTATGTCTGCTGGCATTTTATTCCACAGACGAAGCGTACGTCTGAAAAACGAATTCTCTCTATTATGTGTAGTACGAAATAATTACGAGGATACGAGAGCTGTTCTCCAGCCGAAAGCTGCTATATGACTGAGCCAACAGAGTTGTTTACGATTTAATTATGACAAATCAAAGAACACCAAAAGATTTTTATGCTATCAGAAATTACTACATTATACCTGACGTAACACCGTTTCTAAATCCCGAAATATATATAAATTTCTATAAATTTATGTAATTTTTTTTATTTTTATTAAGAAGTTTACAGAACATAATAATACATTTTTATAAAAGTTCAACCAGATTTTGAAATTCCAAAATATAAACTGCCTGGCTCACGATGTCGCATCGTCAACGTTCGCTAATGTTTTGTATTAAAAATAAGTGACTTACAGTCAACTATTAATCAACTGACGGATATATCGGGGTTAGGCAAGAGAAATGACACAAGATCAGGAAAAAATAAAGCTTATAAACGATATCTGAATAGGTTTTTGGACCTTAAAAATTGTGACGAATGTTTACGAAACGAGATCGTGAGCCAGGCAGGAAGTGTGGTTTTAAGGGTCGTTGTTGATTTTGAATAAAACACAAATTATTTCAGAATTATTATCATTTCTTATTACTATAAAATTTTTTTATTTTTTTGTTTAAAAAGAAGCAAACACAAAAACTGACAAGATTATTTGCTTGTCTGCAGTAGCATCCTGGGTCTGTGACAGGAATCAAGCCCACAACCTTGAGACAGTTGGTCGAGTACTCTACCAAATCAGCCATCGCGACACCCTTAATATGGTTCAATTACTTTTGTAAATAAATAGCAGTCAAATGGCCGCCGCGCCCTCGACTGCATACTTCTAACCGATGGTCCAAATTTTCAATGATGCTGAGCAATATTTAAGTTTCTATGCCGTTAATGTGCCAAATTATCTAATCCTTTAGCTATTGAATTGTAGCTGGCTTATCGACGAACACATTTTCTTTCAAATAACCCAAAAGAAAGAAGCACACCGGTGTCAAATCACATAATCTTGGCGACGAATTAACACCGCTACCACGGGAGATTACATTGAATTTGTTACGCAAAAGTGCTGTGTGATAAGCGGCACCGTCGTGTTGAAAGCATATAATATCTTTTGGATTTACTTCATTGCCTTGTAATGTAGAAAATGTTGGACTAAATCTTTTTACTTTGAATAGTGTCGAAGATATATACACTGTTTTAACTAATTTAATTCCAGCATTTTAAATGTTGTAATGAAGTTTGTTTTGGCCTTTCGTGTTGTTATTGTTCAAGTCAAACCTCCACAAACACTACTCCCTCTTTCCTCCTCCTCATAACCTATTTACCTAGTTCCAGTACAATGCACTGCATACGTAGGGCTAATCTCCTGAGTACTGGGGGCTAATTCTCTTATTCGTTTACGTTCGAGTTCGTAAACGAATCGTATCGTAATTTCTAATGATGGCATTCGATAGCGAGTAATTAGTCGCATTCAACCGCGCACCTTTTACTCATAAGCAAAACACCATTCGAAATCGCAGCAAACAGTAAATGGAAAAGAAAATGAAAATTTTTTTAATTATATGTAAATTCTGTTTTATTTGAGGTCAAGAGTAACAAAATTTAGTTTTACACAAAAGAATATATTGCCAGATTTTAGGGCAGTTCATACTAGCTTGGGCTAACACTTCTATGGGGAAATTGTGTGAATAGCTAACATTAAAATTAATGCGTCCACCTACAAAGGACTCAAAAATGTGACGCAACGTAAGATAATGTTTTATATTACAGAAGGAGTTTATTTCAGTTGTATATTTAAATACACAGGCATATGCTGACCAAAAGCAATAGTGAATTTCTTTTAATTAATCCTCTCTAAAAAACCGGTGGTTGACCATCGGACCTTTCACAGGCTGAAGAACAGATAGTTGGTACAACTGGCCTTTAAGTTATTGTTGAGGAGTTGAAAAACGTTAAAACTTTTGGCTATCTTTTACCATCATAAGTGCCAGACATGACATAACCAAACGATTCTGAAAGATGTTTTAGTGTACCTACTCATGATACAATTAATAATTTTCTTCTTTTATATGATGACAACACCGATTAATTAATAGTAATTATGATGAGGTAGAAGAAACAATGTTCCAACAGCGGATAAGTGAGAAAAGCTACCAAAAATACAAAACTACAAAAATATCTGTGATAAAGAGAAATTTTTAGTTTTTCGTTTATTGTTTTAAGTGTTTCCTTTTGAGTTGAAATGTTATGTATTTTTATCTTTTAAAGTGCGTTTTGTTACTATTTTCTTTGCTAAGAAATAAAAAAAAAATTTGTTGTGTTTAAATGTAATAATTTTGGTCCATTATTTATTATTTAATTTGCTAAAGAAAAAATTATACATTTTCCAAATTTTAGCTTGTGCTAACATGTGGTTTTTTCCAGTGTTCAAAACACAATTTTTTGACCATTTTCCAACACTAAGACAAAAACTCGACTCGTTTCGCAACGAATAACATCATTAGAAAATTATGCGATATCGAAATTGTTTTCTATTCGCAAGTAATTTCGATCACGAATGCCAGAATTAGCCCCCTGGTCCAAGCTAAAAAAAAGTTCCCTTCTTAAGTCTTTTGTTTTAAATAATCTGCAATCCTTGAATAAAGTTTTTATGGAGTATTGCGGCCATTTTCATTAAAAAATATTATATTTATTAAAAGTTTACTTGACAAATTTCTGTACAAGGTTTGTTAAATCTGCAATAAACATAAATTGTTACCAGCAATATTTTTAAACTTGGTTTTTGTAGATTCTCAAAGATTTCTGAATCTAAAATACTTAATAGAACACCTATAGAAATTCATAACTGAACGATTTTTACCCAGCATTTGTCAGCTTGTTTTTTCTTTCTTTCTTTATTTATAAATTATGATTTTCGTTTTGAATCTTTCTCTATAATTTAATTTGAAACACTAAACAATTTAATTAGTCTCGATTGAAATTTAATCAACTAATTAACTTATTTATTTATTGTTTTATTCCCATTCTGGTTTTATTGAAATCAAGTCTCTTATTTCATATGACTCGTGCTAAGTCTTAAGCGGAGTAAAACCAAAATTATATTATGTTTAAGAAAAAGAAAAAAAAAATAGCAAAACCCGGTGCTAGTAGTTTAAATCTTTAGCTGAGTTTATAACCAAAAAGAAATAAAAGTGAACTTTAATGGAATATATTAACCCCAATTAACTAAAACATCACACAAAACAAAAAATAAATATGTTAAATTATAGAGAAAAGCAGAATTGGCAAATTTGTATTTTAGATTTACTACTGTGCAACAGACAAGAAATTTTTCTACAGGGTAAAAAGCAGATATGGATTTTTTTTTAGTTTTTCAAATAAACAAAAGAGGAGGAATATTTTAAATACACAAATTAAGATATACATATGTATGTACATAAAAAATATAGAAGCTTTTTGCGCATTTTTGCAAATTTTGTTGCAAAAATGCTTGCTAATTCAAAAGTAATTGATCATGTAATTAGGGAGCCAGCCTCAATTAAGAAATTTAAAGCTGATCTCTATTATTTAAAGCTAAGCATTTGTTATTTGGCAAAAACTTCAGATTATAAATGCCCGCAAATTACCTGAGAAAACTTTTTTAAAATGTTCCGGAAACACCTATTTTCAATCATTGTTAAGTAATAAAATTAGCTAATCTTTTGTATGGTTTTTTTTAAAGTTTTTGCCTTTTATTGCAAATAAAAAATAAAAATGAATTTTTAAACCATTAATCAATTTAGGGATAATATTTGTCAGTTCAGTTATTGTTTTATAAGCGATCTAAATTTTGTATGAAATTTTAACACAAACAGAATATACAGCTCCAATAATTTGAGTAAAAAGGCCAATAGTTTAGCATAGTATATAAAATTTTTTAAAACATACTATTCATGAGAAAATTGATTTCAAATACAAAAACCAGTTGCCTTTTTGTAATAATAAGTGTAAAAATTACAAAATATTTTTATTATACTTCAAAAATTTTTCTTTGTTTCTATGAATACCAAACGGTTGCGGTGTGATTCTTAAGTTGTAAAAACTTTTAATACTTTACTTTTAGCTAAGAATGAGGGATTCCCAAAATATATAATATATTGCATTTTTTCATTATTATGGATAAATAATGGATAATAAACATATCTTTTAATAATTCCCTTAAACGATTTTTTCTCTCTATTTGTTAGGAATGTAACTGATAAAAATTGCTGTTCTTTTTTCCTTGAAAAATGTGTTTATTATAAAAACAAAATGAGTTTTTACATTATGCAATATATTGCCCACTACTTTTCCCATCTTACTGATATCATTTTGATTCCACGCCAGTTATGAAGTAAAGAGTAATCCAAACCAATTTCTGATACTCTGCTCTGAAATGATACTCTTCCAATAACGGCATTTTGCATCATTTAAAGCAATTGGTAGTTGGAAAGGGCAAGTTCTGAGTTATAAGTCACGTTAGCTAAAACTATCCACACACTATTTTGCAAATAGTTTTTGACCGGTTTTGCAACATACAACCGAGCAGTGTCATGATGGAAGATTACAGCATCGTGTCTGGTCGAATATTCTGATCATTTTTCGTTGAGAGCTCTCTTCAAACGAAACAATTGTCTTTGGCTCAAGTCAGTTGGCAACGCTTGACCTAATTTCAATAGTTTATAATACAAAACATTCATTTTATGCCACCAAAAACAGAGCGTTACCTTGGTGTCTTGGTAATTCAACTTCGTAAAATGGCGAAAGAGACAAAAGAAAACTCGATATATGTACATTACGGTTAGTCTGCTCCGTCAGATTACATGGAAAAATATTGGATTGCTGAATTTAACCTTCGCTTTACAGGGTGATTTTTTGGGCTTTGTTTTGTTCATAACTGTCTTAAATTGCTTATGGTCCAAGAGAAATTTATAAATTCCTGAATAAATTCTGAAGTCCTCCATAATTTTATAAAAACATGATAAAACTTTTAACATTAAGCATGGCTTTTTTTTGCCTTTTTTCATTATTTCTTCAAGGTTTACCAGTAACCACCCTGGTGGGTACAAAAAATATTTTAAATCTATTCAGTTTTTAACTTATTTTATACAAAGTTTATTGACAAATATAAAAGTTAATAATGTAGAGATAAATTAACCTCATTTTGTTATAATGATTGGACTTGATGGCAATTATCACATTTCAACTTTGTTTTTGTGAGCAATAAATATAACACTTTCCTTTCATTTTGATTCGCCCAGATGCATCTCTTTCTCCCTCTCTCTCTCTCTCTCTCTCTCTCTCTCTCTCTCTGGTATTCCATCGGTCTTATATATAAGCTCTTTTGTTATTGCAAAGGTGCTACACAGTAAGCCAAATTTTCCAGTAGTTTGTGGTAGTTTTGGTCTGATTAATTTAAAAGGATGGCATAAATCCTGACTAACGCCCTCTACAAAGTGCTTAAGCTGCAATTAAGTGCCTCACAGATTTTTCACCAGCATTTTCTTCATAAATTAAAATTGATGCAAGTGCTGCTGTATCCAAAATATTACTTTGTGTATTCACACCACCCTTTGCCTGATTATAATATAAAATAATATCTCATTTATTTAGGTAACCTGATATGGACTTACCTTTGCGTATTGTTAAAAGAAGCATTATGTTTAGCTGCAACATAGGAAACCAACGTTGCATTGTCGAAAAATTCAAATAAACCACCTCGGCTACGGGATGGTTTAAACTATTCTGGAATATACCTTTTCTTTTTCTTCTTTGTGCCTACAACAGAAGATTTTCAAGTAGCCAGTTCTTGTAGTAATAGTAGGGTAGTAAAAAAGTTAATCATTGTGACATTTCTCCCAGTGTTTTTATACATGCTCACCAAATTCTTAACAACACTTTCACCTTGGTTAGTGTCTCCTACGTTGTTAACTTTCCTAAACAGATTTGCTCTTTAAGGGGCTAAAAATTTTGGAAGTCACATGCCCACCAGATTTTTATGCCATACTTCGCTGGCTTTGAAGGCATATATTGAGTTCTATTGCTTCTACACCGTTTTTTCTTGATTGCAACAATCAATAATGCACGATAATACTTTCCTGTGATTATGGATCCTTTTCAAGATAATCGTGTGCATCCCAAAATACAGTGACCATAACATTGCTAAAATATTTCACACCAGCTTCCACCCACACCAGCTTGAACCCACGTTTCATCAGCAATTATACAGCAATGTTCCGAGAACACGCGTTTTGAAACCGCAATGCGTTTTGAAAAACGCTTAATTGATTTTTAGGTGTTCCGTGGAACGCACGTTTTACTGGCGTTTAGGAGTTTTTCCGAAAAAATAAAACATGTGTTTTACATACGTATATATGTATGTATGTGGTAGTTATATAAAACGAAAAAAATTTGACAACAAATAGACAAATTTTTATATTTAGTTTTCTTAATGAAAATGTGTAAAATTCTTTAAACTTTTTATTGAAATAAAAAGAAAACATATTAAATTTTAATTCTGAATAATTTTATTGCCTTTTGCAAGTTCACTTTCAGCAAATTCAATCAGTTCACTTCAATATATACATGCGAGTTGAAGTCGCCAATTATAAGCGATTTGCGTTTTCCAGAACATGCATGATAAAAAGACGCCAAAAATCAACAGCATATGTACAGGCACTACTGTAAAGTGGAACGAACAGGTTTTTGTTCGACACTAAGCAAACGCGGCACCCATTTTGGCCATAGCTTTTTCATATGCAAATGTTCATCCAAAATGTTGAACACACGTTCATATGAAATGTTTACCATTTCAACAATCTCACGTAAGTTGACTATCATTCATAACGATATCGAAGATTTTCTTGATAACCACCTCTTTTGGCTTTCCTGTTGATGGTTGATGGACGCAGTGCATATTCGGCCTCGTTTAAATGCAGTAATCGAATATTTTACCATGTAATCTGATAGACCAGGCCCACCGTAATGTTTATCGAACTTTTTCCCCTTTCTCTTTCGCTGTTTTCCCTTTCTATTCAATTTTTCTTTTATTGCTGCCCGATATTCACTTTTTGCCATTTTTCAAGAAACACAAGAGTTGCTTACTTCAAAGGACTACAACAAATAAACTAATCGATTTAAGTGAAATTTTAACAGCTGACGTTTGATAGATCGCAAGTTCAATAAAAAAATGAATTTTGTTAGCGCTAGGTAACTTTAATATCATACCGCCCTTGTATGTGTTTAATGCATTTTCTCTCCGATTTGTGTTTAGCCATTTGATTGACAACTGGCATACACCACTTTTAATCAACTACGAGTATCACATACATACCTCAACAGTAGCATATTGCTGTTAAAATATGGTTTTCTCAGCCATATAATTTTTTTTCTTTTTTTACACCGTCCATTTATACCTCCCACATTGTGGTGAAGGCAGTAAAATATTTAATAGTTTGTATTTTAACTAAAGAAAGTAGTTCAAACAATTTTTAATTTCACCGCCAGTAATTAAACTCACCAGTTTCCCACAGTGGGCTTTAGGCCGACTGCCACAAAAGCTCAACTATGGGCTATCTTTACTACGCCACACGAGTATTTGTAAATTTTGATGCGGTTAATGCAAAAAGGAATTGATTAAAAGTGAAAACCTACAAAACCAAACAAACAGACCTCCGAAATGTAAACCAATTTACCCTTTTAAATAGACTAAGCACAAATTTAATTTGCACTCCTGTTGTTATTTATTACCATAAAAAAAACCCCCTGATTTGAAAATTTTACATTGCTACAATTATTATTAGTTTTTGTTTACCACCTCTATACACGGCAGGAGGGCTAACAATGTTGATGTGTAATGTCTTCAACTGTATAATTTTTATTTTTTGCTTTTGGTTTGTAAAACACCATCAATTTTTCCGACAAAGCATCTTTGCTGGTTGTGTGTATGTGTATGCGTATATATGTGTGTGTTTTTTTTTTTTTTTGTAATTTTTTGACATGCATTAATAAAGCCGCCAACATTCCAAACATCTCACATATAAAACATAAAATTACTTAAAGCACACACCAACACTTACACACACATACATACAAGTACATGCACTTATAGTTTTAATAAAAAAAAATATATAAAAAAGTATTTTTTTTTTTCTCTTCCAATTGCCATTAAGACAGAATGAGGTCAATAAATGTGTGAGAGTATAACAGGCATTTGAACAACTACAACATTTCTACATATTTAGTTGTTACAAATGAACAAAATACAACAGTAACTTTTAAAAATTGTGCAAAAAAAAAATATTGAAAAATAATTCAAGTAGCTTAAAATAAAAAAACAAAAACAAAAAAATTATAAATACATACATGACTCTGTTGCTTAAAATTGCGAGTAACGAGTATGTGTTCATGCATTTCATCTCATTCACTTACTCACTCTCTCATTCATTCATTCATTCATATATTTACTTATTTATTTGGCCATCTATGCGTACATATTAATCTCTATGCCAAAAATAAAAATCACAGTTTCATTTACTTTATATATAAACATATATTTTTTATTTGATTTCTGCAATAGATGATCTCTTGGTGATTATTCTTGTGTGAGTAGGAAAAACAAAAAATTATAAATATTTCTCGATTTGTGTTTTTTTTTTTACCAGAAGAAAAAAAAACCGCCAGTTTTGTTAAGCTGTTTATTAAAAGCTGTCATAACTATTAATGGATTTGAAAATAAAGATTACAAATATCTTGTCGTATTAACAGGCAAAAAGTAGTAAAAAAAACATAAATGTTGTTATAAGGAAATCTTGAGAATCTTGAAATTATGATTTGGACAGGTGTGTATTTGTATTGAAAATTGCTATCAAAACTTAGATATACTACTATTTAAGTTGGATTTATGGCATGTTTAGATGAAGGATTAAACGATTGGGAAAATTTATCGTACACACATACATACACATTTAATATTTTCCAGCAACTTACAACAGCCTTGTTTTTATATATGCTATAATAAAAAAATAGAGGTAGAGTGTTGCAACCGACTGCAGAGAAATATTACTATATCATCTTTGTAAATCAGTGGACAATGATTGAAATAAAACAGGGTCATAAAGCCAAGTTGTATCCAAAATTAAGGAGTTTTAACAACTCTAACACAAAAATGTATTTTTATAAAAAAAAGCTTTTATGTTTACCATCAAGTAGATTACGTACGAGAGATCAGCGTAACTTATTATTTTATTCGAAAGCGTTACAAATGCTGTTTATTTATTTTATATAAAGGATGGTAAAATTTTAAGGGCCAATCAGGACAGCCAGAAAAAATTAGGAAGAAATCGCTAATATGCCAATAACTTTTAAAAATATCGTCACTTTAGTTTTAAATATCGTAAAAAAAATCTAACTTAAAACTACTACATTTTTAGCATAATTCAAATTGTTATTTCAAAATTGAACAGCTTATGGTCGCAAATTTGTTTATAAATTCACAAAATATATATAAATTTATTAAATAGTTTAGTTTTTAATTAAATACACGTACATACATTAAACAAAGGTCAAATTTTGTACTTATAGAAAAGTATAAAAAAACAAATACGCTTGGAAACATCGAATTTTTTACAAATTTTAGAATAACTATCTGAATTGAATAATTTCAATAAATTGGCTTTAATTACAACATCAAAAAAGTTTAAAGGATTTAATTTTAATTGGTCTTTATAATAAAAAAATCCCCTTTTCTAATGATTTTTGTATTTGAAGAGGAGGAAAAAGGGCGTAGTGTTTGTGGATCTTTGGCTTGAACCTATTACACGTAGAAGAAAAAATATGGTTGATATGACAATATTTTAAGGGCAAAATACTATTGTTGAATAATATGGTTGAACACAACTACATGATATAGTTCAAATCTGACATTTATTTACGCAACTAAGTGCAGCCAAGAACCAACATTTTATTATTTAACCATATATTTGGTAAAAGTTTTATTAATTCTATCATGACTAACAACGTTATTGTAAAAATATAAATAATATTATCACTCCTACTCATATTATTGGAAAAGTGTAAATTCTATTGTAACCTGCAACAATAATAGTGTTAAAGTTCACAATGTTACATGATTACATAACAAATACATATACATACAAACTTCTATAACTAAAACAAAATTTTTCTAATTCATTTAATAAAAATATATTTTTCAACCCATATTTTGATACAAAATGGATTAAAATTAGTAAAATTTTGCGAGATCCTGTCGTTTTGGAATGTATCTTTGATTTGGCCCATTTATGATGTATCTTTGATTTGGCCCATTTATGTATCTGTAAAAAATATTTAGAATATATACATAAACATATAAAATCTTACACAAATCTTTTAGCTTTAAAGTTGTATTTGTGGGATGCTGCTATGTTTACCAAAAAAAAACATATTTATAATTTTTTTATATTTTTACTATTATTAAAATTTAAAAACCACAAAGAAATCAACAAACTTAATGAAAACTATGTATGAATATAAACAAATGTCAACGTATGTAAAACCAACAATAGCTAGATTATATTGTAAACAAACAAATGTTGTAGACAAATGCTTTAACCATACGTATGATTTTAATTAATAATTTATTATTGTACATAACATTATTATTGCATTCAACCATTTTTTAAAATAATAGAAATGTAACAATAGAAATATGAATATTTGAACACTCACATAATTATAGTGGATTAAACTATATTAAAATCTATAAAATACTTCTAGCAGTAACAATACAAATTGTGACAGAGTATATACTAATGTTGTCACAACAATATTTCAAATTGTCTTTTCTTTGCGTGCAAGTACAACGCGCAAAGATCAAACAAAAGTGTTGGATTTAAATTAGTTAAAAGTGCCCAGTGTCTAGTACTGCTCGACACTGCTCAGACTAGCACAATTAGTCCATCACCTCCCACACTGCAAGATAATGAATGACATTAAAATTGACAGTGAAGATATAAAAAACACGGATGAAAAAACACGCGTTTGTAGCATGAAAAACATAATACTTCTTATTCCTTCTTTTACGGATGGATCCAAGTTGACTCAGGAATTGGTGGGGGTATCTTTATACCCCTGTATGAGATGAGGGTTAGTATCAGGCTGCAGAAAGAGTGTAACGTAGTGCAGACGCAAATCGCAGCTAATGGGTGATTTTATAAGAACTATCGGAAATTAAAAAAAAATAACACATAAAGTTCAGAAAAATGTATGAAATATTTATTTGGATCGATAGTTGGGTCGATATAATTTAATGTTTGAAGATTATTTCATGCAAGTGTTGGCCGCGGCTGCGACTCAAATGGTCCACCCGCTTAGTCCAATTTTGGCATACTCTTTCCAACATTTCGGCCGGTATCTCACGAATAATGTTGGCAATGTTGGCTTCCAGTGCGTCATTCGAAGCGGGCTTGTCGCTATAGACATTAGCCTTAACATATCCCCACAAAAAATAGTCTAGAGGCGTTAAGTCGCACGATCTGGGCGGCCAATTGACTGGTCCCAAGCGTGAAATAAACTGTTCACCGAACTCGCCTCTCAATTGGTCCATTGTTTCGCGTGCTGTGTGGCATGTGGCACCGTCTTGTTGAAACCACATGTCATGCAAGTCAAGCTCTTCCATGTTGGGCAAAAAAAAGTTTGTTATCATCGCACGGTAGCGCCCACCATTTACAGTAACGTTGTGAATAATGCCGCCAGCCCATAATCCGCACCAAACGGTTGTTTTTTGTGGATGCATTGGTAGCTCTTGCAATGCTTCTGGCTGCTCTTCACTCCCAATACGGCAGTTTTGCTTGTTCACGTATCCATTCAACCAGAAATGAGCCTCGTCGCTGAACACAATTCTTCGAATAAAAAGTTGTGGTAGGTCGTTTGGCTTCAATTCTTACACCAGCTGTATCTTATAAGGCTTCACACCCAAATCCTTCCGCAAAATTTTCCACGTAGTGGAGTACCAGAGGCCCAATTGCTGCGAACGGCGCCGAATCGATAATTCACGGTCATCACCAACACTGGCCGATACGGCTGCGATATTTTCTTCAGTTCGCACTCTACGTAAGCGTGTTGGTGGTTTAATGTCCAACAATGTAAATTTGATGCGAAATTTTTTTAGAAGCCTCAGTAGGTCGATTAAACTGACCATAAAGTGGAAGAAGCGCGCGATGAACTTTCTTAACAGAGCACGCATTTTGGTAATAAAATTCAATAATTTGCAAGCGTTGTTCGTTTGTAAGACGATTCATGATTAAATTATAGACCAAACTGAAGATGTTTGACAGTGACACAAGATATAAAACGTGCGTGAGCTGTCAAAACTAGTGTTGCCAAAAAGATAATAGCAAAAAAATCACTCGTTATAATGAGGGCACCTAACTAGAATATATGGGGAGGTTACCCGAATTTATACCGAGAATAAAGTAGCACTGTATGCACTAGCTGAGCTCTATACGACGTCCAGATTGATTCGTGAATGCCGGATGTCTCTAAACGAGATAGCGAGACATTCGAACCAGGAGCATTTCAGGGTAAGACGGCGCAGTAGAGTGCCTGCTAATGTTGTAGCGGATGAACTCGCAAAGGCCGGTGTCCAACTACAACAAACGAATATTGATGGTATCGTTGGAATCTTGCTTAGGAGCTGTAAGAAACAAATACGGCGTCAACTTTTCGAGACTGTCCAGGAGAAATGGTCTAGTGAGGTCACCTGTCGAGTATCACGGCCCAGATATGATAACAGGAGGACTATTATCCTCAGGGACCTGCCCCAACGGAGCTTGCGTTCTGCTGTGGCGGTCTCGATGGGTCATTACCACATAGGATTCCAGGCGAGGAGGTTAAATCTTCCATTCAATGAATTCTGTAGAAGTTACAGAGACAAGCAGAAAGTAGAATGTCGAGCACTTTCTTTATCGATGTCTAGCTCTTTCATACGTAAGGGCTTTGTATCTAGGAAGACCGGAGTTATTGGAATCTGATGTAAATAGCTTAGACTGCTTTAGCCGAGCCTCGGGCTGCTTCTAAACCAGTAATATGTAGATCTGCTGAGATACATATCACACCCAGGCAACACAACGGGACCAATATTGGTTCTAGTGGGTGCTAATGATCAGCGACTGCGAACAGCTAGTTGTCCCCTAGTTTAGTGTATTCAGTTATTTTTTCCTGTCTTCCTTGATCAAGAGCTATTGACCATCGCAATTATTGTTATAATTAAAAATAAATCTTGACAAAAGCCAGGTTTAAACTTGAGCCAGACGAATAATACCATTGTATAATATTGGAAAAATTCAATAAGTTCGATCATTAATATAAAAACTTAAATTGAAAAAATTTGTGAGATTGCAATTTCTGGCTGTTTCCTCGAAAGATTGAGAACGAAAAAAATTAAGCATATGACTCATTACACATCTAATCATGTGCAATAATATAGAAAAAAAATTTTACGACAATTCCCCTGACATTTTCTCAAAACTTGTAAAATTGCGATTCAATTCAACCAAACCAAAGGCATTATCCCTTTTGGATATGCTTACCCTTTTTACAAAGGGTAATCATATCCACCCAGTTAAACCTGAAGAATCTAATAATTTATTTCTTTTGGTTTCCCATAACCCCTACTAAATATAATCACTATCGAGTGATTATAATTAGCCATCCACATTAATTAATTCAACTCATATTCCTCACTGCCAATCTATGTAGATATTTACAAATAAAGTTCAATTTATTTCATGGTCCTTCGAACCGGAATCCTTAAAATTATACAGCAACTAAAGAGAAACAAGCCACAGTTTAATTTAAAGGTGTTGCTCTGAAAGTTTTTGTTTATCTAAGATTAGTACCCCTTTTCATGCAGGAATTAAACTGGAACTAGTAAAGTAGATTATTGGGAGGAGGTAAAAGGGAGTAGTTTTTGTGGGCATTTAACTTATATCTATTAATACCAACATGGCAAGATCAAACCAAACATATAAAACGTTGGAATTAAATAAAAAAATACAAAAATCCATATGATTACTACTACCCTGCATTACTTTCAGTGAGTTCGTTTTGTGTGAACAATATTAAGAGTTTCTGTGCACATCTTTACAAAAATCATAAGTTTTACAAAAACTGTAAAAATTCTCATTATATTACAAATAATTTCTTTTAATTATGCAACTATCTAAAACAAGTTTATATAACTCCTATGATTTATTTGTTTTTCTATTTTAGATCAAAAACAAACAACTCGCTCATTTATTATGCTGCCGTTAAAGCAACTTAAACTAATTTGGACAAATTTATTCTAAGACGCCCCTTACAAAGTTATATCTGTTGAAACCAGTAAGTAACTCAACCTTTAAACTAATCATCTTGAAATTCTTAATACCAGTTTTATAGCATTAAGTGATTTCATTGACGCATTGAAACATTTAACGAAATATTTGCAAATGTCTGCATAATTACTGAAACTAAAAATATGTTAATCTAATTTTTAAAAATAAATCAATAAACAAAAACAACTTATTTTAAGCGGTATATTTTTGGTTTCTTAATGTAGATACTGGTATATTTTAAATTTGTTTTCTATTTTTTATTATTGGCTTTCTTCCAGTTTTTTTTAATGGTATTAATTTGTTATCTATCCCCAGAGCTGGGGAAACTATATATAATAGGCATACAAGAGAAAACCGTACTCCGACTGAGGTAGTGTTCAAAGCTTTGTTTCTCATCCGCACCCCCACAACTTCCACAGAAATCACAAACTGGAAATATTAACTCCTTATCATGCGTCCCTATATGACATCCTATATCCTATCACAACTGCCACCAAAGTAGGCAACCTTCAGCTGGAAAGACTGCAAGGACCAAACTCTATAAGGTCTCAAAAAGTTGAATCTATTTATGTTTCTTGCCGTCGGGGGAAGTGTAAGTCTCATAAGCTGCACTTCACCCTCAGGCAACACAACGGGCAAAAAGGACCCAAGTGGGCTGGTTTCATGAAACTGGCGGCCTGTACAACCTAATCTAACCTAATATTTCTTGCCGCTTATATGTGTCTAGTAAAAATTGTTGAAATATTTTTTCAAATGCTTTAACATGAAAACTACTTAAACACTAACAAAAAGAAGAACTATTTAGAGATTTGTTAAATTATTTGATTTTTTTTAGTATTATCCAGCCCTGACTCTTCTCTAGCTTGAGACATTTGTATATGAGTATACGTAACAGAACATGTTTCCAGCATCTGTTTGTCATAAATGTTTGCGTTAAATGATTTCGATTCATTATATTTTTTTTTTCTTCTTAAATAGTTAATTTTATATCGTACAACTTTGAGTTGTGTGAATTTAATAAATGAATCTCTTAAAATGTTTTCCGAAAAAAAAACAGTTTTTTGGCTGAAATTTTAATATCTGATAATTAATCAAACTGAGCTGTAAAAGGAACGAGAGATAAAACGAGATTATTGGTATATTTAAGGTGAATTAGCAAAAAGCGTAAAATATTTTTATATTTTTAAGTCACACAAAAAATATGATGGCTATTTTGTTTTTTATTTATTTTTTATATCCTACGACCTTGTTGAACCTGTAAGCAGGCTCCATGAAGTCAACGTTTACTCATTTTATATCGTAATATTTTGAATCAATAAAACTTCTACATCAGACTTCTTACACAAGTATACAGCAAAAAAAATGTATTACAAGAATAAAAAATATATGCAGGAAAGCTAAAAACTTTTGAAGCAATTTGAAGAAATCACAAATATGTTATTTAAGTCCGCGGAAAAATCCATAATTTTTTGCTGTGTAAATAATTAATAAAAAAAAAAAAACAGAGAAATAAGTAGTTCAGTTCAAAAAAATCGTTTCTTCCTTAATAAAATTTTTCAAGAAAATATTCAGTTATGAAATTTGCTAAATCAGCGAAACATTTGTCTGTGTATGGATCAGAGAACAGCTTTGAGCGATTGCAAAAAAATCGTTCTTGCTGAACAACATGAAATTATTACATTTCCTTTAAATATGATTTTGAGTTCAGTCGCGCAAATGCGCAGTTGATTTTTAATCAGTACCACATGTGTGCCATCATCGTTAAAGTGTTCGTGCTTGAATATATATGAATGCGCATGTAGTTCGGCAATGATTTCTTGCGTTTGAGTTTTTGTTTTTGATGAAAAATATGAACAAAAAGCAAAGCAGTGATGTGTTCAACAGTTTTTCTGTATGCTACTTTAGAAATAATAAAAAAATTTAAAATACAAGTAGAAGGCTTTCATATAAAAAAGACAATGTACTTAGAACTTTCTTAAAAAACATTTTAAAAATTAAAGTAAACTTAAACAACCTACATTTGTAATACAAAAAATCAATAAGAACAACTTATATACACATTAAATTACTTCATTAAGTACATACATATTCGGACGTGAAAGTTAAAATAGAATTTAAGAAAAACGAGGAAAAATATAAGTATACGAGTATATGTTTCAAATACATACAACTCAATATCAAAGCAACAACAAACATGAAGCTGAGTTTATTCAAAATTAAGATGAATGGGCAATGTTTACAAAACTAGTTGATTTTACTCAGCATTAAATTTTATTGCTTGATTTTTGTTGATTACAAATTTTAGTGTATGAGTTAATCAAGCAAAAACATGATTTTTGGTGATCACTGGCACGGATAAAATGTGCCGCAAAAAAGGCCTTATTCTTTAGGCTGTAGCAGCAACATCTTTATATAAACTTAATGTGAAATATAGGGAAGGCGTATTTGTTTGCTTGCCAAAAAATACTTAACTGATTATTGACATTTTCTTGAACCTTGACCTTGAAGACTTGAATTTAAATTTTTCTATCAAAACTCTGATCAACTAATAATTTTTCTAATCAAATGCAAAGTTGATTAAAAAAAAGTTCAGGTAAGAATAGTACTGAACTTTTTACTTGACACCCAAAATTCCATTAAGTATTTAAATTAGAAAAATGTTGATAAAAATTTTACAAACACCATCAAAATTAATTTATTGAATTTTTGTTGAACCTTATAATTTTTTAATAAAATTTTTGGTTTGTACATTTGTACAGCGGGTTGTAGTTCAAGATTTTTCCTTTCTTAAGTTTTTTCTTAAAAAGGATTTTTTACAATACAAATTTGCTGTGATCAATAATTTTTGATTGAAGAAGACAAGAAAAAAAACCTTTAATGTTGTTTCTGACTTGTTTTCTGGTTTTAATCTTATTAAAAGACTAGAGCATGCTTTATGTTTTTCTGTTTATTTATTAATCCAAAATTGTAGTATAACAATAATAAACACTATTTAACTAGATATTTTTATTAGTATAGCCCAATTCGAGCACTCTATTTTACTAAATGGGGTTTGTTAAATTTTGTTGTATGTATAAAGGATCCAAAGTAGGTATGTGGTCTTCAAAAACTCCAAAAGGCGTTGGACCAGGAATAGTGAGGCCAAGAGTACGTAGGAAAATAACACTTAGTAACAATATCACAACCTTCATCGCATATTTGCCATGTTAGACGATTTATCGTCATTTTGACGCTTTTTGTAGATCACATTTTTTGCTGTCATATCTTTAAGCAACTCCATGCATACTTCCTTTTTTATAGTTAATTTATTGAGGAAATCAAAGTAATATTTATGGCACGTAAATATATATGTGTGTTTGTAATACTAAAATATTATGTGATATTTATTTCAGTGTATACATATTTTGTATATGTTAGAGATGAATTAAAAATATCATATGTGAATAGCGCTTAAATAAATTTTAAGCTAAAAATTGCACAAATTTGTGTTTAAAAGCATTAGTTCCTATTTTAAGGAGACTAAATTTGAAGATGAATTCAAAACCTTAACTTCTATAAGTCCTTACAATATTATAAAAGAAGAAATTGTATTTTTTCTTACATAATGAAAGAGTTTTCTTATCTCATCGTAGAATTCGAAAGACTAGAAATTTAATACAAGTTAAAGTTTTTTACTATTGTACAAAATTTCTTTTACGCTATACATATAAAAATGATAAATTTTTAGAATAAAGTATCCTTCTATCAGTAAGTTTATAGCAAAAATATTAGACTTATCGTCTTCCGAAAATAAGTGAGCTTGCATCCAGATACGGGAAGCTTTCTAAAACCAAAGTGAGAAATTAGTTGAAGAGACCATTTTCGGAAAAAATGTTGTATACTAAAGACTATTTAGATCTTTGCAACTGTGTTTGTTATGAATTAGATATGGGCGATTTAATAGAAGTGTTTAGTATAATAATAGTACTTTTTATTAATGAAATCTTATTTTAAAAATATACCTAAGTCACAAAAATTAAATTCATGTTTATAGGAGTGTATATATTCTTGAAATAGCTTTAAATGCTGTAGTTTTTATTAAAGGCAACCATGACATGTTTTCCTATACTTTACGCGGGTAAAATAAATCTCTTATTCAAAAATAATTAATTTTACTAGCTGACGATTTTTTGACGATTTGCAATAATCATATTGACGATTTTTTTTGTCGAATTTGACGATTTTAAACCAATTTTATCCGGCATCTATGCTTCCAAGCTGCACACTCATAGAAACTCCGTCATAACTATGATGTATTTTAACATCAATGAAGATTTGATCCCTTGACATTTTTAATCGCTGTAATGTCAATCGTTACATTATTTCCTTTAATTATCATTTGCTGGGAGCATATGATAAATGCAATGGCACTCTTATATCGAAGAAATGACCAAATGAAGTCAATGTAGTGACAAAAGATTATCAATACAATGGCACAAAAATATATCAGACCAACTATAAATTGGATTCAATTTGATGTAAAAATCTCATTGATATGATGGCTCATTAACATCTGAAAAATGACTAAGTGAAGTAAATTTTATGACAAAATATCAGCAGACCAAAAGTATGCTGTACCTTATATTTTACCATTTTCCAGAATTCAATGAGAATTAAAAATATTTTAATAACACTTTTGATGGCTTACTATCATCAATACAGTGTTTATGTTTCGCTCTGTCATATTTTAGTTGTGTGAAAGAGAGTAGTTTCTCGTACTCTGAATACGAGAAACTACACTCTTTCTTTGTCTCATAGTTCCATTTTTAATTTTAGCCTCACGCTCTATTTAGCGCATGATTAGTTGCTATAATATATATAAAATTATTATTGGAGCACCCTGTCGTTTGCACTCACAAGTTGTAATTCCATTGTCAGTAAGGAAGTTGTCAAGGTCGACATTAATTTCCGGTCGGTATTAATAAGTATAATTTGTTTTGCTATTCTGAGGTTTTTGCTTCTTGTTGTCATCTTTGCGACCCGTGCAATTTGTTTTAAATAATTAAGTGCGATTTAGATTATTGCCATCATCATCAGTGCGAACGGTTGGATACTCCTTTTACCCAGCACCATTTGTGCCTACACTTTAAGCCCAAAGATAACAAATTGTAAATAAATTACTATTTATTGGATATACAATAATTCTCTTTTATTGTTTATTTTCCCCAAACCCGCGTATAATTTCCTTATCTTGAGTTAATTATACCCACAATTCTGCTTTGGATAAAGCAGAATTGGACCGCAAAATTGCTGGTCCAGACTAAGGAAAGTTAGCAAATTTTTTCACAGACATTTGCCGATACTGTAATGAAGAAGAGGAGTCAATGAAAACCCACTATGAGGCATTGCGACACATGACATAGGGGCTGCTGCAGCGCACACGGTCAGTGAACAGGACTTGCCATCATTCCAAATGAAGCAGCTAGTCCGGGTTTCCCTTTTCCCTTCACTGGTCTCGATATCGAAAAATAGCTTCACGCTTTTTGCACAATAATACTAGTATTTTTTTCATTCACTATTGTTTAAGGTATATTTTTAAAATTATTTCTTACTTTCTAGTTCCTTATAGAAGCTTGGCTTTCCACTTTTTTTACTATATATATTTTTTATTTCTTAGTTTGATATGGTATGAAGCGTATATAAGTATGCGTATGAATATCAGTATTGTTATCTAAAGGAAAATGCTTCTTTTTTTGTGTGAGAAAAGTATTATTAGAACATTTTGCTTTTAAAACTTGTTTCGTGTTTAATAACGAAATTCGTTGAACCAATTAATAAATTGTTTGAATGCGGACCTGTAAAGAAATTCGTGGATTCAAACAAAAGTTAAGTAAAAATAATTATTGATCGAAAACAAATGTTTTTTAAACAACAAAAATTTTTTTTGATGTGTATGCATACAAATTATTTTTTCAGGCAAAAATTTTGATGATCTTATTTTTACAATAATTTTTTCTGTGTATTGTTTTATTGTAAATAGTGGAATATTTTTTCAAATGTTTGAACATATTTTTCATAGTTTCCAAATTTACAGATGATTAGGGTAGTTCGTATGAAATATAGATTAAGCTGTTTGTATTTTTTTACTTGAATCAATGTTAATAGCTTATAAAGTAAACAAAAAAAAAAATTTATTATAAACTCAAATAATTTTTTCAGTGTACTTATACTATTTCATAGTTTAAAGCAGGTACTCTGTATTGAAAAATGTATGTAATAATACAGATTTACATACATTTTCCACTTGATCTGTTATAAATTTTACTTGCTCTTATGTTTGTTTTTTTATATATAAGTTGCGTATAATAAATTGAAAGATTTTCAAACACATCTGAATTAATTTTTAATGCTATTTTACGACTTGAGTATTACCCTGCAGAGTGGAAGGTGTCCATGATAACAATGGTTCCTAAGCCAGGGAAGGATCACACGAAAGTAAAATCATACCGTCCAATAAGTCTATTGTCAACAATATCAAAACTTTTCGAAAAATTGTTAAAGGCGGAGTTGGATCCAATGCTTCATAAGGTTGAATGTATTCCTGATCACCAATTTGGTTTTAGAGCGAAACATGGCACCATTGAGCAAACACACAGGTTAGTTAACGTCATAAGAAAGGCATTTGAAGATAAAAAATATTGCTCTGCCTTATTCATCGACGTCTCACAGGCTTTTGATAAAGTGTGGCACGATGGACTAATGCATAAAATAAAGTTTAACTTACCTGCAAACATACATAACCTTTTGAAAAGCTATTTATATTGTCGCCAATTTATAATAAAAGAAGGCGATTTCATAAGCCCCGCCCAGCCTATTGAAGCTGGAGTTCCCCAAGGCAGCATATTAGGGCCTATCTTATATTTGATCTACGCATCTGACATACCGACAAGCACCAACATTCACACTTCAACATTTGCAGATGATACAGCATTCCTTAGCATACATAGTAACCACCAGCAAGCATCAATAAACTTACAGGAACATATCGACAAACTAGAGAAATGGCTCAAGCTTTGGAAAATCAAGGTTAATGAACAAAAGTGTGCCCATGTTTCATTCGCACTGCGTCTAGGAACATGCTCACCCATTACTATTAACAATAAAGTAATTCCTCAACACAGTGAAGTCAAATACCTCGGAATTCATCTTGACCGTAGACTAACATGGAAGACGCACATCGAGGCAAAAATAACGCAAATGAAATTGAAAGCAGTGCAAATTTACTGGCTACTAGGCAGAAATGCGACCTTGAAGCTTGATTGTAAGCTTTTGCTGTACAACTCGATTCTAAAGCCAATATGATGCTATGGGATTCAATTATGGGGCACAGCCTCGGCATCCAACATTGAAAAAATTCAAAGAAGTCAAAATAGAATTCTCCGTAGAATTACAGATGCTCCATGGTACGTTAAAAACTCACGAATCCACGCAGATCTGAACGTACCTTTTGTGAAATCTGAATTTGTGAAGTACGCGACAAGATATATTAACAAACTTGAATTCCATCCAAATCCTCTTTCAAATAATATTCTTAACTTTGGTGGTCATACCCGTCTGAGAAGGAGGGATACTTTGGCTACCATTAGAGCTCTAAACAGATGACTGAATTCTGAAATAATATTCGCATAAAAATAAATTTTTGTCCAGCACTGGCAGGACTTTAATCACAATTTTTTTTTTTAGTATTAAGATTTGAATACTTATTGTCATTACATTTTTTTTTTTTATGTAGATTCAATAAATAAAATAATGAAGTTAAAAAAAAAAAAATTTGAATTAAGTGCCAATTTCACGATAACGAAGCCGCTCGTTCGCACAATTGCATTTAAAATAAAAACAACATTCAAAATTTCGTTATTGTTTTAAATGTAATTGTGCGAACGGACGAACAGCTTCGTTATCGTCAAATTGGCACTACGTCTCCACAACGGCATGAACTTAATGAAAATTGTGTTTATTTTCCTGTGTAAAAGCATGTAAAATAAAACACAAAAAACTCTTGAAATATTGATGATCATTCAAACACAATATTTGCTTTTAAGACTCTAAAATCATCCCCACAAATTACTATAACTAACTTTAAATTTATACAATAAGACATCTTTATTATGACCAATAAAATAAACTAAACAAATTTATAAACAAAAAAAAAAAGGAAAATTTGTATGTCTTACAAATTGAAGAGAAAACCTAAAAAAATAGCACTAAACATGTAATTTTTTCTGATGCACCCACTACCACCGTCTGCCAAAGAAATGTTAACAAAAAACATTAAAATATATATTTAACGAAGAAAGAAAACAAAAACCTTAAATTCTTTATTATGTATGTTAAACAAAATAAAACATTTTCTAGCCTTCAGATAGAAACATTTAACTAATTTGATCACGAAAAGCATATAAAAATTTGTTGTGCCAAAACTGACCAATAAATAGATAAGAAAAAATTGTTTGCTTATATGCAAATGTTTGTGCTAAGAAGATTTTTGATTGGCGCTGGCAGATCACATGATATCCCAGTGACAGGCAATTTTAAGGCAACATGATTTTTGGGTGTGTATTACTCGTAAGTGTGGAAATTTTTGTTGAAAGGCATTTAAGCAAAATTGTGCCAAACTCTTTAAGTTGTGTTTTTATTTATTTTTTATTATTTTGTATAGCAGCATAAGAAAAAGAAACAAAATTTTTGTTTTTTTTTTTTTTTTTTGCCAAAGTTGTTATTATTAAAGTAACAAATTGTAACAAAGTTTTATGTGCATGAAATGTTGAACCAGATTTTAGAAACTTTACGATTGCTTTTTTAAAATGTAAATAGAGGTTTAAGTAAAAAGGAGTATATTTTCTATCAAAACGAGAACTTGTATGTTTTCACGTATATGCTCATGACTATTCATGTCCATACGAGGTTTGATTTAAAAAAAAAACCAAATTTCGTGAGTTACGTATGTTCGATTTCCTCATTTTTTCTGTTATGTTGGTCTGTTATATATCTGTGGCATTCTCTCATAACATCTTAAGTTGAGATAAGACTGAAAAAAACTTATTAGAACAAATTTCAATGAAAACTACACAGAAAAAAATAGATGCCATATTGATAAAAAGAATTGCACTATTTTTATCAAATTTCCTGTGAAAAAGATTTTTTGCCGGATTGATAATTTAATCTATAAAGTAGAAATAGCTTTTTCACTTAAAAGCAAAAATTATTGAGTTGAAAAAATTGTTGTTAATATGTAAAACATACTTAACAAAAAAAATTGTTAAAGAAACAACAACTCTTCACTGTTATAAATTTATTTATTGAATAACAGTCAATAATTCGGAAAACTTTTTATTAATTGCATTTTATTAAGAGATATTTCCAAAAATTCATTATTAATAATAATTTAATTAAGTCAATGCAAATTTTATTAAATTAATGGTTTTGTATTAATAACATAACTTGATTGAAAAAAATCTCATCTTTTTTTTATTGTGTATATTTAAGAACAAATGAAAATAAAACAAATTACAGCAAAATTTTTTCAATAATATGAAAATATATTTTACGAATAAATATTTTTTACTAAGATGCCATTTTCTCAAATTTTCAAATTCGACTTAAGTTGTTATGATAAAACACCACAGATCTGTTGGCAATACAAGAGTTTTTGGATAGATGGATGTTTTTGACAGATAAAAAGGTTAGTCGTGTTTTCGTGCGCTCTTCGATTTTGTACCATTTCGAAAAAAATTTATCAAAGAAACTGTATTAAATTTTGTGTAAAAAATAAACTAAATACGAAAGGACATTTGAGATGTTGACTGTGGCATTTGGCTACTATGAGCAGAACACAAGTTCAATTGAAGTATAACTGGTCTAAGGAAGGCCAAGAAGATGTCAAAGGTGATGCTCGTCCTGGTCTCCCGAGCACGTCTACAACCCATGAAAACATTGAAGTAGTGATAAAAATGATTTTGGATAATTGTCGAATCTTTATCAGAGACGTTGCTAATGATGTTGGCAAATCATTCGGCAATTTTTGTGGACGGTTTAGGCATGCAATGTACGGCAGCAAAAATTGTTCCACAGTTGCTAAATTTAGAGCAAAAAACAACGTCGCATGGACATCGCTCAGAAGCTGTTGAATATCGTCAACAATGATCCAAATTTTTTTAAAAAGGTCATTGCTGGTGACGAATCATGGGTGTATGGCTATCATATTGAAACCAAAGCACAATCATCTAAAATGAAAACTTCCAGAAGAGCCAATAACGAAAAAGCACATCGGTCCAATTTGAAGGTTTTATTCACTCTTTCCTCGACATAAATGGAGTGGTGCATAACGAGTTCTTGCCATAAGGTCGTACGGTCAATAAGAAATACTACCTTTTGTGAAAAAAATTGTGAAAAAAGCAATCATCAATTTTGCACCATGATAACACAAAAGTTGACACATCGATGCTTGTGCGTAAGTTTTGAAAAATGTTACTGGCTTTTCGAAGTACTGTTTCTTTTAAAACCATCTAAAGAAGGGAGTCTAACGGTGTCAAATCACATAATCTTGGCAGCCAATTTACATCGCTACCACGTAATATAGCACGGCAACTGAATTTGTCGTGCAAAAGAGCTATTGCTTCATAAGCTGTATTTCAAGTAGCACCGTTCTGTTAAAATCCATATTCACACCCATATCTCCCAATTCGGGCCATAAAAAGTTCGTTATCATCTCATTTATCATGTTTCTATCATGTTATCATGTTTGCTATCATCCTAGATACTAGAACGGTCCCATTTTGGAAAAACTGCGGCTCAATGATACCGCCAGCCAGAAGGCCCCACCAAACAGTCACTCTTTGTAGTTGTCTTGGATTATCATTCGTGACAAATCCACTGAGGTGAAAATGAACCTCATCACTAAAGAGGATTTTCTTCGAAAATTGATCATACACTGTTGCCATTTCTTGCCACCTTTGGAATCTTGACCACACTTGGAATGATCAAGACGTTTTAGTTTTTGAGTCAATAACACCTTGTCAGCGTGTAAATGTAAGTCTTTATGCATAATGTTCATCAACCATGAGCGTGAGACGTACAATTGTTTGGCACGACGACTAGTTGAGGTGGATGGGTCTTCAGCCGCACTTTATTTATTTATTTTATTTATTTATTTTATTTATTTATGTATGTATGTATGTATGTATTAATGATAAATAGTCGAACCTATTTAAATATTTCCAATATTATATGATGCGTTGGTACCATTCGTCTGGCTTACGTTCAATCCTGGCTAAAGCCAAGAAATATTTTTATTTGTTTATTTTTAATTATAACAAGAATTGCCGCGATCAATAACTCTTGATCAAAGAAGACAGAAAAAAATAATTGAATACACTAAAGCTGGGGGACAACTAGCTGTTTCGCAGCCGCTACAGTGCTCATCAGCACCCACTAGGATTCGAACTCACCAACCCAACATATACTCGTAATATTGAAAATATTTATTTATATAATTGTCTTATAAATCTTATAAATGAAAGTGCTAGTGAATAAATCAAACATATAATAAACAAGAAATGAATAAAAGTAAAACATTATACATATCGAAAATAAAAGAAATAACTTTTTACAGAAAAAATATAATAAACAGGCAGAAAAAAAGAGAGAAAAAAAAGTAAATATAAAAATACATAAATTATTCGACAACATTTGTCTCAAAGAAAACGCTCATCTAATATTAAATTACAAAAAGAAATATATGTTTTGAATAGGGTTCGGCAAAGAATTCCAGAGACTTGTGGTAAATACAAAAATTTGACGTTGTGACAAAAGGGTCTTATACCTAAGCTGAATGATTTTTCTATCTCGATTAGATCTAGCAAGTCTGACTCTACTAAACAGACATATTGGTTGTTTTGGCATAATTATTTTGTGCAGGAATATTAGGCATTTAATTTTTAGGAGATTTTCAAACTTTACTTGAAATATCCTATACGAAAATAGTGAAATATGATCACGACGCCCTTTTAGGAATCTTGCTATATTATCGTAAGCGACCTTAAGTTTTTGTTGATCGTGACTGTCACAGTTCGCAAAAATTTCACCCTCTTATAATAGTGCGGGAATTAAATACGTTTTTGCAAGTTGCATTCGTCTGGTGAATGGGGTTGAATCAATGACAGTCCACTGTGGCATGATCACAACATAAATTCATTCTTTTAGCCATAACATGAATGCATCCTATTAAAGGCATGTATAAGAAATAACTAAAAGAATATTAAGTTACTTCTAAATGCACATACCAAAGAGACAATTTATGCTCTTGAACCATATATTAAGTCTGATCAGCTTACCTCTAAGCCGTGGGAACTAAAATGGTTTCCCAAATATTAATTATAATAATATTAAAACGAGTCGCCTAGAACTTCTCATAAGTAGTATATAAGTACACGTAATTTTAGTTTTAAGAACAATTATAATTTGTATTGACTTGAGGAACAATCGGATTGCTCGTCACTGATTATAAAATATTAATAAAAAAGCAAATAATTACAAAGATTTCTAATTCTTTAACAATAAACTTTTTATCGGTTTTTATCACAAGTTATGGAGCATACTGTAGACTCTACCTTCATTGACATTAATGTAATTTGACCACGTTAAACGATTATTAATGACGACACCCAAGCTGGAGGTTGAATTGAGAGAGCAAATTTTGTGTCTTCCTATTTTAAGTTCAGGTACGTCAAGTTCTCTATTAGAACTCGAAAGCAAAATACATTTTGACTTAGAAGGACTAAAAGATAGACCATTTGCCTTAGCCCAATATTTATCGTGTTCAAATCGTTGTTGATATTGTCTAAGGTCGAGTTTAAATTTCCTATAGGTGAACTAATGTAAAGCTGCACGTCGTCAGCATACATATGAATCTTGCTACAATAAAAAAAATTTTGTTCAGAAATTCTCTGAATTTTGAGATTACTTTTATGAATTGTTTCATTATTTTTTAACCATTGTAACTTTTCATAAAAATAATGAAACAAATTTCATTAGATTATTTTAATGAAAACCTTCATAAAAGTAATGCAACATTTTAATAAGAAACATGACTTATTTTTATTAAAAGTATGAAAGACAAATCATATGATTAGTGAAATAATTTCCCTAGATCAAAGAATCAATTTCATAAAGCACATGAAAACTATACATTAAATTAATGAAAAAGTAACATTTATTTAATGAAATAACTTCTTTGTACTAATGTAATATATTCATTAAAAATATGAAACTCCTTCATAAGGTCAATGAAGTTATTTCATTTATCTAATTTTATTATTCATTGAGCACCTGAAAAATTTACATTAAATCAATGAAATAGTTACATTTGTTTAATGAAATAATATCATAACACACATTAATAAAATATGTTCACAAATGTACGTAATAAGATCAATGGAATTATTTCATTTATTCATTGATACTTTATTTCATTACACAAACAATTCTATTCCTTGCTTTTGTGAAATTGTACCTAATTATGATAAAAGAAAATGTTGAACAAGTAATCACCAAATAAAACAGATTTATTAATTCATATGACTTCAATACACTGGTATTTAAATTTTTTAAACTATTATTATGCTGATTTGAGTACATACACATATGTACATATATAGCCAAGTTCGGTAGCCAGAAATTTATTTGTCATTAATCTAATGAATTTTATTTCATTGGAATTATGAAACTCATAAAACTTACATTTTAATAAAAAAAACTTGACATTTTTTAAACTGTAGCTTAAGATTAATAAATGCCCATTAATATATCTTACCAAAATTCAAAGAATTTACAAAAAAATAAATTTTGTTGTAGTCATAAATCCAGTGATCTTTTTTTTATGAAACTATGAAACTTAATGATACCATTCTGATGGAACTATTTCATAATATATGCAGTTTCATGCATATTGTGAAAAGTTTTCATTAGATTAATGAAGAATATTTAATGAAACAGTTTTATTAAATATATGACGCATAATTCTTTCAGTGTATTAATTATAAGATCCGGTAAATCGTTAATATATGTGCAGAATAAAAGAGGCACTAGTATGGAACCTTAGGGAATCCCCCTCCTAATGTAAAGTGCATTTGATTCTGGTTAGTTAGATGAACACGCAGATACCTATACATAAGATAGGAATGTATAAGGTTACATGCTGATCTGGTTACATGCTGATCGTGAATAGCAGCAATATTTTCTACCGAACAAGCTGCACGAACACGCACTGATGTTTTCACACCTCCTACTTAGCCGGGTTGCTCAAATCTCACGATTCTTCCGATTGTACGCACATTTGGACGATTATTTTGACCGAAAAAATTACGAAGTGCGCGGTATGCATTTTGATTTGAACGCCCATTTTCAGCAACTTTTAACGCGTTGTTCGATTGTGCATTTTTCCATGGTTAAAATTAAGCTAGTTTGAAATTGAAAAAATTTCAAACCAAATGCAGACAAAACTTGACGTGGTTTGCATTCAACACTAGCCCTTAAAATATAACCACCCGATATACACATTTATATAAAAAAAAAAAATTCCCTTGGATACAGTATTTTCTTCACAGAAAAAAATTATAGTAAAAATATAACCAAAAAAATTTTTGCCTGAAAAAATAATTTGTATGCATACACATCAAAAAATTAACCTTAAATATCGTATGTTGTTGTTGTTTTTAAAAATAGTTGTTTACAATCAATAATTATTTTTACTAAACTTTTGTTTGAATCCACGAATTCCTTTACAGGTCCGCATTCAAACAATTTATTAATTGATTCAACGAATTTCGTTATTGAATACGAAAAATTTTTTTTCTGTGTTGTTATATAAAATAATATAATTATTTTCGATCAAAAATTCTTTTTACTGAACTGTTGTTTGAATCAGCCACCTCATTTAAACAATTTATTAATTGATTCAACGAATTTCGTTATTGAACATTAAAAAAATTATTTTCTATGCGGTTCTTTTCACGATTTTGCTCAACATTGTATTGTAGCTTCTCGTTATTAAAACCTTCTAGGAGGTACTTCACCTCTATGGTAGACATTTGAGCAGACTCATTTAGAAATAATTTAAACTTTCTTTTAATTAATAATAGCGTAGTTAAACTGTTTTTCATCTAACAACTAAGATATTTGATTTGCCATCTTCAAAGAAATACTTGCTCCGTTTAGAAAATAAACAAATTTTTATTACAAAAATAATTGAACAGATCTTCAGCCTAACTCTGGCATCCATCCTCCCCAATAACAACTTTATGATCAGTCGTTTTTAAATGTTTTTACCCAAT